>CM016618.1:69483694-70699071 GCA_005393395.2 Gossypium australe
AAGTTATCACACCTTTGAGGAGTTCACTTAAGCCAAAAATGGTTCAAGCTGTTGTATGCCTTGATGATTGGATGCGAGCTAAGGGATTTTCAACGGGTAATTATTTCTCGTTTTATTGTTGTAATTTTATATTATTTTTTATCAATTTGATAATCTAATTATTTATTCTTATTTCATGTTAGAAGTTGGTGATAAGAATGACGATGAGGACGATGAGGACGATGAGGACGATATTTCTTCGATTGCTTTTTAGGTTACCTTCTTTTCTAACTATTGATAATTTAATTTAGCTTACAATTTTGTTTATTATAAAATTAAATATGTTTGGTTTGTATAGATATTTTGGTTGGTTGATTATATTTTGCAGGTTTTTGGTGCTGTTTTGGGATTGTTGGTGATGTTATTTTTCTGCTATTTAGTGATATTTTTTTTGCTGTTTTTGGCCCTATTTTGTTGCTGTTTGCTACAGTTTGTTGCTGTTTGATGCTGTTTTGGGGCTGTTTTGATACTGTTTGATGTTGTTTTGGGGCTTTTTTGATGTTGTTTTATTGTTCTTTTATGGTATTATTGTTCTATTGTCGGTTTAATATTATTTCGATATTGTAGAACTTTTGTTTTACTGTTAATTTGGTTATTATTTTAGTTCAAACAACTTGTTTCAATTTTATTATAATTACTTTTTACTGTTCTGTTGTTATTTTTAATATTATTTCGATATGATCTTTGAGATCCTATAATATATTGATTGAATATCAAGACTTAAAAGAGGTGGGTTTGATCTGGATTTGGCGTTTGGGTTGGAGGGAAATTTTTAACAGTTTCAATTTGGGTTCCTTAAAAGAAAGGAATTAAAGTAATGCAGAAAGTAGTCATAAATAATGCATTAAGGAATGCCCTTCTCTGGTTAGTCTAATCAGACACTATGTTGTCTTTAAATAAGCTTTCATGGCAAAACATTGTAAGGATTACATACAGATACAGTTGGTTATAGTGGAGAATAAAAAGTTGTTATTTCCATTTCCTTTGAATAAAAAAAAGAATATCAAGACTTAATTTATTATTTTTAATTTAATAAAATAAAAAAATAATACGGGCCGGGCCGAGCCGGGCTCGGGTTTCCCAATTCCATGTCGGGCCAGGCTTGGACAATTTTTAGGCCCATATTTCGGGCCGGGCCGGGCCCGGGCCTAGAAAACGGGCTTAAGTTTTTAGTTGGGCTCGGCCCGAGCCCGGCCCGGCCCATGTACACCTCTACTGGAAACCTGATGGGTTGCCTTATATCTCACTGGAAGATATAACGGATCCTCCCCAGGTGTAACAATGCCGCGTATGATGAATCTTAAAGAATACATAACTTACAATGCCATGTATGATGAATCTTAAAGAAATTTTTGTTTTAAAAATCAAATTCTTGTCAATTAACAATTTAGCCGTGTAAATTATTGTCAACTTTAGACTTCAACAACAACGAAATGGATAGGAGTTGGATGAAATTGTCAAGGGTAAGCAACGGCTATCGAAATGGAGTAGAAACTTTTCTGAATTTCGCATTTCAAAATGCAAGACAAGAGAATATGATTCTTTGCCCGTGTAAAAAGTGTTGCAATATTAACTGGCATTATCGTGAAGTGGTCTACGAACATCTAGTTGTTGATGGCTTTGTCCGGGGGTACAAAATATGGTTTTTTTTTCATGGAGAGTGCATATCTAGTGGAGCATCTTCATCGATGAATCTAGGGTATCCTCATAGTGCTTTCAATCAGAATGTTAGAGACAATAACATGGAAAACATGTTGCGGGATGCTTTTAATATGCGCAGTGATGGTTTCGGGTCATTTCCACCTGACTTGGGTGCAACTGATGATCATAATTTTGGTGGAAATACTTTCACTGAAGGGGGAAGAAGTGTACCGGATGAACAGCCAAATGAAGAAGCGGCGAGGTTCTACACTTTACTTGGTGAAATGAATGAAGAACTGTATGAGGGATCAAAATTTTCCAAACTGTCATTCTGTATTCGTCTTTTTCACTTGAAATGTTTGGGGGGGTGGACCGGAAACTTGTTGACAATGCTGTTAGAGTTTCTGCAAGAAATGTTCCCGTTTGCAAAAATCCCTCAATCTTCTAAAGACATGAAGAAATTGACAAAGGATTTGGGCCTTGGCTACAACAAAATTCACAGTTGCCCAAATGACTGCATGTTGTATTGGGGCTACCGCATAAACCAACAGTGCTATCATGTATGCGGCCAATCCCGTTGGATTAATAGAAATACAGAGAACGGTAACGAGGATGAACACGATACACAGTCAAAGAAGTAGCCAGTTAAGATTTTGTGTTATTTTCCGCTAATACCAAGGCTTCAACGGCTTTTCATGTCGTCGAAGATAGCCAAATCAATGACGTGGCACCATGATGGACGAACAGATGATGGGTTGTTAAGGCATCCTGCAGATTCTTTAGCTTGGAAATCATTTGACTCCAAATTTCCAAGCTTTGCAAGCGATCCTCGGAGTGTGAGGCTTGGGCTAGCATCCGATGGATTTAACCTTTACAAACTCATGAGCACAACGTACAGTACTTGGCCTGTGGTGCTTGTTCCCTACAATTTGCCTCCATGGGTTTGCATGAAACAATCTTCTTTTATCTTGTCTATGATTATACCCGGAGAGAAAGGGCCGGGGAATGATATTGACGTCTATTTACAGCCACTTGTTGATGAGTTAAAACAAATATGGGCTGGTATTCAGACATACGATGCAATGAGAAAAGAGAACTTTAATTTACGTGCGGCTTTAATGTGGACTATTAACGACTTCCCAGCTTATGCTAATTTATCTGGTTGGAGTACCAGGAGACGTTATGCTTGTCCGTGTTGTGCTGCGCAGACATGTTCGCAATGGTTATATAATGGGAAGAAGTTCTCTTACATGGGGCATCATCGGTGGTTACCGGAAAATCATACATTTAGATTTCAGAGTGCTCAGTTTGATGGTACTGAAGAGTTCAGACCAGCTCCTTCACAGACCGGTGGATCCGAAATATTCTTAATGTTGAAAGATATGAATTTCATTTATGGGAAGAATCAACCGGCCAACCCGCAAAGAAATAGAAGATCTAGGGATGAATCTGATGATGAATCTGATGAAGAGGATGATCCTAATGAGGCGGACTTGTGGAAAAAAAGAAGTATTTTTTTCGAGTTGCCTTATTGGAAGCATCAGATTTTACGCCATAATCTTGATGTCATGCACATAGAGAAAAATGTCTGCGAGAACATCATTGGGACTATTTTGAATATAGATGGAAAATCGAAAGATAATCTTCAGAGTCGACTTGATTTAGCCCACATGGGAATTCGGCGTAAGCTTCATCCCCGAGAACTTCCGAATATGAAATATCGGTTGACGCCTACTATTTTTTTCAATGTCGAAGACGGAGAAAGAAGTGTTCTGTACGGTGTTGAAGGATATAAAGGTCCCGGATGTGTATGCATCAAATATATCACGATGTGTGAGTCTTAAGGATCGAAGACTATATGGCTTAAAATCGCATGACTATACTGCCAGTTGCTATGCGGTGTTGTATGTCAAAAAAGATGACGGCTCCTATAATTGAACTGTCAAATATAATGAAAGGCATTTGTGGTAAAGTTTTGAATGTTCAAGAACTTGAGAGACTACAAGATCGAGCCGCATTGACTTTATGCAATCTGGAGAAGATCTTCCCGCCTTCCTTCTTCACTATTATAGTGCTCTTATTAATTCATCTCCCGCGTGAAGCACTTCTTGGTGGACCCGTTTTCTATCGATGGATGTATCCCATTGAAAGGTCTTACTTTATTTGCAAAATATTTCTTTATTCAGCTCAATGCCTTTAGTTGCAACTTTTGATAATGTTGTATACCGTGTTTAGGTTCCTTTCCAAATTGAAGTCATACTGCCGCAATAAGCGTTATTCGGAAGGATCAATTGCCGAGGGCTACTTGGCAGAGGAATGTATGACTTTCTGTTCGAGGTATTTGGAAGATGTTGAAACAAGAATGAACAGACCAAGTAGAAATGCTGGGCTCACAGATCATAATTTGGCCGAAACTTATTTATTTCAAAGTTTCGGAGAACCGATCGGCAAAGTCGAAATTACAGAATTAGACGATAGATCGTGGGTCCGAGCACATCGATACATTCTTTTTCATCACGATTCAATGGAACCATTTCGGAAGTAAGTTCTAGAATTTGATAAATACTCATCAATTATAATTTGTTTGTCTTCTAACAAAGTAAAACCTTTTTTATCGTAGTGAGTACAAACAAATATTGAGAGCTCGTTCACGATCCCGAAGATTAAATCGACAAGAAATTAATAAGTTGTTCGCAGAATCATTCCATGAATGGTTAAGACAAATGGTATGCAATTTAAGTTTTCATTGACAAGTCATAATGTTTTCTCATAACATTCATAATTACTCGATTTACTTTCGACTCAATAGGTTTGGAGTCGGAATGAAGTAAATGACGACGTTAAATGGCTTTCACAAGGTCCAAACAAAATAGTTAAAAGATATAGTGGCTTCCTCATCAATGGATACAAATTTCATACAAGGTATCGCGAGAGATTGAGGAGAACCCAAAATTGCGAAATTGTTGTTAATTCTTCGATTACAAGTTATGCTAGTGCTAGGGACAGTAATCCAGTTGAGGGGAATCTGGAGTATTATGGACTTATTACTGACATCATTGAGTTGGATTATTACGGCAAATGCAAAGTTGTCTTATTTCAAGGTGATTGGGCTGATGTGAATACGGCTCGCGGAATTAAAAACGATCAATATGGCTTTACAAATTTCTCTTGATTGATTCACACCGGAGAACAACTGATGGACGAGCCATATGTGTTTTCTTCTCAAGTTAAATAAGTTTTTTACTCCGAAGATCCAACTGATGAGGGTTGGTACGTTGTACTTTGAAGCACCCCTAGAGACTTGTTCGACATTTGCAGTGGAAGTAGAGATGACATAGTCGAAAGATCAGAAACTTTGCCTTTTCTAGAACAAGACTTAACTGAAAATATCCCTAGTACTAGTCAACAATTTCAATGGGTTCGTCAGGATGTGGACGAAGATATTTACGAAATATGATGTAGTAAGATTTAACGATTTATCATTTATATGTAATATTATAATTTTCATGTTGGTCATGTTATGTAATTTAACTATTTTAAATGTCCTATTATTGTTGTTATTTGTTACTAAAATTTTGAACTATTTTATGTGTATTGCAGGAAAAATGCCTAGAAGACGATTACGAGGTTTAAATATTGTCCAGAATACTCCAAATCCAAAAGAAGTAAATAGTGGACAGGATACAGTTGTTGGATCTTCTAGTCTGCAGGACATAGATGACGAGCATGGAGAATTCCAAAGTAATGTTAAGTTTATTTTACATGCATGTTGAATTTTATTATTGATTCATTTTTCAATTTTAAAATAATAATATATCATTTTTCAGCTGAGGGTGGTGGGACGCTCAGAGGTTTGGGACGTACATTACTTACAGATTTATATGACTTAGAGCCTACCCAGCATGTTGAAGTAAGGAGAAATAATCATGGCCAGCCTATTGGATCTGAAGCTCGATTGTTGGCAGGCTATTTGGGCATTATAGCACGAAATTCGAATATGTTGCCCATTAACTACGAATCATGGCATCACATGCCTGATGCCAACAGAAATCAGGCTCTCGATAATATTAAGGTAATAAAAGGTGAATATAATTTATAATACTTTAATTTAACCTTCATTTATATTAACTTTTTAAAAAAAAATTCAGGGTAGATTTGCTTTAGAGGTCTTCGATGACTATGTTAAGAAGACGTTGGGTAAAAAATGGAGAGACAATAAAAGCACCCTAAAAAAACAATATTTTAAGAAAGACATAAGCCTCGACGAAAAATTGCGAAATGTCCCGCCGGGAATGTTGAGGTACCAATGGGAAGATCAAGTTAGATTCTGGAATTCCAAGAAAGGAGAGGTATTACGTACTTTCAAAGTCTTATAAATTTTTCGGTTTATTGTATTTACTATATACATAATTCAAATTCCATTATGTAGGACCGTGAGCGAGTTGGAACAAGCAGCAGACAGAAATAACAATTCACGCAAGGCAGGTTCCAGAAGTTTTGCTCGTGTAGCTGAGGCCGAGGTATTATAATTTATTGCTTCTTTCAAATATTAATGACTTTATACTATTAAATTATATTTTTTCTGCTATAATGTAGGAAGTTTCGTCAGGTCAAAAAGTTGGACGCCTTCAGCTCTTTGACATTACGCATAGGAAGAAGGATGGATCTCCGATGACATCCGAGGCTGTAGAAATTTTGGTATATTTATTTAATAAAATTTGATTTTTTATAAATATTTATAATGTTTAATTATAATAGTTTAATTCATCGTTTATAGTTTTAAATTTATAATTTTAAGTTATGTTCCATTCATTTTTATTATATATTTCGTTTCTAACTTTTTTATTGATTTATTAGGATAAACTAAAGGAGAAGAAGGCGGAGTATGAAGCGGTTGCTTCGTCTGACAGTTCTGTTAATCTCGAGGAGATTGATAACAGAATTATTACTAATGTTTTGGGTCCTGAAAGGTACGACTGCTTCGATTGATAGTTTTGTTAATCTTGAGTATATTTAATTTATAACAGAATTATCACAATGTTTTGGGTCTTACAAGGTATGGTCGGGTTCGATGTCAAGGATCAGGTGTTACCCCGACCCAATATTTTGGATCCGGCTCCCGGCAATACATGCCTTCCGGGAGTCAATCTCGAGCTGAAGTTCAGAGACTGAAAGACCAGATATCTTTGATGGAAGCGAGCACAGCTGAGCAAATTTCTCAGCTTAGAGCGGAGGTAGCAGCGAGGGAGGCAGAACAAATTTCTCAGCTTAGAGCGGAGGCAGCAGCGAGGGAGGCGGAGCATATTGCTCAACTTAGAGCGGAGGCAGTAGCGCGGGAGGCAAAGCAGAACAGAAAGAATGAAGAACTCTAGCTACAGCTACAGACTATGATGCAGTTGTTCCAACAGCAGTCGCAGAGGCCGCCCTCTTAGACATTTGTTTTCTTGTTGTAAGATTTTTTTTTAACATTGTTACAGTTAAACATTATCGTAAGAAATGTTTGAATTATGCTTCATTTATTAATGAATATTATATATCTTTTATTAAATTTGAAGTATCGTTTAGATTTAATGCTTTTGGTGAAATTTAAATGTTTTATTTGCTGCATTGGGTTGGAATTATATGCAATTGTTGCTGTTTTTGGTTGGTTTTTAATGCTGGGAGGGTAGGATATTGGAAAAAAAGAGCATTGCAGATCTGTGCAAATTAGTGGCGTTTTGGTAAAAAATGCCGCTAAAAGACCCCACATTTAGCGGCGTTTTTTTATAGAAACGCCGCTAAAAGATCACACCTTTAGCGGCGCTTTTATAAGAAACGCCGCTAAAAGACCCCACCTTTAGCGGCGCTTTTATAAGAAACGCCGCTAAAAGACCCCACCTTTAGCGGCGCTTTTACAAGAACCGCCGCTAAAAGACCCCACCTTTAGCGGCGTTTTCTAGAAAAGAGCCGCTAAATGTGAGGAGTTTTAGCGGCGTTTCCTATAAAAGCGCCGCTATAGGTGGGGTCTTTTAGCAGTGTTTCTATAAAAGCGCCGCTAAAATTCCCCACTTTTAGCGGCGCTTTTATAGAAACGCCGCTAAAAGACCCCACCTTTAGCGACGTTTCTTATAAAAACGCCGCAAAAAGTCAAGACTTGTAGCGGCGTTTATTGTGAAAATGTAAACCTTTATTTACGTTTTTTTTTTAAATTCTCGTTTTAAACAATTTAAGAAAAATAATAAAAACATAAATAAGGGTTTTCTGAAATTGATTAACAAATGGATTTCAAAATAAAATTATACAAATATGTTTTAACTCGAACATTCTTTCAAATTATTAACGACATTTTCAAAAGTCACGGATTTAAAGTTCAATTCCTTGATTTGTGATTCATTAATTAATCTCTCAAAATACTTGTATTTTATCTACGTTTCCGCAATGTTTCAAAATGCTTTTGCAACTCTATTTCAAAGGTCACATTTTCGTAAATCGTTTATTTCAAATATGCTTTCACAACCGAAAAGGGTTATTAAAGTTAATTATGTTTTCATGTAGACACAATTGCTTAAGTGTTTTGGGTTTTAACAAAGAGGCTGAAATTCTCCAACAAGTTGTTACAATTGCAAAGATGGTTTTGAAAAACACTTCCACGTGGCACGCCAGATTCGGGTCTAACTTTTAGGCCGGGTTTGGGGTGTTACATTTAAACCCTAATAAATCAATCACTTCCTCCAATTACATATCCCAACCCATGCAGTATGTCATGTATGCAAAGCACATTTCATAATGATGTATGAAATAGATTACCGTCATAACCAGATAAACAGAATACACACACAGTCGTGCTAATCAACCCATAGGGGTATAGCGGTAATTTTACCCACTAAGGATAATTCAGTAATTTTGCAACCCAAGGGTATTTTGGTAATTTACCTTCCAAGGGTATTTCGGTAATTTTTGCAACCCAGGGGTATTTCGGCAATTTACCCTCCAAGGGTATTTCGGTAATTTTGCAACCCAGGGGTATTTCGGTAATTTACCCTCCAAGGGTATTTCGGTAATTTCGCAACCCAAGGGTATTTCAGTAATTTTGCAACCCAGGGGTATTTTGGTAATTTACCCTCTATGGGTATTATGGTAATTTCGTAACCTAGGCTTAACTACTAATTCGAGGCATAAAATTTGAAACTGTCCATCTGCATTATGCTGACTAAATTGACCATAAATCAAGTTAGAAAACTCTAAATCTAGATCCGTAAAATTTCCTTGAAACTAGGCTCATATATCTTCTTACTGTAATTTTTCCAAAATTTTTGTCCTTGCCATTTAGTACAGTTTATTCCTCAAAATCTCCCATTTTCTGCTGTTTGGCAATTCCGACCATTCTTTACTAAAATTTAATTATCTTTTTTTACAGAATTCAAATGATATTATAGTTTGTTTCTTATAAAAATAGAATCATTAAGGAATCTAACCATATAAATTATGTGCCAAAATTAGTTTTTATCAATTTTTAATGATTTTTCCAAGTGAGAACAAGGGATCTCGAAATCACTCTGAACCAGTCTCACAAAAATCTAAAAATCTCAAAATATAATAATTCTTTGCTTTCTCTGTTTCTTTTATAAGAAACTAGACTCAATTATCTTTCCATACATATCTCCTTCACTTTATAATTCAATTTCCACTATTTTTGGTGATTTTTCAAATCCACATCACTGTTTTTGACCTAAACTGTTTTATTACAAAACATGATTATCACTACCATCATACGCACGTCCGAGTGATCACGGATGCCGATTATCAGTTTTCTTCGATATTTCTACCGAATCACAAAATATTTCACGTAAACCTTCAGAGAGATGTGAGATTTACTCACCATTTCAAACATATATTCGGAAGGGTACGGGATTACACACTTGATTTCGATTTCCTAACGAACCACTCGTCGTTGACCTAGAACAATACCAACCAAAAGTTAGCCTTGGATCTCCAAAAGATTTCGTATCACTTACACTTGAATCACTTACCACTATGTCCGAAGGTAGAATATATCGAGTGTTAATACGAATGAGAAAAAAAAAATAGAGAAGGGATGAAAGTTTGGTTATGGAGGAATAATGGGCACAATATTCGGCTATGGTGAAAGGATTAGAATAGAAGAGAAGCTTGAAGGGTTTTTGCGAAAAAGAAAAGAAGGAAGAAGAAGAATGGTTCACTAGCTTGGTTTTTCTAGAAAGATGAAAGAACAAATTTTGGTCTCAATTGTGGGTCTAAATCAAATCGATTTGATTTTTAGGGTCGCACGAGTCACCCGAGATAACTGTGGACCCACCGATTTGATTTTGACTCATCGATTTGATTTTTAGGGTCGCACGGGTCACCCGAGATGACTGTGGACTCACCAATTTGATTTTTAGGGTCGCACGAGTCACCCGAGATGACTGTACTCACCGATTTGATTTTTACTCACCGATTTGATTTTTAGGGTCGTACGAGTCACCCGAGATGACTGTGGACTCACCGATTTGATTTTGACTCACGGATTTTATTTTTAGGGTCGCATGAGTCACTCGAGATGACTTTGGACTCACCAATTTGATTTTCATTGACCGATTTGATTTTCACTCATCGATTTGATTTTTAGGGTCGCATGAGTCACCCGAGATGACTGTGGACTCACCGATTTGATTTTTAGGGTCGCACGAGTCACCCGAGATGACTGTGGACTCACCGATTTGATTTTGACTCACCGATTTAATTTTTAGGGTCGCAAGAGTCACCCGAGATGACTGTGGACTCACCGATTTGATTTTCACTCATCAATTTGATTTTTAGGGTCGCACGAGTCACCCGAGATGACTGTGGACTCACCGATTTGATTTTCATTCACCGATTTGATTTTCACTCATCGATTTGATTTTTAGGGTCGCATGGGTCACCCGAGATGACTGTGGACTCACCGATTTGATTGTTAGGGTCACACGAGTCGCCCAAGATGACTGTGGACCTAACAAAGGCTTAAAGCCTCTTATAATCTGACAGTTCGATTGCATTCTTGGTGTGTTTGGCGGGGTGGGTTGACTGATGATCACCCACATGTGTATTGGTTGGTACGGGGGTGTGATTGGCTGGATTGGGTTGGGTTACATTATATTATCTATATTATCATGTTTATACGGGCTTTAGCCCAGTTTGTTTCTGTATGGGTCTCAGCCCAGTTAACGACCGATTAGGGGATTACACACTGAGTTCTCGTAACTCACCCCCTTTCCTTTAACCTTGCAGGTAAACCCTAACATTAGAGGATTTGGAGCTGCGGAGGACTCAATGGTGGCCATACATTGGAATACTTATCCAAAATCTTTAGTAAATTTCTGTTTAGCTTTATTTTAAGTTTATTTTAAATTGGGTTTGGTTTTTATAATAAGGCCATTGAAGCTTATTTTTCTTAAAACTTCCATTTTAGTTATATTTAAATTGAAAAACTATTAAGCTCTAGATTTTCTTAAAACTACAATAACAATTTTCAAAACATCACATTTTCGCAAATTCGCAAATGTTTGAATTAAGCTTCCGCAACAAAAGATTTTAAGGATAATAATGTTTTTCAAGGATGATTTCTAATAAACCATATTTTGAAAATAAGCAAACGAAATTTGAGGTTTTGAATAGCAAAAAGTTTTAAATTCTTGAAGAAGAGTTTCTAATGAAAACATGGTTTTCGAAAAGCTCTTCAATGTGACACGCCAGATTTGGGCCTAACTTCTAGGCCGGGTTTGAGGTGTTACAAGGAAGGTTGGATTAATGATGGAGATGGAATTCCACAACAGTCAACCTATGATTTATGTGTGGTAGGGTGCTGTTTAACTGCCAGTGTGGTCCATTTTTCGGCCTTGAGGACTACAATGGAGAATCTTTGGCATCCTTTGGAAGGGGTCCAAATTTCTAATTTGGGAGATAAGCGTTACATATTTAAATTTTTCCACAAAATGGATCTTGAGCGTGTGGAAAAAGGAACCTTGTGGACTTTCAATAACCATTTATTGATCCTCCATAGGTTAAAGGAAGATGAAGATCCTTTGCTTGTTCCTCTTATCTTTACGAATTTTTGGGTTCAAGTACATGATTTGCCATCAGGTTTTTTCTTTGAAAAAATGGCGAAGCAATTTAGGAATTTTATTTGTACTTTTGTTGATTATGTATGAAGCAGGGGATTAGGGGTGGAAAGAATTTTTTGAGAATTCGTGTTCAGATAGATGTGCGAAAACCTTTTAAAAGAAAGAAAAAGCTGATAATCTCTCCAACAAGAACCATGTATGCAAATTTTAAATATGAAAAATTATACATGTCTTGCTTTGTTTGTGGTGTATTAGGCTATGGGGATAGCTTCTACCCAATCCGTCTCAATTATGGTGGTCAAGAAATGCCGCAAGGATGGGATCTTAAGTTGAGGGCGTCGCCGAGGAGGGCGTCCGTGGGGAGAAGTGTTTGGTTGCGAGAAGAAAGGGAGGGTGCTCTGCTGGCGAAAATTATGAAAGTCGAAATTCAAGGAGTGATTTCGGGGGGATAGAAGACAAGGAATTTGGCAGTAATTTAATCCTATTTTAGGAGTAAATTTAGAAGGACTTTCTAAAAGGAATGAGTTACCAAAAGATGGTTATTCTAGTGGATTGATTTTTGATACTATGGGAAATGATTTGGAGGAAAATCCAATTTAAGTGGGTAAGGGTAAGAAACGACCCAAGCCCGATTACCTAATACTTAAAGGAATGAGCTTTTGTTTGACTACTTTTAATGATGGTGAGGTTACGCAAGCCTTACAGATATCGGCGGCTGCCAAGGGGTAGGTCGGCCGGATGCCATGAAAAACCTCAGTTGGAACGTTCACAGTTTGTGGAATCCGCGAAATGTTTATCATCTTCAAAACATGTTAAAGTTACAGAATCCCCAACTTGTCTTTTTTATGGAGACAAAAATTTGTGCTAGTAGGATGGAAAAAGTGCGGATGAAATGTGGTTATTTTTGTGGTATCGATGTGGGGGCAATAGGTTCGATAGGAGGTTTAAGTGTTTCTAAAGACCATATTGATGTTAAAGTTCAAGGAACTTAAGAAGGTCCAATTTGGAGGTGGACTGGGTTCTATGGTTCCCTGTATAGACAAGAAAGAGAGATGATATGGAATTTGCTTAGAAGGATTGAAAGATCTCAAAATTTACTATGGCTTGTGAGTGGCGATTTCAATGAGATATTATTTTCTCATGAAAAGAAGGGTGGTCTTCATAGGGATGAACAGCAGGTGGAAGAATTTTGTAAAGTGCTAGAAGATTGCGGGTTTAGGATATTGGTTACACAGGGCCTTGGTTTATTTTGGAACGTACAAATCTGCCGAAGACAAATATAAGTGAACGTCTAGACAGAGGTGTTGCTATGGCTGAGTGGGGACAAATTTTCCCCAATTTTTCTTTGCGCCATTTACCTCATTCATTTTCTGACCACTGTTCGTTTTTTATCACCACTGATAATGAAAGTATTGGAAAGCGTAATAATTTTTTAAAATTTAAAGCTTGGTGGTGTATGGAGGATTCTTGTGAGGAAAATATTAAAAATTTGTAAGAGACTAATAAAGGTCCTTTACCAGATAGGTTAAAAGCGACAATAGTTGGGCTAAAGGAATGGGGGGATTTATTAAGGAAAAATGATGAGCCTTCACAAAAAAGCTTGGCGAACGGCTTGAAGAACTGGATAGCCAAGATAGAACTGATGATGTGTTAGCTGAAATGATTGATGTTAAAATGCAATTCAATTTTGAGGCGGAAAAAGAAGAACGATACTGGGAACAAAGGGCTAGGGTGAATTGGTTAAAATTGGTTAATAGGAATACTTTATTTTTTTACAAATTTGCTACACAGAGGCGACGTATTAATAGGATTAGGGGTTTGTGTGATGGAGAAGGGCAAATGGTCACTGAGTCTGTTGAGGCGTGTAGTGCGAAATTACTTTTAAACCTCTTTTCTACAAAAGGTATTGGAGATACATCTCATTTAATTGCAGGTGTTAAGAGATGTGTTACAGATTGTATGAATGATGCGTTGATGGCTGAATTTCAACCGGATGATGATAAGCCGTAAAAGTAACATATTTTAGACCCACATTTAGTATGCTTTTGGATGATTTATCCCTTGTTTTATATAAAATGGTGCTTTTAATCCTTTCTTTTCATGTCTTATACCCAGGAAAGCACCTGAGGATGAAAAGAACACAAAACGGGTCTAAAACGGAGTAAATGGGCCTTTACACGAAATCGACACGGCCTATGTAACACCCCAAACCAAGCCCAAACACCACGATCGGATCTGGCATGCCACTAGGAAATTTTTGTAAAACATGTCACTTTTTTTTTTCAAAAAATATCTTTTCTAACTTAAATGTTTATACCGGAAAACTTAGTAATTAGATAATATATATAAAATATAAATTTAACTGATGCCTTTATGAATTTAAGACCAAAATTTAGTACATGCCCTAGTCTAATTAAACATAACATTTAAATGTCTAGTAACAGTCAAGCCTAAAATAAAACCCCAAAATAAATATGAATCCAGTGGCCCATGGCCTTATTACAATGAGATTTAAAACCCATTAAATAAAAATATAAAATAATAAACTAAAGTCTTTTTGCTGAATCCAAATGTTCTTTTGCATGGCCACATTGCGCTCCTCTCTAGCCCGGTCCGATGCACTAGGTGCTACCTGAAAATGTTAAGTAATTGGTTGAGTCGCGAGACTCAGTGTGCAACCCTCATGCACCATTAGATTTGGGCCTTAGCCCCACAGAATAGAATAACAGATTAATATATATATAACAAAAATTATGCAAGCCCAACCCAAATCCTAGGTTTCCATCCGCTACACGCCACCCGTACAAGCCATTCACACCATAGGGGATTTCTACAATCAACCCGCACCGCTACACGCCGTTGATGGCAGTCGTGCTGCTCATCGTCAGATCATGGTCGTAGCCACTACAACAGGTCACAGCAAAAGCCACTACAACAGGTCACAGCCGCTACAACAGATCACGGCAAAAGCCACTACAACAGGTCAGGGCAAAAGCCGCTACAACAGAACACTTCCCCTTTCATCAAACCCAACCCCATGCAATCACAGAAAATCGGCATACTCATATCATTTAATCAGAAGATTCACTTAGAATGACAGGGATCACTAACCTGGTAATTCGCTTTTACCCTCTTTGGGGTTTCAATCGTTATGCCGGGATTTCGGTATTTATCAAAATATAACAGATTAATAAACATATTTTAACAGGCAATCTAAGTGGTGTGGAAGTGTTACACACCTGATTTCGCGTAGTTTACTCCCTTAGTCAAATCCTTACTATATGGATCTACAACCCTTAGTCTAAAACCTTGCTCAAAAGCCGAAAGAATACAAAGATTTGGGCTCCCCTACATTCGGTCAAGGGTTAATAAATACCCGAATTTACACGTTAAAAATCAGTAGATCTCCTTACCTTGAAATCCAGAAAGTAACACTATTCGAGTGTTACTGAACTCTGACTTAGAGATCTAAGCGATAAACTCCCCCTTCAAATTCTCGAATGCCGCAAATAAGAGAAAAACTTTAAGATTAGTTCCTTATAGCCATTCGGCTAGAGTCCCTAAAAAGCCAAAAAAGATTGAAATCTTACGAATCAATACTTACCTTCAGTTTCCTTCGAGATTCGGCACAAGCAGATACCCCAGAGAGAATTCGGCAAATACAGGAGATGAGATCTAAGGATTTCAGGTTTTATGGAAATCCCGGAAAACATGAACTGATGCGTTTTTAGCTTTTAGAAGATCTGAATAGAGTGTTTCGGCTTTGGCTTAGGAAAAAAGTAAAAAGAATCAAGGAAAGGCTTAAAATTTCGGCTAAAATATATGAAAGAGATGAGAAAGAAGTTGTCAGAGGATTCGGTCAAAAAAGAAAAGAAAATAGAGAGGGAGAATGAAGTGGTGATTTCGGCAGAGAAAGAAAAAGATGACAAGAACTTAGCCACTAATTTTCGGCACAAAGAATGAAGAAAAGAGTAGGGTTTAAATGCCAGAATTGATGAGCTATCCCCTCCTATTTATAGAAATTTCGGCACTTATCTATCAAAAACCGAAGGTGCCCTTCCTAATAACTAAAAAATTAAGCAAGTAAAAGGGGAAAATTCGGTACCCATATAATCTAAAATAAATAAATAAATAGAATAAACCTACACTCCCTAATCAACTCAAACTTATCACTAATTAAATTCCTTTATTATCTCCACAATTTATCCCCATCAAAAAGTCCTTTTATTTAGCCAAAAATTCAATTTGAATTTCATTCAAATAGCTTCCCCGAACAGCAGCCATCTTTTGGGCATTTTGGTCCACTTCAAATACCTTCCCCATGCCAGCAGCAAAATAACATATTAGTGTGCACAAGGCAACTCGAACCCGAGACCTCCAAGCACAACCACACGCTACCAGCCACTGCACCAGAACTCTTCTTGTAATATGTTTCATTCTCAACTTCTTTTAAGGCCTATTTCACAGCGACCAAATCATCCAAAGAAATCCAAAAAACTATTTGACAACACCGGGCTTCGAACCTCCAACCTTTTCACTATGGTACACGTCTCTTGCCACTGCACCGCGTATTTTATTTGAGTCATATTTCCTCCCCAATTAATTATCAACCTTTATTCCGTGCTTCAGGTTTACTTAAAATAAACAAACATTTAGCGTGCGCCGCGGCTAGAACCATGCTCCCCTTACTACTCCTAACGCCTTTGCCACTGGGCCAGGCATTTCCTTGTGTCATGAAACAGTCCCAACTATTATAAGGCCTAAACTCTGGCCTTCATACCACTTATGTGCAATAAAAATTTTTTTGCCAAGTCCAGGACTTGAACCTCTGACCACCAGCTTATTCCAAACGCCCCAAGCCACCAGACCACCTACTTCTTTACCCAACAATATTTTAAAAGCCTTATGACTACCACCAACCTCCCTAAAAAAAAAACAACATTTTTGCTAAAGCCCTAGATCGAGCCTAGGACTTTTCCAACACTACCAACCCTTCCTAAACCTCCTAAAAATTAAACTAAACATGCAATAATAAATTTTTTTTAAAAGAAAATTTCCATTCAAACTTTTCATGATAAAATAATTTATTTCTGTTTGAATAATATTTTTAAGAAAAATTAACTATTTAAATGTATTAGTGAACTTATAAAAGTAGAGGGACAAACTATGTAAAAAAAAGTAAAGCATATAAATCAAATCCCCAAATTTTAGCATAATCTAGGGGTCAATTAAAAATTGACCATTATCTTATTTTAGTATAAACCACATATTAATTTTTTTTTGTACATTCAAATTATATATACTCATATTGTATAGTAACGAAAATTTAACGATAGAAATTAATATTATAAAAAATATAAGAACTAAATTATATTAAAAATAAAAATTAAATCGAGAATAATAGAAAAATTAATATTTCTAAATTATAACTTCGTTCATCACACTGATAACATAAATAAGATAATTAATTATATGACAAGGACAAAATTATGGAAAATATTTGATAAATTGATGCATAAATTGACTACATAGAGTTTAATATTATGCCACATTAAATTTTATTATAATTCAGTTAATATATTTAAAAGGGAGGAAAAATTAGTATACAATAATTACACATTAATCTAAATCCAAACAAAAATTACAAGTTTTTTTTTAACGACAAAATCCATTCTCTCGACACACGAACCCACTTATTCTAGGCCCAAATTCAGGGTGTTACAATTCTACCCTCTTTAAAGAAATTTCGTCCTCGAAATTTCCAACTAACTAGTAATCATACTACCTAAGTCTCACTACCATGCTTTCGCTGCGCACTCCAATTCTAAACCCAAAATAAACACTTAGTATTCTATGGTAGAGTACGCACTGGTATTCACATCTAGAGCGTCCTTGTCCCCTTGTACTCATGCTATCGGTTCGCATTTGTCTGATTAAAAATTTTATGAATTATTGGTTTTCTTCAACTGATTATCCACGAACAGTCTTATGATTAGTAGTTTTAAGAGTAGTTCTTTCGAATTCGTAATTCAGTCTCAACTTCATCTTTCCTAGTTCTAAGAACTACATACATTCAACCATCAATATACAGACAACATCCATGCACCCACATTCAACACATAGGGGTATTTTCGTTATTCCACTACCCAGGGGTATTTTCGTAATTTTATCCTACAGGGGTATTTTCGTAATTTTCAAAATAGAGTTCCTTGTTGATTTCGTGAAATAAGGGTATTTTGGTAATTTTGTAATCTAGGGGTATTTTGGTAATTTTGTAATCCAGGGGTATTTTGGTAATTTTACAAATCAAGGGTATTTTCAAAAGAAAATTTTACAAAACTAAGAAGGTATATATATATATTTTTTTTAAGCAGGGGTATCTTGGAGAATTTGATTTCAAAGAAAATAGTAGTGTTCAGGTGTTTGTGGGTTTTTGGTTGTTGCGTGTTGTGTGAGTTTTTTTTTTCTAAAGAAAAATTTGATTGACTTTGTAAATCGGGGTATATTCGCAAATCATGGGTATCTTGGTATTTTTTTTCAAAATAAGGGTATTTTAGCGATTTTGTAAAAATAAGGTGGCTGGTCCCTTTCGGGTTTTAATTATAGATTTTGGCCCGTCAACAAATCCTCGTGGCTAGAGTGAACAGTCACTACGCACCAGGTAGGATTCCAGCGAAGAGGAGGTGAGTCACTAGGACTGCTTAAGTACCAGGCTCTTCCGGATCCAATCCTAGACATGCGCATGCCTGTTGCCACACCCTAGTCTTGCGACTCGTTCACGGGTTTGTTTAGTGAAATTAATTCTTATGAGTTTTAGAAAGTTGTTTAAGCTAGGCCTAAAGTCCATCAAATTCTATTTAAACTAATCTACGTCCCATAAAGCCCACATATATATGTCACACAATGGTTCAGAATACTTACCTGGCGGACTTGGGCCGGAGACACAGGTGCCATGCCGTGCTATCAGACCTGTTATCATTTAAAAACATGCATATTTCAAAAGCCCATCTTTAGAAAATGTTTTGAGCCCCAAAACCCCAAAGTCGAGTTTTGAACCGCGCTCTGATACCAATTTGTAACACCCCAAACCCGGTACAAACACCACGACCGGATCTAGCATGCCACTAGGAAATTTTTGTAAAACATGTCACTTTTTTTTAACGACAAAATCCATTCTCTCGACACACGAACCCACTTATTCTAGGCCCAAATTCAGGGTGTTACAGCCTAGCCCAAAGTCCACACGGCCGTGCCTCGACAAACACCTAGAGCACGGCCTCAACTCAGTCACACACAGTCGTGCCTCAAGAGAAATCCGAACACGGTCAGGTCTCGATTCACACGGGCGTGTGACATGGTCGTGCCTCTGACGCTGGAAAGAATAATTTTAGCCGAAAAAGGATACTTAGGGAGAAAGAATCGCGTTCCAAGAGCCTATAAATAAGTACCAAGTATCACCTGTTTAAGGGGGCGAAAGTGAGACCAAGGAGCCAAACCGAGAAGGTTAGAGGTAGAGAATAACGGGAGGATAGCCAGTTGATCCATCCCAAGAAGCCAGAATTATACTCAAGACAGCGGAATTCTCCTTCGATTCCTTCATGGGGTTTTAGGATTATTTCTATGTTTTGTTTTATCTTTTCTCTTGCGATGTGTTGTTTATTCATTATGAACTAAACCCCTCAGATACCCGAAGGGGGTGAAATCTAGATGGATTTTATTATTTGATTTTTAAGTTATATGATAAATTACTTAGTTTGTTCTTAATTATGTTACTTAATCCAAATCTAATGTGCTTAGGTGGAGGAGGAATAGACCCTGCCAAAGAGAAGATCTAACATAATTAAGCGGAGTTGATCGGGTGCCTAGAGATAGGGTTACGAGATTTTACCAGATTAGGGTGAAACCTAATATGGGAGTCCATTGATCGATTTACTGCTATCCTAGGGGGTTATTATAAGCGAACGAGAGTTCCACTAATTAACCTAGGGTTAGACGTTATTCGCCTCGAGAGAGGGTTTAATATAGGTTAGGGAGTCTCACGGATCAAGCTAAGTAAAAGGAATCATATAAATTAAGGTTAATTAATAAGTGAAGTCTAGGTCGATTCTTCCTGAGGGTATCGTCGTAATCAACTAAGTTTTTCCTCAAAGTTATTTTCCTATTCGTCTTCTTGTCTTTGTGTCCTTAGTTTAGTTGTAGTCAATTTAGTTAAAAAGCAATCTTCACTCTAACTTTAAGACTAAATAATAAAAAGAAAGTGAGTATTAATACTTTTAGTTCCTTTGGGTTCGATAACCGGTCCTGCCTAAGCTATACTACTGTTCGATAGGTACACTTGCCTTAATATCATTGTCAGAGTTAGTCTCTAGGTTTGATCATTCTTTTATAAATATTTAAAACTCTGATTTCACAGCGATCAAGTTTTTGGCGCCGTTGCCGGGGAACTAAAATATTAAGAAAGCTCTATTTTTATTACTTTAGTCCTAATTTTTCTTTATTTTTTGCAATTTATTTCTATATTTTTTCTTTTCTCTTTTTGCTAAAATTTTTCTCTCTTTCTTTTCCAACAGGTACCTCTAGTTCATGACTAGAAGGAACCCGAGGGGACCTTTGGTATTCGACAACGAAATCGAAGCTACTACTCGTAGGAATTGTCGAGAAACCAGGCAAGCCCTAGATTACACGGAGAGAGAGGAAGAAGATAGACCCAATCCTACTGAAGGGATGGATGAAACCAACCCACCATCACGTGATGTGGGGGAGAACAATACTCCACGCACAATGTTCGATTATGCGAAAACGCATTTAACAGGAGCAGAATCTAGTATTGTTAGGCCTGCTATATCTGCTAACAATTTTGAATTAAAGCCTAACACAATACAAATGATTCAATAGTTTGTTCAATTTGATGTTTTACAGGACAAAAATCCAAACACACACATAGCTAACTTTCTAGAGTTCTATGACACCTTCAAAATAAATGGCGTTTCTGATGATGCCATACATCTTCGATTATTCCCCTTTTCATTAAGAAATAAAGCTAAGCAATGGTTAAACTCGTTACAACGAGGGTCAATCACTACATGGGATCAGATGACCGAAAAGTTTTTGATGAAATATTTCCCACTGGCCAAAACGGCCAAATTACGGAATGATATCTCTTCTTTTGTGCAGATGGATGTAGAGACGCTATACGACACATGGGAGAGATTCAAAGATCTCTTGAAAAGGTGCCCACACCATGGTCTACCCTTGTGGCTACAAGTCCAAACCTTTTACAACGGTGTAAACCCCTCAACGAGACAACTTATAGATTCAGCCGCCGGTGGAACACTGAACAACAAAACTCCAGAAGCAGCCTACGAGTTCTTTGAGGAGATGTCATTAAACAATTATCAATGGCAAGCTTCAAGGACCAAACCGACAAAATTGGTAAGAGTTTTCAACATCGATGCCATGACCATGCTATCAACACAGCTATAGATGATGAATAAAAAGCTTGATAATTTATGTTCATAACAGGTACATCCAGTCATACAGTGCGATGCAAGTGGAACTGTGGCGAATCCTGAGTACCCACCCTACCAACCAGGAGCAGAAGATGAACAGATGAACTATATAGGTAATAATTTCCAATCTAATAATAATCCTTATAGTAATACTTACAATTCAGGTTGGAGGAACCACTCAATTTTTTCGTGGGGAGGACAAGGAAACCAAGGAAATCAAAGGCAACAACCTCCTCAAAACTTCCGAAATCAGCCCTATCCACAAGAGAAAAACTCAATACACGAAAAGGAATCGGCGAACACAAAAAAACGTCTGCAAGATATTGAGAGAACCCTTACAGATCAACAAGCATCATTTAAAAAAATTGCTGAGTCATTTGGGGAGCTTACTAAGACAATTGAAAAGCTCACCACGATGATCTGTGAAACACGTGCAGAAAATTTTCCTAAAGGGGCAGAATAGGTAAAAGCAGTCACACTAAGAAGTGGAAAGGAATTAGGTGAACTGAATAAACAAATCCCAAATGAAAATAAAACAAGTGATAAGGGAATTGAGGATGTAAATCCATTACGCAATGAGAACAAATCACCAATCCCATATCCAACAAGGTTAAAGAAAGAGCGAATTGATGAACAATACGGTAAGTTTCTTGAACTTTTTAAACAAATACATATTAACTTAACTTTTGTTGAAGCTATTTCACAGATGCCAAAGTACGCAAAATTCTTAAAGGAACTCCTGACAAATAAACAAAAACTTGAAGAGGTGTCAACGGTGGAACTTAATGAAGAATGCTCAGCCATCCTCCAAAATAAGTTGCCAACCAAATTGAAAGACCCAGGAAGTTTTACTATCCCTTGTTTAATTGGTAGCTTGAATATTAAGAAAGCATTAGCTTATCTAGGTGCTAGTATTAATTTATTGCCTTTCAAAATGTTTAAACAACTAGATCTTGGGAAACCAAAACCTACTAGGATGAGTATTCAGTTAGCAGATAGATCCATTAAAGATCCTAGAGGAGTTATCGATGATGTCTTGGTAAAAATTGATAACTTTATTTTCCCTATTGATTTCGTTGTATTAGACATGGATGAAGACATTAATGTTCCCTTAATCCTAGGGCGTCCTTTCTTAGCCACTGCTAGAGCTGTTATTGATGTAGGTGATGGTAAACTCGCACTGAGGATAGGTGATGAAGAAATCATTTTTCAAATTTATGATGCCATGCGCTATTCTAAAGAACAAGATGACTCCTATTATTTTGCTGATACTACTGATCATATCGTTCAACATTCTTTACAGGAAATCATACATGACGACACGGCGGAACTGTGCCTGACTCAAGAAGAGGGGGAAGAAGATAAGGACGATGAGTTGAATCTAAATACATCATCATCCAAACAAATGAAAGAAGAAAGCATAGAAAATGATGATGACTTAAAACAGAAGCCTTCCATCGAAGAGCCACCCAAATTGGAATTGAAACAGTTACCAAAACACTTAGAGTACGCATTCTTCGGAGACAATTTTACATTACCAGTAATCATCTCTGCAGAACTAGAACTTAAGGAAAAAGAAGAGCTGATACAGGTACTAAAAGAGCACAAAAAAGCCATAGCTTGGAAAATTTCTGACATCAAGGGAATAAGCCCCGCATTTTGCACCCACAAAATTTTAATGGAAGAAAAATATAAGCCGTGTGTGCAACCTCAGAGACGGTTAAACCCCAACATGAAAGAAGTGGTCAAAGCTGAGGTCATTAAACTCTTAGATGCAGGAATAATTTATCCGATCTCTGACAGCACTTGGGTAAGTCCTGTGCAGGTAGCTCCAAAGAAAGGAGGAATGACGATAGTGCCCAATGAGAAGAATGAGTTGATCCCCACAAGAACAGTCACGGGTTGGAGAGTCTGTATAGACTATAGAAAGTTGAATGATGCCACCAGAAAAGATCACTTCTCGCTACCCATCATAGATCAGATGTTAGAAAGATTATCTGGGCATATGTACTACTACTTTTTGGATGGACTCTCCTGTTACTTCCAAATTCCCATAGCTCCTGAAGATTAAGAAAAAACAACGTTCACATGCCCATACGATACGTTTGCTTATTGTAGAATGCCTTTTGGATTATGTAATGCACCTGCTACTTTTCTGTAACACCCCTTACCCAGGTCCGTCGCCAGAACAGGATACAAGGCATTACCGGACATGATCCAAGCTATTGTACAAAATTTAAAATGTAAAATCCATATAAAGTTAAAACTTTTCCCATACATAGTCGTCAATACCCATAAGCAAAATAACTCGTCAATACCCATAAGCAAAATAACCATTCGTTACTATAAATAACTAAACAATTAAGCCTTCTATACATGCCATAATTTCCAAAATATTGTTTTCAAAATACCAAAAGAAGGCTGATAGTGTGGATGGATCTCCGACGATCACCGTATCCCGAACTAGCTTGATGACACTATAAAACAAGGAAAAGAAAAGAGAGTAAGCATATAGCTTAGTAAGTAAGTATATAAATAATTAGTAAATGGATTTAATATGTTTACAAAACAACACAATCAAACCTACAATCAAATTCATTATTTATTCAAGTTTTGAGCAAGCTGTCTATTCAAGTCACAGTGACTAAATTATTTTTATCTTAAGCTACGAAACTCCAAATTATGATCCGTAAATGTTTCCTGAAACTATATTCACATATCTTCATACCATAAAATTTCCAGAATTTTTGACTTAGCCAATTAGTACAGTTTATTCATTAAAATTTCCCCTGTTTCACTGTTCGACTATTCTGACAACTTTTCACTAAGAATCAATTTTCTCCTTATACAGAATTCAAATGATGTTGTAATTTGTTTCATTTGAAACTAGACTCATTAAGGAATCTAAATATATAAATTATGTCCCAAAATTATTTTTATACAATTTTTAATGATTTTTCCAAGTCAGAACAGGGGATCTCGAAATCACTCTGAACTAGTCTCACAAAAATCTAAATATCTCAAAATACAGAATTTCTTTGCATTCCATATTTATTTCATATGAAAATAGACTCAATAAGCTTTAATTTCATATCTCAGTCAACTACTAATTCCATTTCTACCATTTTTGGTGATTTTTCAAAGTTACTCTACTGCTGCTGTCCAAAACTGTTTTATTTCTAAATTTCATTCTTTCATGTTTTCTTTATAGTAGCTTTCATTGGAACACTTACTCCGTATCAATCTTACCAAAGTTCGATCACATATCGAGCACATTGCTCATAAGTTTACACGCATATACTTGCACTTATTCATCACATAATCATATTCCATTACACTTAGTCGTTACATAGCCACATTGTATTTTCACTTAGTCAATTTCCAATTGAACACATCTGAATATTAACGGAGACATCGGAATATTGCACATAGTGCCACACTTGTAGCCAAAGCTACTTCAAATCACTTATCACGCATAGACTCATTCTCGAGTTATACACATTCGCGGGTCTGCTCACACAAGCTGTCGGTCATACGTAACTACTCAGTGCTGCTCACACAAGCTGTCAGGTATCCGCAACACATGCAGGATTACCCAGCCACTGGTAGAACTTATAAGACCAGCACCCGTTTCACATAATCACAATTTCGGGTCTGCTCACACAAGCTGTCGGTCATACGTAACTACTCAGTGCTGCTCACACAAGCTGTCGAGTATCCGTAACACATGCCGGATAACTTATTTCACTAAGATTTCACATAGGTTTCTAGTGAACATGTCACTTGTATCCATTTTTATTCCTAAGGTTCAACCGGGAAATTTCTCACTTGTCTATATTTTGTCAATTACATCAAATATTCCGCCACAATTCATACCATTTATTAAAATATGAAAACGTAAGTAAAAACGATGCATTATTTACATACAAACTTACCTCGGTGCAAAATATGACGAATTTGCAATTTAGTCCGCAACCTTTTCTTTTCCCCGATCAAGGTCAATTCCTCGTCTTTCTTGATCTATAATAACACATTTAACTCATTTAATACCCACATTATTCGATTTAGTCTAAAAATCACACCATGGAAAAATTACATTTTTGCCCCTAAAGTTTCACATATTTACAATTTTGCCCCAATACTCGAAAATTAAACTTCAGCCCTTTTATAGCATGCTGATCATTTTTCCCTTCTATGGCAACATCAAATTCTTACTCTAACATACACTTATGAACATTAGGCATTTTTACCGATTATGTCATTTTACTAGTTTTCACTTAAAATTACTTAGCAAAAGTTCTTTAACATAATTTCAAGCTTCATATTCTACCATAAAACATCAAAATACATGCATTTCATCCATGGGTAAATTTTTAAACACAAACCCTAGCTCAAAATAATGGTAGAAATAGGTAAATCTTGTTACGAGGATTTCAAAAACGTAAAAATCATTAAAAACGGGGCTAGAACGGACTTACAATCGAGCTTGGAAGCTTGAGAAACCCTAGCTATGTCTTCCTTATGAGAATTTCGGCCAAGGGGTTGAAGATGAGCAAAAATTGACTTTTAATTTTGTTTTTAATTCATTTTAATCACCAAATGACTAAAATACCCTTAATTTAAAAATATCCTATTTCACCTATTTGATGTCCATTCTTTGTCCAACTAGTTAACCAATGGTCTAGTTACCATTTAAGGACATCCAATTTAAAATTCCATAGCAATTAGATACCTCTAGCTTCTAGAACTTAAGTTTTACACTTTTTACAATTTAGTCCTTTTGACTAAATTGAGTGCCCAAACATCAAAATTTTCGAACGAAATTTTCACGAAGTCATTCCGTAAAATTGTAGATCATAAAAATATAAGAATATAATTTTTTTTCATCGGATTTGTGGTCCCGAAACCACTATTCCGACTAGGCCCAAAATCAGGCTGTTACAACTCTCCCCCCTTTTGGGATTTTCGTCCCCGAAAATCTTACCGAAAAAGAGGTTTGGGTACTGTTTTCTCATGACTTCCTCTGGTTCCCACGTAGCCTCTTCCACTCCATGTCTTTGCCACAACACTTTCACTAAGGCTATACTTTTATTTCTCAACTGTTTAACCTCCCGAGCCAAAATCTTAATCGGTTCCTCATCATAGGTCATATCCAGTCGAATCTCAATCTCTATCGGAGAAATCACATGTGAAGGATCAGAACGATAGCGTCGCAACATTGACACATGAAACACATTATGAATTCTTTCTAACTCTGCTGGTAAAGCTAATCGATATGCCACTGGTCCAATCCTTTCGATAACCTCATACGGCCCAATGAAACGGGGACTCAACTTGCCCTTTCGGCCAAATCTCAAAATCTTTTTCCATGGAGATACTTTCAGAAACACTTTATCACCCACTTGACTCATATGGTCAATTTCTTTTCTTTTCAAATCCGCGTATGACTTTTGTCGATCTGAAGCAGCTTTTAAACAATCACGAATTACTTTCACTTTCTCTTCAGTTTCTCTAACTAAATCAACTCCGTGAATCTGTTTCTCACTAAGCTCGATCCAATACAAAGGAGTTCGACACTTGCGACCATATAATGCTTCGTACGGTGCCATCTGTATACTCGACTGATAACTATTGTTGTAAGCAAATTCAACCAAAGGTAGATATTTCTCCCAACTACCTTCGAATTCTAAAACACAACATCGGAGCATGTCTTCCAGAACCTGAATTACTCTTTCGGATTGACCGTCAGTTTGCGGGTGAAACGCGGTACTAAAATTCAATTTCGTACCCAAGGCTTCTTGCAACTTTTTCCAAAACCTTGAAGTGAACCTCGGATCTCTATCCGAAATAATAGACATAGGCACTCCGTACAGTCTCACAATTTCAGCAATATACAATTCAGCCAACTTATCAAGTGAGTAATCAGTACGTATCGGTATAAAGTGAGTCGATTTAGTTAATCTATCAACCACAACCCAAACGACATCTTTCTTTTTCGGAGTCAGAGGCAAACCTGTCACAAAATCCATCGTAATTCTATCCCATTTCCACTCGGGAACCATCACTGGTTGAAGTAAACCCGAAGGCACTTGATGTTCAGCTTTCACTTGTTGACAAATCAGACACTTTGATACAAACTCAGAAATATCTCTTTTCATACCCGGCCACCAATATAATTTCTTCAAATCACTATACAATTTTGTACTACCCGGATGAACTGACAAACAACCACTGTGTGCCTCATGTAAAATTTTTCGAATCAACTCATCATCTTTCGGTACACATACCCTATCACGGAACATCAAGCAATCATCTGATCCAATTCGAAAATCTAAATCACTACCCGATTCACATTGAACTCTTTTAACTTGCAATTCCTTGTCTTTCCTTTGAGCTTCGCAAATTTGCTGATGAAATAACGGTCTAGCCCTCAACTCGGTCAAAATCGATCCGTCGTCCGACAAATCCAAACTCGTATTCATAGCTCTCAAAGCATACAAAGATTTTCTACTCAAGGCATCTGCGACTACATTCGCTTTTCCTGGATGATAATCAATCACTAACTCATAATCTTTCAATAATTCGAGCCACCTCCGTTGTCGCAAATTCAAGTCCTTTTGATTCATCAGATACTTCAAACTTTTATGATCAGTAAAGATTCGACATTTCTCACCATACAAATAATGACGCCAAATCTTCAAAGCAAATACGATGGCGGCCAATTCCAAATCATGCGTCGGATAGTTCTTCTCGTGCGGTTTTAGCTGTCTCGAGGCATAAGCTACTACTTTGCCCTCTTGCATCAACATACAACCAAGACCATTCAATGATGCATCACTATAAATCACAAATTCTTTTCCCGACTCAGGTTGTACCAAAACCGGTGCTTCTATCAATCGCGCTTTCAACTTCTCGAAACTTTGCTGACATTTATCGGTCCATTCAAACTTAACATTCTTTTGCAACAACTTAGTCATAGGAGAGGCAATCATCGAGAATCCCTCAACAAAACGTCTATAATACTCGGCTAAACCCAAAAAGCTTCTAACTTCAGATACATTCTTTGGCGGTTTCCAATCAACTATTGTCGAAATTTTACTCGGATCAACCCGAATACCATCACTCGAAACTATATGTCCCAAAAACCCGACTTCACAAAGCCAAAACTCACTTTTACTGAATTTAGCAAACAATTTCTTCTCTCTCAAAATCTGCAGCACCGTTTTCAAGTGTTCAGCATGTTCGGACACATCTCGAGAATAAATCAGGATATCATCTATGAACACAACCACAAACTTATCCAAATATGGTTGAAAAATGCAATTCATCATGTCCATAAAGATGGCAGGAGCATTAGTCAAACCGAAAGGCATCACACTCACAATGTCCATACCTCGTTCTAAAAGCGGTTTTTGGCACATCTGACTCTTTAACTCTCAGCTGATAGTAACCAGACCTCAAGTCGATCTTTGAAAACACTGTCGCCCCTTTCAGCTGGTCAAATAAATCATCAATTCTCGGTAACGGATACTTGTTCTTTATAGTCACTTTGTTGAGCTGTCGATAGTCAATACAAAGTCTCATAGATCCATCCTTTTTCTTCACAAACAATACGGGAGCACCCCAAGGAGAAAAACTCGATCTCACAAATCCCTTATCTGTCAACTCTTGCAACTGAGCTTTTAATTCTTTCAATTCAGTTGCAGCCATTCTATAAGGAGCAATCGAGATCGGTGCAGTCCCAGGCAATAGATCAATAGCAAATTCAATCTCTCTAATCGGAGGTAACCCAGGCAATTCTTCTGGGAACACATCTGGAAATTCACAAACTACTGGCATTGATTCAAGCTTCGACCCGGACATCTCAGTATTCAACACATAAGCAAGATAAGCTTCACACCCTTTTCTCATGTATTTCTGAGCAGACATGTGCAAAATCACCATAGGCAATTTATTTGATTCATCTGTTTCAACCCAAAGAATCTCACCATTTTCACATTTCAATTCAAGGGTTTTCTGTCTACAATTTACCTTAGCATCATGCAATGTCAACCAATCCATACCCAGAATAACGTCAAACTCATCAAATGGCAACAACATCAGATTAGCCGGAAAACAGTGACCATGAATCATCAAAGGACAATTCTTGCAAACCTTATCAACTAACACATATTTGTCTAAAGGGTTTGACACTTTAATCACAAATTCAGTAAGTTCAACAGGCAAACTTTTACTAGATACTAAATTCACACAAACATAGGAATGAGTAGATCTGGGATCAATCAAGGCAATAACATTAGTATCATAAAGAGAGAATGTACCAATGATCACATCGGGAGATGACGCATTCTCACGGGCACGTATGGCATAAGCTCTAGCAGGTGCTCTCACTTCTGACCTCACAGCTGATTCTTTCGCTATACTTTTACTGCTAGCTCCAGTTCTGGCATTTCTCAGTGGTCTACCTCTGCTGGCAGTATTACCCGGTCTAACACTCTGATATTTTCCTTCTTCAAACTTCTCAGGGCAATCTTTAATATAGTGCTCTTGAGAACCACACTTAAAACAAGCACGGCTAACCATATAACACTCGCCGGGGTGTCGTCTACCACAATGCTGACATTCAGGTCTATTGGATCTAACATTACCCACACTTGCCATTGAAGTAGCTTGAGTTTTAGAACCTGAATATGATCTCCCACGGTCTCGGTGCGAATACCCAGCTGAAACAGTCAATCGATGATTCATATCTTTGGATTTCTTGGACTGAGATTGGAATGACTTACTTATTGGCCTCTTTCTTGCATCTCTGGCTTCAATCACAGCTTTTCTCTTTTCTTTGTTCAGCTCTTCAGCTTTACAAGCTCGATCAACCAATACCACAAACTCTTTCAACTCTAAGATCCCAACTAGCAGTCGAATATCCTCGTTCAACCCATCTTCAAATCTCTTACACATAATGGCCTCGGTAGGCACACATTCCTGGGCATATTTACTGAGTCTAACAAACTCTCTTTCATACTCTGCCACAGACATTCGGCCCTGCTTTAACTCGAGAAACTCTTTGCGTTTTTGATCAATGAACCGTTGGCTTATGTACTTCTTTCTGAATTCCTCTTGGAAGAAATCCCATGTAACTCTTTCTTTCGGAACCACAGATACCAGTGTCTTCCACCAGTGATATGCCGAGTCCCTTAATAAAGATATAGCACACTTTAAACATTCTTCGGGAGTACAAGAAAGTTCATCAAATACCCGGATAGAATTCTCAAGCCAAAACTCTGCTTTCTCGGGATCATCATCTATGTTAGCCCTGAATTCTTCAGCCCCTTGCTTTCAGATCTTATCAACCGGAGGCTTAGTCAGTCTTATCATTTCTGTACCTTGAGGAACTACAAGAACCGGTTGAGGAATAGGAGGGGGTGGAGGAGGTTGAACATTCGGATCCGCTCGAACAAATTCTGTATACCAATTATTCATCATATGGAGGAAGACTTCCCGAGCCCCATCTCCATGACTATGTGTTTCAGATCTACTACCCACTGGCACGGTCCCTTGCATGGGAGCCGGCGCATTACTTTCTACGTCATCAGCTACAGCTCGGTCGGGATCCATTTACTATATAAAAACACAATTTAAATTGTCAGGAGTCATCACACTATCACAGTATTTTTATGGCATGTATAGCTAGACTTTCACATACGCTATGTTAGTCCGAGAACCGACTAAACCATAGCTCTGATACCACTAAAATGTAACACCCCTTACCCAGGTCCGTCGCCGGAACAGGATACAAGGCATTACCGGACATGATCCAAGCTATTGTACAAAATTTAAAATGTAAAATCCATATAAAGTTAAAACTTTTCCCATACATAGTCGTCAATACCCATAAGCAAAATAACCATTCGTTACTATAAATAACTAAACAATTAAGCCTTCTATACATGCCATAATTTCCAAAATATTGTTTTCAAAATACCAAAAGAAGGCTGATAGTGTGGATGGATCTCCGACGATCACCGTATCCCGAACTAGCTTGATGACATTATAAAACAAGGAAAAGAAAAGAGAGTAAGCATATAGCTTAGTAAGTAACTATATAAATAATTAATAAATGGATTTAATATGTTTACAAAACAACACAATCAAACCTACAATCAAATTCATTATTTATTCAAGTTTTGAGCAAGCTGTCTATTCGAGTCACAGTGACTAAATTATTTTTATCTTAAGCTACGAAACTCCAAATTATGATCCGTAAATTTTCCCTGAAACTGTATTCACATATCTTCATACCATAAAATTTCCAGAATTTTTGACTTAGCCAATTAGTACAGTTTATTCATTAAAATTTCCCCTGTTTCACTGTTCGACTATTCTGACCACCTTTCACTAAGAATCAATTTTCTCCTTATACAGAATTCAAATGATGTTGTAATTTGTTTCATTTGAAACTAGACTCATTAAGGAATCTAAATATATAAATTATGTCCCAAAATTATTTTTATACAATTTTTAATGATTTTTCCAAGTCAGAACAGGGGATCTCAAAATCACTCTGAACTAGTCTCACAAAAATCTAAATATCTCAAAATAAGAATTTCTTTGCATTATATATTTATTTCATATGAAAATAGACTCAATAAGCTTTAATTTCATATCTCAGTCAACTACTAATTCCATTTCTACCATTTTTGGTGATTTTTCAAAGTTACTCTACTGCTGCTGTCCAAAACTGTTTTATTTCTAAATTTCATTCTTTCATGTTTTCTTTATAGTAGCTTTCATTGGAACACTTACTCCGTATCAATCTTACCAAAGTTCGATCACATATCGAGCACATTGCTCATAAGTTTACACGCATATACTTGCACTTATTCATCACATAATCATATTCCATTACACTTAGTCGTTACATAGCCACATTGTATTTTCACTTAGTCAATTTCCAATTGAACACATCTGAATATTAACGGAGACATCGGAATATTGCACATAGTGCCACACTTGTAGCCAAAGCTACTTCAAATCACTTATCACGCATAGACTCATTCTCGAGTTATACACATTCGCGGGTCTGCTCACACAAGCTGTCGGTCATACGTAACTACTCAGTGCTGCTCACACAAGCTGTCAGGTATCCGCAACACATGCAGGATTACCCAGCCACTGGTAGAACTTATAAGACCAGCACCCGTTTCACATAATCACAATCTCGGGTCTGCTCACACAAGCTCTCGGTCATACGTAACTACTCAGTGCTGCTCACACAAGCTGTCGAGTATCCGTAACACATGCCGGATAACTCAGCCACCGATAGAACGTACGGACCAGCACCCGGATAACTTATTTCACTTAGATTTCACATAGGTTTCTAGTGAACATGTCACTCGTATCCATTTTTATTCCTAAGGTTCAACCGGGAAATTTCTCACTTGTCTATATTTTGTTAATTATATCAAATATTCCGCCACAATTCATACCATTTATTAAAATATGAAAACGTAAGTAAAAACGATGCATTATTTACATACAAACTTACCTCGGTGCAAAATATGACGAATTTGCAATTTAGTCCGCAACCTTTTCTTTTCCCCGATCAAGGTCAATTCCTCGTCTTTCTTGATCTATAATAACACATTTAACTCATTTAATACTCACATTATTCGATTTAGTCTAAAAATTACACCATGGAAAAATTACATTTTTGCCCCTAAAGTTTCACATATTTACAATTTTGCCCCAATACTCGAAAATTAAACTTCAGCCCTTTTATAGCATGCTGATCATTTTTCCCTTCTATGGCAACATCAAATTCTTACTCTAACATACACTTATGAACATTAGGCATTTTTACCGATTATGTCATTTTACTAGTTTTCACTTAAAATTACTTAGCAAAAGTTCTTTAACATAATTTCAAGCTTCATATTCTACCATAAAACATCAAAATACATGCATTTCATCCATGGGTAAATTTTTAAACACAAACCCTAGCTCAAAATAATGGTAGAAATAGGTAAATCTTGTTACGAGGATTTCAAAAACGTAAAAATCATTAAAAACGGGGCTAGAACGGACTTACAATCGAGCTTGGAAGCTTGAGAAACCCTAGCTATGTCTTCCTTATGAGAATTTCGGCCAAGGGGTTGAAGATGAGCAAAAATTGACTTTTAATTTTGTTTTTAATTCATTTTAATCACCAAATGACTAAAATACCCTTAATTTAAAAATATCCTATTTCACCTATTTGATGTCCATTCTTTGTCCAACTAGTTAAACAATGGTCTAGTTACCATTTAAGGACCTCCAATTTAAAATTCCATAGCAATTAGATACCTCTAGCTTCTAGAACTTAAGTTTTACACTTTTTACAATTTAGTCCTTTTGACTAAATTGAGTGCTCAAACATCAAAATTTTCGAACGAAATTTTCACGAAGTCATTCCGTAAAATTGTAGATCATAAAAATATAAGAATATAATTTTTTTTCATCGGATTTGTGGTCCCGAAACCACTATTCCGACTAGGCCCAAAATCGGGCTGTTACATTTTCAGCGTTACATGTTGGCAATCCTCGATGAACTCGTGGAAGACATCATGGAGGTATTTATGGATGATTTTTTCAGTATTCAGTAATTCTTTCCATCTTTGCCTTAAAAATTTAAAACGAGTTCTAATGAGATGTAAGGAAACAAACCTTTTTTTAAACTGGGAAAAATGTAACTTTATGGTAAGAGAAGGGATTGTGTTAGGGCATAAGATTTCTAGTAAAGGGATCGAGGTAGATAAAGAAAAAGTTGAAGCCATAGAAAAACTACCTCCCCCTAGTTCTGTTAAGGCTATCAGAAGCTTTTTAGGACATGCAGGGTTCTATAGAAGATTTATTAAAGATTTTTCTAAAATAGCTAAGCCTCTGACAGAATTACTAGAAAAAGACGCTCCTTTCGATTTCAATCATGAATGTTTAGATGCATTCAATGTTCTTAAGGATAGATTAATAAATGCGCCGATTATAATTGCACCTGATTGGAACTTACCCTTTGAACTAATGTGTGATGCAAGTGATTTTGCAGTAGGTGCAGTTTTGGAACAACGAAGAGACAAGCATTTTCAGCCAATTTACTACGCTAACAGAACACTGACACCAGCACAAGAAAACTACACCACCATAGAGAAAGAATTGCTAGATGTAGTTTTTGCTTTTGATAAGTTTAGATAATATCTAATATTGTCTAAAGTTGTCGTTTACACCGGCCATTCAGCTCTTCGTTATCTTTTAAACAAATCTGATGCAAAACCCAGGCTCATACGATGGATTTTACTTTTACAGGAATTCGACCTGGAAATACAAGATAAGAAGGGGGCTGAGAATCTTACAGATCATCTCTCTAGACTTGAAAATCCACACACCAAAGAGCTCTGTAACAACCCAAACCCGGCCCAAACGCTATGGCCGAATCTGGTCTGTTACAGTGAAAACATTTTCGAAACCATTTTGAAACCCATCAAGCTTTGTTGAAAACTTCTTGGATTTGATTATCTTGATAAAATCATACTTAGTGTTTATTTTTAAAAACAAATATTTAAGTCCAGTTATAAAACCAATTCCAACTGTGCCCGATGGCATTTTAAAATATTTTCGTGTTAATTTAGGAAAATATGTGATTTAAATCCAATAATAATAATAACATAGTTTAAAACAATATCCAACATGAGAAAAATAACAAAAGTAAAGTATCAGGAGGCCTTATTACATCCAAATAGAATAAAAACCCAAAATGAAAATATCACAACTAAAATTTAAGTTTATTTAAATTAAATCCACTGCATGGCCACCTCGAGTCAACCCGGCTCCACATCCGCGATCTAAGCATCACCTGAAAATATAAAGGAGAAGGTGAGTCACCAAGACTCAGTATGTAACCCTTCCCCCGATTTAAGTAATTTCATACACAACATGTAACAATTAATATGTAGAATGTTAAATACCCAACCTAGCCATCCAAACGCCACTGTCTACCCCGTTGTGGTACCAAACCACTGGTGGTGCCAAACCACTGGTGACCGTAGTCACAGTGTGTTACCAAAACACTGGTGCCCGTCGGCACATTATCACTGCCCCCTCCACTCATCAACCCATATCACAACCATAACAGAGTTTATACATTTATCATATGTACTAAAATAAATCATGCTTCCCAAAAGCATCACAATAATCTCATATAAACAGAGACTTACCGAGGTTCTTGCTTGTACCATTTAAGGTACCAAATCCATATCTACATCAAGCAGATTTACAAACAACAAATATTTATCACACATATTAACTGCTATAAGTGTGTATGTACACACCTGTTACCACGATAGTCTTAAATCCCGAAGATGATCAATCGGCCACACTCTAATTCCTTGCCCCTATATTCGGCCAACTGTCAAGGTTAGTGTTATGGACCATTCAGCCAAACCAAATAATTTAAAGGGGTCATACTTTGTACCCGAATCCTTACCCAAATCACTTTGAGTACTAGCCTTAGCGTCCGAATCGTGAATCTGGTTTACAACTACACTTGGTCAATTAATAACACTAATAACCATAGCCTTCGGCTTTTAAACACCAATATAAGCCTTACCTATCCTTACCAAATTCCGTTTGTCAGCGAATGCAAGATCTGATCTCACTGCTTTGAGATCCCGGAGTCCTTGGTGAAATTGGCTTCAATAGAAAGGTTAGCCAACCATTAGAACTTGCCAACTTTCGGCTTTTCCTTAAATCCAAATCGGCAGAACATTAGAGATACGGGAAAAAATGACATTCGGCTATAGCCACTCACCTTTACTTAGTCACCCGCCAACAGTTCACTTGAAGAGGTCCAACCACCTTGATATTCGGCCAAAAGAGGTTCCAAATGAGAGAAGAGGATTTCGGTTCTACAAGGGAGTATAGGAGAATAGGGGTCTTAGTTTATGAATAAAGGAGCTATGGAGATGTGGAGGATTCGGCCAAGGAGTTTTATGAAAGAAAGAAAATAAAGAGAAAACGAGGAGGAGGAAGAAATTCGGCTGCTGCAGAAAAAGTCTAAAAGAAAAACCAAGGTGATAGAGGGGGTTTATAAAGAATTCGGCACTCCCTAGTAGCCTTGCCGTCCACTCCTCCTTGTTCAAGGAGTTCAAAATTTCGGCAAACTCTCCAAGTCACTCTTGGGCACACATTTCAATTAATTCAAATAATTTGAATTAATCACTTAATAATCCCTTTTAATCAAATAATATCCTTGATTATCCTATGAAATTATCATATGTCTTTTATTATCTAAAGGATTAAGCAAATTAAAACCAATTTAAAGTGCTTAAATTATCCCTTAATAATAATAATAAAATCCCCATTATTATCCAAAATAAAAAGAATTAAAGGAGAGAAAAACTCTCCACATGTGCCGTCCCTCCATAATGCAAAAAGAGGGATCCTTGTGACTCGAACCAAGGCTCTCCCTTCCTCTTGATGTGGCGTCACATGCTAGCTCTTAAGTGGGCTTACTTTGCCACTTAGTCTAGGCTCATTTTATGCCCAAATTATCCCCATTTATTCTTATAAAACCCTCCTGCTAAGACTCCCTACCTTAAAAGTTAAAAACTAAAATTTCCTACCAAATCGAGCCAACACAAAGCCTTAAATTGATCATTATTATTCCATAAATAATGACACAGCAGTTCATACATAAGAAAAATAATTTATTTCCAAATAGCCCCATTTTTGGGATGTTACAAGCTCAATCAAGGTGGGATAAATAATTCGTTTCCCGAAGAACAACTCTTTTTAATAACACATTCTGAGGTACCATGGTTTGCAAATATTGCAAATTATTTAGCAGCTAACATCTCACCAAGAAAATTAACACACCACCAAAAGAAGCGGTTATTTGCTGATGTGAAAAATTATTTTTGGGAAGATCCCTTTCTTTTCCGCATTTGTGCAGATCAGGTAATTCGAAAATGTGTTACAAAGAAAAAAGCAAACAAGATCTTGGAGCATTACCATTCAGGACCATCAGGAGGGCACTACAGTGGCATAAAGACAGCACACAAGATACTCGAATTAGGTTTTTATTGGCTCATTCTATTGACAGATGCCAACAGGTATGTTACCTCATGTGATCGATGCCAACGAATAGGTAATATTTCTAAACGAGATGAAATGCCTCAAACATATATGTTATCATGTGAAATATTTGACATATGGGGTATTGACTTTATGGGACCATTCCCTAATTCGTTTGGGAACAAGTACATCCTAGTGGCAGTGGATTATATGTCAAAATGGGTAGAAGCAGAAGCTTTACCTACCAATGATGCTAGGGTAGTAGTCAAGTTTCTCAAGAAACTCTTCTCACGATTTGGCACGCCGAGAGCCATCATTAGTGATAGAGGTACGCACTTCTGTAATACCCAATTTGAAAAGGTTCTAAAGAAATATGGAGTACATCATAGAACAGCAGCCCCATACCATCCCCAAACCAGTGGGCAAGTAGAGGTGGCAAACCGCGAACTTAAGCGCATCCTAGAAAAAACCATTGAATCAAATAGAAAAGAATGGGCATTAAAAGTAGATGATGCGTTATGGGCCTATAGAACAGCGTTTAAAACACCTTTAGGGACATCCCCATACAAACTTGTATACGGGAAAAGCTGTCATCTACCGTTCGAATTAGAACATAAAGCCTTTTGGGCAACAAAATTTCTAAATATTGATCTCAAAATTGCAGGTAAGAGGAGAATGATGCAGATGAACGAGCTGGACGAGTGGAGAATGGAAGCCTATGAGAACTCAAAATTGTACAAAGAAGCAACAAAGCAACGCCATGATGCACGTCTCAAGAGATCAAGGCAATTCGAAGTAGGAGACTTAGTCCTACTTTACAACTCAAGGCTTAAACTATTCCCGGGAAAGTTGAAATCAAGATGGTCAGGACCATTCATGATCAAAACAATATTTCCATATGGCACCATCGAGGTAACCCATCCCACTAAAGGCACATTCAAGGTAAATGGTCACCGACTTAAAATTTATAACCGTACAGATTCTGGAAGTACGCGAGAAGAGCTTATGCTCCATGAGCCATCCTTTAGAATCAAAAACAGGGAGAGTCTAGCTTAAGACTATAAACGAGCACTTCTCCGGAGGCAACCCAAGCACTAACACATTAACATTGCTTTTATTTTTTTCTTATCTTTCTCTCTAACATCATAGAAAAGCGGGATTTATAACACGTCATTAAACAGGGGGTGTTAATGACTGTGTGCAAAATAGGGGACGTGCCACGGGCGTGTCAAGAGCCGTGCACAAACAGGGAAAAAAAGATCTTCCAACAACACGGGCTGCGATACCAGCCATGCCCGTGCTATCCAACCGTGGGAGAACACTGACTTGACGAACACAGGCAAGACACGCCCATGCCTTCAAACCGTGTGAGGCTACTGACTTCCACACCATAGGCAGAACACGCCCGTGCCTTCCAACCGTGTGAAGCTACTGATTATCGAACACGGGCAAGACACGCCCGTGTTACCTCACCGTGCTACCAGTTTAACTTATAAAGCACGGACGTGCCAAATAGACACACAGCTGTGCCACAAAACTTGAATGCGCCCAAATCTGAAAATCGCGAAAAACACGAGCAAATTCAAATTGACACGGACGTGGCGACGGCCCGTGCACCCCCCTATATATAGATTTTAACCTTTAATCTCCTCAAATCAAACCCTAAAATCATCTTTATCCTCTCTTCTTCCAAAATCCGGCCACACAACCAAATCTCTCCACCCAAAACTGCCGTCCCTCACCGTTCTTCTTCCAAAAACCGCCCAAAACCAGCTACACACTCTAACCACAACCGTGCTACCAGCCCCACGGCCACGCTATCACCGTGTTCTTGCCAACAAAATCCCACGCCACCGCCGTGCTACACCCGTGCTGATCGTCTCCCCCACCCCTGGTTCCCATTTCTTCACTTTCTTCTTGTTGAAACTTATGGCATTTGTAGATTTTGTTAGATTTAGCATGATTTATTTTCGTTTAAGCACCCATAATCCTTTGATTACAGCTTTATATATTTTTTCATTTCTATCTAAAATTAACCTTGATTTTTAGTTAGTGATTATTCTCAAACCATGCATGAATAAATTGATTTTGGTTGCTGCTTGATTATGTTCTTAGACATAAAATTTACTAATTTTCTTGAACAAAAGAATCACTGATATCGAATGAAATTTATAGAAGATATGAGATACATTGGTCATAATTTTGATTAAGGAACTTGTTCCTTTTATATTCTGATACTTGCTTTCAGGTACCATGTCGTCGTCACGAGTCAAACGATCCGTTCCAAATAAGAAACAAAAGGGAACCAGATCATCATCCACAAGTGCCTCTACCGAAACTCGACACCCATTTCTCTGGTTTCCCTAAGCAACACAAGATGAAAAGTATAAAGCAATCCAGGGAAGACCTATAGGCACCGGCCGACGTATTGACTGGAATGTAGTGAGACAAGTTGGGCTCGAAACTGACATCAAAGCACTTCTCTCAACCGAACCATGGGAGAACTTCTTCCAAATCAAGGAGCCTACATATATGGAACTTACGTTAGAGTTCTCTACCACCTTCATCCTGCAAGCAATGACGACTCAGTTCGACGACCCTGATGCTATCTAATTCCGTTTAGGAGGCTCGGTACACCGATTAAGCATACCCCAATTCGGCACGGCTCTCGAACTATATACGCTAGAATTCATAAAAGAAAACCCTATCGCCGATTTGAACAGAGAGCTCCACCGCACCCCGCTCGAGTGTTGGGAAAGCCTACGCCCCACTACATGTCAATACGACCCCAACCGCTCTAAAGCGACAGCACTTCCCCCAGCTCTAAGGTATTCACACGCTATTCTTGCGCACACCACACAAGACGCAGAGAGGGCACAGGCATCGTAAACAAGCACGACGTCTATTTCCTATCATGCATGTCTGAAGGACATGTGTTCGACTTGGCATATTTTATGGCGTGCGCAATTCAAGATCAGACGGAGCAACATAGAAAGGGGATTTTGTCAATAGGGCCCTACATCACAAGGCTAGCTCGGTACTTCAACCTCCTCAACACCGATGAGCAAATCACCTCCCTAACACTGATAGGCAATATGGTTCGTCAAGGCATCCAAACCATGCTACACATGAGGATGATAACACAAAGACGAGGGACCGATCCTCCTCAGTACAAACTAAAGAAACCAATCAACGAGGAGGAGGACGAGGACATTCTTGATGATGTCCCACCACCATCAAAGGAGGCAACGCATCCAAGCCAACATCCATACCAAGCAACAACAACACTAGCAGACATATCTGCTCACCTTGATCAGTTCAAGACACATGTCGCTAGGCGCTTTGACGGAATAGAGGCGACGCTCCAACAAATATGCCAACACCTCCACATTTCGTCATCAGCACCACCACCAGACCCAACCATGGATGAGGACCTTTGAAACCATTTAATCTGTTTCCTTCATTTTTAAAGACTTAATTTTATGTTATGCTGTTTAAATTTGAACTTTCATTATTATTACAACCTCTTATCATTGGCTATTCAACCATTTAAGCACATCTAACAACATATCTCTTCCATCGAAAAAAAATCATTAACAAGTGACTTTGCAGAATAAATCATTCATTCCACCTATACACAAGCACAATTAGGCGAAATGCAAAAAGTCACCTGATGCCACACACTGTCCACATCCTCAAGAATCTCGTCAGAAAACTCAGGGAGTATTCTATCCCTTCCCTTTTGATTTTGAATATAAATGCATTATCTATTTTTATACATTGAGGACAATGTACATCTTAAGTGTGGGGGTAAAAATTGCCAAACTTTTTTCATTATTCTCAAATCCCTGATTTAGTCTTTTTTTTAGGCAAAGTTGTCATATTACTAATTAAGATGAAATTTCTGATGACTTTTGATAACTATTAACATGTTTTAGAATAAGTCATAGTTAATTGTATATTGATGATTGAATTTAAAGAATAATATAGAATCAAGCATGATAAGTCTATTTTTCAGGAATTAAAATTTTTGCTAAGGTTGTTGATCCAATTTTGAATGCTACCTTGAAATTTAAAAATTCATAAGGATGATGTCAAAACACCCATAATTTTTTGAGTATTTGAACCTTATAGAGCATACATTCTTTTTCATACTCATTTTTTGATTATGAGTGTCTCAACTATGAATTGTTATTCTAGAACTTACCTTGTTTATACATGTCGAGACCACAGTTATGATTTGATATACCGAGATGATAAAGGCACTTAGGTTTTAACCCACTAATTCCACTAAAAAGCCTACCTTTATAATTAACCCCTAGTGAACCCTGTTGAGTCTAACAACCCTTTTTATTGACTCACCTACTAACTTTAACCAAAAACCCTTTGTATTTGTTATCACCAATTTAATTACCCTTTTTTGTCGAGATTTGATTTTGAACAAGTTTCCTAACTATGTTCTGTAATTTAGTTGTAAAAATTATTTCTTATTATTATATTAGTTTGTTCTTAAAAAAAACACGAAGTACTTTTATTATTAGTTCTATGATTAAGTGAGCTTGCATGTTCAAATTCCAATTCTCAAGGAAAAAGCTCATTTTATTAGTTTAATATTAAGTTCATTTTTCTAGTTAGGAAATTTATCAAGTCAATCTCGATTCTAACCCTCTAATTTCAGCCTGTAACCGCACCTTGTACCCTAATCCCGTTACAACCTTAACAAAGACTTTTTTGATCTGTGTGTCATCTCATATTACAGTGGTGGAGATTTGATTTTCAGGCAAGCCTATGGGATTAACTTTTCAAGTTCGACTTATGAGCAATCTTCTTCTGAACCTTAAACACTTTAGAGGGATTTGAGTGAACCCTAAGTGAGGATTTCAATCCTTGTTGATTCTAAATTGAAAAGGTAGTTATTTAAAAGAGGGAAGACACCTATGTTTTCAAAGGTACAAAATTATGACTTGTCTCGTTTGAATCTTTAGGACGCTTTGAATCAAATCATCCATGTAAGCATTCTCTATCAATTAGGATAAGACATTGCTGATAAAGAATTACAGATCATGGAAAGTTCATTTTAATTGTAAGTTGAGAATTTTGCTTGAGGACAAGCAAAAGCTTAAGTGTGGGGGTATTTGATAAACCGTAAAAGTAATATATTTTAAACCCACATTTAGTATGCTTTTGGATGATTTATCCCTTGTTTTATATAAAAAGGTGCTTTTAATCCTTTCTTTTCATGTCTTATACCCAGGAAAGCACCCGAGGATGAAAAGAACACAAAACGGGCCTAAAACGGAGTAAATAGGCCTTTACACGAAATCGACACAGCCTGGCCCAAAGTCCACACGGCCGTGCCTCGATGAACACCTAGAGCATGGCCTCAACTCAGTTACACACGACCATGCCTCAAGAGAAATCTGATAACGGTCAGGTCTCGATTCACACGAGCGTGTGACATGGCCATGCCTCTGACATTGGAAAGAGTAATTTTAGTCGAAAAAGGATACTTAGGGAGAAAGAATTACGTTCCAAGAGCCTATAAATAAGTCCCAAGTATCACCTATTTAAGGGGGCGAAAGCAAGGCCAAGGAGCCAAGCCGAGAAGGTTAGAGGTAGAGAATAACAGGAGGATAGCCAGTTGATCCATCCTAAGAAGCCGGAGTTATACTCAGGACAGCGGAATTCTCCTTCGATTCCTTCAGGGGGTTTTAGGATTATTTCTATGTTTTATTTTATCTTTTCTCTTGCGATGTGTTGTTTATTCATTATGAACTAAACCCCTCAGATACCTAAAGGGGATGAAACCTAGATGGATTTTATTATTTGATTTTTAAGTTATATGATAAATTACTTAGTTTGTTCTTAATTATGTTGCTTAATCCAAATCTAATGTGCTTAGGTGGAGGAGGAATAGACCCTGCTAGAGAGAAGATCTAACATAATTAAGCGGAGTTGATCGGGCGCCTAGAGATAGGATTACGAGATTTTGCCGGATTAGGGTGAAACCTAATATGGGAGTCCATTGATCGATTTACTGCTATCCTAGGGGGTTATTATAAACGAACGAGAGTTCCACTAATTAACCTAGGGTTAGATGTTATTCGCCTCAAGAGAGGGTTTAATATAGGTTAGGGAGTCTCACGGATCAAGCTAAGTAAAAGGAATCATATAAATTAATAAGTGAAGTCTAGGTGGACTCTTCCTGAGGGTATCGTCGTAATCAACTAAGTTTTTCCTCAAAGTTATTTTCCTATTCGTCTTCTTGTCTTTGTGTCCTTAGTTTAGCTGTCGTCAATTTAGTTAAAAAGTAGTCTTCACTCTAACTTTAAGACTAAATAATAAAAAGAAAATGAGTTTTAATACTTTTAGTTCCTTTGGGTTCGATAACCGGTCTTGCCTAAGCTATACTACTGTTCGATAGGTACACTTGCCTTAATATCGCTGTCAGAGTTAGTCTCCAGGTTTGATCATTCTTTTATAAATATTTAAAACTCTGATTTCACAGCGATCAGATGAGCATCGAGAGAAGATGCCATTCCACTCTTTTCTTCCAGCGCTATTGGAACATTGTTGGAAAAGATGTGACTAACTTTTGCTTAGAGGTTTTAAATAAATGCTCATACATGGAAATAATAAACAAAACAAATATTGTTTTGATCCCAAAAATTGATCACCCCATCAGTTTGAAAGACTTTCGACCAATAAGTCTGTATTCAGTACCTATAAGATTATTGCGAAAACAATAACTAACAAGCTTAAGAAAATTCTTGACTCTTGTATCTATAAGGCACAGAGTCTGTTTGTGCATAGTAGGCTTATTACGGATAACGTTCTTCTAGCTTATGAGGTTCTACATGCTTTTAAAAAGAAAAGAACTAGTAAGAAAGGGCCCCTGACTTTAAAACTTGACATGAGCAAGGCCTATGATATGGTTGAATGACCTTTTATTAAAAAGATTATGTTACAAATGGGCTTTGCAAGATCTTGAGTGGATTTTATTATGAGATGTGTCAATTCAGTTTCTTATTCAATTGTCATAAATTGGGATTCGAGTCAATCTTTTCAGCCTAAAAGGGGCTTAAGACAAGGGGACCCCTTAAGTCCTTATTTATTTTTATTCTGTGGGGAGGGCCTTTCGACTTTAATGCGAATAGCGAATCAGAATGGTATTGTTCAAGGAGCGAGAATTTGTAGAAGAGGACCACAGATCACTCATTTGATGTTTGCTGATGATTGCATTCTTTTTGGGGATGCAACTAAAGAAGGTGCAGATGTGTTGAAAGGTATCCTAAAAGAGTATGAAACAGTTTCGAGGCACTGTATTAACTTTGATAAATCTACAGCTTTTTTTAGTTCTAAAACTTCGAATGAATGTAAGGACTTGATTTCTCAACTGCTAAATGTCCGTGTGACTACTGAGCCTGAGAAATATTTAGGGTTACCAAATGTGGTCAGTAGGGGAAACAAAAGGCTTTTCAAGGATTGAAGGATAGATTGAAAGAAAAAATTAGTGCGTAGAGTTTTCGGCATCTCTCTCAAGGAGGGAAGGAGGTATTTATAAAATCTGTTCTCCAAGTGATTCCTAATTATTCTGTAACACCTCTCACCTGTATCCGTTGCTAGAATAGGGTTACGAAGCATTACCGAACTTATTATACAATCAAACACACATTTCTCATACAATTATCAAATTCAAATACAAGTAATTCATAATCATTCATCAAGTCCCTACTACAAGCCTACGAAGCCCAAAACATGTATCAGGAGTGGTTCGGCACTAAACCGATAACTTAGGAGAGTTTTAGAAAACTTAGAACAATTTTCAAAATACAGAGGACACACGCCCGTGTGGCCTGACCGTGTGTTTCACACGACCAAAGACACGCTCGTGTCACAGCCCTTGTGGACATTCGAAATAGGATCACATGGCCATGTCCCAGCCCATGTCTGACTCCATGTAACTCCCTGACTTGGGTCACACGGCCAACCACACGCCCGTGAGACCAGCCCCTGTGCCCTTCGAAATGGCAACACATGCTCGTGTGCCAGGCCGTGTGCTAGGCCGTGCCAAACCTGTAGGGTATACTGACTTATGCCACACGGCCAAGTCACATACCCGTGTGCTGGGCCCTGAAAAACATACTAACTGTAGCAGGCCCAATTTGCCCGGCCCATTAACCAAAAAAAAAAAACCAAAAAAATAAAACCAAAACAGAAGTAAAAACCCAAAAAATAATATAAGTCCAAAAAAGTCCCTTTTTACAGTTTTTTTTACAAACCCTCAAACCGGAGCCCAAATGTTATAACAAAAATAGCCCAATAGTCCAAATTACATCCCAGCATGATAACAGGCCAATTACTAAAACCTAATATGCATGGCCCAATGTTTAGAACGGCCCAAATGGCCCAAGCTAAAGGATCATCAGAAACCCTAGAGGTTTTCTCCAGCGCCACAAGCCTAAGGTGCGTCGCAACAAACCCTCACACGCAAGCCTCGCGCGTCGCAGCCTTTGTACACCGCTCGAACAATCTCCACAGCTGGCCAATGTACCTGCAAAAACAAGGACAGACGAACAGCAGTAGAGAAGACAAAAAAGGAAACAGTGTATTTTCATTTTATTTTTGATTTTATCTTCGATTGCGGCCTTTAAAAGGCCCGAAAAGAAACGATTGTAATGGCTACACTACACACTACACACTACAGACTACTACACATTCTTACGAAAAAAATACACAGAGAAATATAACAAAAAAAGGTGATTTGCATCTTGATTCTGCGGGTGTTCTTGTTTTGTTTTCTTTTTCTATTTTCATTTTATTTTCTTTTTTATTCGAAAAACACAGGATAGTAAATAAAAGAAAGAGATTTACCTGGAATCGATTGGCCGTCTTCGTCTCAATCGAAGCAAGGGGATTTCGGGGTCATGGGTGATTTCTCCCTTTTGCGGCGTGCCTGAGAGGAGAGAAGGGTTTTAAAAAAAAATTCTTTATTTAAGAGGGACGGATAGATTATGTTAGTTTTTAGGGTTTTATTAAGACACGGAACGGCAACGTTTAGGCCTGTTTCAGTGGCTCTAAAACGGTGTCATATAGGCCGTGACCCGTAACCATCCGATGACCCGACCCGTAGGACGCTGAGATCTGAGCGTTTGGTCTCCTAGGGTACATTTGTGCATTTGGTCCCTCCATTTTGCGTTGGCGTTTGATTGGACTACGTGTGCATTTTTCTTGTTCTTTAATTATTTCCTTATAATTCGTGTGTTGTTTCAATTTAGTCCAACCCGAGTGCTGCGTTTTGAGCTTCGAAAATATTTGCTGGTTTAACCCCTGATAAATCACGTGCACTTCAGATTGATCCTTGCACATTTTTAAATGATTTTATTTATTATAAAATAGCCTTTAAATTTTGTTTTTGTTTCAATTAAGCACCCTTTTGTTTTCATATAAAATCTTCACATTTTTGTTAGGTTTAATTCATTTTTTTATTTGGTTGTAAATTATTTTATAATATGATAATATATATTTATATACTATTCGTTTTAAACTATTTATATATTATTTATTCTAACTTGTTTTAATATAACTTTTATTAAAGTTCATTTTTCTATTTATTTAAAATAATTATATATAAACAGTTACGTATGTTATCTGTTTTAGATTGTCTTCATATTATATAGTTTGTTCCTTTTTATATATATATTATTCCTTTAAAATTGATGTATATCATAATTTTTTTTCTTTTATATATATTATCTTGCTCCATTTTCTTCAATTGCTAATGTCGAAATTGTGTTATATGATTATTCCTATTGCATGGATTATAATTTGTTAATTCGCATTTATCAATTTTGTAGGATTATTAAATTTCATAGTTTTGTTGTCAACATAGTGTTTAATTTGTGAATAATGCTCGATTAATGTTTGTACATCTTGTACCATAGCATGCTTCAAAATTCCAATACATGTATGCCTTATATCAAATATTTTGTATACATTAAGTTCATTTTAAAATTCCACGTACATAATTTTTTTTTTTAAGTTAAGGCAATGTTTGTATGTTTAGGAGTATGGAAAATTATGTCCTAACGTACTGGGTGTAATTTTCTGTTCAATCAGATAGCCAAATATCCTTTTTAATTAAATATCTTGAGGATCAAAGACGATCTCGGTGTCGAGGTATAAAGGTGTTATGTCCTAACGTACTGGATGTGATATTTTTATTTCCTTCGAAACGAACTAATCTGGAAGTTCAAGATTCAATATAAACTAACTTTCTTTAAGAAAACTCGCATTTTGTAGCATGTTGTTAATACGATCTTTAATTTGTGTATATTTCATGATTAATGTTTATGCATTCTATTACTGTTACGCCTCAAATTCTAATATGTTCTAGCTTTTTTTATTAAATGTTTTTATTTTATGCATTTTAAGCCTAATATAAAATTTTGTTTTTCTCCAAAATAAGGCAATGTTTGTGCATTTGGAAAGTTAGAAAATTATGCCCTAACGTACTGGGTGTCAATTTCCTGTCCGACCAGATAAACAAATACCCTTCTTTAATTTCATGTTTTGAAGATCAAAGATGATCTCGATGTCGGGGTATAAAGGTGTTATGTCCTAACGCACTGGATGTGATATTTTTATCTCCTTCGAAACGAACTAATCTTGAAATTCAAATTCAATATTGATTAATTTTTCTTAGAAAATTTATAACGTTTCCAAATTTTTAACCCAAGGACATTAATTACCCGATTTGGTACCCGTCTAGGGGCACATGGGGGTGCTAACCCTTCCTCGTGCGTAACCGACTCCCGAACTCGTTTTCTTGAATTTCGCAGACCAAAACATTCTTATAGGTGGCCCAATCACACCTAAACAAAAAGGATTGGTGGCGACTCCTACTTTTAAAGTCGATCCTTATTTTTTCCAAACCCAAAAATAAAAATGGTTTCGACAGCTTGGCGACTCCACTGGGGACGGGTTGAGAGTCAGGCCATAAGTTGATTAATTTTTGTCCTTTTGATTGAAATTTGGAAAATTGTTTTGATGAATCATGTTTCTTTCGATGCATTTTGTTTGTGCTATAGCTACAATAATGCCGAGTCTAACAAAATACTTTGGCATTGCATTGCATGACCCTTGTGGTCGCACCTTTAAGTGGAAGTGAGAAGCTATGCTTTCGTGAGGTTTTCACCTCTGCATGGGCTAGTGGACTGCTTCTGGGACACATTTGTACCTATGTGCTTCGTGAGGTTTTCACCTCCGCATGGCCATAGGGAAATGTGTTCCCCTGAACTGAACTCAATCCATATGAGCCTATAACGGGTGAGGATTGAGGAATCTGCTGGTTCATGTACCCATTCTTTAGAACCAAGCCACATATAGCAGCCCTAGGTGCCTACCCTAGATAGAGCCATGCCAAACCCTAGTGGTCACTTAGTCAGGTGTTCTATGTTGTTTATTTCTCTTGCACTAATGTGTTTCCTTTTGTTTTGATTGCATTGCATTCATTCCATTGTATGCATGTGCATTATATCATTTACATTACGTTGTTTTCATGACATTACATCATATGCGTTAGATTTCATGAGAAGACCCTGATTGGTTGAAGTTATTTCAGCATTAACCTGGACACCGGCAAAACCAAACATCCCTACGGTAACCAAACCAAGATGAAAGATATGGATCAGAGATTAGAGAAGCTTGAGCAATTCCAAAGGGAGATGCAGGATAAACTTTAGCTGCAAATGCAAGAGCAGCTTGCTAAGATCCAGCAAGATATGATGGACAAAATGATGGAATCACAGAGAGCTATGATGACTCAGATGACGTAGCTATTGAAGGGGCATATGGATAAAGGAAAGAGCTCCATGGTTAATGCTGAGGGGAATACTGAGTATCATCAATATCCCTCTGATTATACTCCACCACGCGTGCAAACACTACCTGAAGTGACTATATAAAGGCCATCTGTCACGATCAAGCCTCAACAACTCCAAGTTGATGCTTCAGTGAACCCCCAAACTGGCTTAGGTTCAGGAGATAATCCAATCATGACTAATGTCCCTAATTTGGATGAAATAGCTGAAGGAGATAGGACAAAAGCAGAATTGCCAAGACAGCTAGAAGATAGATATAAAAGGTTGGAGGAGAAGTTTAAGGCTTTAGAAAGTGTTGATAGCTATTATGGAATCGATGCCAAGGATTTAAGCTTGGTCCCTGACTTGGTGCTCCCATACAAGTTCAAAATGCCTGAATTTGATAAATATAATGGGACAAGTTGCCTCGAGGCTCATATTACTATGTTTTGTAGAAGAATGACGGGGTACATTAATAATGACCAACTATTGATCCACTGCTTCCAAAATAGCCTGGTAGGAGCAGCAGCCAAATGGTATAACCAGTTGAGTCGTGCCAGAATTGGTTCATGGAGAGATTTAGCCCATGCATTCATAAAACAGTACAGTCATGTGACAGACATGACTCCCAACAGAATTACTCTTCAAAACATGGAGAAAAGAGTGAATTAAAGTTTTAGACAGTATGCGCAGCAGTGGAGAGAGGTTGCCATCCAAGTCTAGCCACCACTTTTGGAAAAAAAGACCACAATGCTCTTTATTAATACATTGAAAGCCCCGTTTATCACTCATATGCTAGGGAGCGCTACAAAGAGCTTCTCAGACGTCGTAATGACTGGAGAAATGATTGAGAATGCCATAAAAAGTGGAAGGATAGATGCAGGAGAAAGTGTCAAAAGATCAGCCCTGAGAAATAGGGAAAATAAAGTGAACAGCTTGAGCAAGCGTCCCAAATTAGTCACTGTAGGTCAACCGATGGCTGTGACAACTGGTCATCAGGGCTCATCAAGACAAGAATCCAATGCAAGGTAACTCCAGTTTACACCAATTCCGATGACATATAAGGAGTTATATCAAACCCTATTCGATGCACATGAGGTGGCTCCTCACTACCCGAAACCGATGCAACCTCCATATCCAAAATGGTATGACCCAAATGCCTAGTGTGAGTACCACGCAGGGGTCACAGGGCATTCGATAGAAAATTGCCTTGCTTTCAAGAAATTGGTGGAAAAATTCATCGGCATGGGTATTGTGAAATTAGATGACACGCAAAATACAGAAATATGAACCTAGGAGTGTTTTGAGCAATAGGACTGTGGAAGAGTCATGTATTTTTAAGGCTAATCTAGAGTAATATTCGAAACACACTTATTGCTTTCAGCCTAGGGGAAATAAGAGTCCTCTTGTGAAATAAGCTTGTGTCCAGAATTTTTTATTTCAATAAAATGCATCCTTTTGAGCAAATATTTTTCTATTTATAGATTTTTTTGTCCTTTGGATTTCTATGCAAATATTCTTTCATTCTTTATTCATGATCATATCATTTAAATAATCATCCTTAGAATCATTTATTCTTTGGAATTTACCTTCGTACCTACAATAGGTACCCAGATATCAATGACATGGGCGACGCTGTTACAGACTCCCTTTTTGAATGAAATATGGGTCTAAGGGATCTCAAGACTTTGAAGATGACGAAATTGTAACATATCTTCCGATTTGTTAATACTGGATGAAAAACAGATCCTACGTCGCAAGCCAAGGAAGGAGATGAAGATCAAAGCCTAACTCAATGCAAAAATAAGATTTCCTACATGTGGGGCACGGATATTATCAAGTCAGTCTCATCAAAAATTTCTGGCCAACATCGATTCATTTTCGTGGATGTCGATTACTTCACTAAGATGGTAAAAGTCACTTTATGTGCCAATATTACAAAGTCGATAGTTATCAGAACAAAAAAGAAAAAGAAAATATTTAAAAAAAAGAAAAAAGAAAAAATATCGAAAAGATCATATTTAACAGCACAATGTCAAAAGTTTGCGATCTGTTCAAAAATTAGGTGCCACATCACAATGCAGCAAAGGCAGCCAAAAAGAAAAAACAAAAGATCATAAAAAAGGACCGAGACTTGTAAAGATTGGCATAGAGAAGTTACTATTTACCCTCTATGTTCATCAAACATTGGCCAGGACTATCACTAAATCAACATATTTCTCATTGGTTTCGCCCATTGAAGTCGAAATTCCTTCTTTCGAGTTTTATCAGAACTGAAGTTGGATGAGGCAGAATGGATCCAATCCCGATCTGATCAATCAAATTTGTGAGGAAAGGTTAATAGCTATCCATTACAGTCAGATGATGCGGGTTTGCGACAACGAGGTTCATCCCAGAAAATTTCCAAAGGGGACCTGATATTGAAGAAGATCCTTCATATACAAAAGGATTTCAGAGAAAAATGGAGGCCAAACTAGAAAAGACTTTATGTAGTGAAAAAGTTTGTTCTGAAAACATTGACCAAATGGATGGTAGGGATATGCCCAATCTGGTGAATTCAGTCAAGAAGTATTTCACTTAAAAAGAGAAGAAAAAGGTATATTTTCAAAAAAAAAAAAGAAGAAAAACTTCAATCAAAAAGAAAGAAAAAGGAGAGGCCAAGGTGAAAACCCGCAAAGCGCTCTTTGAGACCAAAGGGGATTTGAGTTGAAAACCCGAAAAGGGTGACTCAAATTATGATCAAAGAGGGGCATACAGCAATCTTGCTATGCCTGAATGAACAATGAAGAAGTATGCTACGTCTTGGGGCATCGACAAAGTACTTCAGATCCCCTAAACACATGTCGAGCTTAAAATGGTCCTCAAGAAGTTGGAACAGAGAAGCTCAGACTGCGATATCTGGGGCACCTAGTTTCCATTTTACCCATTTTTAAATTTGTTATTTATGATTATATCATTCTTTTCAAAATATGTTCACAATAAATTTCCTTCTTAATTGCGATTGCTATCTTTGCTTAGCTTTTTTTTTTCGAGCTATGCTCCTAATTAATTTCCTTCTTGTCCATGGTTATGATCTTTTTCAGGCATTTTGCATTGAAATAACAATTAGTGGACTAATAATATTTTCATAAAATGAGTTTCGCATATTACTCTGGAAACTTCTGAATAATACAAGAACTCAAAATATGACTATTGTTTAAAACTCACCAAGTTTAAGGAAGAGTCTAAGTTGAGTCTATCCTTGGATTTTCTGTCAAAAATGGTTGGTGGTACAACCTTAACAGAAAATGGGCAATGTTAACCCAAGTGTAAAAGGGGAATCGTTCGCAAGAAAAAAGATATTCTGCATCCATGCAAATATCATGCCTACACATTTGGTTGGGTAACCCAAAGAGTGATCAGTTGATGGAACAAGCTACAAGCCCTATACCCCCGAGTCGTAGTGGGGTAGATGGAAAGAGATTCAGATCCTATACCCCTAAGTCACAATGAGATGAACCCTGAAGTTACAGCGAGGCAAATCTGTTGAATAGTTATAATTGTTTCCTCGAATTTTCTGTCAAGAATACCAGCAGAACAAGATGGCAGCATAATACATCAACGATAGAGCCCTGATAAGCGATGAGCAATGACAACCTTAAGCAGGGATCATTCTCATGAAATTTTGTATTCATGCAAAACACATTTAGTTAGGAGCATTTGATTCATTCCGATCATTACATTCTAATCATTGTAAGAAATCATTCTTATGACATTCTGCATTCATACAAATGTCATCCATAAGACACATCTATTTAGGGGCATTTGATTCATTCCGATCATTGCATCCTAATCTTTGTAAAAAGACCATTCTCATGACATTCTGCATTCATACAAATGTCGTCCATAATACATTTAGTTAGGAGCATTAGATTCATTCTGATCATTGCATCCTAACCATTTTGCATAAGCATAAACACAAACTGATTTTACAGGACAGGTCCCTTAGATGATGTTGTCGCAACATCGGTGAATCCGAATATCTTGCCTTCCTGAGTGAAGCAGATTGAAGATAGTAGATCTAGCAATCCTGAAGTTGCAGGAGCAGATCGAAGCTATACAAGTCTTATTTCCTCGAAGTTCTAGCGGAGTAGGTTGAGGCTACAAATCCCTCCTCCCTGAGTTTACAATGAGGATCAGTCCGTATTTCTTTGAAGTTTCAGTAGAGAAGATTGAAACTACGAATCTCTTCTCTCTTAATTTCTATCTCCTCAAAGTTCCAGTGGAGTAGGTTGAGGCTACAAATCCCTCCTCCCTGAGTTTACAATGAGGATCAGTCCGTATTTCTTTAAAGTTTTAGCAAAGAAGATTGAAACTATAAATCTCTTCTCTCTGAAGTTCTATCTCCTCGAAGTTCCAGTGGAGTAGGTTGAGGCTACAAATCCCTTCTCCCTGAGTTTACAATAAGGACCAGTCCGTATTTTTTTGAAGTTTCAGCAGAGAAGATTGAAACTACGAATCTCTTCTCTCTGACTTTTTATCTCCTCAAAGTTCCAGTGGAGTGGGTTGAGGCTATAAATCCCTCCTCCCTGAGTTTACAATAAGGATCAGTCCGTATTTCTTTCAAGTTTCAGCAGAGAAGATTGAAACTACGAATCTCTTCTCTCCAAATTTCTATCTTCTCAAAGTTCCAGTGGAGTGGGTTGAGGCTACAAATCCTTCCTCCCTGAGTTTACAATGAGGATCAATCCGTATTTCTTCGAAGTTCCAGAGGAGTAGGTTGAAACTACGAATCACTTCTTCCTGAAATTACATCGGAATAGGATCGAAGCGCCGGTTCCCAGGCCCCTGAAGATACAGTGGGATGGAACGAAGCTACTTGAAGAATAGAAGCACCAAAATAAGTCAAGATTCGGCGAGACCGGGCAAGATTGACCCTTCTTATGAGTCTTTACTCTATTTTCGTTACACGACAACGAGCAAAGAGGGGCAGCTGTAGCAGGCCCAATTTGCCCGGCCCATTAACCAAACAAAAAAACAAAAAAAATAAAACCAAAACAGAAGTAAAAACCCAAAAAATAATATAAGTCCAAAAAAGTCCCTTTTTACAGTTTTTTTACAAACCCACAAACCCGAGCCCAAATGTTATAACAAAAATAGCCCAACAGTCCAAATTACAACCCAGCATGATAACAGGCCAATTACTAAAACCTAATCCGCATGGCCCAATGTTTAGAATGGCCCAAATGGCCCAAGCTGAAGGATCCTTAGAAACCCTAGAGGTTTTCTCCAACGCCGCAAGCCTAAGGTGCGCCGCAACAAACCCTCACACGCAAGCCCCGCGCGTCGCAGCCTTCCGTACACCGCTCGTACAGTCTCCACAGCTGGCCAATGTACCTGCAAAAACAAGCACAGACGAACAGCAGTAGAGAAGACAAAAAAGGAAACAGTGTATTTTCATTTTATTTTTGATTTTATCTTCGATTGTGGCCTTTAAAAGGCCCTAAAAGAAACGATTGTAATGGCTACACTACACACTACACACTACAGACTACTACACATTCTTACGAAAAAAATACACAGAGAAATATAACAGAAAAAAAGGTGATTTGCATCTTGATTCTGCGGGTGTTCTTGTTTTGTTTTCTTTTTCTATTTTCATTTTATTTTCTTTTTTATTTGAAAAACACGGGATAGTAAATAAAAGAAAGAGATTTACCTGGAATCGATTGGCCCTCTTCGTCGCAATCGAGGCAAGGGGATTTCGGGGTCATGGGTGATTTCTCCCTTTTGCGGCGTGCCTGAGAGGAAAGAAGGGTTTTAAAAAAAATTTTTCTTTGTTTAAGAGGGACAGATAGATATGGTTAGTTTTTAGGGTTTTATTAAGACACAGAACGGCACCGTTTAGGCCTGTTTCAGTGGCTCTAAAACGGTGCCGTATAGGCTGTGACCCGTGACCATCTGATGACCCGACCCGTAGGACGCTAAGATCCGTGCGTTTGGTCTCCTAGGGTACATTTGTGCATTTGGTCCCTCCATGTAATATCCCGGGTTAGGGGCTATTTTTGTCATGGCATGTTCTGCATGTTGTTAGTATGCTATGTTGCTATTTCTATGTTTTCGGGGCTTAATTGTAGCCTAGGAGTGTGCCTGAGTAAATAAGGAAATTTTAGTTTTTGGGTGTTAAGTGAAGGGAGCTGAGGAAGCTGGGGTTCAAGAATTTTCTTCGTGGTTTCATTGCACAAATAAGGAGCTGGCAGAGTGGCAAGGGGGAGCTTGGTTTGGCGCCAATTTCAAGGAGTGGAGGTCCAGTGTTCGAGCAGCAGGAGTCCCCTTTTTGTTACCTATTTTGGACGGCATGGGAGTAGAGGTAGAGAGCAACTAGAACACTACCTTGGACCAAGTCTTCATATTCAAATGAGAGGTGGAGAGCATTTGTTGGAGGGAGACTTGGTCATGTAGTTTGAAATGGTGGTTGGGAGTGAATGGGGGGTTGTGGCCGAATGTTTGGGGGTTTGTGGAGGTGTTGGCCGAAACTTGGGAACTTGATGGGTAGTGGCCGGTTATGGTATGGGTGTGGGAAGGGTAGTGCCGAATCTTTTTGGCAAATTTCTTAGCATTTCGGTCATCATCCTGGTAAACCAAAATTCTTTCTTTTTGAGAAACCAAAGCCGAAATTCTAAAGAAGTTATCTTTCATTTTCTTTGTGGAAACCGAAAGTGTAAACATCTAGTGCCGAACTTGCTTGTTTTTCTTTCAATCTCTTAGTAGCCGAATTTCTCCAAGTAAGTTCTCATTTTCTTCCTTTTCAAAAACCGAAAGCTTAAGCAATTTCACCTTGCCGAAATTTCTTTGTTTCCCTTGACTCTTATTGGTAGCCGAAACCCATTCTCCAAAGCTCTCTCTCCATTTCTTATTTCTTTCAAAACCGTAAGTACTCTCCCTTTACCCATTTTTGTTTTCCTTCTATCTTAACACTTGTGAGCCGAATCTTCCTTCCACTGTTGACCGAATACCAACCCCCTTCTATACACCTTTCTCTTGTGTTTCTTCTTTGGGAATAAGCCGAATTCTTTCTTCATCTTGTTCTAAAAGTTAGCCGAACCTCTCCTCTCCTAGAAGTCATAGGTTGGCCGAATATTGGGTGTTGGTAAGTGCAAGGCCGAATGGCCATATCTTCCTCTTTTGATCTTTGTTGGTTATGGTTTGATTAAGGGCCGACTATGGTCATTTTTGGAAGGATTCTAATCTCTTCATTATAGGACACCAAAGGGTTTCAAGCAAACAAGAGGAGCCATCTTCATCTGTTAAGTGATTAGGTAAGTGTGGTAAGTGATATTACTTCACTCGTTTGATTTCATTAAGTTAGGCTACAAGAGATTAATGATTCTATTTTTAGGTGAAGGCCGATTGTCAAAAAGAGCCACTTTTGGTTCGGGGTTTGTTTGGAAACCAAACCATTCGCAAGTGTAAGGTAATGATTAATGTTGATTCTTTGGTTGATGGTCTTTGGCCGAATGGTCTTAGTGCCTAATCCTATGTTGGCCGATTGTTTTAGGGGTTTGATAATCAAGGGACTCAGAGTGATTCGTAGGGATCTTTAGACTCGGTTTTACCAGGTGTGTAACTAACACACTGATACTTAGTAAGATTATTAATAAACCTGTTTGCCTGTTAAAATTTATAACAGTATGAGGGACAAATGGATCCCCAAAAGGGGTATGTGTACGATTCGGGTAAGTCTGTTCTATTGATGAGTATTAATGATAATACATGATATCATGATTCATGTTATGCATGTTATGAGTTGTAATGCTTGATATGTTGGCATGATATGCATGGCTTGTATGAGATGCATAATCCCATGAGTATGATATGTATGGGTGATACGAGAGGAGGGAGCAGTGGTATATTGTGCTGACGAGCACCAGTGCTTTGGTAGCACAACTTTGTGACTTTGGGTCACCAGAGGTTTGGCACCTCCAGAGGTTTGGTACCTCAGCGTCTCGTCCCAGTGGCTCAGTACCACAGTGGGTTGGCCCCACAGATGATTATACGGGATTGACGCCAGTGTTTTGGTAACACACGATGGGTTGGCCCCATCACCAGATTTGTGACTACGGTCACCAGTGCTTTGGTAGCACATTGTGTCTTTGGGACACCAGAGGTTTGGCACCTCATTGCGACTTGTCCCTGTGGTTTAACCACCGTGGGTTGGCCCCACTTGAGATATGGGATCGTCTGCTAGTGATTTGGTATCACACGATGGGTTGGCCCCATCATCATTGGATTTGTGACTTCGGTCACCAGTGCTTTGGTAGCACATTGTGCCTTTGGGACACCAGTGGTTTGGTACCACAATGACGGATATTGTGTCTTTGGGACACCAGTGTTTTGGTAACACATTGTGACTATATGTCACCAGTGGTTTGGCACCACCAGTGGTTTGGTACCACACGGGGTAGAAAAGGCGATATGGATGATTAGGATCGGGTTGCATTAAACATGTTGCTATGTATGATGTGTGTTAGCATGTTGATTCTTCGGGAGCGGGATTTACACACTGAGTCACTCGACTCACCCTCTCCTTCGACATTTCAGGTGACTCGTAGATGCGGACATGGAGCCGGGATGGACTCGGGGTGCACATGCCATGCTGAATAAAGTTTTCACTCAGACTCTATAATTTTTGGTACTTTAGCTTATTACTTTTATTTGGGTTTTAATTTGTTCTGTAAAAGGCCTTTAATTTATGTTTTAAGTGGGTTGATGTTTTAATTAGATGTAATATGCCTTAACAAAATAAGTCGGTATAAAATTTTACTAAAACCTGGAAAGATAATGTTTTCAAAATTATAACGCAACGTGTTTTTAAACTATACCATCGGGTATCACACTAAGTCTTCTGATAAACAAATACAACTGGTCCCCAATCAAAACTTGTAGTTCTTCTAAGTTTAAAAGTGTTTTATGTATCACTAAGAAACTAATGAGGTTCTAAATGGTTTAAACTCGTTTTAACTACAAATTCTGGCTAAGTTTTCAAAATCTCCGGGTTTCAAATACATCAACTGTTTTTCAAACAAGACTACTCAAATTTGTTTCAAACACACTGTGTTTTCACTCAGCTTTTAAACGGAAACTCTAACTTTTCAAAAACGATTTTCCCATAGCATACCAGATTCGGACGTGGTGTCTTGTCCGGGTTTGGGGTGTTACACTCCATTTTGTGCTGGCGTTTGATTGGACTCTGTGTGCATTTTTCTTGTTCTTTAATTATTTCCTTATAATTCGTGTGTTGTTTCAATTTAGTTGTAACACCCCAAACCCGGCCCATAAACCTTGACCGGATCTGGTATGTCACGGAGCAAAAACGGTTTGAAAAGTTCAATGGAAGTTTTCAATAAAAGGTGTTTGCTAAAATTTAGATGGGTTGGCTTGATAAATACGATAGAGTTGAAAACTTTCCCTTTTCCTTTAAAACCATTTAATCACTTAGGTTTTAAAGCATTAGAGTCATAGGTGACTTAGGAAATTTTGTTGCCCGGTGATAACTATTTTTGAAAACGCCTACGAGTACATATTTTGAAAACATTATCTTGACTGATTTGTTTGACAGTTCATAAGTTCATCAGTTACGTAAATAAGTAAAGCAACTACTTAAACATCCAACATAATAAGCGGCCATATTACAACCCAATCGAATTTTAGTGAATGGTAACTTAAAGCGGGAAAAATAAAGTTTTAAATTCACAAAACAAACATGGCCGCCTCGAGCTCTCCCCGGCTCTGCATCCGCACTCTACTCACCTGCAAGATGATATGGGAAGGGGTGAGTCACCATGACTCAGTGTATAAATCCCTAATCCCGAAAATACCACTCATACACAAGATATTAGTATGACATGCAATTATGCAACCCAACCTAGCCATCCATGCTCCTTTTCTACCTCGTGTGGTACCAAACCACTGGTGGTGCCAAACCACTGGTGACCCGAAGTCACAATATCCGTCAATACGTGTGGTGCCAAACGACTGGTGGTGCCAAACCACTGGTGACCTGAAGTCACAATCAAATGATGGGGCCAACCCATCGTGTGATACCAAATCACTGGCGTCGATCCCGTATCTCAAATGTGGGGCCAGCCCACGGTGGCACTAAGCCACAGGGACGAGACGCTATGAGGTGCCAAACCTCTGGAGGTACCAAACCTCTGGTGACCGTAGTCACAATGTGTTACCAAAACACTGGTGTCCGTCGACACGAATATTACTCCCTCTCATAAATCCCACCATCATCATGCTCATATCATAAGTATCGTGATCCCATATATCATGCAAATGTATATAGCATAGCATTTCACAGCATACGATGGCATTTACAACATATATCGTAAATCGAGTAATAAGGGACTTACCCGAAAACCAAGCTTATACCCACTAGGCAAAGTTACCACATGAGAGGTTATTAATATCATCAATTAACAGTTTATACTAATAAAATGTGTAAGAGCTTACACACCTATTTAATCGAAGGTTTAACTAGCAAATCCCGTGCCTATGCGATATTACAGAAGTCCCGAATTAGTCCTCGTAATGTTCCTATATTCGGCCATCATAGATTAATATTAAGGGGGTCTAACAATCCAAAGGGTTGGTCATATTACAACAGAATAGGGCCTTAGGCCGAACCTTGATTAGCACTAACCAACGTGATTTGAAGACCCGGAACTTCAGATTTCTAGCCGAAAAGTCCCCTCCTAAAAACATAGTGCAAAAAAATTGGTTACTCAAGAATACCATGAATGGCCTTTGGCCGAAATTCTTAACTACTTCTAAGCTTACCGAAATCCCAAGTTATTGTTTGACTTGTTGAGATCCTCAGAAGAATCAAAATCCAAAGTGCTCCTTGGTGTCGGCAAAATATTCGGCCTTCACAAAGTAAAGAAAGCAGAACGATGTCATGAGTTTTTGGCCAAGAACAAGTTGAAAGGAAGGAGAACAAGGCCAAGGAAATTTCGGCACCCTCTTACTCTACTCAAAGCCGAATGCAAATGTTCCTAGCGGTGTCCTTAATTTGGCCATGAATAATTTGGAAAGGAAGAAGATAACTCAAAGCCTAGGCACCTCTTTGCCAAAAGAAACCGATTATCCAAGCCTTTCAACCCTCCTTCACTCGGCCATGCACAAAGGGAAGAAACATAGCTATGCTGAAGAAATTTGGCCCAGCTTCCTTCTTGTCTAAAACACCTTCAAACCGAGAGTGTCAAGCCTCTCCTAATTTCCCCTATTCGGCTAGCACAAAATGAAGTAAGAAACACCAAGAGTTTCGGCCATGCTAAGCTTTTGCCAAACCTTATGGCCGGCCATGCTTCCTCCTTGTCTTACTTGCCCAACACCAAAGAAAATAATAAAACCTTATTTGTTAAAACATTCTCCTATCTCTATTGGAAAAAGAGTGCACCTTATTATTGTTTAATGTTCCCACCATATTCTCTACATATTCAACAAATAAAATAAGAGGAAAACAAATTAACCCATGCTTCAAAAAAATAAGATACAATACTAAAAGAATAAAAGAAACATGCAGCCAACAAGTCTTGTTTCCCACGCGTGCATGTGCATGCCAATACCCAAAACACGCCGGCCAAAGCAAAAAGGAATGCTTCCAGGCGCTGCGCATGGGTTTCGAACCCCGGACCCGAAGCAGTCCCTTCCAAGCTTTAGCCACTCGGCCAGCTTGTCTTTCATGACATAATGCGTCGGAAATTCCTCTTAAACACTCGGTCCCTGGCTCCTGCACGCATTAATGCCAGAGACAAAAAGGACAAAAAGCACGTTCATGCGCCACCTTCGGGTCTCGAACGCGAGACCTGAGGCAGAATCCCCCACGCTTCAACCACTCGACTACTGGCATTTCATGACATGATTCGGCAAAACTTTCTTTTAAACCTATGCTTCATTGATCCCCAAATGCTTAAATGCTAAGCAGAAATAAAAATGCTCGCGCGTCCCCAAGGGTGCTCGAACGTGCGACCCCGAGCTGCAATGAACCATTACGCCCCTGGCCACTATGCCAAGGCATCAATTGTGACATGAGCCCATCTCAAATTCCTTTTGAGCCTTCCTTCGCGTTGACGCCAAAACCAAAATTAAACTTGCCTTGCGCTTTCGTCAGGACTCGAACACGAGTCCTTGAGGCAGCAATTGGACATCACGCCCCCACGCCACTCGGCCAGGGCATTCAATATGCCACAAGCCTGCTACAATTATTATTTAAACCCTCCTTCGCCTAACACTCCTTCAGCGCCAAAAATAAAACTTCCTCCACGCGACTCGAACCCTCGCCTAGTCGCGCCTTCTAGCCTTCTTTGCAGCTCCTTTACCACTCCGCCAGCCATGCTCTTGTGTCAAAACTCGCCCTAATTTAATGATAAAGCTTATACACTTAGCCCTTTCCATCCCAAGCACTTAAAGAACCTTCTTAACCCTATACCCGGCTAACTCGGGATTTTGGCTAAACCATGATATATGCATTTAAATCAGGAAAACCCACAATAAATACTCGTATGGCAAATGACCCCTAATGCAGGATGTTACAGTTCTACCCCCCTTAAAAATAATTTCGTCCCCGAAATTACCTGGGTCAGAAGAGTTGGGGGTATTGCTGCCGCATCGCGTCCTCGGACTCCCACGTAGCTTCCTCCACGCCATGATTCCGCCATAGGACCTTCACTAAAGGAACTGACTTCCTACGCAAAACTTTCACATCCCGATCTAGGATCTGCACAGGTTCCTCTTCTATCGTCAAATCTGGACTCACCTCGACTCCCTCAACTGCCAAGACGTGCGATGGATCAGAACGATAGCGTCTAAGCATAGAGACATGGAACACATCATGAATCTGACTCAGTTCTGCAGGTAACTCGAGCTGATAAGCCACCGGTCCCACTCGTCTCAACACCTTAAATGGTCCAATGAACCTTGGACTTAATTTGCCCTTCTTCCCAAATCTTATTCCATAGTGAGACCTTCAGAAAAACTTCGTCTCCTACGGCAAATTCTATATCCCTCCGCTTGATATCAGCATAAGACTTTTGCCTATCCGAGGCTTCTTTCAATCGAGCTTGGATCTTCTTCACCTTATCCTCAGTTTCTGCAACCAATTCCGGTCCTAACATCTGTCGCTCACCCAACTCCGTCCAACAAGTAGGTGTGCGACACCTCCTACCATACAACGCTTCATATGGTGCCATCTTAATGCTTGCCTGATAACTGTTGTTGTATGCAAACTCAGCTAATGGCAAAAATTCTTCCCAACTACCTTTGAAGTCCAAAACGCAGCCTCTTAACATGTCCTCCAAAATCTGAATAACTCTTTCCGGCTGCCCGTCAGACTGTGGATGGAATGCTGTACTGAAATCCAACCGTGTACCCAAAGCCTGATGTAGTGCTCTCCAAAACCTCGATGTAAATCTGGGGTCTCTGTCTGAGATGATTGACACTGGCACACCATGCAACCTCACTATCTCTGCCACATACAACTTAGCTAACTTCTGGAGCGAGTAATCCACCCTTACCGGTATGAAGTGAGCCGACTTGGTCAGACGGTCCACAATCACCCAAACTGCGTCTTTCTTGTTGGGCGTGAGGGGTAGCCCACTGACGAAGTCCATAGTGATCCTCTCCCATTTCCACTGAGGAATCTTCACCGGTTGAAGTAACCCAGATGGCAACTGATGTTCAGCCTTTACCCGCTGACATGTGAGACACCTTCCCACGAATTCAGTTACCTCGCGCTTCAACCCTGGCCACCAGAACTGCTTTCGTAAATCTCCATACATCTTGCTACCTCCAGGATGCATAGCGTATGGGCTGCTATGTGCATCCTGAAGAATTCTTTGCCTCAATCCCACATCATTCGGCATGCAAGGCCGCCCTTGAAAACATAGCACACCATCACCAGACAAACTATACCCTTCCAAGTCGCCATCTTGAACTTGCAATCTCCGCGCGCTCAAACTGTCATCCCCTAATTGCTTTTCCTTAATCTCCTCGATCCAGGTTGGCTTAACTTGCAACTCTACCAAAAGACTTCCGTCGTCGTATAGACTAAGACGAGCAAACATCGCCCTTAAGTTTGTCACGACCTTTCGACTCAACGCATCAGCCACCACATTAGCCTTGCCTGGGTGGTACTCAATTGAACAGTCGTAGTCCTTCAACAGTTCAATCCATCGGCGCTGCCTCAAATTTAAGTCCTTCTGAGTCAAGAGATACCTCAGACTTTTGTGATCCGTGTAGACTATCGTCTTTTCCCCATACAAGTAATGCCTCCATATTTTTAAAGCGAAGACCACTGCTGCTAACTCCAAATCGTGAGTCGGATAGTTAACCTCATGCGGTCTTAGCTGACGGGATGCATAGGCCACTACCTTCCCTTCCTGCATCAACACACATCCCAACCCATTATGGGACGCATCACAATAAACCGTGAACAATTTCCCCGCCTCAGGCTGTACCAAAACGGGAGCTTCCGTCAGAATCTTTCTTAGCTTATCAAAACTTTCTTGCTGTTTCTCTGACCAAACAAATGGGACTCCTTTCCTTAATAGCTTAGTCAACGGTGCTGTGATTAAGGAAAATCCTTCCACAAATCTTTGATAATACCCGGCCAGACCCAGAAAACTTCGAATTTCCGCCACTGTCCTAGGTGGTTTCCAGTCCAACACCGCTTCAACCTTGCGAGGGTCCACTCTAATCCCTTCAGCTGACACCACGTGACCTAAGAAAGTCACCTCTCTAAGCCAAAATTCGCACTTACTGAATTTGGCATACAACTGCTCCTCCCTCAGCACTTGTAGAACTATGCGCAAATGCCTATCATGCTCCTCCTCTGTCTTTGAGTAAACCAATATGTCGTCTATAAACACCACGACAAATTGATCCAAGTATTGCTGAAACACCCTATTCATCAAGTCCATGAACGCTGTCGGCGCGTTGGTCAACCCAAACGGCATCACTAAGAACTCGTAATGCCCATACCGGGTACGAAATGCCGTCTTGTGCACATCAGCCTCCTTCACCTTAAGTTGATGATAGCCTGACCTAAGATCTATCTTCGAGAACACCGATGCACCCTTCAGTTGATCAAACAGGTCATCAATCCGAGGCAACGGATACCTGTTTTTGATCGTTAGCTTGTTTAGCTGACGGTAGTCGATACACATCCGCATTGACCCGTCTTTCTTCTTGACAAACAACACAGGTGCTCCCCACGGAGATATACTAGGTCGAATGAACCCTCTATCCAAGAGTTCCTGAATTTGGGCCTTCAGTTCCACCAACTCCTTTGGTGCCATTCGATAGGGCGCTATAGACACAGGTGCCGTCCCGGGCAACAAGTCTATACCGAACTCCACTTCCCGATCTGGAGGCAGACCCGGAAGTTCTTCAAGAAACACGTCAGTGAATTCCCCTACAGTTCGGACCTTCTCAACTGCTGACTCCTTAGCCTCCAAGGCATAGATTTGAACCAATAATGCTTCACACCCTTTTCTGATCATTTTCTTGGCCTTCAAGGCAGACACTACATTGGATAGATAGTCTCTTCTGTTACCTATCATGACCACCTCATCACCCTCAGCCGTCTTTAGAATCATGCACTTAGCAGCGCAATCCAACCTTGCCTGATACTTAACCAGCCAGTCCATTCCAAAAATTAGGTCGAACTCCCCAAACGGTAGTTCCATCAGATCGGCCACAAACACTACCCCTTGGAGTTCTAGGGGTATATCTCTATATAGCTTGTTCACCATCACAGAGTGTCCTAGAGGGCTAATTACAGTCATCTCGCTAGAAGCAGTCTCGAAATCCAAGTTCATAGTCTCTACCACACTACTGGCAATTTATGAATGCGTCGAACCCACATCAATTAATGCAACATAAGGGAGACCAAAAATTAGGAACGTACCGGTGATGACGTCCGGTGCGTCACCCTCCTCGCGACGCCTTGCTGCGCAGACTAAGCCAGGCTGCCTAGCTTCAGTGTTGCCTGCTCCTCTGCCCTGAACTCCGCGACCTCGATTAGGACCATTGCCTCCTCTACCGTTACCACGACCCCTCTGCGGTGGTCCCACATTCCTTGCTGGAGTACGGTTCTGACCCTCTAGCTGATTCCTTGCCAACTTCCGAGGACAATCCCTTACACGGTGATCCGGAGATCCACATTCAAAGCAACCTCTCTCACCGGTGTAACAACCTCCCCAATGCGACTTCCCACAGCGATTACACTGAGCCGGTCTCTGATTGGTAGCCATGGTCCTTCCAGCCTGATTTGGCCCACTCTGTCTGGCCCTCTTTTGTGCACTATTTCCCGATCCAGATGACCCAACACCTCTTTTCTGCTTGCTCCTATCATAGCTCTGCCTCACAGACTCCTGGATCCTTTCAGCTACCTTAGCCTTTTCTACCAGAACAGCAAACTCACGTACCTGTTGTGGAGCAATCAACAGTCTTAAGTCATCCCTAAGTCCGTCTTCAAAACGGACGCAACGATCGTGCTCAATAGACACAACTCCCCGACCATAGCGGCTCAGTCTCAGAAATTCTGCCTCATACTCAGATACAGACTTGTTTCCTTACACCAGTCCCAGAAAGGTTTTCCTCTGCGTATCAGTGTAACTGGTGCCCACATACTTCTTCTGATAAGTAGCTTTGAAATATTCCCAAGTAAGGTCGTCTGCTGTAGCGCCGTCTCGAACCGTGAGCCACCACTGGTATGACTCGTCCTTTAGAAGCGACACCGCTCCTTTCATCTTCTCCTCATTTGTTAAGTCGAGATTGTCCATGATCCTCTCGGTTGATTCTAACCAATATTCGGCTGTACTGGGTGCGACACCTGACACACCCCAAAATACTTCAACTCCATTGGATCGGAGCCGCTCAGATACAGACTTCCGAGCTCCCGTACCTCTACTGGTCTCAGCCATCATTTCTAGAACACGCAGCATAGCCTGCGTACCGACTCACCCCCCGTCTGATCCTGATGTCCATCACCAAAGGTTGGGGGTGGTGGTGGAGGTGGTATCTCATTATCCGATCCTTGGCCCGACCTAACTGGTTCTGTCATGGCCATCCGGCCTCTACCGCGTCCCCGACGGCCGCGACCTCTAGAACTCATTTCTTATGGCGCAATCTGTCTTAAAAAGTTTTATGAGTTAGCCAATGTTCCACTGACTAATAGCAAAGAATTTTATGGGTGAAATTAAGAAGTTGTTCTTTCGATCAACCAAGTTTCAAGCCTTCTATCATAATTCGAAGATACACTTTTACTAATTCCATCACTCTCTTTGACCAATTCGTAACCCGGGGTATTTTCGTCATTTACCCTACAGGGGTATTTTGGTAATAAAACAAGTAAGTTCGTAAATCTTGACAAAACAAGGAAATTTTAAAATTTGCAAAACTTGGGGGTTCTTTTTGAAAAGTCGTCTTCCCAAATTGGTAGTGTTGCAAAAACTTGAAAATCAGGGTCATTTTGGTAATTTGCAATTTAGGGGCAATTTCGTAATTTTTCCAAAATCGCGAGATTTTTGATATTTTTCAATTTAGGGATCTCGGGTATAAGAAAATTTTGTTAAAATTTTGGGGGTAGCTTAGATTTTAAAACTAGGGGTATTTTTAAAATTTTAAAATGTCCATAACTAAAGAAAATTTTGTAATATAAATCTTACGGTTTAAGGGAAGTCTTTAAAACTAGAGTTTTTATAAAATGCGGCTGATTCCCTTTTGGGTTTTAATAATAGGGTTTAGCCCACGAACAAGTCCTCACGGTTTGGGTGAACCAAAGCTACGTACCAGGTAGGATTCCCGCGAAGAGGAGGTGAGTCGCTAAGACCACTTAAATACCAAGATCTTCCGGATCCAATCCTAGACATACGTACAAGGGTTACCACACCTTAACTCGGCGACTCAGTCATGGGTTTGTTTAATTAGGCAATTATAAATCTTATGTGATCGTTGGGGTAAACTAGCCCTAAAGTTCACATACTTTTTATACTATCTACATCCCATTTCTACCCCCTTTACAGATAATCATTCACATATAAATTAGAGATACTTACGAGAGCGGATCGGTGCCGGAGACTCGACGCCATGTTGTTCAACCAAAACCATTTTCCTAGAGGTTTTTCAAAAGTTTATCTAGAAGAACATTTTTAGGCCTTAGGCCCTCACAGCCGAGTTTTGAACCGAGCTCTGATACCAAAATGTAACACCCCAAACCCGGCCCACAAACCTTGACCGGATCTGGTATGTCACGGAGCAAAAACGGTTTGAAAAGTTCAATGGAAGTTTTCAATAAAAGGTGTTTGCTAAAATTTAGATGGGTTGGCTTGATAAATACGATAGAGTTGAAAACTTTCCCTTTTCCTTTAAAACCATTTAATCACTTAGGTTTTAAAGCATTAGAGTCATAGGTGACTTAGGAAATTTTGTTACCCGGTGATAACTATTTTTGAAAACGCCTACGAGTACATATTTTGAAAACATTATCTTGACCGATTTGTTTGACAGTTCATAAGTTCATCAGTTACGTAAATAAGTAAAGCAACTACTTAAACATCCAACATAATAAGCGGCCATATTACAACCCAATCGAATTTTAGTGAATGGTAACTTAAAGCGGGAAAAATAAAGTTTTAAGTTCACAAAACAAACATGGCCGCCTCGAGCTCTCCCCGGCTCCGCATCCGCACTCTACTCACCTGCAAGATGATATGGGAAGGGGTGAGTCACCATGACTCAGTGTATAAATCCCTAATCCCGAAAATACCACTCATACACAAGATATTAGTATGACATGCAATTATGCAACCCAACCTAGCCATCCATGCTCCTTTTCTACCTCGTGTGGTACCAAACCACTGGTGGTGCCAAACCACTGGTGGTGCCAAACCACTGGTGACCCGAAGTCACAATATCCGTCAATACGTGTGGTGCCAAACCACTGGTGGTGCCAAACCACTGGTGGTGCCAAACCACTGGTGGTGCCAAACCACTGGTGACCTGAAGTCACAATCAAATGATGGGGCCAACCCATCGTGTGATACCAAATCACTGGCGTCGATCCCGTATCTCAAATGTGGGGCCAACCCACGGTGGCACTAAGCCACAGGGACGAGACGCTATGAGGTGCCAAACCTCTGGAGGTACCAAACCTCTGGTGACCGTAGTCACAATGTGTTACCAAAACACTGGTGTCCGTCGACACGAATATTACTCCCTCTCATCAATCCCACCATCATCATGCTCATATCATAAGTATCGTGATCCCATATATCATGCAAACGTATATAGCATAGCATTTCACAGCATACGATGGCATTTACAACATATATCGTAAATCGAGTAATAAGGGACTTACCCGAAAACCAAGCTTATACCCACTAGGCAAAGTTACCACATGAGAGGTTATTAATATCATCAATTAACAGTTTATACTAATAAAATGTGTAAGAGCTTACACACCTATTTAATCGAAGGTTTAACTAGCAAATCCCGTGCCTATGCGATATTACAGAAGTCCCGAATTAGTCCTCGTAATGTTCCTATATTCGGCCATCATAGATTAATATTAAGGGGGTCTAACAATCCAAAGGGTTGGTCATATTACAACAGAATAGGGCCTTAGGCCGAACCTTGATTAGCACTAACCAATGTGATTTGAAGACCCGGAACTTCAGATTCCTAGCCGAAAAGTCCCCTCCTAAAAACATAGTGCAAAAAAATCGGTTACTCAAGAATACCATGAATGGCCTTTGGCCGAAATTCTTAACTACTTCTAAGCTTACCGAAATCCCAAGTTATTGTTTGACTTGTTGAGATCCTCAGAAGAATCAAAATCCAAAGTGCTCCTTGGTGTCGGCAAAATATTCGGCCTTCACAAAATAAAGAAAGCAGAACGATGTCATGAGTTTTTGGCCAAGAACAAGTTGAAAGGAAGGAGAACAAGGCCAAGGAAATTTCGGCACCCTCTTACTCTACTCAAAGCCGAATGCAAATGTTCCTAGCGGTGTCCTTAATTTGGCCATGAATAATTTGGAAAGAAAGAAGATAACTCAAAGCCTAGGCACCTCTTTGCCAAAAGAAACCGATTATCCAAGCCTTTCAACCCTCCTTCACTCGACCATGCACAAAGAGAAGAAACATAGCTATGCTGAAGAAATTTGGCCCAGCTTCCTTCTTGTCTAAAACACCTTCAAACCGAGAGTGTCAAGCCTCTCCTAATTTCCCCTATTCGGCTAGCACAAAATGAAGTAAGAAACACCAAGAGTTTCGGCCATGCTAAGCTTTTGCCAAACCTTATGGCCGGCCATGCTTCCTCCTTGTCTTACTTGCCCAACACCAAAGAAAATAATAAAACCTTATTTGTTAAAACATTCTCCCATCTCTATTGGAAAAAGAGTGCACCCTTATTATTGTTTAATGTTCCCACAATATTCTCTACATATTCAACAAATAAAATAAGAGGAAAACAAATTAACCCATGCTTCAAAAAAATAAGATACTAAAAGAATAAAAGAAACATACAGCCAAAAAGTCTTGTTTCCCACGCGTGCATGTGCATGCCAATACCCAAAACACGCCGGCCAAAGCAAAAAGGAATGCTTCCAGGCGCTGCGCATGGGTTTCGAACCCCGGACCCGAAGCAGTCCTTTCCAAGCTTTAGCCACTCGGCCAGCTTGTCTTTCATGACATAATGCGTTGGAAATTCCTCTTAAACACTCGGTCCCTGGCTCCTGCACGCATTAATGCCAGAGACAAAAAGGACAAAAAGCACGTTCATGCGCCACCTTCGGGTCTCAAACGCGAGACCTGAGGCAGAATCCCCCACGCTTCAACCACTCGACTACTGGCATTTCATGACATGATTCGACAAAACTTTCTTTTAAACCTATGCTTCATTGATCCCCAAATGCTTAAATGCTAAGCAGAAATAAAAATGCTCGCGCGTCCCCAAGGGTGCTTGAACGTGCGACCCCGAGCTGCAATGAACCATTATGCCCCTGGCCACTATGCCAAGGCATCAATTGTGACATGAGCCCATCTCAAATTCCTTTTGAGCCTTCCTTCGCGTTGACGCCAAAACCAAAATTAAACTTGCCTTGCGCTTTCGTCAGGACTCGAACACGAGTCCTTGAGGCAGCAATTGGACATCACGCCCCCACGCCACTCGGCCAGGGCATTCAATATGCCACAAGCCTGCTACAATTGTTATTTAAACCCTCCTTCGCCTAACACTCCTTCAGCGCCAAAAATAAAACTTCCTCCACGCGACTCGAACCCTCGCCTAGTCGCGCCTTCTAGCCTTCTTTGCAGCTCCCTTACCACTCCGCCAGCCATGCTCTTGTGTCAAAACTCGTCCTAATTTAATGATAAGGCTTATACACTTAGCCCTTTCCATCCCAAGCACTTAAAGAACCTTCTTAACCCTATACCCGGCTAACTCGGGATTTTGGCTAAACCATGATATATGCATTTAAATCAGGAAAACCCACAATAAATACTCGTATTGCAAATGACCCCTAATGCAGCCGGGTGCTGCGTTTTGAGCTTCGAAAATATTTGATGGTTTAACCCCTGATAAATCACGCGCACTTCAGATTGTCTTCATATTATATAGTTTGTTCCTTTTTATATATATTATTTCTTTAAAATTGATGTATATCATAATTTATTTTCTTTCATATATATTATCTTGCTCCATTTTCTTCAATTACTGATGTCAAAATTGTGTTATATGATTATTGCTATTGCATGGATTATAATTTGTTAATTCGCATTTATCAATTTTGTAGGATTATTAAATTTCATGGTTTCTTGTTAACATAGCATTTAATTTGTGAATAATGCTCGATTAATGTTTGTACATCTTGTACCATAGCATGCTTCAAAATTCCAATACATGTATGCCTTATATCAAATATTTTGTATACATTAAGTTCATTTTAAAATTTCACGTACATAAATTTTTTTTTTAAGATAAGGCAATGTTTGTATGTTTGGGAGTATGGAAAATTATGCCCTAACGTACTGGGTGTAATTTTCTATTCAACCAGATAGCCAAATATCCTTTTTAATTAAATATCTTGAGGATCAAAGATGATCTCGGTGTCGAGGCAGAAAGGTGTTATGTCCTAACGTACTGGAAGTGATATTTTTATTTCCTTCGAAACGAACTAATCTGGAAGTTCAAGATTCAATATAAACTAGCTTTCTTTAAGAAAACTCACATTTTATAGAATGTTGTTAATACGATCTTTAATTTGTGTATATTTCATGATTAATGTTTGTAATAACCATATTTTGCCCGGGCCTTTTACTAAAACCCAAACCCTGGCCCAATAAAAAATAATAATAACAGTCCATTTATTAACAACCCACCAGGCCCAACTACACAGACCCAAATCTATAATAGCCCAATGGCCCAAAAAACCACAATGTCTGCAGAAAACCTTAGAGTCCCCTTTCCAGCGCCGCCGCGCGTCCCCCACACGCGCGTCTCTCCAACATCCCACGCGCATCATTCCCCGTGCCCACGTGCGTCGTTCCAACTTCCCACACCTACTGACGATCGATGCTCCTCAGGCGCCTCGGCCTCCATCATCTACAGGCCTCGCCCATACCCTGTGACAAACAGAGAAAGAAGAAACAGAGAAGCATAGGACAAAATAATAGAATAGTAAAAAGGGTATCTCTCGGCTATAAAGCCATTCAAAATCAATGTAAATGGACCCTTTTTTCAAATCGAAAAGAATACAAAAAGAGAACCAAAAATAGTTACAAACATCAGAAAACAGAGATTAACACGAGCATACAACAGATAATCGAAAGAAAAAAGCAGATTGTTGAGGTTGATACTTTATTTCTTCTCTTTTATCCTTTTTTCGAAACTACGTTTATAGATTTATTTTCTTTATTTTCTTCTAAAAAAGGTTGATATATTTTTATAATATCAAAATATAATAAAAAATACCTTTTGGCGAATTCCGGCCAACGCGTGCGGTGGCCGGGGACGATGGCATCGACGGCAGTCCCTTCGCCGGTGACCAGACCCTGCAGAGAGAAAATAATAAAAAGGAAAGTCCTTTTTTTGAAACAAGACAGAAATAAAATTTTTTGGAAACTTTGGGCTTAAATAGCCCCAGGCAAACGACGTCGTTTTTGAGTTAAAACCCCAGACGCAAAACGGCGTCGTTTTGGGAGAAAACAGGCTGACCCGACCCGCTTAGCCAAGGTCCGCGTGTTTTAGCGGAAGGGCTAATTGTGTTTCCAGCCCTTCCGCTTTTCAACTATTTTATAATTAAGTTTTTTTGTGTTTTTAATTTTTGCCCAAAAACTTACTTCAGTCTTCGTTTAAGTCCTTTCAATGCTAATGTTTTGAAGAGAGGGGTTATTATCTGTTTCAGTCCCTCTACCTCTGTAGCGCATCATAATAAAATCCTTCTCTCTTTTGTTTATTTCAAATTGGCCCCAAAACTCTATTTTTAATCCAATTCTAGTCCTTTTGGCTATTTTCACTTGACTATTATTAGATTATTTTTGTCACGTTATACTTAATATTTATTATCACTATTATTATTATTATTATTATTATTATTATTATTATTATTATTATTATTATTATTATTATTATTATTATTATATTTGTTATTATTATTACTGTTATTTTATATATATATATATGTCTATATTATTTTTTGTTTATTACTTGCCATCACTATTACTGATTTTTATCTTATTTCATTATGTAGAGTATTGTATAGTTCGTCAATCAATATTTTTTAATTTGTGTACCTTATGATTAATGTTTACGCTTCTTATCCTTGTATTGTATTTCAAACTTCAACATGTTCAAACCTTTTCCAAATATTTTATTACGTTGAAAATGAATATTGAGCAAATTTTAAGATTTCATATTAAATACAATGCAATATTTGCGTGTTTTGAAGTACGGAAAATTACATCCTAACGTGCTGGGTGTCATTTTTTTGTTCGACTAAATACTCAATTACCCCTTTTCTTTTACATGTTTTGAAAATCAAAGATGATCTCAGTGTCAGAGTATAAATGTGTTATATCCTAACGTGCTGGGTATGATACTTTTATACTTTTGAAACGAACTAATCTTAAGATTCAATTCCAATTTAATTAACCTCTTTTCCTCAAAAGTTTTTGACCTTAAATGTTTTCAAGTTTTCGATGCCAGGACATTGATTAATCAATTTGGTATCGATTTTGGGCGTTGCGAGGGTGCTAATCCTTTCTCGCGCGTAACCGACTCCTGAACCTATTTTCTCAAATATTCGCAGACCAAAATATTTTTATAGGTGACCCGATCACACCTAATAAAAGGTCGGTGGCGACTCCCTGTTTTATTTTTATTCTCAAACCCCAGTCGATTCCCGTTTTCAAAAATGGTTTTGACAGTTTGGCGACTCCACTGGGGACAATAAGAGAGTCAGGCCACAAAATTGATTATCCTTTGTCCTTTTGTCGAAAATTTGGAAAATTGTTTTGGAAAATCATGTTTCTTTTGATGTGTTTGTTGGTGCTATAATGTTGAGCCTCATAGGATATTTCTGCATTCATATTTGCATGACCGTTGTGGTCACACCTTTAAGTGGGAGTGAGAAACTAAGCTGCTTTCGTGAGGTCTTCACCTCCACATGGGCTAGTGGACTGCTTCCGGGACACATCTGCACCTATGTGCTTCGTGAGGTTTTCACCTCCCCATGGCCATAGGGAAATGTGTTCCCCTGAACTGAACTCGATCCATATGAGCCTATAATGCGTGAGGATTGAGGAATCTGCTGGTTCAGGTACCCTTCTTTAGAACTGAACCTCATATTGTGAGCCTTAAGAGCCCACCTTAGGTAGAGTCATTCCAAACCCCTAGCGGTCACCTGGATAGGTGTTTTGTGTTTGTTTATTTTTCTTGCACTAACGTGTTTTCTTTTTTGATTGTTTCTCTCTCCTGTGCTAATGTGTCTTGATTGCATTGCATTGCATCATCTTAGAAAGGAAGTGTTGACTCATATTCGATTCCTAAATAGAGGAGTTTTGTCATAAGGGAATGTGTTACTTGATAAAGCGAATTATAATACAGTCGTCCGAACATAGTCCAAGGAAACAACAAGAGAGGGCTGATAGCACACAGAAGAATACAAGACCTTGCCTAAAGATTCAAGCCGACAAGGATTATTCGGAGTCATCATGACTCAATTTTCTAAAAGAAGCTTATGAACATCGCGAAGGATAAGCAAGTGAAGAGGTATGGCCGGGGCAAGCAACAAAAAGCTCGAAGAGACGTCTATTGAGAAAGTTCAAGGGACGCGACCATAAACATCTAGACGTGAAGAAGAGGATTGGTGTTCTCACCTGGACTATGAGGACATGGCCGTATATGCGATCCGTTTTATGTAAAGAAACGTATTTTCTAGGAAAGTTCTTCTAATGGAATTGAATTCATGATCAATGCCTCTCTTTCTTTCTGCATTCATTCCATTCATTTACATGGCATCTCATACACTCGCATCACATTATATTATATGCATTTAAGACCATAGAGGGAGCCTAATAAGCTGAAAATATACAGAAGAGAGAGAAAAAGAAAAGAGAACCTGGAAGCTGAACATCCGTACGGCACCCGTGCTAAAACGAAGAAAATGGATCAAAGACTACAGCAATTCCAGAAAGAGGTGCAGGATCAGGTGCAAGCACTTATGCAAGAGCAGCTAGTCAAAATCCAGCAGGATATGATGGACAAGATGATGGAGTCCCAAAGAAACATGATGACTCAGATGACTCAAATGACCCAACTGTTGAATGGACTTATAGAAAAAGGAAAAGGCCCCATGGTCATTACTGGAGGGGAGAATGAAGGTATTCCCTCAGGTTCTACCCTACCTCATGTGTCTTCATAGCATGAAGAGTATCCCCAGAGGCCATCCGCCATGATTAGGCCTCAACAAGGGCAAGCTAATATAGGATCCCCTATGAATTTCCAAGTGGGCTCAGGATCTAACCCGGGAGATGACCCTGTTAACCCTCTGGTACCAGATTTCAATGTAATGGATAAGGAAGGAGTGAAAGCTGAATCTTCAAGACAGATAGAGGATCGCTACAGATGGTTGGAGGAGAAAGTCAAAGCAATAGAAAGTGCTGATAATTACTATGGAATCGATATCAAAGAGTTAAGCCTGGTCCCAAATTTAATACTTCCGCCAAAGTTCAAAACTCCGGACTTTGAAAAGTACAATGGGACTAGCTGCCCTGAAGCACATCTGAAGATGTTCTGTCGACGGATGGCGGGATATGCCAATGATGAAAAACTGCTAATTCACTGCTTTCAGGACAGCCTGGTTGGATCTGCGGCCAAGTAGTACAATCAGCTCAGTAGTACCCAAATCAAGACATGGAAGGACCTGGCCCAGACCTTCATGAAACATTATGGCCACGTGGTAGATATAGCTCTCAACATAATCACGCTTCAAAATATGGAGAAAAGGCCAAGCGAGAGCTTCAGGCAATATGCCCAACGATGGAGAGATATAGCAACCCAAGTTCAGCCACCTCTTTTAGAAAAGGAAACAACCACGCTCTTCATCAATACTTCGAAAGCCCCTTTCATCTATCCCATGTTGGGGAGTTCTACGAAAGATTTTTTAGAAATCATGAGGTGCAGAAAAATGATTGAACACGCAATTAGATGCGGCAAGATAGAAGCGGGGGAAGGCGCTAGAATGACTGTCCCAAAAAGAAGAGAAAGTGACGTAAATAATATAAGTACCCGTGACAAAAGTTATTCTAAGCCAACCACTCTGAATCAACCCAGTACCGCAATTACTGATCGTCCAAGCTCACACAGGCAGGAATCCAATATAAAGTCGAATATGAAGAAACCCCAATTCACTCTGATCTACACGACATACGGCAATTGTACCAAAAAATTATACGACACACATGTTGTTGCCTTTATTACTTACAGACCCTACAGCCTCCATACCCTAAATGGTATGATGCGAACGCACAGTGCGAATACCATGCAGGGATCGTGGGGCATTCCATAGAAAATTGTCTCTCCTTCAAGAAATTGGTAGAGAAACTCATTCAAATGGGCGTTGTAAAAGTTAATGATGCAGAACACCCGCTACCCAATCACCCTAATAATGGGGTGAACATGATAGGCAAGAATATAGGAAAAGGAGTGAAAACGAACGTTGCAGAGATAAAAACCCCACTAAGATGGGTTTGGAAGCAGATGATAAACAGAGGCTTAATCACGCAAGAATCGGGAGAAGAGCTTGAAGGAGCGGGAAAGTACTGCGAGTTTCATGCTGAAAGGGGTCATGATATCCAAAGATGCCTCAAATTCAGGGCCATAGTTCAAAATCTCATAGATAACAAAGAGATGGAATTCTATGAAGAGATTGGAAGAATAGAAGAAGGAGAGGTCCATGCATCAGAGGAAGGATCATCTAGGAAATTCTATGGGGGCAATCACCCTGCGGTAATCATGTCATGGCCAAGAGCGGGTGGAGTCGGAACATCAATCATACCAAAGGTCATAATTCAAAGACCTGTAGCCCCTCCTTATAGAGACAACAAAAGGGTTCCGTGGAGTTATGATTGTAAAGTAACAATCCCAGGAAAGGAGAATCCAGTCAATGCTACGGAGGAAGACCGAGACGGAGGTTTCTTCACGCGCAGTGGAAGGCGTTACACCCCAAACACGAGAGCAGAAGCGGCCAAAGGAAAAGCAGTGGCGATTGAGCAGAGGGAGGAAAGAGCAATCGAACTTGAAACATTTGTCAATGAGCCAGTGACAGAAAATGAGGCTAAGGAGTTCTTAAAACTCCTTAAACACAGCGAGTATAGTGTTGTGAAGCAATTGCATAAATAGCCAGCTCGCATATCGATACTGGATTTGCTCAGGAGCTCAGAAACCATCGAAACGCATTGATGAAAGCATTAAATGAAACGTATGCCACAGGGGATATATCCGTCAACAAGCTGGACCGTCTAGTCGGCAACATAAGTACCGATAACTTCATTTTCTTTAATGATGACGAGATTCCGCCAGGGGGTATGGGCTCTATTAAAGCTCTCCACATCACTACACGTTGCAAGGGGTACATATTGCGAGGAGTACTGGTCGACAATGGATCGGTGCTTAATGTCTTGCCACTATCAACGCTGAATTGATTACCCATAGATAATACTCACATGAAGGCTTGCCACAATGTAGTGAGGGCATTCGATGGAACCGAAAGGAAGGTGATCGGGAGGATTGAAGTACCTTTGCTAATCGGCCCGTGTACATATGAGGTGGATTTCATAATAATGGATATCAGACCGTACTATAATTGCTTGCTGGGGAGACCTTGGATTCACTCAGCGGGAACAGTGCCCTCGTCATTGCACCAAAAAGTGAAGTTAGTTATGGAGGGTCGTCTGGTGACAATAGATGCAGAAGAGGATATCATAGCATCTGTTACTAGTGACACTCCATACATTGGGACAGAAGAAGAAGTAATAGAATGTTCTTTTCGATCACTGGAATTCATCAATGCAACCTTCATTGCCTAGGGCAGCAAGATCCCCATACCCAAAATATCCAAGTCCACGAAGCTGAGCCTGCAGATGACAGTTGGAAAGGGAGCCTTACCAGGGAAAGGGCTCGGAAAGTACCTCCAAGGAAGGACTGAAGTATTGATGAGAAGAGAAAAATGAGACCGCTTTGGCCTAGGATTAAGCCAGATGCAGAACAAAGAAGGAGAGAAAAGAAGGGAGAGAAGAAGGGCGCGCCTAGGTGAAGAAGAGATCAAATGGGAGCCAATGACCTTTCCTTATTTATCAAGAATATTTGTCTCGGGGGGAATATTATACCCTGATCAAGGCATGGCAGCAAAAGAAAAAGCAGAAGAAATGTTGGGAAACTTGAGCATCAACGCCGTATCTGAGGAAAGGGCCGAAGAAAGAGGTTTATTTGGGATTCACCCTTATACTCCTGGAAGTGTTTTGAACAATTGGACCATGGAAGAGATTCCTGTAGCTTTTAGAAGTAATTCAGAGTAATGTTCAAAACACACTTCTTGCTCTAAGCCTGGAGCAATGAGAAACCCTTTGTTGAATAGTCATATGTCCAAGCATCTTTATTTCAATAAAATGTATGTTTCAAGCAAACGTTCTTTTTACTCTTTATTCATAACCACTCACACAAATAGTCATTCTTAGCTTGTCTTGTTTTTGCACTTTTCTTTGCCTTTCTAACAGGTCCCCAGATATCAATGAGACGAGCAACACTGTTATTAACTCAGGATCTCCTTTTGAACAAGATACGGGTATGGAAGATTCTCCAGATTTTGAGGATGACCAAGACCGTAGCATATCTCTTGATTTGTTAAGGATGGTAGAGCAAAATGAAAAACAAATCCTACCCCACGAAGAGTCAGTGGAAATGGTGAGCTTAGGAGAAGGAAAAGAGTTGAAAATTGGGGCTAGCATCACTTCGAAGACGAAGTAAGACCTCATCGAGTTACTCCAAGAATTCAGGGACGTCTTTGCTTGGTCATACCAGGACATGCCCGGGTTAAACACGGATATAGTGGTACACCGACTCCCTATAAAGGAGGAATGTAGACCCGTTCAACAGAAACTTCAGAGAATGAGACCTAATGTGTTGTTAAAAATAAAAGAAGAAGTCAGGAAGCAGTTTGATGCCAGTTTTTTGCAATTAGTTAAATACTCAGAATGGGTAGCAAACATAGTACCTGTTCCTAAGAAAGATGAGAAAGTACGAATGTGCGTGGACTATAGGGATTTGAACAAGGCCAGCCCAAGAGATAACTTTCCGCTGCCTCACATCGATACCTTAGTGGATAACACGGCTGGTTATTCACTCTTCTTTTTCATGGATGGCTTCTCCGGGTACAACCAGATTAAGATGCACCTGAGGATATGGAGAAAAATACGTTTGTAACCATGTGGGGAACATTTTGTTATAAGGTAATGCCATTTGGACTGAAAAACACCGGGGCAACGTATCAAAGAGCCATGGTGACCCTCTTCCACGACATGATGCATAAGGAGATCGAAGTTTACGTGGACGACATGATTGCAAAGTCCAGGACTGAGAAAGAACATGTACAAGTCTTGAGGAAACTGTTCCTAAGGTTGAGAAAATTCCAACTAAAACTCAACCCAGCAAAATGTACCTTTAGGGCTAGGTCGGGAAAATTGTTAGGATTTGTAGTCAGTGAAAAGGGAATTAAGGTTGATCCAGACAAAGTAAAAGCTATGCAGGAGTTGTCTCCACCACGTACCCAAAAGGAAGTTCGAGGTTTCCTAGGAAGATTAAACTACATCACCCGGTTCATCGCACAACTAACAGAGAAATGTGACCTTATATTCCGTCTTCTTAGGAAACATAACTCAGGTGTATGGAATGAAGAGTGCCAGAAAGTTTTTGATAGGGTCAAACATTACTTGTCTAAAGCCACGGTACTAATACCACCTTGCCCAAATAGGCCATTGATATTGTATTTGTCAGTATTTGAAAGTTCTATGAGATGTGTGCTAGGCCAACACGATGAGTCAGGAAGAAAAGAAAGAGCGATATACTATCTCAGTAAGAAGTTCACAGAATGCGAGACAAGATATTTGTCAATTGAGAAACTGTGTTGCGCTTTGATTTGAACGACCCGAAGACTGAGACAGTACATGCTATATCACACCACTTGGCTTAGCTCAAAGCTAGATTCTCTCAAGTTCATGATGGAATCGACTGCACTGAATGGAAGAATGGCCCGATGGCAGATTCTATTTTCTGAATTCAACATAGTCTACATAAACCGGAAGGCTATAAAGGGAAGCGCAATAGCAGACTTTCTAGCCAGCAGAGCGTTAGAAGATTACGAACCATTGGACTTTGATTTCCCAAATGAAGACATAATGTATGTGGCAAACACAGAAGAAGATGTCCAAAAGATGGGCCACCCTTGGAAACTAAACTTTGACGGAGCTTCAAACGAAGTAGGTAATGGAATTGGGGCAGTCCTAGTGTCCCCCAATGGAGACCACTATCCTCTCACTAACAAATTAGATTTTGATTGCACAAATAACATGGCCGAATACGAAGCATGCATCATGGGTATCCGTGCAGCCATTGAACGCAAAATTAAAGTGTTGGAGGTATATGGCGATTCTGCGCTGGTAATCTATCAACTTAAAGGCGAATGGAAAACAAGAGATCCCAAGTTAATCAGTTATCAGAAGCTAGTTTTAGAGTTAATTAAGGAATTTGACGACGTCACTTTCTGTTACCTGCCGCGAGAAGAGAATCAAATGGCTGACGCCCTAGCTACCTTAGCTTCTATGATCAAAGTGAACAAGGAAGAAGAAGTAAAGCCTATCCAAATGAGCATTTATGAGGCTCCGGCACATTGCTGCAACATCGGCGAAGAAGAAGAAAAAGATGATCACCCTTGGTATCACGATATATTACGATACGTGAAAAATCGTGAATACCCCGACCATGCAACAGAGAATGATAGGAGGACGTTGAGAAGACTGGATAGCGATTATATCTTGGATGGAGAAATCCTATATAAAAGAAGGAAGGATCAGATACTTCTAAGATATGTGGATGCTGTTGAAGCCAAGGGAATCCTCGAAGAAGTTCATAAGGGTGTCTGCAGGACGCACGCTAATGGTTTTACGATGGCAAGACAGATCATGAGATTCGGGTATTATTGGTCTACTATGGAAAGAGATTGCTTCAGCTATGCCAAAAAATGTCACAAATGTCAAATTTATGGAGATAAAATTCATGTACCTCCTTCACCTCTCCATGTCATGACCTCTCCATGGCCCTTCTCTATATGGGGGATGGACGTTATTGGGCCGATCTCACCAAAAGCTTCGAATGGGCATCTGTTTATCTTTGTGGTGATCAACTACTTCACCAAATGGGTAGAAGCAACTTCGTATGCAAATGTCACAAAATCAGCGGTCAGCAGGTTCTTAAAGAAAGAAATCATATGCCGATATGGGATGCCTGAAAGGATCATATCTGACAATGCACTAAACTTGAACAATAGCACGATAGCGGAGGTCTGCAGCCAATTCAAGATCAAACATCACAACTCGTCATCGTATCATCCAAAAATGAATGGTGCAGTCGAGGCAGCTAACAAGAATATCAAAAAGATCGTGGGAAAGATGACTGAGACTTACAAAGATTGGCATGAGAAGCTACCGTTCACTCTTTACGCTTATCGAACATCAGTTAGAACCTCTACCGGGGCAACTCCTTTCTCTTTAGTTTATGGAATGGAGGCAGTACTTCCAATCAAAGTTGAAATCCCTTCCCTTTGGGTTTTGTCGGAACTAAAGTTGGATGAAGCAGAATGGACTCAATCCCGGTATGATCAGCTGAACCTAATTGAAGAAAGGAGGCTAAGAGCCCTTCGTCATGGACAAATGTATCAAAAGCGAATGATACGGGCTTATAACAAAAAGTTCGCCCTAGAGAATTCTATGAAGGAGACCTTGTCCTGAAAAAGATTCTTCCCATGCAAAAAGACTTTAGAGGAAAGTGGATGCCAAATTGGGAAGGACCTCATGTAGTAAAGAAGGCTTTCTCCGGTGGAGCTCTAATCTTGACAGAAATGGATGGCAAAAGTTTATCGAATCCTGTGAAGTCAGATTCAGTCAAGAAATACTTCTCCTAAAATAAAAAAAAAAGCAAATTGGAGAGGCCAAAGTGAAGACCCATAAAGGGCACTTTGAGACCAAAGGGGTTTTGAATTGAAAACCCAAGAATGGGCAATTCAAATTTTGATTGAAGGGGAGGTGTGTAGTAGTCTCGCTGTAACCCGAATTAACAAGACGGAGAAATGTCACGTCTTGGGGTGTCAATGAAGCCTTCTTAATCTGCCAGACACTTATCAAGTACAAAAAGGGATCCTCGAGAAAATTTGTGCAAAAAGCTCATGCTATGATATCTGGACACCTATGTTATCTTCTTCATTTCATATTTCAGCAAAATTTACCCTGTCAAAATCTGATCTTTTGATCAACTCATTCACTTTGAGCTTTACTCTCAATATCTATTGTGATGATATTTTTCAAGCATTTTTCATTGAAATAACGATTAATGGACCATTAATATTCAAATTAAAGGAGTTTTGCATATTACTCTGAAAAATGCTAATTATTACAAGAACCTGGAGTGAGATCAATATTCAGAACTAACCAGAGTCGTAGGGAATTGAGATCCAAAATAATAACCCTCAAAGATACCAACCAAAGAAGAAGGCAGGGTGATGCGTTATAAAAGAATCATTCTCATGCATTCTTACAAATCACATCCCATTAGGAGCACTCAATTCATTCCGATCATTGCATCTTAATCACAAAAAAAAAATCATCATTCTCATGGCATTCTGCATTCAGGTAAATGTCATCCATAGCACATGTAGTTAGAAGCATTTGAGTCATTCCGATCATAGCATCCTCGTCATTTACTTAGGCATAAGCACATTCTACAGGACAGGTTCCTCAAAGAACAATGCAGAAAATTCAGATTTTGTTCCCTAGAGATGATAGTGGAGCAGACTGAAGATTGAAGTCTTCCTAAAGATAGTAAGGAAGCAAATTGAAAAGTTCAGATTTTGTTCCCTAGAGATGATAGTGGAGCAGACTGAAGATTGAAGTCTTCCTGAAGATAGTAAGGAAGCAAACTGAAAAGTTCAGATCTTGTTCCCTAGAGATGATAGTAGAGCAGACTGAAGATTGAAGTCTTCCTGAAGATAGTAAGGAAGCAAATTGAAAAGTTCAGATCTTGTTCCCTAGAGATCGTAATGGAGCAGACTGAAGATTGAAGTCTTCCTGAAGATAGTAAGAAAGCAAACTGAAAAGTTCAGATTTTGTTCCCTAGAGATGATAATGGGGCAGACTGAAGATTGAAGTCTTCCTGAAGATAGTAAGGAAGCAAATTGAAAAGTTCATATTTTGTTCCCTAGATATGGTAGTGGAGCAGACTGAAGATTGAAATCTCCCTGAAGAAAGCAGACGGTGGCGTCGACGGCAGTCCCTTCGCCGCTGACCAGACCCTGCAGAGAGAAAATAATAAAAAGGAAAGTCCTTTTTTCGAAACAAGACAGAAATGAAATTTTTTGGAAACTTTGGGCTTAAATAGCCCCAGGCAAACGTCGTCGTTTTTAAGTTAAAACCCCAGACGCAAAATGGCATCGTTTTGGGAGAAAATAGGCTGACCCGACCCGCTTAGCCAAGGTCCGCGTGTTTTAGCGGAAGGGCTAATTGCGTTTCCAGCCCTTCCGCTTTTCAACTATTTTATCATTAAGGTTTTTTGTGTTTTTAATATTTGCCTAAAAACTTACTTCAGTCTTCGTTTAAGTCCTTTCAATGCTAATGTTTTGAAGAGAGGAGTTATTATCTGTTTCAGTCCCTCTACCTCTGTAGCGCATCATAATAAAATCCTTCCCTCTTTTGTTTATTTCAAATTGGCCCCAAAACTCTATTTTTAATCCAATTCTAGTCCTTTTGGCTATTTTCACTTGACTATTATTAGATTATTTTTGTCACGTTATATTTAATATTTATTATCACTATATTATTATTATTATTATTATTATTAATATATTTGTTATTATTATTACTGTTATTATATTATATATATGTCTATATTATTATTTGTTTATTACTTGCCATCACTATTACTGATTTTTATCTTATTTCATTATGTAGAGTATTGTATAGTTCGTCGATCAATATTTTTTAATTTGTGTACCTTATGATTAATGTTTACGCTTCTTATCCTTGTATTGTATTTCAAACTGCTGTCATGACATGTTCATATGACAATTTCATCATTCATACAATAATCACTCAATAATTACCATATTCAATCCACTTGAACCACACAAGTTCTCAATCATGCCATACACCAATTAGCAATACAATGTACATAAGAAAATACATTGTTTACACATAAACTTACCTCGGTGCAAAACATTTTAACTAACGGTTTAATCCGTCACATTGCCTTTTCCACGGTCAAGGTTGATTCCGCGCTCTTCTTGATCTATAACAATGAAATTCATTCATTTAGATCATCCTATGATCACAATACATCAAAATCTACACTTGGACAAAAATGACCATTCTGCCCTTATATTATGGCAAAATTACGATTTTGCCTCTAGGCTCGTAAATTATTTTTCAACTCATTTTCTAAATAAACAAGCCTAGCTAAACATTTATTCCTCTTACAACAACCCCTAAAACCATTTATTTCATGCATTTATTACACAATTTCAATCTTTGCATTCAAGTCCTATTTAGGTGTTTTCATGCTAACACCTTTCACAAAAGTTGTTTCTCACCTCACTAACATTTATTTTCCTCCATAAAAACTCAGCTAACAACATAACTACTCTTGTAACGGCCTAATTTTCAGTGGTGTCGGAAACGGTGATATGAGTTCACTAAATCCGACAGGTAAAATTGAGTAAGATAGTAATTTAATATTTATGAGTCAAATGAGAATTTAGAAGAATTTGTGGATTGGTGAATTTGGTGAATTAAAAGAATTTACTAAGTCAAATGGGTCAAAAACGAGGTATCGAGACCTCGAATTTGAAAATCGAGCCATAAATATTTTTAGAAATATTTATGGAGTGTTATTAAGTTAATATTAAAGTTTGGTTGAGAAATTTAAATGTTTGGGTAGTCAATTAAATAAAAAGGACTAAATTGTAACAAATACAAAATTGCTACAAGAATTAAATAGCTCAAGTGTTAAAAGAAAAAGGATTTAAAGAGCAATTAAACCTAAAAGTGAGAAGGTTGGACGGCTAAGGCAAGGGAATCAGCAGGAGATAAGGGAAATGGGGGCAAAATTGGAATTTTTGTGATTTTAATATGTATAATAAAGATAAAATTGAAAAACCTAGAGATATCTTCATATTTTCTCAGCCAAAACGCCATAAAAAGTCTGGAGAAAGCTGGTTTTCATATTTTTACACCATGTGAGTTTGATTCTTGCTTTTTCTTGATAATTTTTATGTTTTTATGACTTTTACAACTAGATCCACTTATAGAATTCATTAGTTTTTGATTTGGTGGGTAAAATTAAAAGTTACCCTTGCTGAGAAATGGAAGTTTATGGTGAAATATTATGAAAATTAAATCATAATTTCTTATTAAGGTGGTTTTATTAAGTGATTTTGATAGGAAATGATATTTAGGACCTAATTGTGAAAAAGTTGTGAATTAGAGGTTGCTGTTGAAATTCAGAATATAAAAGGTTGTGAAATAGTTTGTAATGATAGAATAAAGTGTTAATTGAGAAAAATTAGTTCAATTGATGGCTGAATTGAGCAGGGACTAAATTGTAAAAACTGTAAATTTTGGGGTAAAAGTGCAAATTCGAAATTTAAAGAGCATAATTTGTGAAGTGAAATGGAAATGAAATATATGCTAATGAGTGAAAATATTTTACATTATAGATCAAGAAACCAAAGAAGAAAGAGGAAAAGAAAAAGTTGCAGAGTAGTCCCTAAATTTCAAAATCTTCTACAAATCAGCCGGGTAAGTTCATATGGTTGAATTTATATGTTTATTTGTGAAAGATTGAATGATATAATGTGCTGTAAATGTGAATTTGCTGTGGAATTGTGGAAAATATGATAAAATGAAAGAATAAATGGCGGTAATTCAAATTAGGAAAAACGCAGAATTGAGTACGTTCGTGTCGTGACATGTGATGAATTGACGGATAAGACCATGGTTAATCCATGGCAAATGTGAAATGTAGGTATGGTATCATCCATACTGAGATATGAAATGTAGGTATGGTATCAACCATACTGAGTTATGAAATGTAGGTATGGTATCATCCATACTGAGTTATGAAATGTAGGTATGGTATCAACCATACTGAGTTGTGAAATATAGGTATGGTATTAACCATACTGAGTTGTGAAACGTGGCACTGAGCAACGACGTACTCAAATTCGTAAGACGTTTCCTAATTTGATAAAAAGTAATATAATATGAGTGAATCAAATGTCTCAACTATGAGAAGTATTTTAACAATGGTTGTGAATGGCAGGGAACTTTAGAAAATGTTTTGTTATTGTTTGGAAATATTATGTGTGGTAAGCATTACTTTGAACCTATGAACTTACTAAGCTTCATCAAGCTTACTTGTGTTTGTTTGATATTTTTATGTAGATTGAGTTAAAGAGAAGAGTTAGATCGGATCATCACAGCAAAGCTCACTATCCAGATCAATTCCGGTAGCTTTTGTTTTATGTTTGAAGATTTATATGGCATGTATAGAGTTTAAATGAGATGGAGTAAAGATGTTATAAACTAGTTAGCAATATTTTGCAATGAAACAGTTTTTGAATTCCAGCAGTGACGTGATTTTGAAAAATCACCAAAAATAGAAGAAATGGAATTAGAAAGTGAAGGAGATATGAATTGAAAGCTCTTTGAGTCTATTTTCATATGAAAGAAATAGAGTAAGCAAAAGAAATGGAAATAATGAGATATTTAAATTTTAGTGAAACTGGTTCTGAATGAATTCGTGATCCCCTGTTATACCTTTGAAAAATCATTAGAAATTGCACAAAAATAATTGTGGTTTAAAATTTATATGTATGAAATCCTGAATGAGTCTAGTTTCAAATGAGCTAAACAATGAGGCCATCTAAGTTCTGTACAAAGAGAGGTTAGAACAGTTAAACAGTAAAACTGGGGAAACTTTAAGAAAAATCTGGTATTGATTGGCCATACCAAAAATTCTGGAAAAATTATAGTAAAAAGATATATAAGTCTAGTTTTAGGGAAAATTAACGGATCTTAATTTGGAGTCCTGTAGCTCCAGATATAAATATTTTAGTGACTATGACGCAGATGGGCAGTTTTAAATTTTATGCCTAATTAGTAGTAAAGTTTAGTAATGCCTCGTGCTCGACTCCGGCAATGGTCTCGGGTAAGGGGTGTTACAACTCTCATGGTAAGTCCCTAGACTTTCAACCATATCTCAAATTAGTCCTCTCATTAGCTAGCTTAAGCTTTAGGGACTCCAAAAACACAAAAATCATCAATTAAAACCACCTCAATTACTTACTTGAATGAGAAATGAGTGGCTAAAAGTTTGAACCCCCAATAGCTCTATTTCCTCTTCAATTTACTGAAAGATGGTAACATCTTTTACTCCTCTTATTTTATTCATTTTATCACCTAATTTCCACCAAATTTTGACTAAAATTTAATGCTCTTGTCCCTACTTGTCTACATGGTCGGTCATACCCTCCTAATGGCCTAATTGCATTTTAAAATCCTCCAAATTACATTCTATAGCTATTAGGTACCTCTACCTTATAAAATAGAACTTTCGCATCTTATGCGATTTAGTCATTTTTCACAATTAAGCATGCTATTGCTAAAATTAAAGCACCAAAATTTCTACATAGCCATATTCTAATGCTATAACACATAAAATAATATCGAATAATTTTCCTTATCCTCGGTTTAGTGGTCTCGAAACCACTGTTTCTACTAGCCCCAAAATCGGGCTGTTACATACTCATTATGGGCTTACGAGGCCTTATACGTACTTCCGGAAGGTTTCTGGAATTAATCGAAAACTTTTACACACTTGGAAAACTTTTGCCTAAATAGGGGCCACACGCCCGTGTTGTTCAAGGGACACGCCCGTGTGCCCTTGAGACATGCCCGTACTCCTCATCCGTTGTCGACACTGACTTAATACACATGGCCGGACATATGCCCATGTCTCTGCCCCGTGTCCCTCACACAGCCTCGACATGTCCGTGTCTTAACCCGTGTACCAAAACCTTGGCATTCTATTCATGATGTCACCATCTCACTATGGTCACACGGCCAAGGCACACGCCCGTATCCTTAAACCGTGTGTCGAATTAAATTCCACATTTTAAGTGCAGACTTTACACAGCCTGGGCACATGCCTATGTCCAAGGCCGTGCCTTCCACACAGCTGAGAAACACGGCCATGTCTCTGCCCGTGTGTTTACTATTGAGCATTCTGACTTTGTAAACCTAGCATGCAGGGGATGCACGGTCGATCAACACGCCCATGGGGCTGACCGTGTATCCCACACGGCCTAGACACATGCCCGTGTGTCTGCCCGTGTGGACATAAAAAGGCTATATTCTAAGCCAAATGCCACCCTGCATAGTAAACATACTAACTCCAACTCATATAAACATCATTCATGACCCAAAGGCACATCCAAGAACTCAATTCAAAGCATTCACGCAAACATAACTTCATAACTTCATAATTTCATCATCATTGAATATATAAAAACTTATCAAGTGTTGGCCCATTTTCGATGGCCATTTACAAAATGACTTTGATAACATACATAGCCAACACTTTGGCTAACAATTAAGACCCAACGAAATTCCCAAGTCCTATACATGCCATACTCAACATTTTACCTCTAGGCTTGAAAATCAATTCTAATCAAATTTCTACCTTTAATGAGCCTAGGTGAACATTTATTTCTTTTATGGCTATCATCAAAACCCAACATGAACACATTTACTACCAATTTTACAACCTTTACAAAAAGGTTCATTTAGGTGTTTTCATAGTAACACCATTCACAAAAGTTGTTTATCTAGCAACTATGACTCATTTTCTTCCATAAAAATGCAGAAAATAACAATGAAAGCTCTCATGGCAAAACTCTAATCTTTTCATCATATTGCAATATAGTCCTCTCATTAGAAAGCTTAAGCCTTAGGGGTTCTAAAAGTACAACTATCTTCAAGAAAAACCATTAAAATCACTTATTTGAATGGAGATGAGTTTGCTGAAATTTTTAGCTTTCAAAACCCCTATTTTGCTTGCTATTTTTGGTGGAGGAAGATGGAGAGAAAAGATGATATCTTTTCTTTCTTTATTTTATTAGTACAAGTCAATTTAGTCACCAACTTTGACCAATTTGTCAATTTTTGTCTCCTATGGCCGGCCACCTTATTCTTAGAGGTGTAGTTGCACTTTAAAGACCTCAAATTAATATTCTATAGCTATTAGGCACCTTTAGCTTATAAAATAGAAGTTTCAGATTTTATGCGATTTAGTTCTTTTTTGCGATTAAGCTTGAAATCGCTAAAATTAAAGCACCAAAATCTTCATGCACTTATATAATCATGATCTAACTAATAAAATAACATTAGAATAAATTTTCTCTAACCTCGGATTAGTGATCCCAAGATCACTGTTTCGACTAGCCCCTAAATCGGGCTATTACAATTCGCCCCCTTAAGGATTTTCGTCCCCAAAAATCTTACCAGTGAAAAGGTTGGGATATTGGTTTCTCATGAATTCCTCGAGCTCCCATATAGCCTCTTCTATTCCATGTCTTTGCAATAGCACTTTCACAAGAGCTATACTTTTGTTTCTCAATTGTTTGACCTTCCGTGCCAAAATTTTAATCGGCTTTTCGCCATAAGTCATGTTTGGTTGAATCTCTACCTCTGATGGCACAATCACATGTGAAGGGTCCGAACAGTATTGTCTTAACATTGATCGTGGAAAACATCATGAATCTTTACCAGCTCAGGTGGCAAGGCCAAACGATAAGCTACCGGTTCTATCCTCTCGGTAACTTCATACGGTCAGATAAAACGCGGACTCAATTTGCCTTTCCGGCCAAATTTGAGGACTTGTCTCCATGGTGATACTTTCAAAAACACTTTATCACCCACTTTGAACTCAATCTCTTTCCTTTTCAAATCTGAATAGGACTTTTGTCTATCTGAGGCGACTTTCAAACACTCGCGTATCACCTTTACTTTCTCTTTAATTTCCCTAACCAAATCAACCCCGTGAATTTGATTCTCTCTGAGTTCTGTCCAACACAAGGGCGTTCGGCATTTACGCTCATACAATGTTTCATAATGTGCCATTTTCAAACTTGACTGAAAACTATTATTGTAAGCGAATTCCACCAGTGGTAAGTATTTCTCCCAATTTCCTTGGAATTCCAAACACAACATCGAACCATGTCTTCGAGTATCTTTATTACTGTTTCTGACTGCCCATCAGTTTGTGGATGGAAAGCTGTACTGAAACTCAATTTTGTGCCTAAGGCTTCTTGTAACTTTTTCTAAAACCGTGACGTGAATCTCGGATCTCTATCCGAAGTGATCGATAATGGTACTCCATGAAGTCTTACTATCTCTGCCATGTACAGTTTAGCCAACTTATCAAACGAGTAATCGATTCGTACTGGTATGAAATGGGCCGACTTCGTAAGTCTATCGACTATGACCCACACGGCATCTTTCTTTTTCGGCGTCAACGGTAAACCCGTCATGAAGTCCATGGTAATACCGTCTCACTTCCACTCAGGAACCATAATGGGCTGAAGTAGACCTGAAGGTACTTGGTGTTCAGCCTTCACTTGTTGGCAAATTAGGCATCTTGATACAAACTCAGAAATGTCTTTCTTTATACTAAGCCACCAATACTACTTCTTCAAATCATTGTACATCTTTGTGCTGCCTGGGTGAGTAGTTAAACATCCCCTATGTGCTACACGCAAGATATTTTGAATAAGTTCATCATTTCTGGGTACACAGACCCTACCTTGAAACATTAAACATTCGTCAAGACTTACCCAAAAGTCTGACTCAACATTTGACTCACATAAAATTCTTTTGGCTTGTAAGTTACTGTCCTCATTCTAAGCTTCACAAATCTCTTGGAGAAATAATGGTCTAGCCCTTAGCTCGGCTAGAATAGAACCATCATCCAACAAAGCCATCTGTGTATTCATGGCCCTCAGCGCAAACAATGATTTTCTGCTCAAAGCATCGGCGACCACGTTCGTCTTTCTCGCATGGTAGTCAATCACTAACTCATAATCCTTGATCAGCTCTAACAATCTTCGTTGCCTCAAATTTAATTCCTTTTGAGTCATCAAATATTTTAGGCTTTTATGGTTAGTAAATATCTGACACCTCTCACCATATAAATGATGTCTCCAAATCTTTAGTGCAAATACAATTGCAGCTAACTCCAAGTCGTGAGTCGGGTAATTCTTCTCATACAGCTTTAATTGTCTATAGGCATATGTTATCACCTTGCCCTCTTGCATGAGTACACAACCCAACCCATTCATGGATGCATCACTGTAAACCACAAATTCTTTTCCTGGTTCAAGTTGTACCAAAACAGGAGCCTCAGTCAACAACGCCTTTAGTTTCTCAAAACTCTGTTGACACTTCTCTGTCCATTCAAACTTCACATCTTTTTGCAATAGTCTCATCATCAGAGTAGCTATCATGGAAAATCCCTTGACAAAATGCCTATAATAGCCGGCTAGGCCTAGAAAACTCCTTACTTCAGTTACGCTCCTCGGCAATTTCCAATACACAATTGCCGAAATCTTACTCGGGTCGACTCTAATTCTATCTCTCGAGACAATGTACCCCAAAAATCCTACTTCTTTAAGCCAAAATTCACTTTTACTAAACTTGGCATACAATTGATTATCTTTCAAAATTTGCAAAACCTTTCTCAAATGCTGGGCATGTTAGTTCTCATCTCGAGAGTAGATCAGTATATCATCAATGAAGACTACAACAAATTTATCCAGATATGGCCGAAAAATACGATTCATCAAATTCATGAAAACTACAGGGGCATTTGTTAAACCAAAAGGCATGACCAAAAATTCATAGTGGCCACACCTCATCTGAAATGTCATTTTTAGCACATCCGAGTCCTTGACTCTCAACTGATAATACCCAGACCTTAGGTCTATCTTGGAAAACACTGTGGCTCCCTTCCATTGATCAAACAAATCATCGATTCTCGGCAACGAGTATTTGTTCTTCACAGTTACCTTGTTGAGTTGTCGATAATCTATGCATAACCTTATGGAACCATCTTTCTTCTTCACAAATAATACGGGAGCACCCCACGAAGAATAACTTAGTCTTGCAAAACCTTTATCTATTAGTTCTTGCAACTGCGCTTTCAACTCTTTTAGCTTGGTTGGAGCCATTCTATATGGAGCAATAGAAATGGGGGCGGTGCCCAGAGCTAGCTCAATTCTGAATTCAATCTCTCTAACCGGAGGTAACCCTGGTAACTCTTCTGGGAAAACATCTGGATACTCGTATACTATGGGTACCGACTCAATTTTCAACTCAGTCTCTTTAGTATTCATCACAAAGGCAAGCTAAGCTTCGTACCTCTTTCTTAAATACTTCTGAGTCAACAATGAAGACATCATTATTGGCAATCTGTCTTGCTCATCTGATTCAACACAAATAAGATCCACATTTTAACATTTTAACTCAATAAACTTTCTCCCACAATTTACTATCACACCATGAGTAGCTAACCAATCCATCCAAGGATGACATCAAACTCGTCAAACGACAATAGCATAAGATCAACTGAAAAGCAATGACCCCTAATCATCAAAGGACAACCTTTGCATACTCTATCAACCAACACATACTTTCCTAGAGGATTAGACACTCTTATTACAAATTCAGTAGACTCTATAAACATGCTCATGCTAGAGACTAATTTCATGCATATGTATGAGTGGGTAGATCTCGGATCAATTAAAGCTATAACATAGGTATTATAGAGAGAAAATGTAACCGTAATCACGTCGGGAGAGGACGCCTCTTCACAAGCACGAATAGCATATGTTCTTGCCGGTGCTATATCCTCAACTCTTGCAGTCTGCTCTATAGATAAATTCTTGCTACCCATTTCATTTCTCGGGTTTCTTTGTGGTCTTCCTCTAGCAATACTTCCCGGCCTTGCATTCTGAGACTTCTCTTTCTCACCCATATTGGGGCAATCTCTGATAAAATGGTTTAGAGACCCATACTTGAAACAAGCCTTCTCGCTTTCTCGACACTCACCAGAATGACGTCTGCCACACTGCAAGCGCTTCGGCCTACTCAGTCGGGCATTGCCAACACTAGCAACTGATGTGGTCTGCGTTTTAGACCCCAAAAACTGTTTGCCCTTACTTCGGTTTGAAAACCCAGCTAAAGTGGCTGATCGAGTAGCGAAATCCCTCGATTTCTTAGATGAGGATTAGAATGACTTATTCAGTTGTCTTTTTCTCGAGTCACGAGACTCAATCTCAGCTCTTCTTTTCTCTTTAGCCAACTCTTCGGCTTTACAAGCTCTATCCACCAACACTACAAATTTTTTTAGTTCGATGACTCCAACATATAAACGAATATCTTCATTTAATCCGTCCTCAAACCTTTTGCACATGATGGCCTCAGTAGACACGCACTCCCGAGCATACTTACTAAGCCTTACGAACTCACGTTCGTATTCAGTCACCGTCATTCGGCCTTGATTTAGTTCTAAGAACTCTTTCCTCTTTTGGTTAATGAATCTTTGATTGATATACTTCTTCTGAAATTCCTCTTGGAAGAATCCCCAGCTAACTCTCTCCCTTGGTACCACTGACACAAGGGTGTTCCACAATTGATAGCTCGAATCTCTTAAGAGAGACACTACACACTTCATGCACTCTTCAAGTGTGCATGACAACTCATCGAATACCCTGATAGTATTCTCCAACCAGAATTCTACCCTCTCCGAGTCATCGTCCTTACTAGACCGAAATTCCTCGGCTCCTTGTTTTCGGATCTTATCGACCGGAGGCCTTTCTCTTCTTACTACCTCAACCACTTGAGGAGTTACAGGAGTGGACTGAGGAATAGGTGGGGGTGGAGGGGGTTGAGCATTAGGATTTGCTCGAATGTACTCAGTGTACCAGTTGCTCATCATGTGGAGAAAGGTCTCACAAGCCTCTTCTCCCTGACCCATAGTCTTGGGTCTACTTTCTACTGGCACGGTCCATTGCGCGGGAGCCAGTGCATTACTTGCAGCATCATCGACAGTAGCTCGGTCAGGATCAGGGTCCATTTACTATATAAAAAACACAATTCAATTCGTCAGGAGTCGTCATACTATCATTACACAATTACTCTTACGTATGGCATGTATAACTAGACTCATACTTGCGCTATGTTAGTCCAAGAATCAACTAAACCGTAGCTTTTATACCACTAAATGTAATACTCATTACCCGTGTTCGAACTCAGAACCAAATACGAGGCATTACCTAACTTAACTTACTTAAACATAACACATTGAGCTATAAAATTTCACTGCAGCTTACACCCTTTCCATTTAAAACTCATAACTTGCTCATTCTGGGCCTACGAGGCCTTATACGTTCTTCTGGAAGGTTTCGGAAATTAATCGGAAACTTTTACACACTTTGAAAAAATTTTCCTAAATAGGGGCCACACGCCCGTGTGGCCCTGAGACATTCCTGTGCTCCTCACCTGTGGTCGACACTGACTTAATACACACGGCCGGACACACGCCCGTGTCTTAGCCAGTGTGCCAAAACCTTGACATTCTATTTATGACGTCACCATCTCACTATGGTCACAAGGCCAAGGCATACGCCCGTGTCCTTAGACCGTGTGTCGAATTAAATTCCATATTTTAAGTGCAGACTTTACATGGCCTGGGCACATGCCCATGTCCAATGTGGTGCCTTCCACACGGCTGAGACACACTGCCGTGTCTCTGCTCGTGTGTTTATTACTGAGCATTTTGACTTTGTAAACCTAGCATGCAAGGGACGCACGGTCGATCAACACGCCTATGGGGCTGACCGTGTATCCCACACGGCCTAGACACACGCTAGTGTGTCTACCCGTGTGGACATAAAAAGGCTATATTCCAAGCCAAATGCCACCCTGCATAGTAAACATACTAACTCCAACTCATATAAACATTATTCATGACCCAAAGGCACATCCAAGAACTCAATTCAAAGTATTCACACAAGCATAGCTTCATAATTTCATCAGCATTGAATATATAAAAACTTATCAAGTGTTGGCCCATTTTCGATGGCCATTTACAAAATGACTTTGATAACATACATAGCCAACACTTTGGCTAACAATTAAGACCCAACGAAATACCCAAGTCCTATACATGCCATACTCAAAATAAGTCTAAATTGTTATACCAAAGTGATGTTGATAGTGTGATTTTCAAACTCCTGTGTCCCACGATCCTCGAGTTATCTTGGCAATACTATAAGAAAAAAGGAAATGAGAGGGGTAAGCATAAAGCTTAGTAAGTTTGCATGAAATAAATAGCAATAATAAGCTCATAATGACATCAATCCATGGCATTAGATAACCACACAAGGTCATAAACACTTTACCATAACTTATTCGTACTCGTTCTTATCTAAAATATACCATACCACATATCGTAACATTCCTCATGAATTTCTCACGGGTACTTGTATTCACTCAATCACATGCTTTAGTACTAATCTCATTTCTATTTCCAAACTTATTTATCTATTCCTTTAATCACTAGGGATACTCAAAGACGCATACTCATCGTCATTATTATAAGCACAAAGCCAATGCTGCATCCCAGGTGTGGTCTTACATGGGGTCACCTCTGAATATCGATGCCATATCCCAGATATGGTCTTATACGGAATCTCACATCAAGTATCGATGCTATATCCCGGATATGGTCTTATACGACTCTCATATTCAATACCGAAGCCATATTCCAGATATAGTCTTATACAGGATTTTAATTCGGTGCCGAGGCCATATCCCAGACATGGTCTTATACGGGACCTTATCCATCTCACGTCTCGATGGTAGTATTCTCACATTTATTATAGTCCAACCAGGACTTCAACATATCGACTTTTTTCATCTTTTTCATTCAATACAAATACTCGATTTCATATAACACCATATATCATTATAATACCAAACATTCTCAAACTTGCTAGCATAAATTTATCACATGCAAACTTACCTTAATTTCAAAATAAGCTAGATCGTCGGTCTAGTTCGATATTTTGTTCTTTCCCCGATCGAGGTTGATTCTCGGCTCTTCTTGCTCTATAATAGCAAATTAGCTCATTTTAAACATCACATTAATAAAATCATTTCAGTAATCATGCTTTGGTAAAATTACTATTTTGCCCTTAGACCTTTGGCAAAATGACCATTTTACCTCTAGGCTCAGAAATCAATTCTAATAAAATTTCTACCTTTAATGAGCCTAGGTGAACATTTATTTCTTTTATGGTTATCATCGAAACCCAACATTTCACACATTTACTACCAATTTTACAACCTTTACAAAAAGGTTCATTTTGGTGTTTTCATAGTAACACCTTTCACAAAAGTTGTTTATCTAGCAACTATGACTCATTTTCTTCCATAAAAATGCAGCAAATAACAATGAAAGCTCTCATGGAAAAACTCTAATCTTTTCACCATATTGCAAGATAGTCCCCTCATTAGAAAGCTTAAGCCCTAAGGGTTCTAAAAGTACAACTATCTTCAAGAAAACCCATTAAAATCACTTACTTGAATGGAGATGAGTTTACTGAAATTTTGAGCTTTCAAAACCCCTATTTTTATTGCTATTTTCGGTGGAGGAAGATGGAAAGAAAAGATTTCTTTATTTTATTAATACAAGTCTATTTAGTCACCAACTTTTACCAACTTTGACCAATTTGTTAATTTTTGTCTCCTATGGCCGGCCACCTTATCCTTAGGGGTCTAATTGCACTTTAAAGACCTCAAATTAATATTCTATGGCTATTAGGCACCTTTAGCTTATAAAATAGAACTTTCACACTTTATGCGATTTAGTCCTTTTTCGCGATTAAGCTTGAAATCGCTAAAATTAAAGCACCAAAATTTTAATGCACTTATATAATCATGCTCTAACTTATAAAATAACATTAAATAAAATTTCTCTAACCTCGGATTAGTGATCCCGAGATTACTGTTTCGACTAGCCCCTAAATCGGGCTGTTACACAGTGAAAACATGGTGGTTGTTTTGAGAAGAGGAATAACAAATTTTGTGATTAAGTAGTTGATTTGTCAACCAAAAAATTTCGAGGACTGAATTTCTTTAAGGAAAGGAGAACTGTCACACCCCGAAATATTGGGGGTTAATCGTAATGGATAGAAAAGAAATAAGCCTTAGGCTTGAAGGTTAAAAGTAGCTAGTACACCTTTTAAAGCTCCTAGGTTCAAACCACCCCACTTCTCTCCCATTTCTTTTCTATAACTTTTAGTAAACTAAGGTAAAATCTATACCAAAATAAATATTATTTGGACTGAAAATTTAACAAGAGTGGGTAGTAGCCCAATGGTTAAGCATTATTCCTTTCCCCTCGTATACTTGAGTTTGAGCCACCCCATTCTCAAAATTGCCCTTTTATTTCTCTTTTAAATTTTCATTTAAATGTCGACCCAAAAATTTGAGAAAATTGCCCTTGCCTCCCTAGGGTTCCCAAACCCTAGATATTTAATCCAACTTTCCCCAATTTAACTAGGATTTTGTATTCTTTTCAAACCCAAATAGGATTTTCTTTCTTTTCTCTTCCTTCCTGTCTTTTACATCAAGTTTCACATATTTTGTTGTTAAAATTATTTCTGCTTTCCATGTCAAATAAATCCTTGATAAAATTGATTCTCTACTGATTGTTAAATTTTTCGTTGATAGTCTCCTTAATTCTATCAAGTTCAGTAAGTACATCTCGATCTAAAGTTTAGACCCCAAAGCATTTCTATCCAATATTAATCTTTTAAATCAATTAGTCAATATTTCATAGTTCTTGATGAATCTTTCATTAAATACATTAAATCTTGATAAATCTTGGAAAACAAACATTAACCCGTGTGAATTGTCATTTGAAGGACCTGTTTTAGGTGCATCAGACTAGATTTGAACGCGAAAAATGTCGATCGAGATCCCGATGAAAAGTGTGTTCTCTTACAAGTGAATCGGGGCAAACCATGTCTACGAATAGGGCCATATAGTCTACTACATAGCCCCTTACACAGTCATGTTCCTTGAAACCCTTAAGCTAGTTTGTGAACCACACAGCCAATAACCCTCCACACGGCCAGCTACACGGCCTTATCTCCCCTGGAGCTTAATTTTGCAAATGTCACATGGTCATGTAACCCCTCCACTTAGCTTAGACCTTTCTACACGATCTTCCGCACGACTGTGTGTCCTTTGTTTTACAATTTTTCCCGAAATTTTATGATTTGTTTAGTTTACTCCCTGAATGGTATCTGAACTATTTTTAGTGTTCAATTTTATTCAATTAAATCGTTAATAGTATGAACAATGTTAGAATCCATGATGTAATTGGCTGAATTAATGTTATTTATATTTGCATGAATTGTTAATGATATATATATATCTATTGTATCTAAATTTGTGATTATACGTACAACCTACCTTAAGATTATCGTTAAACTAAACACTTAATAAACATGACTTTTGCTATTGAAATGATTTGTTATAAGCATATTATTTGCTACTGTGTTGAACTGTTATAAGCATAATTAAATGCTACCGTATTGATCCATTTTGAGCTTCTCATATTGCATTGCATGGGGTGGGACGACGTGTACAGAGGAAGATTGGCACTTTATCTACAAATTTGCTGTGCATCAACAATCAGAGGCAGATTCCATCTGCGAGTATTTGTTGTGTATCCACAATTAGAGGCAGATTCCATCTGCGGGTTAATTGTTGTGCATCCACAACCTATTGACAGCTCTTACCTGCAAACATGTTGTGCATCCACAGTTAGTGGTAGTTTTTATCTGCATTATTTTGTTGTGTACCCATAGCCGGAGGAAAATTCCATCTTCGGGATTTTGTTGTGTGTCCACAGCTATTGACAATTTATCTACAAACCATTGGTGGTTAAAACCACAACTCAGTGTGTAGCAGTGGGGTAGGATCTTTTCTTTTAAACCAAAAATTTATGACATTCATAAAGCATGTGCATACACATTGAATTTTCTAAGATAACATATATATACATATGTATAAATTATTGAGTGACTTGATATTCCGATATACTGAAATTTGCTGTTGTGAATTATTTTATTTGATGTGATTTTGTATGCTAATCGGTTGCACAGATTTTTTTTGATGGAACTCAAATTGAGCTTCATAACTTACTCCCCTTTAATTTTCCATTTTTTTAGATAACCCACTAGGTTAGAATTCGGACACGACATTTGAAAGGTCTTAACTCAATTTTACTTATTAAAATATTTTAAAATTATTATTTGGTATTTTTCTTATTTAGAGACTATATTATTTTATTTTATTTTGAATTATGACATGAGACTTAGGATTTATTTTTTTTTTAGCATGTATGACATTTAATTAATTTTTAGGACATCCAAATATGAAAAAATTTACAAAAAAAAATAGGTTAAAAAATTCTTTAGTTCCTGCATTTGGAAATAATAGGGGCGGCGCAATTGGAAAATTGGGTCATACTTTTCCATCAACGAGGAAAAGAAACAATTTGTTAATGGAAAAAATTGTTGGTGGCGTTGCGTGGGATCTTTTTCGATTTCACCATCATGGTTTAGTCAAGTGGCTGGCCAAGAAACCTTTTGCATGCTAATTCCCAAAATCTTTTATCCTGATCATCGATTTTATTTAAAGGGTTTTGTGTTTTTATATAAAGGGTAAATTCCACAATTGGTCACCAACTTTTATACATATTTATTTTGGGAATCGAAAATAAAAAATTTGCAAATTGAGTGCTGTTATTAACAACAGTTTTTATTTCAGTTACCCAACTTTAATAAGTTTTCATTTTGGTCATCACTGTTAATTCAATTTTATTATACAATCATTTTAGTCACCCAATTTTAATAAGTTTACATTTTAGTAATTTATTTTTATTTTTAAAATTAATTTTATTTTTTTCCAAAAAGGGTTTTTATTAAAAATTGAGTTATTCAGTGATTTAGATGAAACCCACTTTTTCGTTTTTCCTGGAAAAAATTCAAGTTCTTTTACCCAAAAAATTGAAAATTACTTCTAATAAAAGAAAAAAATAAAGAAAATTTAAAAAGTAAAATGATAAAATTCAAGTAATTTTACATAAAATCCGGTGTTTTCCGTTTTTAAAAATGATAAAACAGTCTTTTCTATAAAAACTCAAATTCCTGTAAAATCATGTTTTCGCTTTTATTGGAAAAACTACAATTAATTTAAAAAAGGAAAACATAAAAGGAAATTCAAAACATTAAATGAATTTTCCCTCTGAAATTCAAAAATTTTCTAAAGTAATTCGTTACGATTTTCCATTTTACAAGAAAAAAAAAGTTAAAATAATTATAAAAAATAAAAAATAAATAAAAATGACAATTTGATAGATTTTGTAAATGTTGAGGATAAAATTTATTAAACTTTTTAGAATTAGAACTAAAATGATCAATTTTGTAAATATTAAGGGCTAAATTTGTTTTTTTTTTTATATTTAGGATGAAACTGATAGGATGTGTAAAATTAGAGGGATAAGTTTATTACTAGACCAATAAAAAAAGCTCACATTAGTTTAGAGTGATTAAAATTAAATTAAAAAATTTAGTTACTGAATCGAAAAAAATTAGTTGTTGAATGATCAAAATAGAACGAAATACCTAGTTGAGTGACTAATTTTATAATTTATCCATAAAACCGAAATACAATTCATTCCTAAATACATTACTCCCTTCAAACTTTTATCTAAAACAATTGCATAGCTTAAGTAGTTTTTTTCATATAAACCTTCGATGTGAATCGGTGTGCCATAATAAAGGGGGCGAAAGAGAAAGCCAAAGGAGTAATGGGCAAATTATGTGGTCCAAACTCAAAAGCTGCTAATTTGTTTGTTGCGAAGACCAAGAAGACCAAGGAGTTTCCGCTTGGAGTTGAATCCTCCTATTTAACCAATGCTTTAAACATGCTTTCTTAACGACCCTCCTCTACTTCCATCATTTCCCAAACCCATAAACATGTCCAATTTCCATTTTCTTTCATCGGCATTAATGTTCTTCCACTGTTTCATGGTCACCTACGCTGTGACTACCAGAAACCTCACCACCGATCAATCTGTTCTTCTCGAATTTAAACACCAAATCAATGATCCTCATGGCATCCTAGTCGACAACTGGACCACCAGCCACTCTATCTGTAACTGGATCGGTGTCACTTGCGGTGCTAAGCATAACAGAATCGTAGCTTTGAATCTTCCCAAAATGAGTCTTACCGGAACTATCCCTCCAGAATTAGGGAACCTCTCGTTCTTAACCTCTCTTAATTTGAGTGGCAATGGATTCCATGGCGATTTGCCGGGAGAGTTGGGGCAACTGAGTCGTCTGAAACTCGTCGACTTAAGCTCCAATTTCTTTACCGGGGAAATCCCATCATCATTTGGAAGATTGAACCAGGTTTCAGACTTGGTTCTCAGCAATAACAATCTGACTGGAGCAATCCCTCCCGAGATAAGTAATCTTTTGAATCTGAGAACACTTGACTTGGCATCGAACAAGCTTTCTGGGTCTATACCTTCTTCTATTTACAACATTTCTTCATTGCGAATGGTTTCTTTATCCTCCAATGGTTTATCTGGTAAAATGCCAGATGATATGTGTCACCATCTTCCCAATTTGGTGGCACTTTACTTGGGCACAAACGAGTTGTCAGGTCAGATTCCAACAACTATACATGAATGCAGGAATCTTCAAGGATTAGCATTAGATTACAATCAGTTGAGTGGCAGCATTCCCAGGAGTATCGGAAATCTAACTGCACTTACAGAGCTATATTTGGGTGGAAATAATTTAGAAGGTAAGTTTTAAAGAAAAAAAAAAGTGATGATATTTCAGAGTATAATAAGAAATGAAATAATCCATAAAGTGAGATTAGAGGGTGTGGCAACTTGATTTATATTATTTGAACAGGTGAGATCCCTTGGGAAATTGGAAATCTGTTGAATTTGGAGATATTTTTCGCTGTAGATATGAGGCTTACTGGACTCATTCCCACAAGCATCGGCAATTTAACCAACCTCAAGGAGATATATTTAGGTCCTAATTTTTTAGAAGGTATTTGTAATTAATTAACATTTATTTTTTTTATTATATTACAATAATAAATAAAAAAGAGAGAAATATATTTTATAAAATTAACAGAATGGCCTAAAAGAAAATAGCCTTTCTTTTTTTTATTCAAAGCTTTTCGTATTTATTTCTCATGAAAAAAGAATTTTAGTATTTGAAGAGAAGAGATGTCTATGGGTCAAACTTGCACAAAATAATTTTTTACCTTAATCTTGTCTGGCCAAAAAAAAATTTATAAATATAAAATATTATAAATATTGATATGATCATATATAATATAATATAATATTTTAATTAATTTTCATGGTGCCTAAAATTTTAAAGTCTAAAAAGAAGTGGATGCTGACATATGCAGGTGAAATTCCATGGGAGATTGGGAATATTCATTCATTGGAGATATTTTCAGCGCCAAATATGAGCTTAAATGGGGAGATTCCACATTCTATTCTCAATGGTTCTTCTTTGAGAGCCATTTATGTCATGCTCAATCATTTATCTGGTAAGTTTAAGCAAACATTTCATCACTTTTATGTTAGAAGTTGTTTAAAAGGTTTAGTTGCTGGTTATATTAAAACACCAAATTACCTTTGCAATTAAATTAGGGAATTAAAAGAAAAGGTGTTGAATTTTTATTTCAAATTTCGTTTAAATATGTTTAAGTTTGCCTATATTACTTTTTTTAAAATATATAATTATTTTTATTTAATATTTAGTAGTTATTATACATTAATATTATTATAGATTTTATTAAATTTTTAAATATAAATAATTTAATATATTTTTATAATATTTGTATTGTATTAAATTATATTTAATTTTCATTCATAAAAGTTATATAATTCATAAAAATATATATTATAAATTTTAAAACGGGTCGAGTTGACCTTCAACTTTAATATTAGACCTCGAGCTTGACTTATATTTTAAATAGACTTTTTTTTTGTCTAATCTTATTTTTTAAGCTTAATTTTTTTTTCTTAACCCTCTTAAATTTTGGACAAAACTTTAAGCTCAGTCAAAGAGCTGAGTCCAAACTCTACAATCAATGTTAGAATCATGACAAGTATCTCTTAAGATATAGTTTAAAAAATAAATTAACGACACTTGTCATCATTTTAACACTAGTGAATTTTTTACTGAAACTGTACTATATATATATATACACACTAGTTTTAACTCACATGTGTTGTACGTTAAAGATATAACTATATATGTGTTAAATGATCAAGATAACAATAGAAAATATAAAAAATATTTCAAAAACAAAATAATATATGAATTTACAAATCATTTCATATAAAAATATTTAATTATAGAAATAATATTATGTAAAAATTGCTTAATTATAAAAATATATGATTCATAATAAATAAATTATAATTAGTCATAATTCTTGCAGTGGTGTATATTAAAGAAATTGTAAAAGTTAGAATTTGAATCCTAAATTTAGTAGATATCATCTTTTTAAGTATGGCAGTAAGAACCAATCAAGTTCAATCTCTTATTAAATATTTAGTATTAAAGAAAATTTTTTTATATAAAATTTAGAACTACTCATAATTTATTTTTCTCCAATCTTTAAATAGGAGGATAAATATATTTTAACATATTTAATCTCACGTCTTCTTACATAACATAACAATGCATATAAATTCTATAGAAAAAGAGACTACTCTAAACATTCACACAAAGCATAACACCAACGCAAGGACTTCCAAATATTTTCATTAGCTATCATGTTTTTCCTTAAACCATTACATAAACATTAGCTTAACACATACAATCATGCAAAATAATAAAACAAAGAAATTTATTTATGTCATTTAGGTAATGATGCAAACATATTTTTTCGGTTCTCAAGGTAAATTACCAGACATAAGGTCGGATTCAAATCTTGAGGAGCTTCACCTATGGGGCAACAATCTTAGTGGAAACATTCCTGAATCTATCTCCAATGTTTCTAAACTCAGAAACATCGCATTGATGGCAAACTCATTCTCTGGTCATATTCCAAATAGTCTTGGCAATCTAAAATTTCTCGAGGAGTTACGCCTTTGGAAGAACAAATTGACCATTGAAACTAATTCAAATGGTGAGTGGAGCTTCTTCGCTTCCTTGCTGAATTGCAAGTATCTAAAAGTGTTAGATTTATCGGTCAACCCATTGAAGGGGGTTCTTCCAACTTCCATCTCCAATCTCTCCGAAACGCTTCAAGTTTTCTCATGCGCGGATTGCAGAATTGAAGGCACCATTCCCATGGAAATCGGTAGCTTGAACAATGCAATCATTTTGGAACTTACCAACAATGAACTTATTGGATCCATTCCAACAACGATAGGAGGGTTAACGAATCTCCAATACTTGGGTCTTAGTGGAAATAAGTTGAAAGGCTCCATCCCACATGATCTTTGCGGTTTAAAGGGATTGTATGAATTATCATTAAATGATAACGAGCTCGATGGACCTTTACCTCCATGTTTGGGCGAGTTGACTTCTATGAGAAAACTACACTTGTCCTTCAACAAGTTGCATTCATCAATACCTTTCAGTTTATGGAGCTTGAAAGATATCTTAGAAGTAGACTTGTCATCCAACTATTTCAACGGCTCTCTTCCACTTGAAATTGGAAAGTTGAGCGTACTACAACACTTGGACTTGTCAATGAATTCGTTATCAAATGACATCCCATCCACAATTGGAAATCTTCGCGATCTGCAGGTTCTAGCTCTTTCAAGTAATAGGTTCCACGGTCTTATCCCTACGTTAATCGGTGGCTTGGTGAGTTTGGAAAGCTTGGATTTATCTGAAAACAACCTCTCTGGAGTCATTCCCAAATCTCTAGAAGGGCTTCGTCACCTCAAGAAATTTAATGTGTCTCTGAATAGATTGGAAGGGGAGATACCAAGTGGAGGGCCTTTTGCGAACTTCACAAGCCAATCATTCATGAAAAATTACGCACTGTGTGGTTCACCTAGATTACAAGTCTCGCCATGCAAAAGTAACTCCCATCGAAATTCAAAGAAGACCCTTTTACATGTTTTGAGGTATGTTTTACCAATAGTTGCTTCAATCATCATAGTCGTTACCTTAATAGTTGTCTGCACACCATTTAAGAAGAAGAGGAAGAGTACGAACTCCACTACGATAGAAGATTCATTTCCTTTGAAGGAATGGAAAAGAATTTCGTATGATCAGTTATCGAAAGCGACCGATGGATTTAGCGGAGGAAACATGCTTGGTTCGGGAAGTTTCGGCACTGTATATAAAGGAATACTTTTTGATGAGACCGAAGTTGCAATAAAAGTTTTTAATTTGCAATTAGAGGGAGCGTTTAGGAGTTTCGACGTCGAATGCGAAGTGATGAGTAAGATCATTCATCGTAATCTCGTCAAGGTCATTACTTGTTGTTCTAGTACTACTGATTTCAAAGCCCTAGTGCTTGAACTCATGCCAAATGGAAGCCTTGACAAATGGCTATACTCTAACAATCATTTCTTGGATATTCTACAAAGAATCAACATAATGATAGATGTTGCATCGGCATTAGAATACCTCCACTCGGGATATTCGACTCCTCTAATCCATTGCGACCTAAAACCAAGTAATGTCTTACTAGACAAAGACATGATTGCTCATGTGGGAGATTTTGGGATTGCCAAATTATTAGGAGAAGGAGATTCCATGAAGCAAACAATGACGCTTGCCACCATTGGCTATATGGCACCAGGTGATGTTTTGATTTCTATTTGTTTTTCTTTGTTGTGACATTTTAGTATTTTTTATTGATATTAAATTAATCTCTAATTGCATCATATCATCATTATTGATTTAATTATATGTTTAAAATGTAGAGTATGGATCAGCAGGAATTATTTCCGTGAAAAGTGATGTCTATAGTTATGGTATTTTATTAATGGAAACTTTTACAAGAAAAAAGCCTACAGATGGAATTTTTGCTGGAGAAATGAGCATGAAGCATTGGGTGAAAACATCACTAGGTAATGGAATAATTGGGGCAGGAGATTCTGGTTTACTTGAAGAAGATGACAAATACTTTGTTGTCAAAGCAAATTGTATATCCTCAATTATGAAATTGGCTTTAGATTGTTCGGCTGAATTACCTGAAGATAGGACTGATATGAACAATGTTCTTTCCATGCTCAAGAACATCAAAAGAAAATTTATGAATGACATAGAAGAAGATTAATACGGTAAGGAATGCAATTATTTCTGTATATATTGTAAGCTTACAAAGAATACATAGAATTTAATCAACATCCTTTTTAGATAGCTTTTCTTTATATCTATTTATTTATTTATTTATTTTGCAGATTAAAAGTTGTTATCATAATCCGATAAAGAATGTTTTGAGGTTTGATTCTTATCAGTAATCTCATTTGGCAAGTGTTCTGTAAGTATCACTTTCAGCTTTCTATGATGTTAATAGCATGCCTTGACCTTGGCTTGAGATAATCGTCTCCAAATTTCTTTTGTAAGCTAGTTCAAATTACTTTATGATTACTTGCTGCAACTTACTTTTATAATTATTTCTTGTTTTCTTAAATTTAAATAAATAATTGAATTTCAGTTGGATTTATAAAACTTGTTTAACAACATTAAATAAAATCATTAATTTATGGAATATTTTGAAATGCTTTGGTATACTAATAACCATTTTTTATTATTTATCTTATGATCGAATACCAGTGTTCAAATTTAATTCCAAATTAATATTGAGTAGATTTCCAAAATTTCAACTCTTCGTATCTTTAAATTATTTCGTGTTTTTATCTGAATAGTAATAATGAAAATTTTAATTAAAGTGAAAAAAATTACTTCCAATGTTGTATAATTAAAATTTAATTTATATATATTTTATATATTTTCATAATTTTTTGTACAATCAATGTTTTAATAATTTAATCGTCATATTTCATATTTTATTCATGTAAATCATGCATATCAAACTTGGAGTAACTTGAAATTTTTTAAATATTTGCTTTATGTGAAACAAAACTTTCAATTTATGTAAAATCTTTTAAACATTCAATATATTAGTATAAACAATATTTTAGATCGATATGATAAAAAATTTCAAATTAGTTCGAAATTTTACAATAATTATATCAATAAAATTCAACAATTAATGTAAAGCCCCAAACCCGGCTTAGGCGTTATGGCCAAATCTGGAGTTACTACTTAATATGATTTACAACAATTATATCAATAACATTCAAAGATCCCGGTTTCATTCAAAATCATTTCTTATCGTTCTATTTACTTAAAACGTTGTTTTGTTTATATTTTCTAAAATTTATAAATTTCACAGCGTAAGACTCCTTAAAAAGGGATATTTGAGAAAATACAGTTCGTTGTTTGAAAAACCTTTATTTTGGTAGGAATGCAAATTTTGTCGACTAGATCATTTGAGCAGTATTAAGCAAAATACGAGAATAAGTTTTAACAAAATCTAAATAGTCCAGATAGTCCAAAAATTTACAAGATCAAAATACCAAAACTTAAACAATCCAATTTAAAAAGATTATGACATTAACCGAGCTTTCGTTTGCACCGATCCGCCTAAGTTTAAGGATTACCTGAAAATATCAGTGAGATAAAGTGTAACACCTCAAACTCGGCCTAGACGTTATGGTCGGATCTGGCGATGTCACATGATAGTGCTTTAGAAAACCTAATTACAATAAAACCATTTTCGATATCTTAGGTTACCGTAAAAAACGTGTCGTTTGTTCATTCATCATTATCCATTTTCAAAATATTATACGTTGCGGAAGCTTTTGAAATAATTTGCAATTTCGTATGCATTTTGATAAAACGTTTGTTTATTTTGAAAACTTGAGTTTTCCTACTTCTAACCGTAATACCATAAACATCACAAATCCCAAATTTAAAACAAAATACGTAAAGGCCATATTACATAAAATACCCCAAAATAAAACTTAAGCTCATAAATAAGTATCAAAAATAGTAAGGAGTCGTGTGGCCACCGCTAAGTCCTCCACTGCATAGATCCGCCTATGTTTGGGGATTACCTGAACAGATTAAACAGAAAAGGGTGAGTTTTCACAACTCAGTGTGTAATCCCCACAGAAAACATGCACACAGCAAACTATCAGAAGACAATCATGCATTTACAGTTCGGGTCTGAGCCCATTACAGAAACAGTCTGGACCTTAGCCCACTCAGATACAGAATCAGACATAGTCTAGGGCCTTAGCCCTTTTCAGACATAACATGCAGACTAGAACAGAATAACAGAGTCCTACCCACCAGCCTCTACACACCAACTTTGTCCAACCCTACACACTATGTGGGGATAAAATCAACCCACCCATCCTTACACACTATGTTGTACCGAAAGCGGCACATAATCAGATAATTGCAACTGAGCTGCCAAATAACAAGCTTAAGAGCCTTTCAGATACTTCCTCTAGTAAATCATCAACCCACCCGATGCAATGCAACATACACAGAATGTCATGCTATAATGCAAATAACAGCCCATACATTCAAATCAGTATACATGCTAAGTGCAACATGTTAAGTACAGATTTCACATAATCAAATCACATAACTACGGGTCTAAGTACTGTTTACCGACCCTTCATTAGGTTCACAGTCGACTTGGGCGACTCATGCAACCTTACAGAACATTTCAAAAAAATGGGCTCACACGCCCATGTGGCCAGCCCATGTAGGTCCACACGACCGTGTGAATCACACGGCCTGGCCCAGAATCTCACATGCCCGTGTGGTTCACCCTTGTGGCCCACACGGCCCAATCGGTTGAGCCTGAGTCTCGCACACGGCCTTGCTTGGCCATTACAAGGTTGTGTCACTTGTGCACGGCCTGGCTCGTCAATCACACGGCCATGTGGTGACTTACAGTCCTGCACACGGCCTACCATACGGACGACCACAAGCCCGTGTGGCATCGACAGTGAGGTTTCGGGCTTTCGCCGAAACCTCACTTTCTGTGTTTCCGGGTACACACCTAGTTTCGTTTCGCTGTAAATACGCTCCCAAGCACTCCAAGACCTAAAAATTGATAATTAGAGTTCAATTTAGATCCCTAACAAAAACTCGAAACCAAAAATTGTTTGTCGAAAACATTTTTAAAGTTTTATGATCGACTAAAAAAAACGAAAATGGGAGTCGCCACCGATCCTTTTTTTGCTTAGGTGTGATCAAATCACCTTATAAAACATGTTTTGTTTAAAACATTAATTTTGGCCCACGAAATTCAAGAAAATAGGTTCGGGAGTCGGTTAAGTACGAGGAAGGGTTAGCACCCTCGTAGCGCCCAGAAATTGGTACCTAATTGATAAAATCATGCCCTAATATTGAAAATTTAAAAAAAAATAAAATACGATCCTTTTATTTGAAAGAAAACTAAAACTCACTTATCTCAAAGAAATAAAATGTCACACCCAATGAGTTAGGATGTAACATCTCAAGACTTCGAAATTAAGCTTGCCTTTATTTGCAGAAAATCCTTACCTCGAGATACGAAACATTATATCTAATAAGTTAAGATATAACATTTTGAATTTTCGATAGTAAGTTTTGATTTGAAGTTTATGGGTTCTTTTTTTTTAAAAAAAAAAAAAGGATACTTGATACTTTAAGTCCCATGAGAAAAATTAAAACCCAGTAAGTTAGGGTATAATCTTTCTCGAAGTCCCCAAATATCATGTATCGCCATATTTAAAAACTTTTGAATGAAATGCGTCAATTTAGCAAAATGTCTTTTTATAAAAAAAAATGATTTGAGTAGGATATTGCATTAATACGTCACAACATACATACCAAATAGCAATTCACCATAACTACAAATCATATTAACAATTATTACTAATATAGATAATTAAAGAAAGAATAATATGAAATAACAAATGATACAAATAATAGAATAATTGTACTAAAGCAAACATAAAAATCATAAACAAATAAAAGCATGGACAAACGAATATAAGATATAAAGCAGTAAATAACGAGAGATGAAAAAAAACTATTAAATAAACATGAAACTTTACATGCAAAATTAAGTGTAAAATAAAATAACAACATAGAATGAGTAATATAGAATAAAAATATTGCAAATTAAAGAACATATATAAAAAATGATATGGCATAATCTAAAAAATAATATATATATTCATGAGAAAATAAGTAAAATACATTTTAAATAAATAAATATATATAAGTAAAAATATATTTATAATATAATAATCTAATACATATAAGCCTAAAACTACATATTTAAGAATAAATAATATAAACCATATACAGTATACAAAATTATATATAATATTAAGGATAAAATAATTTAAAATTTATATATAAAATTTAATATAATAATGTGTAATATATAAAATAAAAAAATGTAATATAAAAACTAATGTGCAAATTTTAAAATAATGTATAAATAATATTAATAAAATATCCTAATATAAATAATGAGTCCATATAAAGATAATACGTAATTAGAATAATCAATACATAAAAACTTTATATTATTAATAAATTAATATACACTAATACAGAATTTTTTATAAAATGAAATAATTTAATATAATGTTAAAATAATTTAAAAATAAAATAAAATAAAAATAAAAGGGGTTAAAATAAACAAAGAAATAGGGATTAAATATAAATAAAAATAAAATGTAAAAAGGACTAGATCAGAACGCACGTCACACCATAGGGACCAATTAGGCAATTATGCCTTATCTCCTAAACAACGTCATTCTGATATTATCCCTTAAAGAACCCGATGGACCAAATTGGAACAGAAGTAAGCTTTGCGGGGGGAACTAAAAATAAAAAAATTAAATTGAACTAAATGAAATTGCAGAAGGACCAAAGAGGCAAATTACCCTTTTATAAAAAACACGCGAATCCTTCCCAAGTTTCGGGTCAACGCGCGGATTCAATCCTTTAGACGGCGTCGTTTAGTGCTTATTAGCTTAAGCAAAAACGGTGTCGTTTCTATAGAAGCTAAAAAATTGGCCAAAAAATCATTTTAACACCCTTTTAAAAAAACAAAATCATAACCCCGAAATGCTCTGTTCCCCTCGGCCAGAGGCCAGAATCCAACCCAGGCTCCGATGACGGATCGTCACGTGTATACCCCATGCGCCACTACAAGCGTCGCCACATACGGCGGCCGAAAGTCAGAATTTTCGTCTTTTCAGCGCGAGTCGAAAGGTAAAATCCTTCTTTTTATTTTTAGTAATATTTGCATAAAATAAAAAAAATTGCACGAATAAAAACGAAAGCACATAAACGGCAAATCACCTCTGATTTTCTTGTATTCTCTGTATATTTTTTTGTATTGTATTCAATATTCTTTGTGCGTATTTTCGTGTCCCATTTTACAGATTATATCGGGGTTTTCATAGCCCCAAAAAATAAATCGAAAGTAAATACAAAGATATGGTCTTCCATTCTTGCTATTTTCTATCGTTTCTTTCCTTGTTTTGCAGGTGAATGGTGAAAAGCACGGTGGTGGAGCGATAATCTGCGCGTTGGTTGCGGCGTGCCCGAGGGTCTGGTGTTGGGGCTTGCGGCGCGAGGGTTTCCCAGAAACCCTAGGTCCCTGTTTCTGTTTAGGAATTGGGCCCTTTTGGGCCGCATAAGTTTGGGCCTGAGCCACTGGGTGTAATTGGGTTTTGGGTTGTCTGTTTTAGTGTTTTGGGTCTGAGGGTGTAATTGGGTTTTGGGTTGTCTATTTGGGCTTTGTAAAAATAAAAACTGGACATTTTATTTTTTTGTTTTTATTATTTTTGGTTTGTTTTCAAGCCCGGGCATAAATGGGCTACTACAGCTGCCCCTCTTTGCTCATTGTCGTGTAACGAGAATAGAGTAAAGACGATAAAAGGTCCTATTTTGCCCGGTCTTGTCAAATGGTTGTATCTTCAAGGAGATAGGCCAGTATCTTCAATTTGCTTCACTGCAACTTTAGGAATACGAGATTTACTATCTTTAGTCTGCTCCACTGTAAACTCAGAGATGCCAAACTAGTATCTTTGATCTGCTTCATTGCAACTTTAGGAATGCCAAATCTGCTATCTTTGGTCTGCTCCACTGGAAATTTAGGGAGACAAGACCGATGTCTTCGATCTGTTTCACTGCAACTTTAGGAAGACAAGGTCTGCTATCTTCAATCTGCACCACTGCAACTTCAGGGAGGTCAGATTAGTATCTTTGATCCACTTCACTACAATCTCAGGAAGGCAAGATCTGTTGTCTTTTAGCCTGCTCTACTGCAAACTCAGAGAGGCAAGGCTGATGTCTTTGATCTGCTTCACTACAACTTCAGGAATGCCAGATCTGTTATTTTAATTTGCTCCACTACAAACTCAGGGAGGTCAGACTAGTATCTTCGATCCGCTTCACTGCAATCTCAAGAAGGCAAGATCTATTGTCTTTTAGCCTGCTCTACTGCAAAATTCAGAGAGGCAAGACTGATGTCTTTGATCTGCTTCAATGCAACTTCAGGAATGCCAGATCTGCTATTTTAATCTGCTCCACTGCAAACTCAGGGAGGCCAGACTAGTTACTTCGATCCGCTTCACTGCAATCTCAGGAAGGCAAGATCTGTTGTCTTTTAGCTTGCTCTACTACAAACTCAGAGAGGCAATGCTGATGTCTTTGATCCGCTTCACTGCAACTTCAGGAAGGTAAGATCAGTTGTCTTCAGTCTGCTCCACTGCAACTTCAATGAGATAAGGCTGAAAGTGACAATTTCCCTACTACATCGTCCTGTGATCTGTAGAATGGGTATATGCTTATGCCGAATGATTAGGATGCCCTGGTCGATATGAGTCAAATGCTCCTAATTAGACACGCTATGATATATGGATGCAAAAATGTTATGAGAATGATTCCTATTTCAGGTGTCATCGCTCATTTATTCGTCAAGGCTTCATCTTCGTTTCTCTTGAAGTATCAAATTCTTGCTCGAATAATTTGCCCCATGGAAATTTCAGGGCCCACTCCATTTGAACCTTGGGCACATAAGGCTTGTACCACCTTCAAACCGTCCCATCAGGAATCGAAACTTTTCCAGCCCGTCCCTACTGCAATCTAAGGATACAAGATTTGTTTTAACTCCAGTTCATTTACCACCATTCATGGGTTTTGAATTTTCCCCATCAATTTGGTTTGTCACACCATTCTCCGAATGACCCGATGACATCGCTTATTTTCGTCACAACAACTCATTATTCTGTCCAATTACCAATTGGACAAAGAATTCAGAGAAATAGTTCTTCTTTCTCAAATATTTCTAATCTATGTGCAGGAAAATTCTAAACAATTGTCATGTTTTGGTTTCTTGTTTTATCTAGAAATTTCCAAAGTAATATGTAGAACTTCTTTTGTGAATTTATTAGTTCATCAATCATTATTTCAATGCAACATGCTTATAATGGACAACAAATAACTTGACTTTGAGGATAGTTCGAACTGAATAAATCATCGATTAAAAAGAAAAAATTAGGAAAATATCTTTGAGAAGAAAAAGAATCAAGATAGTAAATTGATATGAGTAGGACAGAGATTAGATGCCCTAGATATCGCAGATTGGGCTTCTATATACAAACTCCGTGAAGACTGCTTTGAACTTAACATGTGTTTAAAAGATCCAAAGTACTTTGTTGATGCCGCGATATGCAACATACTTCATTTCTTGTTGATTCAGGTACAACAAGATCACTGCATACCCATTCAGAATTTGAGCCGCCCTTTTCGGGTTTTCAACTCAAAACCCCTTTGGTCTCAAGGCGCCCTTTTCAGGTTTTCAACTCAAAACCCCTTTGGTCTCAAGGCACCCTTTACGGGTTTTCGCCTTGGCCTCTCCTCTTTTTTTTTTAGAAGTCTTAAAGTGCCCTTTGCGGGTTTTCACCTTAGCCTCTTCTCCTCTTTAAGCAAAATATTTTTTTACTGAATCCGAGTTCACAGGATTGGGTAAACTTTTCCCATCCATTTCGATTAGAATCAATGCACCTCTAGAGAAAGCTTTCTTCACCACATATGGTCCTTCCCAATTCGACATCCATTTTCCTCTGAAATCCTTTGTATGGGAAGGATCTTTTTCAGTACAAGGTCTCTCTCGTGAAACTCTCTTGGGCGGACCTTTTTATCATAAGCTCTCATCATTCGTTTCTGATACATCTGACCATGACGGATAGCCCTTAGCCTTTTTTCTTCAATCAAGTTGAACTGATCATATCGAGCCTGGATCCATTTAGCTTCATCCAATTTTATTTCTGACAAAACTCGAAGAGAAGGTATTTCTACTTCAATAGGTAGAACTACTTCCATCCCATAGACCAATGAGAAAGGAGTTGCCCCAGTAGAGGTTCTGATGGACATCTGATAAGTATAGAGTGCAAATGGCAATTTCTCATGCCAATCCTTATAAGTCTCAGTCATTTTTCCTACTATCTTCTTGATATTTTTATTGGTCGCTTCCACTGCCCCATTCATTTTCGGACTATACAGAGACGAGTTGTGGTGTTTGATCCTGAATTGACTAAAAACTTCTGCTATCGTACTATTGTTCAAGTTCAGTGCGTTGTCTGATATGATCCTCTCGGGCATCCCATATCAAAAAATGATCTCCTTCTTCAGGAATCGACTAACTACTGACTTAGTAACGCTAGCGTATGAAGCAGCCTCTACCCATTTCGTGAAGTAGTCAATAACCACAAAGATGAATCGATGCCCATTCAAAGCTTTCGGTGAGATCGGCCCAATGACATCCATGCCCCACATGGAGAAAGGCCATAGAGAAATCATAACATGCAAAGGTGAAGGTGGTATGTGAATTTTGTCTCCATAAATCTGACATTTATGGCATCTTTTGGCATAGTTGGTACAATCTCCTTCCATAGTAGACCAATAGTATCCAAATCTCATAATTTGTCTGGCCATTATAAAACCATTAGCATGTGTCCTACAAACACCCTCATGAACTTCCTCCAGGATTTTCCTAGCTTCAACAGCATCAAGGCATCTCAGTAGTACCTGATCTTTTCTCCTTTTGTACAAGATATCCCCATCTAAAACATAGTCAGAGGCCAATCTTCTTAATGTCCTTTTATCATTCTCAGTTACATGCTCCGAGTATTCACGATTTTTTACATATCGCAATACATCATGATACCAAGGGTGGTCACCTTTTTCCTTTTCTTTCATGTTATAAGAATGAGCTGGAATTTAAAAAATACTCATCTGAATAGGTCTCATATTCTCTGGTTTGTTTACTTTGATCATAGAAGCCAGGGTTGCCAAAGCATCCGCCATCTGGTTTTCTTCACGTGGGAGATAATTTAAAGTAATGTCATCGAATTTCTCAATCAATCCCAGAACTATTTTTTGGTAATCAATTAGTTTGGGATCTCTTGTCTCCCATTCTCCTTTAAGCTGGTAGATTACTAAGACAAAATCTCCATATACTTCTAGCACTCTGATTTTATGCTCTATAGCTGCTCGAATTCCCATGATGCATGCTTTATACTCTGCCATGTTGTTTGTGCAATCAAAATCCAATTTGCATGTGAATGGATAATGATCACCACTAGGGGATAACAAGATTGCCCCAATTCTATTTCCCACAGCATTTGACGCTCCATCAAAATTTAGCTTCCACGGACATTCTTTAGTAGTTGCCACATTCATTAACTCTTCATTGGGGAAATCAAAACTTAATGGTTCATAATCCTCTAAAGCCCTACTAGCCAAAAATTCTGCTATTGCACTCCCTTTTATAGCCTTTTGGTTCACATAGACTATATCAAATTCAAAAAGCAGAATCTGCCACCTTGCCATTCTTCCATGCAGAGCAATTGACTCCATCATATACTTTAATGGGTCAAGTTTCAAAATTAACCAGGTTGTATGATAGAGCATATACTACCTCAATCTCTGAGTTGTCCAAATCAAGGCCAACACAATTTCTCAATTGACGAATATCTCATTTCACATTCAGTGAACTTTTTTACTGAGATAGTATATCGCCTTTTCTTTTCTTCCTAACTCATCATGTTGACCAAGCACACATCCCATGGAGCTATTGAACACTGTCAAGTACAGTATTAGTGGTCTATCTGGATTAGGCGGAGATAGTACTGGGGCATTTGACAGATACTGTTTGACTTTGCCAGAAGCTTTCTGGCACTCATCATCCCATACACCTTGATTTTGTTTCTTAAGAATACGAAATAGGGGATCACACTTCTCAGTTAATTGTGAAATGAACCGAGCAATGTAATTTAATCTTCCAAGAAAACCTCGAACCTCTTTTTGAGTGCGTGGTGGAGGCAATTCTTATATAGCTTTGACCTTATCTGAGTCAATCTCGATTCCTCTACCACTGACTACGAAACCCAGTAATTTTCTTTACTGAGCTTCGAAGGTACACTTAGCCGGGTTGAGCTTTAATTGAAATTTTCTCAATCTCAAAAACAACTTTTTCAAGACTTCAATGTGTTCCTTTTCTGTTCGAGATTTGACGATCATATCATCAACATATACTTCAATCTCTTTGTGCATCATGTCATGGAATAAGGTTACCATAACCCTTTGATATGTTGCTCCTGCATTCTTTAGCCCGAATGGCATTACCTTATAACAAAAGGTACCCTACAATGTTATGAAAGTAGTTTTCTCCATATCCTCAGGGTGCATCTTGATCTGATTTTATCCCGAAAAACCATCCATGAAAGAAAACAGTGAGTATCCCGTCGTATTATCCACCAATGTGTCAATATGAGGCAAAGGGAAGTTGTCCTTTATGCTGGCTTTATTTAAGTCCCTGTAGTCTATACACATCCGAACCTTTCCATCCTTCTTAGGGACATGAACGATATTAGCTACCCATTCTGAGTATTTTACCACCTGTAGAAAACCAGCATCAAACTATTTCTTGACTTCCTCTTTTATTTTTAACACCACATCAGACCTCATCCTTCGTAGCTTTTGCTGAATTGGCTTGCACTCTTCTCTTATGGGAAGGCGATGCACTACAATATCAGTACTTAGACCAGACATATCTTGATATGACCATGCAAAGACGTCTTTGAATTCCTGCAATAACTCAACGAGGTCTTGCTTTGTCTCTTCGGCCATGCGCGTTCCAATTTTCACAACCTTTCCTTCCTCATTATCCTTTTTCCTAGGAGCAAACCTTTTAGTGGTTTCCCCTACTTCAATCTTGCCACCCCTTATGGCATTTTCAATCATTTCTTATGCCATCACTGTACCCGTAAAGCTCTTGGTGGTACTTCCTATCATGTGAGTGATGAATGGAGCCTTCAAGGTATTGATAAAAAGCATTGTAGTCTCCTTTTCTAAGAGTGGTGGCTGAACTTGCATGGCAACCTCCCTCCATCCTTGCACATACTGCCTGAAGCTTTCATTTGACTTCTTTTCCATATTCTGAAAAGTGATTCTATAAGGCGTCATGTCTGTGACATGATTGTATTGCTTCATGAAGGCTTGGGCTAGGTCTCTCCAGGAGCTAATCCTAGCACGGCTGAGTTGATTGCACCACCTGGATACTGCCCCCACCAAACTGTCTTGGAAACAATGAACCAAGAGTTGATTATTGTCAACGTAGCCGGTCATCCGTCTACAGAACATAGTAATATGGCTTCAGGACAGCTGGTCCTATTGTACTTCTCAAATTCCAGCATTTTGAACTTATGAGGAAGCACCAAATCTGGAACCAAGCTCAAGTCTTTAGCATCAATTTCATGGTGATTATCAGCATTTTCCAAGGCCTTGAACTTTTCTTCCAACCATCTACAGCGATCCTCTAACTGCCTTGAGGACTCAATTTTTGTCTTTTCCCCTTCTGCTATATCTAAGTCAGGGATAACAAGATTAGCAAGCTTATCTCCTGAGTTAGGCCCTGTGCCCACTTGGAAGTTCATGGGCACTCTTGCATCAGTTTGCCCTTGTTGAGGCCTAATCGTGACGGATAGCCTTCGGGGATACTTTTCAGGTTGTGCTTGTGTATACGATGGGGTAAAATCCGGAGGAAAGTCCTCATTATCTTCTCCAGCAATAGTCATAGGACCTTTTCCTTTGTCCATTGCTCCATTCAGTAGCTGAGTCATTTGAGCTACCATGTTTCTTTGAGCTTCCAGCATTTGGTCTCTCATTTTTTGTTAGAGCTTTGCCAATTGCTCTTGCATCTGGTCTTGCATGTCTCTCTAGAACTGTTCAAGTCTTTGACCCATTTTTTTTGTCTTGGCACATGTACCGTAACGGTGTTCAGTTTCCAGATTTTTCCTTCTCTCTCTCTCTTCTCTCTGTGATAATTTCAACTAATTATGATCTTTCTATGGACTTAAATGCATATGATGTGATGTAATGCAAATGCATGAATGCAAAAAGAAGGCATCAATCTGGGTTCAATTTCATTTAGAAAACTTTATTTGAAAACAAAATCCTTTACATAAAACGGACTACAAATATGCTTTCGCCCTAAGGCCCAAAGTTTTAATTTTCCCAAACAACAAGGCTAGCTCTTGACCACAATCTGACTGTAGCTCATACTTCATGCTCAATGTATCAGCCTGTACTGCCATAGTCTGTAAATGATCAGCTACCTCTCAAATCTGAACTATGGCTTCACCCATGAGATAATCCTGATTTCTAACTTGATCATGAGAATGATGGAGCTCTTCCTTCCAATGCCCTTCTCTTACTTCAAGAAGCTCGATCCGGAGTTCACAATTTTGCAACGCCGATTCTAATTTTTCAATCTTGCCCTTCATTTCCTCAATCTTGTTCAGACTTGACTTCAACTCGATTACAGAATTACGGCTTTGATGGTAGTGAAGAGACCATCCCAGTTCAGTCACTTTAGCCTTTAATATATATTTCTCCTTTTGGCTTTCTGCCAAACTCCTTTCTAGGTCCTCGTTTCGCATCTGCATCTCTTGGAACTTCCTCTCCCAATAGTCAACTTTTGCCTTTTCCTCTCGAATATCCTGTTGCCACTGTTCCGAAGTCTTCCCCAATCCGGCATTTTTCATCGATAGACGTAGCTTCTTATATTTTGTCTTTAGGCTATCCAAATCTTCCTCGACCCTTTTCTTCCCTTTTCTTAATTTTTCGGCCTCTAATTTCTGAACATCCACATCTAATCTCAGATACATTTTTTCTTCTTCCAACTTCTCTGTCCTCTTTCCAAGCTCTGAACTCTTCCTTTCAAAATCTTATTTTACAATCTCTAATTCTGATGGAACCACTCATAAATACTCTTCGATCAATCGAGCGTCTTCTAAACTTGGCACAAGGATATTGTCATTGACTCTTCTACTCCACTATCCATTGTACTCTAGGATCGTTATTGGACGTACGTCCACTCTCTTCATACGACGGGTCTGATTCCAGGTATTAGAAATCTCCTTAACCCTTTTTTTTGTAGCTATCTCCCTTATACGAAAACTCACATTGAGCCAACCCATGTGTAGCTGGTATGAACTGCCTTGATCTATATTGTTTCAGTACAAGTAAGGGTGCGTATCCAATGGCTCCCCTAATTACAAGTGGAGGGACCCAATCAAAATTCCCACACTGGTACAGTACCTCATCAAGAACCATCCAGGGAGCTCTCCACTCAATGTCATCTTCTTGGAGATTTCGTAGAAGTGCTATCCAATTTTCTTCTGATATGTCATCTCTCCTTGGGGTAGCCACTATCTCTTTTAATGGGGAATAATTTTCCGAGAAGACCCGATAGGAAACCTTATCCACTTTTCAGAAATGACTGTAGGACCAAGCCAACAACTGCACACATCCTATAAATCTGCCTTTATCCAACTCTCCTACATGCATTCAGCGATCGAAATGTCTCAACCAAGATTGCAGGAATAAGTGTGACTTGTTTGTCAAGTCGATTAACAATATCCGAGACTGCTTCATCCACATATCCCAATGCCCTAGGGAAGATCACTAATCCATATATACTCAAAGCAAAAACATTAACCTTCTTTTTCATATCAGGATGTACTAGAATCAAATCCTTCAAAACTTTCCATGGGATGCATTTACACTCACCTTTTTGCTTGATTCTGGTCGTGACCCACTGTTCACTCATCCCCGTAATACTCATTAATTTTCTCAAAAAGGTCGGAACACTAGCAGCCCTTGAATAAGCTTTGTCAACTTGAATCCTGGGACAATGCAATAAAACTGTATACTTTTCCACCGTGGGTACCAAATCAACCCTTCCGAAAGTAAAGCAACTATGCGCAGGATTCCAATATTGGGTGATGGCTCGAAACAGATGTTCATCTACCTTAATGCCTAACAAGTATGGTAAATCCCCATAGCTGCAGTAAAACAAATGCTTGGTTTCGTCACTCCACCGATCCCATATTTCTCTTAATTCATGGAGATTATTCTACATCACACTGATGCGAGTGTAGTCCCATAATTCTGATGTGTACCCTTCAGCTAGACTATCCCCTTTCTCTAATTGCGTTTGCTCTGACCACCTACGGACGGCTGCATTGTCTTCCACTTTATCAAGGAATTCGTTCTCCATAACCAGCTTTCTTACTTAGTAACTGACCGTGAATCGATACCTTTTAAAATATGAAATGACATGCACCAAAATAAAACACAACCAGTTAGTAACATGAAATAAAACATAAAGCAAATAATCAAACGCATATCTAGGTGATTGCCAAGGTTTGGTATAGTTCTACCTAGGGTAAGTCCTTAGGTTTTCTACAGTGGTTTAGCTCTAAAGTTGAGGTACCTGAACCAGCAGATTCCACGATCCTCACCCATTATAGGCTCATATGGACCAAGTTCAGTTTAGGGGAATACATTTCCCTAGGCTGCACGGAGATGAAAATCTCACGAAGACATAGGTACGGATGTATCCCAAAAGCGATTCACTATCCTGCACGGAGGTGAAAACCTCACGAAGGAGTAGCTTCTCACTCCCACTTAAAAGGGTATGACCACAACGGCCATGCAATGCAATGCTGAGATATTTTATAAAACTAGAACCACATGCAATAAAAAGGATCATAGTTTTTCAAATCTGATTTTTAAGTTTGGACAAAAGGACAGGAAATAATCAATTTTACGGCTTGACTCTCTTATTGGGTCCCCAGTGGAGTCGCCAAGCTGTCGAAACCATTTTTAAAGTTTTATGATCGACTAAAAAAAACGAAAACGGAAGTCGCCACCGATCTTTTTTTTGCTTAGGTGTGATCAGATCACCTTATAAAACATGTTTTGTTTAAAACATTAATTTTGGCCTACGAAATTCAAGAAAATAGGTTTGGGAGTCAGTTACGTACGATGAAGGGTTAGCACCCTCGTAACGCCCAAAAATTGGTACCTAATTGATAAAATCATGCCCTAATGTTGAAAAATTTAAAATACGATCCTTTTATTTGAAAGAAAACTAAAACTCACTTATCCCAAAGAAATAAAATGTCACACCCAATGAGTTAGGATGTAATATCTCAAGACTTCGAAATTAAGCTTGCCTTTATTTGCAGAAAATCCTTATCTCGAGATACAAAACATTATATCTAATAAGTTAATATATAACATTTTGAATTTCCGATAACAAGTTTTGATTTAAAGTTTATGGGTTTTTTTAAAAAAAAAAGATACTTATTTAAAAAAGATACTTAATGTGCAAATTTTAAAATAATGTATAAATAATATTAATAAAATATCCTAATATAAATAATGAGTACATATAAAGATAATACGTATTTAGAATAATCAATACATAAAAATTTTATATTATTAATAAATTAATATACACTATACAAATATTAAAAATAATACATAATTTTTTATAAAATGAAATAATTTAATATAATGTTAAAATAATTTAAAAATAAAATAAAATAAAAATAAAAGGGTTTAAAATAAATAAAGAAATAGAGATTAAATATAAATAAAAATAAAATGTAAAAGGGACTAGATCAGAACGCACGGCACACTGTAATGACCAATTAGGTAATTATACCTTATCTCCTAAACGACGACATTCTGATATTATCCTTTAAAGAACCCGATGGATCAAATTGGAACAGAAGCAAGCTTTGAGGGGGGAATTAAAAATAAAAAAAAATTAAATTGAACTAAATGAAAATGCGGAAGGACCAAAGAGGCAAATTGACCTTTTATAAAAAAACACGCGGATCCTTCCCGGGTTTCAAGTCAACGCACGGATTGAATCCTTTAAACGGCGTCGTTTAGTGCTTATTAGCTTAAGCAAAAACGGCGTCGTTTCTTTATGGCTATATAAGCTAAAAAATTGGCCAAAAATAATTTTAACACCCTTTAAAAAAAAACAAAACCATAACCCCAAAATGCTCTGTTCCCTTCGGCCGGAGGCCAGAATCCGGCCCAGGCTCTGGTGATGGACAGTCACGCGTATACCCCACGCGCCACCGCAAGCGCCGCCACATACGGCGGCCGGAAGCCATAATTTTCTTCTTTTCAGCGCAAGTCGAAAGGTAAAATCCTTCTTTTTATTTTTAGTAATATTTGCATAAATAAAAAAATGCACGAATAAAAATGAAAGCACATAAACGGCAAATCACCTCTGATTTTCTTGTATTCTCTGTATATATTTTTTTTTGTATTGTATTCGGTGTTCTTTGTGCGTATTTTCGTGTCCCATTTTACAGATTATATCGGGGCTTTTATAGCCCCAAAAATAAATCAAAAGTAAATACAAAGATATGGTCTTCCGTTCTTATTGTTTTTTGTCATTTTTTTCCTTGTTTTTCAGGTGAATGGCGAAAAGCACGGTGGTGGAGCAATAATCTGCGCGTTGATTGCGGCGTGCCCGAGGGTCTGGTGTTGGGGCTTGCGGCGCGAGGGTTTCCCAAAAACCCTAGCTCGCTGTTTCTATTTAGGCATTGGGCCCTTTTGGGCCGCATAAGTTTGGGTCTGGGGCCAATGGGTGTAATTGGGTTTTGGGTTGTCTGTTTTAGTGTTTTGGGTCTGAGGGTGTAATTGGGTTTTGGGTTGTCTGTTTGGGCTTTGTAAAAATAAAAACTGGACATTTTATGTTTTTGTTTTTATTATTTTTGGTTTGTTTTCAAGCCCGGGCATAAATGGGCTGCTACATCGTCTACCTCGAAGTCGATAGCGAACCTAAACACTTACTGGCAATGAACCAAAATTTCTAACGCTTAATCTTCTTGTGAAGCCGCAATTGATTCCTGATTTTCGCCTGAACTGGAAGAGCCAAAATAATCCTTTTTAGGAACTAGCTAAAAAGAACGATAAACCAGAGACAGTCAGATACTTACAGAACGGGTGTATACAGTTGCTGGCCGAAAAGTAGGCTAACAGGAAAGTCAAACAAAGAGGGTGGATTAAAGAGCAAAAATTCAGCAAAGCCAAGAAGAGAAGGACGACAGAAGAATTGGGGCAAAGAGGAGAATGCCGAAGTTTGTTTTTGTTGGGGAGAGGGAAAAAATGAACAAATTATTTGACTTTCCCCCTAACATCCCCCCAAATCTCTCTTTACTATCAGATTTTTAGTCCAACACAAACACTCTGGACGTGACAGGCAAAAAAAAAATTAATGTTCACGCCGGGATTCGAACACAAGACACTCGGTACCTTGACACATCTCTTAACCACCAGACCAGCAAGCCCATTCTGACACGTTCTAACAAATAAATACTTGTAAACCTACTAATCAGAGGTAAGGCTTTATTCCATAAAAACCCAAAATTTTACCCAAGTCAAGGCTTGAACTTAGGACCTCCCACACACACCCAGAACACATAACCACTGAAGTAGACAGATATTTGTGACAAATTAACAAAAGTTGAAATTAGGAAAAATTGAGGCGTTACAACTCTACCCCCTAAAAGAAAATTTCGTTCTCGAAATTTTTCCTGATCAAAAAAGGTGAGGATACTGCTGACGCATCGAATCCTCCGGCTCCCAAGTGGCATCTTCAGTGCTATGATTACGCCACAACACTTTCACTAAGGGGATAGACTTCCTTCGCAAGACTTTATGTCGAGATCCAGGATCTGGACCAGCTCCTCCTCAAACGTCAGATCTGGTCTAACCTCAATGCCCTCAATAGGAACAACATGCGTGGGATCAGAGCGATAGCGTCTCAATATTGAGACGTGAAACACAACATGAATGTGATCCAACTCCGAAGGAAGCTCCAACTGATATGCGACTAGCCCCACTCGCTTCAGAATACGGTACAACGTAATAAACTGAGGGCTCAGCTTACACTTGCGACCGAACCTCAAGACGTTCTTCTATGGCGAGAGCTTGAGAATGACTAAGTCCCCCACAGAATACTCAATATCCTTTCTCTTCATATCAGCATAGGACTTTTGCCTATCAGATGCTACTTTTAGTCGATCTCGAATCAATCACACCTTATCTTCAGTTTCAGAAACCAATTCTGGACCCAGAACACGTCGCTCGCCCAACTCGGTCCAACAAAAGAGAGTGCAACACTTACGACCATACAGGGCTTCGTACGGTGCCATCTGGATGCTAGACTAGTAGCTATTATTGTAGGCAAACTCTACCAGTGGCAAATACTCCTCCTAATTGCCTCGGAAATCTATAACACAGCTCCTCAACATATCCTCCAGTACTTGAATCACCCTCTCTGACTGACCATCTGTTTGAGGATGGAAAGCAATACTGAAATCCAACCTTGAACCCAGAGCCTCATGCAGTTTCTTCTAGAATCGAGACGTAAAGCAATGATCCTTATCGGAAATGATCGAGACAGGAACCCCATGCAGTCTCACTATTTTCGCTATATATAGCTTGGCCAATTTCTGGAGAGAGAAGTTCGTTCTGACCAGAATGAAGTGGGCAGACTTGGTCAATCGATCCATGATAACCCAGATAGAATCCTTCTTAGTAGGGGTTAAAGGAAACCCACTAACGAAGTCCATCGTTACTCGTTCCTATTTCCACATCAGAATCTTTACCGGCTGGAGCAACCCCGAAGGCAACTGATGCTCAGCCTTAACCTGCTGACAAGTCAGACAATGAGCAACGAAGTCAGTAACCTCACGCTTCAACCCTAGCCACCAGTATAACTCTCGGGGATCTCGGTACATCTTTTTCCCACTAGGAAGCATAACATAAGGGCTACTATGCGCCTCCCTTAGAATCGACTGTCTTAAATCCTCATCATTCGGCACACAAATCCAACTGCGGAAACGAAGTACCCCATCATTGTTAATCCCAAAATCAGTAGTATCCCCATTCTCAACCTGATAGAAACGCAACTAAAGCGACTTATCTCCCATCTGTTTACCTCTGATCTGATCAATCCATGCAGGCCTAACCTGAAGTTCAACTAACAGACTCCCATCGTCGAATAAACTGAGTCGAGCGAACATTACTCTCAGATCGGTCATAGCCCTACGGCTCAAAGCATCTGCCACTACATTAGCTTTACCAGGGTGGTACTCGATTGTGCAGTCATAATCCTTAAGCAGTTCAACCCATCTACGCTACATAAGGTTTAACTCCTTCTGAGTGAAAAGATATTTGAGGCTTTTGTGATCAGTGTAGATAGTACACTTCTCACCGTACAGATAGTGCCCCTAGATTTTCAGAGTGAAGACTACAGCAGCTAGTTCCATATCATGCGTAGGGTAGTTAGCCTCATGCGTCTTGAGCTGACGTGATGCATAAGCTACCACCTTACCATCCTGCATTAGTACGCAACCTAGACCCACATACGACGCATCACTGTATACCACGAAATCCTTCCTAGATTCAGGCTGTATCAGAACCAGAGCCTGAGTCAAAACAGATTTGAGCTTCTCAAAGCTCTCTTGTTGCTTATAAGTCTAGACAAAGGAAACTCCCTTGCACAGAAGCTTCATTAACAGTGTCGCAATTAAGGAGAACCCTTATACAAACCGTCGATAATAACCCGCCAGCCCCAGCAAGCTACGGATTTCGGACACATTCTTCGGTTGTTTCCAATCCAACACAGCCTCAATCTTACGAGGATCCACACGAATCCCCTCCGTAGAAACCACATGCCTCAAAAAGGTTACTTCTTGGAGCCAGAACTCACACTTACTGAACTTTGCATACAACTGTTTCTTGCGAAGCGACTGCAATACCACCCGCAGATGCTCATCGTGCTCGTCCTCAGTCTTAGAGTACACTAAGATATCATCGATGAACACCACCAGAAACTGGTCCAGATAAGGCTGGAACACACGGTTCATCAGATGCATGAATGCCGTTGGTGTATTGGTCAACCTAAAATGCATAACCAGGAACTCGTAATGTCCATATCGAGTCCTAAATGCCGTCTTATGCACATCAGCCTCCTTAACCTTCAGTTGATGATATCCTGATCGTAGATCAATCTTGGAGAACATAGACGCCCCTCTGAACTGGTCGAATAGATCATCTATCCTTGGAAGTGGGTACTTATTCTTGATTGTCAGCTTGTTCAGCTGCCGGTAGTCAATACACATCTTCATGTCCCATCTTTCTTCTTCACAAACAACACCGGTGCTCCCCATGGAGACACATTGGGACGAATGAATCCACGATCTAATAGTTCTTGAATTTGAGTATTAAACTCTGTAAGCTCCTTCAGTGCCATTCGGTAGGGCACAATAGACACCGGAGTTGTACCCAAAATGAGCTCAATCCCAAATTCCACTTCTCGACTCGGAGGCAGACCTGGTAATTGCTCAGGAAAAAATCCAGAAAGTCCATTACGGTCCTGATGTCTTTAACCGAAGAGTTCCCAGAATCAGAAACACTGATGTAGGCCAAGAATGCCTCACATCCCTTCCGTACCAACTTCTTTGCCAACAACGCAGAAATCACATTCGTCAAATAGTCCCGACGTTCCCCAAACACCACTACCTCATTATCCTCCTCGGTTCTCAAAATAACCCTTTTTTGTTGCGCAGTCCAGACTTACCCAGTGCTTGACCAGCCAGTCCATTTCCAGAATCAAATCGAACTCCTCGAATGGAAGCTCCATAAGATCAGCAAAAATATCGTCCCTTGAATCTCTAAGAAACGTCTCTATATAGTTTACTAACTTGGATAGAATGCCCTAATGGACTCAGCACTGTTAGCTCGCTGAAAGTAATCTCAACTAGAATCCCCAAGGTTTCAGACACGGAACTAGCTATGTAAGAGTGTGTGGAGCCTATGTCTATCAATGCCAAATAAGGTACATTATAAATGAAAAACGTACTCGTGATAACGTCCGGAGCATCTCAGTCCTCACGGGGACGGGCAACATAAACCAGTGCAGGATGCCTCGCCTCAGTCAGACTAGCACCTCCACCCAGTGCTCTCTGTCCTCGACCCATACCATTACCACCCCTGGCCTGACCTCGGCCTTTAGGTGGCTGTTGAGCTACTCTCAGTGGCTGCGCAATACCAGCACCCGTAGCTTGCATATAATCGGTTCTCAGCAGACAATCCCTAACACGATGCTCAATCGACCCACATTTCAAACATGCCCCAGTCGTCCTCTAACAATCACCCGGATGGCGTCTACCACAGTGTCCAACAGGAGGCCCAACTTTCACTGGCCCATCAGACCTGGCCTTCTTCTTAGGCCTCATCACAAAATTCGAGGGCTCTGATTCCCTCTTATTCTTTCATTTATCGCGATTTTGGCGCTCCGCGCGCTTAACCTCCTCGGCGATCTTTGCCTTCTCTAGCAGTGTAGCAAACTCACGCTCCCTCTACGGAGCTATCAAATCTCGCAAACTGTACCTGAGTTCATCCTCAGAACGGAGGCAACGCTCATACTCGGTTGCCATCATGCCCCAGACATACCAGCTCAATCTCAGGAACTCAGCCTTATACTCGGCCACTGATCGGTCTCTCTAGGTGAGATTAAGGAACTCACGCCTCCTAGTATCAATGTAGCTGGCTCCCACATGTTTACTCTGGAATGCTATCTAGTCTAAAGTCAAACAGTCGAGCTGAGTGCCCTCTTTAACCATCAGCCACCACTGGTACGCTTCATCGCGAAGCAGAGAAACAACCCCCTTAAGCTTCTATTCCACGGTAAAATCTAGGTCATCCATGATTTTTTTCGTGGCCACCATCCAATATTCGGCCACGTTAGGGGCGACTCCACTGACACCCCTAAATAATTCCACCCCATTAGACCAGAGTCGTTCTGTAACCGACCCACGACCCCCAGATCCGGTGTTGGGCCCAGCAACCCTCTCTAAAATCCGTAGCATGGCTCGGGATAGTGCGTCATCTCCAGCATCACGAACATGAGGCCCAATCAGTGTAGCCGATGAGACTGGTGTCTCGCTCGTATCCAGATTAGGCAGATTTTCAGATGCTGAGGACCCAGCTCGAGCCCCCCTACGACCTCTACCATGGCCTCTAGTACCCCGTCCGCGGATACCTCGTGTGCTCATCATAAATTTGGTGTTTATCTGAATTAACAATTATATGCATTAGTTACAGTTCCAATATTTGTTAACAGATGTTTTATGCAGAATAGTATCAAAGTTTAGAGTTTGTTATCGCGAATCGCAGTTTTACTACGATTTTTAGTTTCGGTACAGTTTTCAATTTACACTACCAAGAGTGTTTGCAGTACAGTATACTACCTATTGGCTGTTTCAAGCATGCAAGTAGCATTTTCAGACAAATTTAAACAGAGTTTTAGAACACTTACAGGATCAGCACCGGAGACTAGGTGTACCACATACCCATTCCAAAATTATTTTAAATCACTTAAAATCATTTCTTAAAAACCAATTTTTAAAACCCAAATCCACAGCCGAGTTTTTGTATTCTGGCTCTGATACCACTAAATGTAACACCCCAAACCCGGTCTAGACGTTATGGCCGGATCTGGCTATGTCACATGTTAGTGCTTTAGAAAACGTAATTACGATAAAACCATGTTCGATATCTTAGGTTACCGTAAAAAACATGTCATTTGTTCATTCATCATTATCCATTTTCAAAACATTATACGTTGCGGAAGCTTTTGAAATAATTTGCAATTTTGTATGTATTTTGATAAAAAGTTTGTTTATTTTGAAAACTCGAGTTTTACTACTTCTAACCGTAATACCATTAACGTCATAAATCCAGTATTACATAAAATACCCCAAAATAAAACTTAAGCTAATAAATAAGTATCAAAAAATAGGAAGGAGTCGTGTGGCCACCGTTAAGTCCTCCACTGCACCAATCCGCCTATGTCTGGGGATTACCTGAACAGATTAAACAGAAAAGGGTGAGTTTTCACAACTCAGTGTGTAATCCCCACAGAAAACACGTACACAGCAAACTATGAGAACACAATCATGCATTTACAGTGCGGGTCTAAGCCCATTATAGAAATTGTGTGGACCTTAACCTACCCAGATACAGAACCAGACATAGTTTAGGGTCTTAGCCCTTTTCAGACATAACATGCAGATCAGGACAAAATAGCAGAGTCCTACCCACCAGCCTCTACACACCAACTCCGTCCAACCCTACACATCATGTGGGGATAAAATCAACCCACCCATCCCTACACACCATGTTGTAGCGAAAACGGCACAAAATCAGATAATTGCATCTGAGCTGTCAGATAACAGGCTTAAGAGCCTTTCAGACACTTCCTCCAGTAAATCATTAACCCACCCTGATGCAATGCAACATACACAGAATGTCATGCTATATTATAGATAACAGTCCATGCATTCAAATTAGTAGACATGCTAAGTGCAACATGTTTAGTACAGATTTCACATAATCAAATCACATAACTATGGGTTTAAGTACTGCTTACCAACCCTTCATTAGGTTCACAGTCAAATTGGGCGACCTGTGCACCCTTACAGAACATTTCAGAAAAATGGGCTCACACGCCCATGTGGCCAGCCTGTGTCGGCCCACATGCCCGTGTGGCCCATACGGCCCAAATTGTCCTTGGTCTTGTGGATCACACTGCCTGGCCCAGAATCCCACACGCTCGTGTGGTTCACCCATATGACCTACACGGCCCAATCAGCCGAGCCTATGTCTCACACACAGCCGTGTCACTCGCGCACAGCTTGGCTGGTCAATAACACGGCCATGTGGTAACTTACAGTCATGCACAAAGCCTACCACACGGGCAACTACACGCCCGTGTGGCGACGATAGTGAGGTTTTCGGCTTTCACTGAAACCTCACTTTCTGTGTTTTCGGGTACACACCTGGTTTCGTTTCGCTGTAAATATGCTCCCAAGCACTCCAAGACCTAAAAATTGATAATTAGATTCCAACTTAGATCACTAATGAAACTCGAAACTGAAAATCGTCTACATAGAAGTCGATAGCGAACCTAAACACTTACCAGCAACAAATCAAAATTTCTAAAGCTTAATCTACTTGTGAAGCCGTAATTGATTCCTGATTTTCGCCTGAACCAAAAGAGCCGAAACAATCCTTTTTAGGAACTAGCTAAAAAGAACGATAAACCAGAGACGGTCAGATACTTACAGAATGGTGTATACAGTTGCTGGCCAAAAAGTAGGCTAACAGGAAAATCAAACAGAGAGGGTGGACTAGAGAGCAAAAATTTGGTAAAGCCAAGAAGAGGAGGACGGTAGAAGAATTGGGGAAAAGAGAAGAATGCCAAAGTTTTTTTTTATTGGGGAAAGGAAAAAAATGAACAGATTATTTGATTTTCCCCCTAACATCTCCCCAAATCTCACATTACTATCAGATTTTTAGTCCAACACAAACACTCTGGATGTGACAGGCAAAAAAATAATAATAATGCTCACGCCAGGATTCAAACACAGGACACTCGGTACCTTAACACATTTCTTAACCACCAGACCAGCAGGCCCATTCTGACATGTTCTAACAAATAAATACTTGTAAACCTACTAACCAGAGGTAAGGCTTTATTCCATAAAAACCCAAAATTTTACCCAAGTCAAGTCTTGAACTTACGACCTCCTACACACACCCAGAACACATAACCACTGAAGCAGACAAATATTTGTGACAAATTAACAAAAGCCGAAATTAGGAAAAATTGGGGCGTTACATAAAGAGTGAGTTTTTGAAACTTACTGTATATCGAATAACTTAAAGCAGTTAGATGCATGTTAAACAGATTATCAGAAACAGATTAATAACCGAATAAAACAGACATGACATATAATCCTACCGCCAACCGCTACACATCATCTTCGACCATCCCAACACACCATATGGGTATAAAACACTTATCCATCCCTACACACCACTTAGTGTCAATCAGACACTATACAGAATAGTTACAGCTGAGTTGCCGGATCAATAGGCGATTTAACACCTTTGCCATAGAATCACTTCCTCCACATGTTATTTACAATCCAACCTAGATGCAGATATAGAAAATAATAAATGTCATACATATTCAGAGCAGGAGTTATACATGCTATAATTTACATGCACATCATATTTGATACAAATCATAAACTTAACATTAGTTTCGGGCTTATTTATCAATCGGCATCTTAGTTACTCTTACAGATAGCAGAAATTGTACTAACAGATGTCCATATTTCATGTTTTACAGTACATTTATTCACATATCGACCCTACGGAAGACCCACAGTCAATCAGGACCTCTTACACGACCCTAAGAAAAATTTAAAAATTTTGGGCCCACATGCTCGCCTGGTCCATACGACCCAATTACCCAGACCGTGTTTTACACACGGTCCAGCACACGGCCGTGTGGCCTCGACAGTGAACTTTTTCAGTTTTCACCGATTGCTTTTTTTTGTGTATTTTCAATACACACCTGGTCTAGATTTGATACGAGCGCTCCCACGAGATAACCAGTACCTAAAAAACATTACAAACTTAACAAATTATTCCTTACGAACACTCCAATTACGAAACTAAAGTCCATCGACTCCCAATGAGTCAAAACTTCAACAACCATAACTATACCAAATTGACAGAATCACTTATCCTTGAACGAACAACACTTTCCTACGAGGATTAATTCGCAAGAGGAGCGTTAAACTCAAGATTCTCACTTAAATCAATAGATTCACAACCATTAATTCTTGTTACAAAAACCATCATCACAACTTCGCCACTCCAAAATCCCTAAACCAAACGAACATACAAAAACCAAGAAAATAAAGAAGAACAAAGCCCTACTTACCAAGCCAAAATAAGAAATAAAAGGAAATCTAAATCGCAACAATTCAATCAAACAATTAGAGGCCAAAATTAAATAAAGAAGCAAAAAAGGGGAAGGGACCAAAAAACGTCAGAAGAAAATTACAGAGAAACAAAAACATGGGGAAAAGAAGGAATTTTTTGGGAACAAAACAAAAACAAAAAATAAAAAATTAAATTAAATTCAAAATAATAATCTCAACTCCCTACTACCAACCAAATCTGACACGCTAATACTCATCGAACTATTACAGAATTTTAATTCCACCAAACCTCTACTACACAAACGGCAGGCACACACAGAAGTAAAAATTATTACCATTCGCTCACGCAAGGATTTGAATACAATATCCTAGGGCAAGTTAACACCTTGCCACTTGAACCAGCAAGCTCATTCTAACATAAGTTGACTGAAAATATCATTCAAGCTAAACAATCAATGATAAGGCTAGGAACAAAAATAATTAAAATTTCCCAAAATTAGATTCGAACCCAAAACCTGAAACACAAAATCAAGGCATTTAACTTACTAAAACATATACTTATTTATTGAGTAAATCCAACAAACCAAATACTTGAATTTGGGGGGGCATTATAGTTAATCATAATATCACCATAAATTGATTCTCAAATGTTAGGAAATTATAATACAAAAACACAAGCATAATAGATGAGAATAAGGGGGATTTGTATTGCATTTCTCTTCTTTTTCATTACCATTACAAGTAGTATACTCCTATATATATATAGGGAGATAGACTCCTCATTTTCTAATATATAAATAGGAAAGGGGTTACAAGGAAATGAAAGGTGAAGAGTTAAGGAAGATGAAAGGTCAAAGGTTGATTATAATGAACATCCACTTAATAGAATTCATAACACTCCCCTTTGGATGTTCATTGTATAAAAGATATGCCTCATTGAAAACCTTATTGGGAAAAACTCTGTGGGAAAAAAGACTACACAATCCTTTAATATACAGTATGTCACAACCTTAAAAGAAAAATGTAGTGTAAATTTACTCCCCCTCATGTAAGCATAAGTTAAGATCTTTGAAATGGCATAATCCAATGCTGAAAATTAACTTGTCAAATATAGCGGTAGGGAGTGCCTAATTGACTTCTCGATTATTCTTTGCATTGGGTGAGAGGTGTTACAACAATGCATATTTTGCTCCCCTTATTTGAACATAATTTTATAACTCAATATTGAGTCATTTAATATTATTTATCAATGGTAAATCATCAACATATACAATAAATTTTGTTGATACGTATCAATATAGTACTAAAATTCAATTGTGTTCTCATGCTTTAGATGTTGCCAACAACTTCATACAACATGATGTATTGTATCATTCATTATTACCAATATAATGAGTGTATTGGACATATAAATAATTGATACTTCAGAACCATTGTTTCATAACATCATTGTATGACCATTTGTTCTTATTAAACGCTTGATCTTTTGGTCGAGATAGAATTTAATTTTTAGATATACTTTCATTATAAAATTTATATATCGAATAATTATTATTCTTGAAATTTCTTCAATAACTCCAATGATATTTGATACATTAATGTGAAAATAAAATAGAATGTCGGTAATGACAATATATTGCAAAGAAAAGATAAATAAAATAAAGAACACACAGATTTTACTTGGAAACCCTTTCGGGGAAAAAAAACCACGGGCAGAGGAAAAGAAAATTCACTATGTCGAATTTGAATAATTACAAGAAGAATAGAGTATGTCTATTTATAAGCTTATAAAGTCATATTCTAATAGGAGTATAGTAAGATTGAAACACCTTATTCTAATTAATATAAAATAGATGGAGTTTAATAAGGTTTAAAAAACATTATTCTAAAATAAAATAAAAGAAGTGTAGTTCTATATGGATTTTACTTTTATTTTATTTTACCACTGTATTTTATTTAAATAAGGATTCGGGTCACTTAATTCTAACAATCTCCACCTTGACACGAATTCTCAATGAACAAGTTCTTCATCGCGAACTCTCAACGAACAAGTTCTCCACCTCTTCCATAAAACCCCGTAAGGGTTTAACTTCAACAATGAACACCAACCAAGTCTAATAAATGCTCAAACTTGGTTATAGGAAGTGACTTAGTCATCATACCTGCAGGATTTTCATGAGTACTAATTTTGCTCACAGTAATATCACCACAAGCAATAATATCACGAACAAAATGATACCGAACATCAATGTGTTTTGTTCTCTCATGAAACATTTCATCTTTTGTAAGGAAGATTGCACTCTGACTGTCACAAAATATTGTACTGATTTGAAGGTCTTCATTGAGTTCACTAAAGAGTCCTTTCAACCAAATAGCTTCTTTACAAGCCTCAGGATTCGCCATGTACTCAGCTTCAGTGGTAGACAAAGTGACTGTAGTTTGCAAAGTGGCTTTCTAACTAATTGCACAACCTCTGATTATAAAAAAAATAACCTATGAGAGATCTTCTTCTATCAAGGTCTCCAGCAAAATCAACATCAACATACCCAATTACTCCATCTCTAGTTCTTCCAAATTGTAAGCAAACATCAATAGTACCTCGTAAGTATCTTAAAATCCACTGAACTACTTTCCAATGTTCTTTACCGGGATTTGCCATGTATCTGCTAACTGCATTGACTGCATATGATAAATCTGGACGTGAACAAACCATAGCATACATTAGAGATCCCACTGCACTAAAGTATGGAACATATGACATGTACTCAATCTCATCATTTGATTGTGGAGACAAAGCCGATGAAAGTCTGAAATGGGCTGCTAAAGGAGTACTAACAGGCTTAGCACTTTGCATATTGAACCTGCAAAGAACTTTATCAATGTACCCCTTCTGACTTAGGTACAATTTACTTGCTTTTCTATCTCTGAGAATCTCCATACCAAGTATCTTCTTTGCTGGTCCCAAATTTTTCATATCAAATTCTTCACTTAATTGGGCTTTGACCTTTCTTATCTCTCCTTTATCTTTTGCTGCTATCAACATGTCATCAACATACACAAAAGAACTATCAAAACTACTATTTTTGAAATCATGAGAAGTCATAAAGGAATCAAACCTCTTGTACCACTGTCTTGGTGACTATTTCAAACCGTAAAGGGACTTTTTCAGCAAGCAAACGTTGTCCTCTTTTTCTGAGACTGTAAAACCCTCTAGTTGTTGCATGTAAATATCCTCCTCAAGTTCTCTATGCAAAAATACAGTTTTTACATCTAACTGCTCAAGCTCCAAATCATGTATGGCCACAATACCAAGCAAAGCTCGAATCAAACTATGCTTCACAACTGGGGAGAACACATCTGTGAAGTCCACTCCTGGAATTTGACTATAACCCTTTGCAACAAGCCTTGCTTTATATCTGGGTTCTTCAACTCCTGGAGTCTTACAACGAACAACCTTTTTACCTTTAGGAAGTTTCACAAGATCCCATGTTCTGTTTTTGTGGAGTGATTTCATCTATTCTTGCATAACAAACATCCACTTTTCTGAGTCTTCACAGCTAACTGCCACACAATAATTACATGGCTCTTGGTTTGCATCTATATCTTCAGCCACATTTAAAGCATAAGCAACTAGATCAGCCTCGGCATACTTCTTTGGAGGTTTAATTTCTCTTCTAGTTCTATTTTTGGCGATAGAGTATTGTGGTGAAGAAGCAACTCTATTCTCAATTTTTGTACTGGCTTGAGGAGCCGACTCTGTATTAATCTAATGCTCCACCTGTTTTTTATTTTCTTTATTGGAAAAGTCTTTAAGAGATAAGTTAGGTAGCATAGCAGTTTCATCAAAAACATCTCTGCTAATCACAACAGATCAGCCTCGGCATATTCTTTGGAGGTTTAATTTCTCTTCTAGTTCTATTTTTGGCGATAGAGTATTGTGGTGAAGAAGCAACTCTATTCTCAATTTTGTACTGGCTTGAGGAGCCGACTCTGTATAATCTAATGCCCACTGTTTTTTATTTTCTTTATGGAAAAGTCTTAAGAGAGAAGTTAGGTAGCATAGCAGTTTCATCAAAAACATCTCTGCTAATCACACTTTTCTATTTTCAGACCCATAAACTTATACCCTTTTACACCAGCTTTGTAACTAAGAAAAACACATTTAATGGATCTCAGTTTCAATTTTCCATTATCAACATGATTGTACGTAGGACACCCAAAGATCTTTAAATCATAATAATTAGCAGGATTACCAGACCATACCTCTTGTGGAGTCTTTTTCTCAATGGCAACGGATGGAGATCGGTTGATCAAAAAACATGCAGTAGAGGCTGCTTCGACCCAAAATGACTTTAGTAAGTTGGCATTTGACAACATACATCGAACCTTCTCCATGATCGTTCTGTTTATTCGTTCTGCAACGCCATTTTGCTGTGGAGTATGACGAACTGTCAAGTGTCTCGCGATCCTTTCTGACTTGCACAGTTTATTAAAGTCATCAGAATAGAACTCTAAGCCATTGTTTGTGCAGAGGTGTTTTATTTATTTTCCTGTTTGTTTTTCAATCATAGTTTTCCAAGACTTAAATGCAGAAAACACATCATTTTTCTGCTTCAGGAAGAATGCCCAAACTTTTCTGGAAAAATTATTAATAAAAGTTAGCATATAATTAGCTCTACCTCTCAAAGGCACTCTGGATAGCCCCCATAGGTCTGAATGAATATGCTCTAACATTCCATTAATGTTATGGATTCCTCTGGTGAATCGAACTCTCTTTTGATTTTCAAAAATGCAGTGCTCACAGAACTTCAGTTTACAAATTCCTTGCCCATCAAGAAGTATTCTTTTGTTCAATTCTATCATGTCATTCTCACACATATGCCCTAGGCACATATGCCAAATTTTAGTAATATCATCATCTGACAAGGAAGAGGAAGTGACAGCTGCATCACCAGTAACAATAGAACCCTGCAAAACATATAACTTGACAGTCTTTCTCTGCCCTTTCATCACAACAAGGGAACCTTTGGAAATCTTTAAAACCCCACTTTCAGCTGTGTATCTGTACCCTTTTGAATCAAGAGATAACCATCCTAGATTGAGATAATCATCCTCAAATTTCTTTTGTTGGCCAGTTCAAATTACAGTTATCCCCCTCTATAACTGTAGTGATCCTATAGTTAGGAGTGTTGGAAAGTTCCTGGGACTCCATTCCCGTAAACCAGACTCGTAAATATTTTTAATAAAAATATTTAGGAAGTTAGTTGTGTAGTTAATTAGATTTCGGTTAAGTAAATTTGCATGAATTAAAAGTTATTATAGTATAAGGACTAAATCGCGTATAAGGTAGAAGTTGAATTATGATTTAAAATAATTAAAGGGACTAAATAAGAAATTACACCTTGTTTCTTTAAATGGACGGCATTAATAATGCTTTTATATTTTTATATGTTTATAGGTTATTATATGTAATAAGAAATATATATATGTGTGTTATAATTAATAAAAGAAAATAATATTTATATGTATAGGTTATAAAATAATAGCTATAGTTATAATAATAGAATAGGTAAGTGGAAGCATGCAAATTAAAAGTAAAAAGAAGAAAAAAAGAAAGAAAGAAAAGAGAGAAAAGTCACGCGGGTTTTTAGGTTTCAAACTTCAACTGTTCAGTTAATATAGTTCTTTTTTTATAATTTTTATATTTTTGGAATCTCGATGTTAAGTACTACCCGACCCATGTTGTAATTTTAGCATTGATTAAGATTTTAAATGTTGTTATTATTAAATAGTTTTAGTATTAGGGATTAAATAGATAGATTTTTAAGTTAGAAATGGAAAAGGATTAAATTGTAGAGCAAATTGTAAATTTTGAATAATAGAGGCTAAATTGTGAAAATTTTGAAATTTAGGAGTTTAATCGAAAATAGGGAGTTAAATTTAGTTTAAAGTGAAATTTGTATGAAAATATAGGGTTAGTTATAAAGAATAAAAAATAGTTTCGATTTAGGGACTAAATTGAAATTTAAGCACATATTGAGTAAAAATTGAAATATTCAATGTGAAATTAAATTGTATCGTATTAATGTATTTTAATTGTTTTAATTCTGTAGCTAACTTCGTACCAAAATCCTAGACTAAAAAGGGGAAGGTGATAAACCATAATTTACACATATTTTAACCACATGCTTGGCTTACTTTTGGATGATTTTCCATTGAATTTGATGAATTCGATGCTCCTAATCTCTTAATTTCATGTTTTATACTCAGGAGAGCTTAGGGAATCGAAAAGAACAAGAAACGGGCCAAAAAGAGACAAAATGGGCCTACATCAAAAATCACACGGCCTGGACTATCGACCACGGGCAGATCACACGGCCGTGTGTGGTGAGCAGAATCGACCACGGCTGAAGGAGTCCACCATGGGCGTGTCCCTGCCAAAACCAGGATGAATTCTATTTGGAATAGGATACTTGTAGGCCAAGAAAGGCGTTCCAAAAGCCTATATAAACACCCTAGGGGGCAACCTAAAAGAGAGGTCGATAGGACGTCGAATAGACGCCGAGTAGAAGGCAGAAAATACTCCAAGATAGCCTTCGGAAACAGCTTAGGAGAAGGATCTCCATCAAGATTGAGGATCTCCCATCAAGTTCTTTAGAATTTTTTGGGTGTTCTTATGTTTTGTTGTTTTCCCTATTCTAATATGTTTCCTTTTATCAGTATGAACTAAACCCTTAAATACCTAAGGGGATGAAACCTAAGACGAATCTTATTATTATTTGATTTATAAAATAAATACTTGTTCTTATTCTTAATTGTGAGTTCTTATTCTGGTTTTGATAATTCAGGTTATTGATCCAAGTCGAATGTGCTTATTCAGTGGAGCAAAAGTCCCTGTTTAAGAGTAGATCAACACAATTAAGCGGAGTTGATTGCACTAGAAATAGGGCTACGAAAATCTACCGGATTAGAGTCAAATATAATAAGGGGATCAATAGATCGAATTAATGCGACAATAGGAGTTTTAATTAGAAAGAGATTTCAAATAATCAACCTAGAGTCAGTTATTTTTAGGCTTGAAAGAGATATTAACATAATTCAGGGATTTCTACGAATTAAGTCAAGTGAATAAATCATATGGATCAAAAGTAATAAGTGAAGTCTAGGTGGATTCTTCCTTAGGTATTGCCTATCTCATATAAGTTGTCTAAAAGTATTTTCCAAATTCACTCCCTGTCGCGTTCATAATAATTTAGTTAGTTAAATTAGTTAGTTAAATTTAGATTAAAACAAATACCTTTTAATTATTAGGCTAGATAATAAAAAGATAGTAATTACTAGTAATTTTAGTCCTTAAGGATACGATATTTCGGACTCACCACAACTATACTACTGTTCGATAGGTGCACTTGCCTTTGTCGAAATTATTAGTTAGTTTCGAGCCTATCAGAAGGATAAAATCGACGTCGAATAGCTCAGAATCCACAGTTTGTATTTCTATAAACCCAAACATAGTTGCTAATTATTGTATTTCGATTTAATGCATATGGTAAGTGGTTGAGGTAAGTATTTGGCATTTTTATAGTTGATTGAAATGGATTGAATTGGTATATACATTATGAATATATTGATTTACTTGAATTGAATTGATTATATGTGCAAATATGAGATTTGGATATTGGTTGTATTTGAAATGTGAAATTAAACCCTATTAACTGTATCAGGCTGAGTCGGATATAGATGGCAGTTTAGGGATTTCTTCGACTTCGAGTCGATGAGGCACTGGGTGCCAATTTGCTTCAGTTTAACTAATGAGACATTAGGTGTCAATTTATATAGCGCTTGGCGCAGTTATTACTTCAGATTTATTCGATGAGGCACTAGGTTCCAAACTGGTGTGTAACGCCCGGAATTTTGGGCCTAGAAGAAATGGGCTTCGCGTGCCGGAGGAATTGGAATTTAGTTGTGCATGTGAATAACATTAAAATGTCTGCTTTGGTGTTAAGGGGTCCTGAGAGGTATTGGAGAAGTCCTAGGTTCAAACCTGGACTCTAGCAAAATTTGTGGCAAATGCGAATTAAACCCTTAGTACTTGTTAGTAGGCTTTAAGAATAGTTGGGGTGGAAATGTGACACAAGGAAGCATGTGGTCTAGTGGTTGAGGCGTCATGGTGTGGCAAGGGATCTTGAGTTCGAATCGCATGGGATGCAAAGGGGATTTTATTTTATTTCCATGAGGTGAGAGAGGTAGAGTTGGATTAAAACTCTCTTAAGGTTGTTGTTGACTTGGTCTTGGATGAATTTGTTGGAGAGTTTGAATTGGTCTTTTGAGTTGGTTGTGGAGGATATCAATGAGGGATAAGGGGAGAGGATCATGGAGATTTTCAAGGAGTTTGAGATTGGGGGAAGTTGTAGCCGAATTGGGGAACTGGTTGGTGCAAAATTCGGCTAAAGGGTTTGGGGATGTGCATTTTCGGCATTTGGTTTGTGAATGGGTGCCAAATTTTCTCTTAGGCTTTTGAGGGTGTGCGTTTTATCATTTTCAAAGTGGGGGAGTTCCTTTCTTGGTGTAGTTTTGGCTTAGAGCAAGTGGTGCCGAACTGGTATTTTTGTTCTACTCTTTCGTTTTGCAAGTATAGTCGATTTTGAGTGTGATTATTTGGGCAGTCTTTTTACTTCTCTGTTTCTTTCGAGTGCCTTTCTCTTATCTTCTTGTTTTCGGCATTACTCTTGTGGTATTTGGCCAAGCCTGTGTTCTTCGTCTCTCACAACCATAGTCGACTACATTAGCTCTTCTCTCTCTCTTCAACTATTTTTCTTCTACCCTTAATAACCTTCCCATTGTTGGCCGAATTTAACTTCTGTCTTATACTCTGATTCTGTCTTGACCGATTCTTTGTGGAGTTTCTTTTGGTCTCTTTTATAGCCGAACCCCCTCTTCATCTCATTGCCCATCCCTTTTCTATTTTCTTTTGATACACTCATGTTTCGTTAAGCCGAATACTCTTCTCTGATCGTTTCTCTCTAACTCAACGCATTACCTAACACTTGTGTGTTACTCATTTAGTTTGGAACCGATTCTGCGGGTTGGTTGTGGACAGGGGGTCTGACAATTGTTTGAAAGTTGGGGAAACAGGTGTTTTATTGTTGGTAAGGTCACAGTAGTTGATTTAGTTTTTTGTCGGTTTCTTTTGGTTTTGTTTTGGATAAATAATCGTTATGATGTTTTAATCTAGGTGCGAAGATATTTGGGGTGTGGTTCGTTTCACGAGCAGGTGTGTAACAGTACCCTGTATTCGATAGTCAGCGAGAAAGCCGATAGAGTGTGTGTAATGTATGCTATGTTTGATAACTGACTGAAAAGCCGAAAGTATATGTTGTTTACACGGCTATGACCGTAGATAGGCAAAATGATGAAAAACTGAAAATATGGCGTATGATGCCACACGAGCGTGCGATCGAGCATGTGGTGAATTGAGCCCACGAACATGAGCGTTAGTCTGTAGAGGCCACCACGAGCGCTCTCGTGGTATTGGGCTATTCTGGGCCTCGTTGGGCTGAAATGGGCTGTGTAGGCCCACACCAATAAAATGTATGTGATGTGGTAAGTGTTGTTTGGACTGTGACATTTGCATACATGTGGCTGTTTTTGGGCTAAATGGGCCACACGAGTATATGGGCCCACTTAGGCCCATTTACACCGTTGGGACTGTTTAGGTTACTTAAGTCGCTCGAGGCGACGGTGGACCTCCTGTTGGGTAGCTGAGACCCCGATTTGTAAAATTACCGAAATACCCTCAGATTATAAAATTATCGAAATACCCTCGATTTGTAAAATTACTAAAATACCCTCGATTTGTAAAATTACCTAAATACCCTCAAATTTGTAAAATTGCCAAAATACCCTTAGATTGTAAAATTATCGAAATACCCCTAATTTATAAATTTACCAAAATACCCTCGGATTGTGAAATTACTGAAATACCCCTAATTTGTAAAATTACCGAAATATCCTCAGATTGTGAAATTATCGAAATACCCTCAGTTTGCAAAATTACCTAAATACCCCTATAGGGTAGGATTACTGAAATACCCTTATAGGGTAAAATGATTATTTTGCCCTTATGGGTAAATGACTAACTTAGACTATGAATTTGACTGATTTGACTAGGATTGTATGACTGTGTTTTAACTGACTTGATGGTGGTTGTATGACTGATATACTTTTAATATATGTCTAAATGATTGTTACTGAGCATGGCCATTTTGCATACACGTGTAATGATTGAGCATGACATACACGACATATTGCATGGGGTTGGGACATTGATATGGAGGAAGTTTTGATAGGGTCGCACGGGTCGCATGAGTCGACTGTGGACCGACGGACTACTTAAAGCCGCGTAATCTGATTATGGCTCTGTGCCAACCTAAATATGGCTCTGTGCCATCTTGATTATGGCATTGTGCCAATCGTATTTACCCGTGGCTATGTGCCTAATATATATATTGATGACTCTGTGTCGATCGTGATTACCTGTGGCTGTGTGCCGATTATATTACCCGCCGCTGATAGCTATGTGCCAAACTTATTACAGTTACCAATAGCTTTGTGCCATCCTGATTATGGCTCTGTGCCATCCTGATTATGGTTTATAACCATTCTTTTTATGGCTTTTAGTTGTTCTGTCCATGGCGTCGATCCATTCTGTTGACTTAGCGCCGCAACCGGTACTAAGCTTGATGTGTTGGCTGGTGGGTTGACTTTATCCCAACGTAAGTGTAGGGTTGGTATGGGTGGTGTATTGGCTGGATCGGGGTGGGATGCATCCTCATACTACTGCATATCTGTTTATGAGATCTGTCATTGTACTGGGCTTAGGCCACTTGTTCTGTATTGGTTTGGGCTAGGCCCAATTGATTCTGTTATGGGCTATGACCATGCTCTGAACTAGACTGTACTGTTACTGTTAAAGGGCTTTGGCCTAGACTGTTTCGGTTTTTGTTTCTGTATATTGACCGTTACTCTAGTAAAGGGATTACACTGAGTTTTCGTAAACTTATCCCATTTTTAACTGGACAGGTAATCCCCGGCGTTAGGAGGATCGGTGCTGCGAGGGACTCGGAGGTGACCACACGACTGCGGCTGTTATGCTTTGGACTTTATATATGTTTTAAATTTTGTTTTGGGTTTTAATTTCTGTAATAAGGCCTCTCTGGATTTAATTTTGAATTTGGGATTTTGTTACGTTTTATAGCTATTAGACGTAGACGAGTTTTCAACCCAATTACTGTTTTTTTAAAAACATACGATTTAAATTTCTTTACCTTAAATTAGCTTCCGCAACTAAAAGAGATTTCTAACAAAGTTAATAACGTTTTTAAAAGTGATTAACTTTTCAATGAACCAAGTTTTGAAATAAAACGAACACATACTGATACTTTAGTTTTTAAATATTAAGGAGGGTTCTCAATGAAAACATGGTTTTCGAAAAACACTTCAAAGTGATACGCCAGATTCGGGCCTAACTTCTGGGTCGGGTTTGGGGTGTTACATGGTGTGTTGGTTGGATCTGTGTATCCGTCAAAGTCCGGTTTGTGTTAATAGGGGTAAAAAAATAATAAAGTTCTATATTTGATACTAAAATGTCATAATATGTGTAATGTAAATGAGATATTAGATGGAAAAATGAAATGTGAAATTGTTGTGAACAAAAGAAAAATATGAGTTATGTGCTCATGAATTGAATATGGAACGAGTTGTGCCATTGTATAAATGCAATGTTGATTGATAAGTGGAAGCTATTTATATAGCAAGTGATGGGAATTGAAATAATTGTTAAAGCCAAATCAAGAATGAAAACATGTGAAAAATTGAATACAATATAGAATGATGCGATAATATGTATGAATTCGAAAGGATGATATCTTTTACTGATATGTTTAGTTATAATATGATTAAATAATTCGGTTTTAGTATTCATATATAGTTATGTCTTTAATTGTTTGGATTATAGAGATATCACTGAGTTTTAGTCAATGTACGGTTTTGTTTTTCCCGTGCGCAAGTTAGGTACTTCTCTTTTGATCACCGATTCAACATCCAGCAACAATCTCGATCTCAAACGTGGTGATGTCTATCTTTTGTAATGGCATGTACCTAGGATATGTTTGGGTTTTTAATGAATTTGGTATATATTATGTAGATGAGTTTGAGTTTAATGTTGGTTTAGTATGTATATAAACATATGTTATGTTTGATGTAATTTGGATATGTTATTTGAACCTAAGATTGTTAGGTGTCTGTGAATTTACTAATGATGCTTAGGTGGTTATAAACTAGGTTAAATAGAGTGATTTGGTATGTTTTAAACTTTGATTTGAATGATGAATTGATAATATGTTTTGATGATGTAAATATGGTACCAATGAGGGTACATTGGTTAGGCAGCTAGGATGATTGTTTTGGCACGTTTTGAGTGTGTTTGATTGTGTTTTGAATGGATTAAACGAATGGCTTTTGAGTTGCTTAACGCCCAAGCAAGTAGGGAAATGGTAAACTTGTTATTTGAGGCACATTTTAGGTCCACATGGCCAGACACACAGGCGTGTGAATTGGCCGTGTGAGACACATGGCTAGCACACTGGCATGTGGCTTGGTCGTGTGACCTCAGTGAGTTACACGTGTAATGACCCAAAATTCACAAGCATCGGAAAAATGCAGTATCGAGCCTCCGTCTTAGTAAACCGAGTCCGTAAATAATTATTAGAAGTAATTCTAAGTTTAGTAGTGTGTCTAATTAAGTTTTGATTTGGTGAATTTAACTTAATTTAGAGTAATTAAGAAAAAGGACTAAATTGAATAAAGGGGTAAAAGTCTAATTATAGATTAATAGAAAGAAAGGGGGGCCAAAATGGAAAATATGTCATTTAAGGTAATTGAGGTAGCAAGTTGAAAGAAAAATCTGGGATTTTTCTTCAGATTTTATAATATAATATAATTTAGAATTAAATAGTTAAATAAATAAAGCCAAATGTATGATAAAAATTATATACATGTGTAGTTAAAATATCTAAACAATTGTAATTTATAGATTTAATTTACTTATTAATTAAGTATAAGATTATTATTATTATTATTATTATTATTATTATTATTATTATTATTATTATTATTATTATTATATGATAAATAGAGTATGATTTGACAAGTGGATGGTGATAAAAATATACAAATGTAATAATAATATGTATACAATTGTAATATAAATATTTAATTACTTTTTATTTAAGTATAGATATTTATTATTTATTATTATTAAGTAAAAGATATTTATTAGATAAATAATTATATTATAAGATTTTTTTATATGGTAAATAAATTAAATAGTGACAATTGTAAGTTGACGATGATATACACTTGTAATATATATATATATATATATATATTGTTTTTAATAGATATTTGTATTAATTACTATTAAGCTAATTAAATAAAATAAGTAAATAAGTAAATGAATAAAAAGAAATAAAAGTATTAAAGAAAGAAACGAAGGCAAAAGTAACAGAGAACCATTGGAAACAGAGCATGAAAAAGAAAGAAAGAAAAGAAAAAGGAAAAATTAAGGGTTTAAGGTTTAAAGCTTTGATTGGTAAGTTAGTTAAGCCCTTTTTCTTTAATTTTGATGTTTTAGAAGCTTTAAAACAAAGTTTTGTTGAAATTAAGTTGAAGTCTTGGAAGTTCTTAGGTTTTTAAGCATGGTTCATGTTGGATAAATTGTTGAATTAGGGATTTAATTGAATGAATTTCAAGTTAGGATTGATAAATGGATTAAATTGTAAAAGAAGCTATAAGTTTTGTGATTGAGGGATTGAATTGAAATAAATTTTAAATTAGGGTTTTATTATGAACACTTGATAGTTAGGTTGAATTTGATAGGAATTTGAATAAGAATGAAGTATGAATTAAGTTAGTAAAGTGAATGAGTTAATTAGGACCTAATTGAAAATAAGGTGTAAATTGAATGGAAATTCAATTATTTGTTATAATTAGTGCTGTAATTATCGGTATAATTATTTTAATTGTCGTAGCTAGCAAAGAACCCGAAGCATCGGCATCGAAAGGAAAGGGAAAAGTTATCGAGGAGTAATCAAACAAATCCGGGTTTGTATTACTATAATTCAAATTACTTTTTATTAAATATTTTATATAAATTATATTTAATCAATGAGTATAAGGTAAGTATTAATATTTGAGTTGAATGAGAATTGGATTGGATGGTGAATGTGTATGTATAATTGAATTGTATATTGATTTGAATGTGAGATTGAAATTGAATAGTGATCTTAAATTTGGTATGAAAGTGAAAATTTAATTGAGAATTGGAATACCCTATTAACTAGTCGGGCTAAGTCGAATATAGTTGGCATGCCATAGGATTTGGAAGAGTACGAGATTTATCGGCTAATTAGGCACTTTATGTGCCGTATATCAAGAACTTTATGTGTCGTATTTCAGGCAACTCGTGTGTCATATAAGGCACCTCGTGTGTCGTTTCAGGCACTTATGTGTCGTATACTGATCAGGTACTATGTACCGTTTTAGGCACAATGTGCCATACTGGTGTGTTTGGGTTGGAATCCGTGTATCCGTCAAAGTCCGGGTTCGTTAATAGGGTGAATAACCGAAATGAAAAAATATATTAAATGAATTTGATCGATTGTACTATTGAAAATGTGAGAAAGTTGAATTGTGGATTGAAATTGAGATTGGAAATGAAAGGCATGAACTTAATGTTCATGTAACGATTGAAATTGAGACATATATATATATATATATATATATATATTGTTATTGTTAATTAATGAAAGTTTAAGAATGAATTGATATTTGAGAAATTGGATAGTTATATGCTTGATAATTATATTCCATTATTATTATTATAATTTGAATTATGGTAATACCACTGAGTATGAAGTACTTAGCGTACTGTTGTTTCCGTGCGCAGGTCAACAGGAGTCCAGAGTCTCGGTCCAGCATCCGAACGATCCCGACTCCAGCACAAAAATTTTGGTGATGTTTTCTTCCTTAAATAAAAGTGGCATGTACATAGGTGTTGTAATGGTCACTTTAAAATGTTATATAATTTTTAGTTGTAATGAATGATATTTGGTGTTTTGATACTAAGTTTAATAAAATGGTATGACAAATTTGGTAAGTTTGGGTAATAAACTTGGAAAGAAAAATGAATAAAGCTAATTAGTAAAATTTTATATGATTTTATGAATGTAATTTGATTTTATGGTTAAGTCAAAGTTATAGACATAATTTAGATATATTAAGTGTGCAAATGTATTGGTTGAAAGATCGGTTTTGGATTGTATTCGGTTTAAAAATGGCAAGGAAGGTTAGATGTTTATAAAATGGCTATTGAGTTTTTTTTTTAATTACGAAAAATTTCTGGAGTACTCGAACAAGTTTCGTTCCACTTCTAATACGTGTTTTGGGCCTCGAGGGTCCATCTAAGGGACTTTTTGATTATTTAATAGTATGTTCGATAATTATTTGTATATTACTTTTAAATTTTCCGATATGTCTATAATGCCTCGTAACCCTATTCTGGTGACAGTTTAGGGTTAAGGGGTATTACAACAGGGGCACGGACACGGGCTGGGACACGGCTGTGTGACCCTTGTAGTGAAATTTTTTTAACTTTTTCTCAAAATTTTCAAATGTTCCCGATTTAGTCCCAAATCGTTTCTAAAGTGATTTTTAGGCCCTCAAAGGCTTGAATAAGGGACTCTATGTATGTTTAAGGATGAATTATATTATGATTATTGTAATGTTTCGAAACCAATGAATTAAATTACGTTTATTCGGTAATGCTTCGAAACCCTATTCCAGCGACGGATACGGGTTAGGGGTGTTACAATAACATCTACCTGCTAAAACAATGATTTGCTAAAACAATCAAGTTCTTAAAAGAACCGATTTTTTATATTTTATTTTAACTCTCTATAAGAGCTTTTCACTTATAACAACATCTATAGTTATGAAATATGTTTTTTTATTAAATTAGTTCTCTATAATATATGGTCTAAATTTTTAAGTAAAATTATAGTTTTCATATAAGCAATCCTATTAATTATCATCACGTGAAGAAATCTATTAATCATATTTTATTAAATGAAAATAATCTTCAATGAGTGGAATTAAAGATATCAATTCAATAAACCATTAAACTTTCTAATTAAATATTCTACTATGAATTTGAAACATCGTAAACTTATAAATTAATTGCTTGAATTTAGAAACTCGTGATAAATTAATTAATTTTATTTGATAACTCATATTGATTAATTGAACTTGTTAGATTTATGAACTTTATAATTAATCATGTGAAAGAATATACAATAAGATATGCATAAAAGCATTAACACATGCACATATTATACGTCTTTTAATTTTGTCGACTTAATTCTCACTTTCTTTCTTTCTTAACATAATTCTCACTTTCTTTATTTGATGAAAATTCACGATATAAATTTTATGATAAGCTTACAATGATTATCTCTTTATAATAGCATCTTGTTATAGGTGTAAAATAATCATCTCTCTATAACAGGTAGAATCTAAACAGACAAATAAAGCTATTAGAAGGTTGACTATACTTTGCTGCAAATTAATTTTATGATTATCTCTTGTTTCCTTAAATTCAAATAAATAATTAAATTTCAGATCAATTTGTTCAAAAACATTACCATTAAATATTAATAGTTTGATCCAACATCAAGGTTCTAACTTAATTCTCAATTAATTTAATTTATTGGTCTTCATTAATTTCAATTCTTCGTATCTTTAAATTATTTCAGGTTTTATTAAAAAAAAACTTATTTCAGATTTTTAACTAACTAGTAATAATGAAGATAACGTTGTACAATTAAACTTTAATTTTATATATTTTCATATTTTTTTAGGATAAATGTTTTAACAATTTAACATCATATTTTATATTTTATTTATATAAATTATGCATTTTAAGCTTGAAGTAAATTAAAAAGAATTTACTATTTACATGATGTAAAAAAAACCTTTCAATTTATGTAAAAAACTTTGAACCATTCAATATATTAATATAAACAATATTTTAGATCAATATGGTAAAAATATCTATCGAAACTATCTTTTGAAATCGACTTTTATTTAAAAACGAAAATGGGAGTCGCCACCAATCCTTTTTTTATGAGGTGTGATCGGATCACCTTGTAATTTGATTGTTTTAACAAGATGTTTGATTTATCAAAGCGATGTTTTGCGGTCTACAAAAATCTAGAAGACGGGTTCGAGAGTCGGTTACGCGTGAGGAAGGATTAGCACCCTCGTGACGCCCAGAACTGGTACCTAATTGATTAATTTGTGTCTTAGAGTCGAAAGTTGAAAACTTGAAAACAATTTGAAAATACGATCCCTCTTTGCATTGATGTTAATTTTGCTTACAAATTACTTGAAATAAACGGAAAATGTGCTAAAGGCTTTCTCATCTCGTGGCAACAAAACGTCACGTCCCGTAAGTTAGGACACGACACTTCGAATCCTTGAGAATAAGCTTGTCTTTTCTCTTTTATTTGAAATCTTATGTATTTTAATTTTTGAAATGATATTCGGTTATTTGAATTCAATGAGAAAAATCGAAACCCCGTAAGTTAGGGCACGATTTTATCGAATCTTCCAAATACGGAACATTGCCTATTTTTGAAAATTTTTTTGGCGTGTTTGGGTAAAAATTAATAATATACAGATAAAATGTTACGTTGATGAATGTTCACAACATAAATATACTAATAACTGATTCCTAGTATACATGATAGCAATAATTATATAATGCATACCAATTTAATATCAATATTAACAATCAGAAAAATAAAATGAATGATAAAATAAATAATAATAATGATAACAATAGTAACAACATATGCGCATGAAATGACAATACCAACTTTAAAATATAATAAAGACAAAAAAATAAATATAAATAAATATAGAGGAAAATATTATATAAAATATAAAAAAAGACCAAATTAAAGTATAAACGAGAGTTGGGGTGCAATTTGTAATAATGTACATAATAATAATAATAATAATAATAATAATAATAATAATAATAATAATAATAATAATAATAATAGAGGATAAATATAATATATGGATAAATGCCCGAAAAAAAAAACAAAATAAAAACTATAAACAAAAATAGAGAAATAATAAATAAGCGGCTAAATGAATAAATAAATTAAATTGAATGGCAGACTAAATTGAAATTGAAATAAAATTTAGAGTCTAAATCATAATAAACTAGATGAATAAACATAAAAGGGACTGGATTGAAATTTATATGGGATTTAAAGGCATAAATCGGATTAAAATAAAATAGAGGGCCAATTATAACGCGCGTATGAGATGAGGGACCAAATGGGGAAATATTCCCTGTCCTCAAAAAGCATCGTTCCAAAAGGACCAAATCGAAACCAAAATAAAATTAAGTGGCAAAATTAAAAAATAGAATAGGACCCCATTGAAACAAGCCTTAAAAGCGGAAGGACTAAGGACGCAAATAGCCCTTCCGTCCAAAAACACGCGGATCCTAGGGGCAGGTTGGGTCGGCGCGCGGGTCGTGTCAAAACGACGTCGTTTTGACGCCTGTGAATAATGGCCAAAACGGCGTCGTTTCATGCATCTATTTAAGAAAATTTCAAAAAAAAAAAAAAGAACATTTCACTCTCATTTTCTAAAAAAAGAACTCAGAAATCTCTCCCCTCTCTCTGGGCATAGCCCAGAATCCGGCCAAGGGGCCATCGGCCGCCGTCCGCGGTGGTCGGCAAAAGAAAAAAAAAGCCCTCTTGCTCGTTTCTAAGTGAGGATTCAGATTTCGGAGTCCTTAACTCCTAAACCGACGCCGATCTTCCAGAAAGAGGAGAAAACCTTAAGGTTTTTGAAGCTCCACCGCGGCCTTGGCCAAATCCCTAAGGATTCGGCGACCTTTGGGCTTGGAAGAGGTGACGATGGTGAAGGCAAAGACCAATCCACAGATAATCGGTTTTTATATTTTTATTATTATTTCGAAAATGAAACCAAAATAAAAAGATCACCTTTTTTCTTTTTGATTAATCTTGCGTTTTTCTTTTTCTATTCGATGATTGTGTGTAAAAATTACAAATCAGATTCGAGGCTTTTTATAGCCAATTACATTGCTTTTATTTATTGTTTGCTTTTGTTTTGTCACTGTTTCTGTACCATCAAGCCTCTATCCTTTTTTCTCTGTTTGCAGGTTCGGGCGAGTCAACGGAGGGGAGTAGGTGGCCTCTTTACTCCTTTGGTGAAACGACGGTAGCGAGGTGGTTAGGCCTCGGGACGAGGCGCAGGCGGTACGCATGAGGAGGGAGCAACGGCGCATCTAGGGTTAGGTTTTCTTAGTTTTGCTGAGAATGTTTTAAGTTTTTTTGGCCAATGGGCCGTTGTAAATTTTGGAATGTTTTAAGTTTTTTTGGCCAATGGGCCGTTGTAAATTTTGGGTTAGGATTTTTGTTCTGGGCTTGTAATTGGACTTTAGTTTTATTTTTATTTTAATTTTTTTATTAATTTTGTGGGCCGGGCAAAATAGGCCTATTACAATATCAATAAAATTATCAGTTCAATCATAATTCCACCATAAATTAATTCTCAAAGAACTATTTCATGAAAATATTTTTATTAATGACTTTGAAACGTCTACTTTCAATTGAAAACTGTAATTTAACAGCAAAATCACCTCTTCTTTTTTCTTCTTTTTTTTCCTATCAAAACCATATTTTAGACTGTAAGTTCATATCAGACAAGCTTGAAACATGTAGGAAAACCCTTATAACCTACATGCATACATACATACCTAATTCCACAAAAGAGTGGATGAAAGCTTAATGTGAACCGAAAGAGCAGCCCACACCAGAAAACAGCTGTTGAATCAAAAAAGTCTCGAGCCGTTTTCATGGCATAAACGATTTCTTCAAGATATTGATTGTTTAAACGGCTCTTGAGTTAATAATATCAGAATGTCCGAAGAATGTGCTTCATGACAATGAATAAAATCACCTCACTGGTTTTGAAGGCCCTCGATAGCTTTTTTCCACTGCCATGCTCTTTGTTTCACATCATCGAATGACAATACCTTTTTTGCCTGAAAACACAAAAGAAGAACGCATCAAAAGCATGAATAAAGTAAAATGTAGGTTTGAATTTTTCTTTGTCACTGGCATATAAGAAGCAAAAGGAACACTAAGGACTAGAGAGAATGTAAATTTGAGGAATTCATTTCTATCCTATTTTGAGATTTGCACGGACTTACCGTGCAAATTTTGAAGTGTGATGGACTTATGACCTGGACGCTGAGGTCACTAGAATTGTCAGACCAAATAATATTCCCTTTTACGACCAATTTCGAAGGATTTACGTAAATCAATTTCGGCTTGTTGGTGAGGATAAGTTGCACCTTCTTGCTCGATAACTTCTGTAGTTTCTTCACCATTGAGATCATAAGAACAGATTCTCCCGGTTCCAAAAATTGTTGCCTGTTAACACAATGTAAGTCATCAAACAAGTTTAATTCAGTCAGCCATAATCTGGCGGATGGAAAAGAAAGGACAAAAACCATAATACTTAGATTACAACCTACAAAATCAGTATGTAACACAACTATCTTCAAGATAATGATTCATGGTGAACTGATTACAAACTACAAAATCAGTATGTAACACAACTATCTTCAAGATAATGATTCATGGTGAACTGATTGTGCTCTATCTATAATATTTAACATAAGTAGCGAAAATGGACGAACTAATGAACAGTTAGGTCGATAAAAATGACTTGATGATGTTACTAAATGTTAATAGGTTCTGCAAGTCCACAAGTGGATGAGCTTGCAAGCAAATGTCTATGTCCTTTCAACGAAATCTAAGAACACATGCTGAAAAAATAGCAAGACATTGTAAAATACCATTTCGAGTCAAAGGAGTCAATTGAGGCCAATCTAGTTATACGGCCAGATGATTCAGCTGACAATGATCCATCATTTTGTCTACCTGAACCATTTCGGAGGTGGGTTGAATTCTGTGAAGAATCGCTATGATCATCACCATCACTTGCATGAGCCTGAAATAAATAAAAAAAGATAATGACAATATTTTAGAATTTGCAAAAGACAAGATGCAAATGGAAGTCAAATTCCCCATAAATAATGGTTGGAAGCATGCATGATATCATACCCCTGTCTTTAATGCAAGCTTCGGAGGGGTTTCTGCTCTTACATTACTCCAGTCAACTCCCTTAAAGAAAGGATGACTCTTGACTGCAGCATAACCATCGGGTCCAGCACCTGCTCGCCTACTGGGATCGATATCCTGCATCAGATTCGCATTACAATTCTAGGGCTACAGTTTTTATACTCATAAATCAAGATCATGCATGAGATAGAAGGATTTATCATGATAATGTTGGATGAGCATGACTTTGACCCTGTTCCAAAAAAGAAACCAAAGGAAAAGCAATTTGTCTTTGAACTTCAAGATTATGGCCTATGAATTTGCCATGATACCTCATTTGAAAATGCAGAATAGAGATAAGAGGAGAATATGAGCAAAAGAGGAAGTAGCTAAAAGATTGGACAAAGAAGCAAGAGAAGAAGAGAAATGAAACACTCTCCAACTATAACAACCCTTCAAACAAATATAAAGTTTCATGTAAATTACGAGGAAAATTTGGGACTGCATCATATATAACCCTAATATGATCATGTCCTCTTTGCATATTTGGCAACCAAGAAAAGCCTGTTTAGTGGCAGAGGTGGGGAGACACCACAATAAGGTTCATAACAAACACATTAGTTGGAATGCCTGCAGAATAATAGACTCAAATACATGCATCAACTCTTTCAGATTCCGGATTATTTTCAATTTTTTGATTCAAAGATCCACCTAATAGTGAAGTCAAATGAAGAGCACTTCAGAGACCCCTAATAACGTCAGCTAACAAAAATATTTGCACTGAGATTCCACCAAAATCTTATGACAACTAAAGATACATGGCAGAGTAAGTGTCTAAAGCAATTTGAAAGGCAAATTTCTCATAATCTTAAAAAACCATAAGTTGATTTCCATCCCCATTGCAGAGAACTCCATGCATATTGAAATCTATGCAGTTTCTAAGTTCTCCGAATAATAATATAAATAGAAAACAAAGAAAGAACTTCAAATTTCGAAGTCCTATGAATACAAGGTTATGGATGCATAGCAGAAACCAAATTAAAACTTGCATAAGATTGTAGCCTACCATTAAGCGATCGATAAGGTCTCTGGCTTCTTCAGAAAAATAATTTGGAAATCTTATATCTCTGGCTATAATTCTTTGAAATATAAGCCATTCACTTGAATCTTTAAATGGAGAAGTCCCTGAAAGCATTTGGTACAAGGTGCAGCCAAGTGCCCAGATGTCATTTCTGTTTGAATATGTTAAAAAGAACAAACTAGTTATCCTATAAACAACAATTTATCGAGATCAAGAAAAATGACCAACCTAAATTGCAAGTAGCTACACTTGCCTTATCTTGAAAACCAAATGGTCGGGTAAAACAGTGTTACTTAGGCTTGGGTATAGTCAGATACAGGTAATGTTCAGTTTGTTCAGATACAGGTAATGTTCAGTTTGTTCTAAGCTTTCCCCTTTTTCTGAGGACCCTTGAAGGGTCATCGTCAAATCCCCATACCCATGTCGAACACTGTTTCTTCAATAAAAATGAAGACTCAAATCAACATAGGGAGAAAAAGGGAAAATAGATGTGGAATGGGAGTATGGGGGAAGCAAAATGTTAAAGAAAACAAAGTTCAATTAGTTGTAATGAGGTTTAATGTATGACGGTTTTAATCTAGATTGTGAGACTAATTCATAAAGTGACTGAAAGTCACTAACCCGAAAGTTGCTGGAGAAGAGTTAAGGACTTCAGGAGGAACATATGCAGCTGTTCCCACAAAAGTGCATGCTTTATCATCTGGACAAGGCATCAGAAACAAGCTTAGTGTTTAACATTCAAAAGTATGAAGAAAGGGGTGTTTGTTTCTTCAATCTGTTATGACGAGGAATTTACCTGAGGCTGCATTGGGAAGGACTGTAATTCGGCTATCTTGCAGTGGCTTTACACTACCAAAGTCTGCCACTTTAAGATGGCCGTCTTTGGTGAGTAGCAAATTCTCTGGCTGCCATAAAAAAAGCATTTAGCATATCTCAAATGTTGATGTAACAAAACAGACATGCTTGGGAAATACCTTAATATCTCTATGTATCAATCCCATGCCATGTATGTATTCAAGAGCATCTACAAGCTCTGCAGTATAAAAACGAGCTTCATCCTCTGATAAACGACCTTTCTGCATGAAATGTAACCAGATGGTGGACACTGGACATGAATAAACTAGCAGAGATAGGTGCAAATCACTAAATCACAACAATGAAGTTCAAGCTCAAGAATATTCCAGAAATCTTTACTTTAAAACTAAGGGCTGGAAGGCATTTGCAACATTTTGGAATGAATTTTAAAAAGCTTTAACAGTGATATTCAAGAAAAATTTATGATATCCATAAAGAAGAATACATGACTATTCCAGATTAATTTGACAGGAAATCTGAAGCAAATATACAATGAACGATGGGTTCAATAATAATTCAAGGAGCCACCAATTCTATATCAAACAACTCAATCATAGTCTACCAGAAAAAAGTTGACACAAGGAACCCTTTTTTATGTCTGAATCAACTGCATGCTAAGAATAACTTACTCTTGTTATTTGGTCAAAAAGCTCTCCACCTTCACAGGATTCAAGTGCCATGTCTTCACAAAATAATTAAAGAAAGAAACATTAAATGAAGACAAAAACTGAATGAACTGGAAATCAAGGGAGAAAAGTCATTGTAAAAACTAACCAAACAAGTATGCACAACTACTGTTAATTGATACAGCCAAGAATACCTACACAGGGAAAAAGTATCTTGAAATGTAAAATATAGCCGCACAACACCGGAATGGTCCAGTTGATCGAGCACAATACGTTCCAACTTTACGTAAGCTGTTTTGTTTTCTTTGGTGATGAACTTTTTGTCCATGATCTTCAATGCATACACCTTTCCGGTATCTTTCTTCTTTGCCCTTACAACCTGAAGACAACATCAAAATCGTATTCAGAACAAACCAACGTGAATATGAAGCTCACATGAGGAAAAGAGCAAGCAACATGGAAAATGAACATAAAACATTACTTAAACAAAACCAAAACAAAAAAGGTGATAATGATGAATGTGCCCCAGGTCTATGTTCTGAATCATCTAAAACTCTTGACTAAAAGAAAGGATGCTTATTGATCTGCAAAGTCAACCAATATATATATATGTATATATACTTAACTAACATATCAAGCAGCAGCTACAGCTTTAATGGACAAACAGCCATACCCTTGGAATAGATACTACGGCCCAAGTAACAAAGAGCAGATATCGAGGTGCCACATCAGTGTGAGATCTTTGTACAAATTGTAGTTTTCTTAGGAACATAATTTCATGTAATGATTGTAAAGGTGTAACATGAAACATTTTAAAAAAAAATTACTATCTGAATCATCTGTGCTCATCTTTATGATAAAGGCAGTTCTTTAACCAACCATACTATCTCTAGGACAAGATAGAAAATGTTCAAAAAGTTGAAACATGTACTTCAGTTTATCCTGACAATCTCAAAATCTCATAGAAGTTACTAATAAAAGAAACAATCACTAGTCTTTTCTGATATGATCAAAAAGGTATTTGTAAGTCCTTTAGCTTCTCAGAGGGTGGAAAAACAAAATAACAAAAGGGTCAAACAGATGAACACCACAAAAATGAACCGAATGATTTATGATAACAATGTGTTAATGGACATCCTCAGGAAACCGCTGGTGTTTCCTGTCCAACCGAGGATTTCTGTTATATGTAAGATCTAGAAACAAAAAGACAGCAACCTATAAAAGTTTGATCAAACAATGGAGGGAAAAGCTGACACTGGGAGCCACAAAGGCATGTGTTCGAATGGTAGGTTAAGCTGAACCCATTAGACAATAAAATATTTTCCACCCAACTTTATACCAAGCTATGTTACTTTAACTTGGTATGAGTACGAGATTCAAATATGTGTCCGAGATGGATATGTGCAATTTTTCATTTCCCACATAATTGGAGGAAGATCATATCCTCGTAAACATGTTGGACATGAGTTTTGATCACAAGTACTTAAAAAGAAAATTAAGATTTGAAGCAACATATATACACCAAGCATAGCCTAAATATCAAGCATCTTCAGAAAGAAAGAATATACATCTTCAAGGAAAGAAACATGAAGAAAAATAAATGTTAAATTTTCTTTCCTTTTGCATCAAATTTTTAGGAAACTAAGGAGATTGAATGCCTTTCTATTCAAACATCTTATATCACTAGGAAAATTCATAATTCACAAAGATAACCTAAAAGTTATCTAACAGACACACAATTCATCACAAATCAATGAATCATCACTGCCCATCTAATTTATAAAGCTAGAACGTACAAATATAAATGAATAATCAAACATTTTTTTTATAATAAAAAAAAACCCAGAAATCCAAAACAAAAATAAAACGTTAAAAAGTTAACCTTTGAATAGGAACCAACGCCATAGATCTTGCCTAATTCAAAATCCTCAATACTGAAATTCTCCTGAGGAGCTCTAAATGAAAAGCTTTTAGATTTCAGAATATTGTTGGAAGCTCCACCATTGGAAGAACTATTACAATTTTTCTCATCATCAACCTTATTATTATTGGTTCCTTGAACCCTAAGCTTTGGATCAACATCCTTCTCCATTGCCAACATTTCTCTCTCGAAAATTCCCTCACTTTTCTTTTAAACATAATAATAAGCAATTTAACAAACAAAAAAAAAAAAATTTCTTGGATGTCTGACGAACAGCTTTTTTGCTATTTTTGGTCCCAGTCAAAGAGGAATAAAAAAAGAAATTCTTTTATTGGGTAGATACTTAGATTGGATCCTCCTTTCAATTCATTCTTCTGAAAAAGTGAAATGATTCTTCCTTCTTTTTTCTTCGAGTAAATTTTATTTAAAAATATTTAATTTAATTAATCCAGGCTACTATTTATATTTTTATTTGGGTAATTTTACATTTTGGTACCTGAACTTGGCTTAGGATTCAAATTGGTATCTAATATTTTTTTTTGTCAAATTAAGTACTTGAACTTGGCTTAAGGCTTAATTTAGTACCTAATGTTTATTTTGGTCCAATTATAGTTACGAATAAGAGAAGAGAAAGAAGAAAGAAAGAAAGAAAATTGCTAAAAAAAAGAATAGGGTCTAACTATGTAATTTGACTTAAAATTTTCCTATAAAAGGATGATACAATATTTATATGTCACATTAACTTGCCATTACACTATTAACAGTGATTAAGGTATAACAAATTGATAATGTTAGTGACCGTATTATAATTTTTTAAAGTTTAGTAATCAAAACGTAATTTAAGTCATACATAAGTGATTAAATCTAGAATTTACCCAAAATTAAATACATTTGACTTCTTTCCATAAATAATTATATTTGATTTCAATTAAAATTAAATATTTTAAATTTATATTTAACTAAGATATATATTAGCTTTCAGATAATTCATTTAATTATTTTATGCAAAATTAATATAAAAGTAAAAAAAATCTCAGAGTTAATATTTCTGGTTTAGTTAGTAAAATATATTTTCATTTTGCAATTACAATCGTTACTATATATGTGTAACTTCAATAGATATATTTTAACATATAATTGTACTAGAATATAATGCAATTTTATAACTAATTAAATTTTTATTATTTTAATTGAAAAATATTGAAAATAACAAAGCAAATAAAATAATATTTAGGCATTAGTCAAAAGTGTTTGAATATTTTTGGGTTAAATTCTACTTTAGTACCTATACTTTGCAAAAGTTATTATTTAATCCATATACTTTGATTTGATCAATTTTAGTCCCTATATTTTTCGAATTGGTCAATTTTAATCCTTGTACTTCTCAGTTTTTGAAATTGTAGTCTTGTCTCAAATAATAACAGTTAAATCTATTTGGTTAAATTCAATTATTAATCTTGTACGATGCGTATAGTTATAGATTTGGTCCATATTCTCTAATTGAATCATTCTAAGTTTATGTATTTTTCAAATTTTGAAATTTCAGTCTTGATGCAGATGACAGCCATCAATCCATTAGTTAGATTTTAGTGAGAGAAATAACAAGTTGACATGAAATTGCATATGTAATAATATGTTTGGCTTATCAAATTTTGGAAAGAGTGGAACTTAAGTTGATTAACTTAATCGTTATCATTTGTTAAGACTTGAATTTAAATTTTGAAAAATATAGGGATTAAAATGATTAAATTAAAGCATAGAGATTAAATTCATAACTAATGCAAATTACAGGAACTAATGGCAGAATTTAACATATCTTATTATTATTATTATTATTATCCTTCTAGCTTTTGATTGAGACATGAAGTCAAACATGGACCCAAAGCAGTTCAAAGATATTTAAGAAAAAGAAAAAAAGGAATTCGATAGAACAAAAAAAATAAAAGAAAAAAAAGAGAAAATGATGGACATAGAAAAGGACATGTAAGTGATAGTCTTAGATTAGGTGGGAACGGAGACACACTCTTTTTAATTAGTTAATACGTATGTGTCTAAAGTCCACAACTTGCATGGACATGCACGTCCATATTGAAATTTTATGCATCTAATTCGGATCTTTTTTAAATGTTGACCGAAGAAAATAATAATAAACCGCATAAAAAAGCAATACAACGTAGACATACAAATTTTTTAATTTTAATCAGACTTTGGTTATAATCACATAATTAAAACATTGAAAATTATAATGTTTTTTTCTCTACATTTTACATATAATGAGTTATACAAAAAATTAATTAAAAAATGAGTTATAGAAAAAATAATGGTGTTTATAAGTACTTTTTTTAAGTTTATTTATTTTATTTAAATATTCATATAAAAATAATAACAATAATAATATCATTATATTAATATTGAATTTTTTTTTTAGTAATTTCTCTGATTAAGCTAATGTGAAATTGGCCACATTCTTAGTTAGCCACGTCACTTTATGTAAGTATAAATTACGCCAAAATTATAATGATTATGGAAAGATTGAATAAGGTGTCAAATACCTATTTGGATACATTTTGTTATTTGTTAAACCCATCGACTGGGGTGAATATATTTTGTTATTTATTAAAGGGTAAACTACTTAGTTAATCACTCAATTTTTAGAATATTTTCATTTGGTCACTCAAAATAAAATCCTTACACTTTCATTCAAATCACTCAAGCGTTAAATTTCTAATGATGATTAGCTATAGACAGCACATCATATTTATATTTTCATTTTAGTTGCCCAACTTTTATGCCACTTTCATTTTGGTTATTCAATTTTATTTTATTTTAAGTATTGACGATTATAGTGAAAAAAAAGGTAGAAACTAAAATAATGCATTAAAAAAATCAAATTGTACTTGTTTACAAGGGCGTAGCCAGGGGGTGGCATGGGCCCCGGCCCCCCTAAAATGTAAAATTTTGATTTAGGCCCTTAAAATTTTTTAAAATTTTTAAATTAGTAAAGGTAAAATTGTACTTTGGCCCCCTCTAAAATTATAAAAATTCGATTTAGTCCTTTACAAATTATAAAGATATAAAATATAAAAAATTAAAATTTCATCCGGCTCCCCCTAAAATATTGTTCTGGCTTCACCCCTGCTTGTTTACCCCATGGCCAAAGTTCTAGTTAATTTAATTTAATTTTCTTCTAAATTTTTAAGTTTCATTTTATGTTTCCAAATTAAAATAAACTCAAATAACTCATCTTTAATAATTGTCTACGAAACACAAATTTCTTTTGATTATGTGATCCTGAATCTTCCATGCTAAGATAAAGCAAAGAAAAATCCATACAATTAATTCCTTTTATATTCTATACCAAACAAAACTCATAAGTTTTTCATCACTTATTTACCCAAACAAGGAACAAGCAATTAATTTAATTAATTGCAAGGATTTTTTTCCTTTGCTTTCAGCTTAGCATAGAAGATTTGAGATTATATAATCAAATAAATTTAATTTTTATAGGCAATTATTAAATATGAGTTATTTGAGTTGGTTTCGTTAAGATAATATGAAAATATAAAAAAATAGGAGATTAAATTAATTAATTTCAATATTTTATTGACAATTTAGTTGACCTCATCAGGAAATAAAAAAATTTCAACATTTTATTTATTTTATTTTAATGTTTTAGAATTTAAAATTTCAATTTAATTCTTTTTTAAAAATTTTCGGTAATGAATTAAACAAATATAATTTGACAATTTTGTATATTATTTTAATTTCTATCGTTTTTCACTTTAATGAAAGTATAAACATAATGTAACGAGAACACTTGAATAACTAAAATAAAATAATAAAATTACAAATAACCGAAAAGGAAACACCTAAAACCAAGTAAGCAATTTACCCATTATTGAACCTGTTGAAGAGGGTGAGGAATGACTATCGAATAAGGTGACGAATGCCTCGTTGGATATATATATATATATATATTAAAAAAGACCTGGTTGAAATTAACCAAAAACTACTAACATAAACGAATATAATTTTTAAAATATTTTTAACATTTTACATACATTTTAAGAATTTTATCATTTCAACCGATTTTCATATCAAACTTTTAATTAAATTAATTACAGATAGATGGGAAACGTTTCTTATATCTGGAACTGGAGTGAACCGGACATTGCACGTCGGCCCCGAACAGGCCGGGTCAAAGGAATTAAAAATAGTTTAAACATTCCATTATCACAAGTTACATTACAACATTCAAAGACCTTTTCTATTCTGTAAGAAAACCTGAACATCAATGTGCAAACTAATCCAAACCAACTTCAAAGAAAAGATGGACAACTCGAAGAAGTGCAAGGGGACACCAATTTACCCAGACAGCATGAGCAAGTTGGAATCATCGGACGACCCACTCTCAAAGCCATTACTTTTGCACTATACATCCCAACTATCCTTCCGGGAATCGAACTCCCACCGCCGGCCACTCATACTACCATACATATCACTGAATTTCCTAAGGCATTCACTTCTTATTTTGTAATGCACATTTGTGTCTCGGCTAATTGCTGCACTGGAAAGTTTTGACGTATCTATTGCCCAAGCAGGTCTCACGTATTCAACGGTTTTAGACGAGCTTGCATTTGCGTATAAGAAGTTCATTAACACATCCTCGCAGTTGAAATACTTGTCGACTACTTCCCTCCCCGGCTTAGCTTGCTCACTCCAATACCGTTCAAAGGCTACTTGGCTATCCATGAAAGCAGCCCCTGTAAGAATCATATTATACCCTTTATTTTTTCTGGCATATTTCTCACCATTATACTCCAATCGGCTCCCGTCAACATACCGAGGGTAGAATCCCACAATCCTATCGGGATGTTGACGCCACAACATAAATCCCCGCTCAACATCATCACAAGGCATCATTATATCATCATCAAGCTCAAGAACAGCACGAGTCTTAATCAATGGATCGACCTTGAATCTATTATTGAGGGAGTTCAGATCCTCAACCCTGATCCGAACAGGCACTGCTGAATTGAGATTACTCACCTTAGGCGGTATCCCTCTGTTCCAGACTACAAGGATTTCTTTTACCGAAGCGCACCTTGAATAATGATTCACAAACATTTTCAAATTCCAGAGACGAGCATCATAAGTCATCGTTAATAACGTAAACTGAGAAAACTGACCCTTCCATGAGTATGGTTCTTCTGCACCACTGCCTCCGTAGATGAATGTAACACCTGTGCAAGACAGCGCAACTCCTAAAGCAAATATCAGTGTCAAAACTGATCTTCCAGCAAAGGTGTTTGGCTTTATCCAGCTTCGCAGAAATGAAGGTACTCGATTTAAGCGGCTGAAAACCCGCCTCAATTTCGATGAAAATACATTTGCTCTTTCCCAAGCAATAAGAGTATCACTTCTCTTCCCTGAGTAATCCGCACACCAGTTAAGGGGGATAATGCAATTCACTGCTCCTAGTAGGACACCTAAGAACAGAATGAGGCCAGAAACCGCTGCAACTGAAGCACATCCAAGAAGAAAACGATGGAACGAGTCTCCTGAAGGTACTCGGTCACCATCCATAACCCCAACCCATTCACCAGACTTTAGCTGCTGTACATCAAGATGATGGTACCGGGCACCATTCCAAGCATTCCGTCCCTTACTGGACTCTTCAAAGGGAAACGGGACTTCAACTTCCTTGTAATCAACCCTTGAAAGAACTTCAACCTTGAATATTCGCACCCGTCGCCCATACGTTTCACCACAGTCCTGACCAATCCGATAAAGATTTCCATTGTACCTAAATGGCCGACCCCCATTACGAGCCCCAAAGCTTCTGTAAGTATTATAAATAGGGTTCTTCTTGTGCGGTTTCCAAGGACCAAGAGGAGAGCTGCTATACCAAATTTCCAACCGTCCATTCGTTGTTCCAAAAGAGCTGTGTTCTGAGCCGAAAAGCCAATACTCTCCATTGTGATCAATAATAAATGAATCAATAAGGGGCTTCTTCATGATAACCCGATCAAGTTCCCACTCTAATGGAAAGTTTTTTACTCGATAAAGACGAAGTTCTCCTTTCTGACTGCTTTCGGGCATCATGTATACCTGTAGTCACAAACAAAACAACTAACAATTCTGTCAATGAGATAATATACCACATAGACATAACCATCATGAATATGTCGATACTTGATCATTATAAGAAATGATAATATTTGAACTGGTCAATCTTAGAAACTCAAAAAGGCTGCCTTAGAAAATCTTATCCAAAAAATTAGATACTTTTCACCAGTATTAGATTAACTAATTCAGCACAGTCCAGCAATTTCACTATCACTACCTATGTTTTAAGGATAAACCTATATGCTCATGCTCAACAAAACTTTGGCCACACTATTAGATCACACCAGTTATGTCTTGCCAACATTATGAAATCAAAAGGTGCCTAAAGTTGTCTAAACTGAACATTAAATGTGTCTATATCTTACCGATGTGCATAATAAAAAAAGGAAAAAAATGAAACCAATAGTCTTACTTGGCCAAGATAGTTAAAGACATAAGGGTATGAAAGATGCCATTCCTCGTCCAAGGCTATGCCCAGTTGTTGCCATGTGGCTCCCTTATCGATACTTTTTGCGACCCCTATATCCCCTTGCATGGTGAATGAGTTCTTCGTTTCATAAAATAGGTAAAATACATCTCCCTGGATCATGATGCATTTCAAGCAAACATGAGAATAGATTTCAAAACGTAACAAAAACCAACATTTAACTTGAACTTTAAAAGTCAGGATTTTTCATAGAAAAGAATACAGGTCTAACTACGAGCGCAAATGTGTTCCAATGAATGATAAATGTGTGAGATAAATGAAGCGATAGATTTGCATTCTCCAAACTTTGTTTATTTATCTATTTATTTTGAATATCTTTAGACGCATGACACAAACCAGCTAAGGCATGTCAGCGGACTTATTTACAGGTGATTGTCAAACATTGCCAAACATGGGATGGGGATATGACCCTCCATGGAACCTCCAAACACATGGAAAAAATTAGAAAATGTTGAAAATATTGATATAAGACTCATACCATTACACTCATGTCTGAGTAACATGGTGTATACATGTAGAGCATGAGGAAATAACTAACTTATTATCTAATTTAACACCTTAGAAATCAGTCTCCTCCATTTAACAAGCACAGCACTTCCCAGTTCAACTTGGGTTAACCTACCTCACAGGAAGCACATGTCAACCCCTTTTGTACATAAAATTTTCACCTCCCCAGCCTATGAAGACAACTTGCTGGAAATTAAATGCAGATGTCTGAAAATTCAGCTTTGAACCAAAAACTCATAGGAAGCGCATGCAAATTACATGTCTAAAGGCATTTCAATGTTCAATGATGCATGAAGTTAAAAGCAAGCCACAGACCAGCGTTTAAGGATGGCAATGTATCTAGCTGCCCACGAAATTAATACTAAGTATTTTGAAGTTAAAAATAGTAGTTGCGGTTCAAAAAGGAACCACTCACACAAATAAAATAATCCAGTAACATAATCTAACAATAAAAATGCTTTAAAGGACCTGTTTTGCACCATATCTAGGTACCAGCTTAGTTCATGTATACTAAATGTAACAAATACCACATTCCAACTAAGTATAGTAAACCCAAGAATCATATGAGAGGAACTTTGCCAACAATCAATTACTCTATTACGATTACCAACAATCCACAGCAACCACGATGGAAGAAGTGGAGGGAGCAAGCATTGTCACTGATTTAAGGAATTGCCAATGCCAATAATCACAAAGACTAATATACTAATAGGTTGACAACTTTTCCATATCAATCCTTCATTTCAAACTAACTGCGCCACAAGTCAAGGCACGAATCACTAAATCTTTACTCATAAACCTCTACCCCTATTCTTAATTGTTCCCGATACTCTCATTCATATTATCTCCAATAAAAATGCATAAAGAGGCTTAAGAAACAAGCTTGAGTCATCCAATGTCAAGAAAACAAAAGTAGTGTAGAAAATGTCAACTTAAAAGTGTATTCTAGCTACTTTTGTATTTGTTACCGACCAGCAGGTCACTTCTAATGTTCTTTTGTACAATAATAAAACAACCGAACAGAGTCCGTAAAAATGGGACTTTTAATTCAAGTCTGCACCATTCTGTAGTAATCATATTACTCGAACACGGGTGTAGAGTCAGATAAGGGTTTACATCTGACAAGGGGTGCCTAACCCAAATCCTAATACAAATTGGAAAACAGCAAAGATTAACAAAAACGGCACCACGAGCCCTACGATTCCTCTCTCTCGGCAGACTTTTCTATTGCACCGACATATCTAGAAAAAACAAAATCTATATATTCACAGATCTGTGGATTTCCCTGCATATTTCATTGTCAATATAGACTTTAACCGACAAGCTAAAATGGATTGGTATCTGGAAAGTCAATTATACAGCTCTGCACCTTATATAGTTCTCCCTACTTCAACAACATAAAGTTGAAGACAATAAACCCCAAACTAAATACTATATCATTGTCAATAGTAAATAGATATCATATATGGCCCAATCAATTGCATCGACCATGCGTAACATGTATGATACAATACACACTGATATCAAACAAAAGACATATTTAGTCAAAGAACTTTGGATATAAACAAAAGAAAATTTCTGCTGCTGGTTGAAATAAAAAATTACCAAAAGAAAAAGAGAGTTGAAGTTGGACATATTTAACTAATTAAATATGTGATATAAAAATTCTCAGCTTACTACTGTTTTTTGGGCCTAAAAAAATTTCTCCTACCTTGGTTAAAGATACAAAATAAAACAGAATCAACTAGCAGAAACAGGTGAATAAACAAATAAGTGCCAATAACAAAATAAAAATATTTAAAAGGATAAAGTAAACAATAGTTACCTGAACATAAAGAAAAGGATCAGCCACAAAATTACTAGGGAAACCAGAATCAGAAGCTGAAGCACAGGTTATAACTGGGTTAGCCACCGGCCATGCTGCACTCTCATTTCTCCATATTTCAGTCTAAAAATTTCCACATATTAAAACCACCATTAAGAAAAACCAAAAATTTAAAAGAAATCAGCATTAAATCCAATATTCAACAGTACATCAGAAGAGAAGTAGACCCCCTCGCCCCCCCCCCCCCAAAAAAACAAAAACAACGTTCACAAAAACCAAGCAAAACCCAGAAATAAGAAAGTTGGCATTCATTAAAAGCCAAAAGAAAAGTTTACTGAAATGAAAAGACCCAATTTTTTTAAATGACATTTTTACATAATTACTACATACAATGATGAAAAACAACAAATAGAAAGCTATAAAAACTGAGTTATTTCATTTAAGTAGAACTTATAAGAAATCGGCTTTAACTGTACATGCATAAGAAAATCCCCCACAAAGAATCACACTAACACACAAAAAAGAAAGAGCAAACAGAACCCAGAAATAAGAAAAATTGCATGTTTCGATAGCCAATTTCCTTTCCTTTAAAAAAAAAAAGAAAAGTAATCAGCATAAAATTTTCACTTTAACTGTAGATGCATTAGATAAAAACTCAAAAAAAAAAACCAGAAAAAATAAAGAAAACCCAGAAATAAGAAATTTTGCATGTTTTGATTGCCAAAAGAAAAAAAAATCTACTGAAATGAGAAAACCCATTTTAAATAAAAAATGACATTTTTACATGATAACTACAAACAATGATGAAAAATAACAAATAAAGAAGCAATAAAATAACAGGCCATAAAAAAAGCAATAAAATAACAGGCCATAAAAAAAAGGACTTAACAGTTTCAATGGGTTTGAGAGAGAATGGCGATTGTCCAAAAAAAACACCAATAGCCCAAGACCCTTCATTATCTTCTTGACAACCAAGCCAAGGCAAACCCTTACGTTCATTTAAACTGACCGGCGGCGTTAAAATCAGCCACCCGTATAGAACAGCGATCAACCCATTTATAACAAAGCAAACCAAACAAAATACAAACCCCGCTGCTACCACCCTCCCACCGCCGCCACCGCCACCACTAGCACTGTTACTATTCCCACTAGAATTGCTATTATGATTGTAGTGGTGTTGGTGATAATAATGATTACGGTTATGCTGCCACCACTTCATGCAGCAGTTTCCTCCACCACCGCCGTTGTCACCGCCTCCAGCAACCACCATAGTAACCACCGTAGTTCGTTTTTATTTTCTTTTTATCAGGGAAAAATCACCACCATTTTGCTTTCCTTTTTTTTTTCTTTCTTGAAATTAGAGGAAAGAAAACGTTACATTACAAAGGTATAGCATAAAAAAATTACATAATATTGGTGTCATTGAAAGGAAAAAAACAAATAAATAAAATATAAAAGCATTGCTTAGTTTTTTAAATAAATTGCTCTAATATCCTTCATTTTTGAAAATTTAATTTGATAACGGGGTGGTAATTCGGCATGGGTTAACGTGTAGTTCACTCGCTCTACAAGAATGCCACGTGTAAATCAGTGTGTATCACACGTGGAGAGTTAATTGAGTGAATAAACATTGAGAAGTGATTTATAAAATACATTGTGGAATGGATATACATTTTTCAAAATCTTGATTGCAAATAATAATTAAAAATAACCAACTTATAAGTTATACCCCCACGTAAAATCTGTCTACTTTATAGCCTGACATCAACCACACACACATACAGATGGCCAAAAGAAATGGATCCCAAAAATTTTTGATTAATTAAAAAATAACAAAAATGATGCAAAATCACAAATTTATATAATCCTATTTCATTATTGGAATTGTAAAATATTAAAAAATTTATAAAATATTCAAGGTGGGGGAATTAAGTTGGTGCAGTCAATTTAGCACCCTCTGCACCTTTTTACCCGTATTTTGTCATGTATATTAGTGTCGTCGTATATATCTCAACATCATTAAAAAAATTATTATTCTTATTAACAACATATCATAGGATAATGATGGAGGAATGATTGTGCAAAAAAAAAAAAATGGATGGTGCCGCCACCCCTCCGTATTATCCATATCATCTCATTTTGATAAATAGTATTATCGAAATACTATTTTGGTATTTAATTAGTTTTTTGGTATTATCAAAATAAAATAAAAAACTTAAAATTAGGATATTTGTTTCATAAGGACTTATAAAATTATTTTTATATTTTATCGCAAAAAGTGTTACATTATTTTCTAAAAAACAACTCTATGAATAATTTTATTTTTAATTTTTAAATATGTAAAATATTAAAATGTTAATATCCGAATTTGTTGAAAACACATATTTATTTATATTGTTATGTGATATACTATTAATATACTTTGTTGTTTTAATAAATTACTTTATATTATAATTTTTATTTTAATAATCAATTTTAACTATAATAAGTTTAAATTTTAAATGATATTCTTAATATATTATTAAAATATTTATATCAACATTTTAATAATAATATATTACAATTTATAAATATTTAATAATAAAAATTGTATACATTGTATCAATAATAATAAATATTCTACAATATAAAATATAAATATTTTAATTTAAAATTGCTTATCCTCTATATATATTGATGTTTTTTTTACTTATTTTAGAAATAAAATTTGTGTTCTTTAATTTTTTTAAAATCTTATTTTTGTTTATTAGTTCTTAATTTATTATATTCTTCATCAATTCAAGCTTAGTCTGTTCTTTTAAATGTCAACTTAATATATATATTTATGATTTTACAATCATGTTAAAATTAAAATTTTACAAAAATATATTTTAGATAAAATTATACATTTATTTTAAATAAATTTATTCTTTTAGTCAATTATATATTTTATTAAAGGCCACGCTTTTTATACATTATTTATTTATTTTTTAATTACACATTGTTTTAATTTTTTTGCTTTTTCATCTAGATCACTTTATAAATGTGCAAAACATGATTTTTTTTTTCATTGTTTTGATTTTTTAATTCATAATCATTTTCACGAATATCTTTACGGTACGTTTGGTTTGCTGGAAAAAAGTAGAACTATAATAAAATATTATTTTATAGAAATGAAATAAGGCTGTAATGGAATGTAATGAGAACAACCTAGTTTGATTGAGTAGAATGGAATAAAGTTATAATAACATTCTTACATTCGGTTCAAGCGAGTAAATGGTGTAATAGCATAAAAATAAATAGTCAAATGATAAAAATAACCTTTTAACAAAATTTCTTTTAAGTATTATTTGATACACATATTAATATTTTAACAAATTATTTAAAATTAACTATAATTAATGGTAGAAAATTGATTTAAAACCCAACTAATTATAAATAAAAAATTATAAAATATTTAAATATTATTTTTACATATAAATTTCTACTGTTATTTTTCCTATCAGTAAAAAAAAAAAAAAAAAAAAAAAAAAAACCTTCATTATCTTCTTTTTCTAAATCCTCTCCCTTCTCTAGAACATTCATCTCTTTTCCAGAAAAATGCAGTAAAAATCCAGAAAAAGGCTGAAAATACATTGTTTTTCAGTTTTAATAGCATCCACCACTAGCCGCTGCCATCGGCTGCTGTGTTCTCTCGCTAAAAATTCTGGAAATTTAATCTCCTGGTTTCCGTCATGCTAGCTATTTCTCTTTCTTCTCAATCATCAACCTACTTCCTTTCTCTTTTAATGGTGTTTTCATTCTTGAAAATCAACAACCCAAAACTCAAGTTTCTCCGGTTTTCATGTTCTTTTTCTTTATTATTTAAACCTTCAAAGGTTGTATTACCTATTGTGAGTTATTAACGATGTTGATTTTGTTTCACTAAAGAACTCCTGGTGCAAGAGTGTTATATATGGTCAGGAAAAGAAAATGTTTATTACCGGGAGGCATTGAATTATCCATTCCAAGGGGAGGGCTTGAATGGCTATTTAGCCCTCATTCGGGTTTCTCTATAATAACTTATTCTGAACCAAATAAAAGAATCTTGACTCGGAATGAATTCACAAACCCTAACCCAAACACGCTGTTAGTATTCTGTAGAAGGTAATCAATGTAAAATATTAAAGCATTTTATGAGTCCTCAATAAATTCTTTATTTTTCTTTTTTGTTAATAATTTATCAATTATTAAGATAGCATTTCAGGATAAAATGTTTTAATTTATTTCTCTACTTTTATTTATTAATAATTTTAAATGAAATACATGTTTTATTTTTTTATAATTTTAAAATTATAAAGGATATTGATTTTCATTTATTTATTTAAAATTTATTTTTAGTTAAGATTTCATTTAAATGGATTTTAATTTTTATTTACTTATACATTTTGGAAAATCTCATTTATATAATTTTAATTACCATTAAATAGTGTAAAATTTTAAAATTATAAATATGGAATTAACTTTTAACTTTAAAGCAAGGAAATATATCTAATGATTTTTTAATAAGTTTTTTACACATTGTATAATTTTACAACACATATAGAAAAAAAATGTTCTATGATATATAATTATAGTATTTTAATTTATTTTTCTTTGATTTTAAATTATTTTGATCATTAAAATGATATGAAAGTTAGTAAATTAATATAAGCTTAAAACTTTAAATAAATAAAACATTAAATGTTTTTAGTTATTTAAAATTTAATTTGATCATTAATTAAATTTCTTTTAATTTGTTTTAAATTATTTCACAATCATACATGTTTCGTATATTTGGTTAAATAATAATTTTTATTTCTATCATTAACTCTATTACTTTTATTTTATTCTATTTTTTAAATATTAAGTTATATTTTTAATATGTTGTTATATTTAAATTAGAATTTAATAATATTCATAATGCATTTTTATTATATTAAAATTTTTAATAATAATTTTAAATTATAAGATAATATTTTAATTTTGTTTTTATTTTAACATATTAATTAAATATTTTTTATATATTAAATAAATAAAACTAGCATTATATTTCAAAGATTTATACAACAATCAACTCATTTTAACTATAATAATTTTGAGTTTTAAATAATATTCTTAATATATTATTAAAAATATTTATTTTAATATTTTAGAAATAAATATATATTACATTTCTAAATATTTAAGAATAAATTAGGAATTATTTATTATTATGTGTACATATGATATGAATTATTATAAAATATTATCTTATTATAAATAATTTTGATTGCCAAAAGGAAATGCTATTATAACATTTTATAATAATATATTTATGTTATGTTTGTTACACTAAGAACAATTTTTAGAAAAATGATTTCAGGAAAATTTATTAAACAATAAAAAATAATTAAATTTTCAGAAATATTTTTTAAAAGTTGTTTTTAGTGAAATTTTAATTAAAAATTTTTATTTTTTAAATTTGATAGAACTAAAATTTTAATATTGTATTTTTTAACAAAAAGCAGAGAAAAGCTTAAGAATTGAAATCCTAGGGGTGTTAATTTGAAACTTAAATATAAACTTTTGATAATCTATTTAGTTTATAAATTAATGATTTTCAAGAAACAATGATAATTTCAACCAAATGAAACTTATGTGATATATGGTTTTTGAAAATATTATATATATATATATATTATTTTCCAAATTTATTTTGTTTAATATAAAAGCTAAAGAAATTTTATTAGTGTGTGTTAAAATTTTGAATGAAGTAGTCATTTATAATAAATAAATTAGTTGAAAAAAATGAAATAAGTAGACATTTTGTTTAAGTCCCAATGGATCAAAGTTTAGGAGGAAATTTCATAGAAGTAGCAAGTCACATGCAAAATTCAAGGATAATATGTTTTACATACTTACATTATTTGTCCATTTTCTTTTCTAGAATAACATGTTTTTGTCACTCTATCCTTTTTATTGGCTGTTTAGGAATTGTACCAAACTATATGTTATTTTTAGTACATAGCAGAAACAGAGCAATGTCTAAAAACATATCCATTCCATGAAATTCTTTTTTTATTTAAATTTAATCAAATAGTTTCTAAAATAAAAAATTTAAATACTCAATTATTATCATTTAAATTCTAGAGAATATTTGTGAGTCTCTGCTGATTTAGTTTCGCTTTATTAACTGGATGTTCATCATTTTCTAAAATAGCTCAGGTTCAATTTTTGTAGGTTTGTTTTAATCAAGTGTTGTATGTAATGATAAGATATATTACATTCTCAAAGAAAGATGCATATTTGAACTTTGATAGCATTACTGGGAGCAATAACCACAAACTCCAAACAAGGACAATAAAACAAATATAAAAGATATAAAAAAAATGAATGAAAATATTTAAACTAACTAATGAAGTAAAAAAAATATTTTTTTGTTTAATATGATTTTTTTTTTTCAAATCATTGCTAAAAAGATAATCAAAATAATTTTATGTTGAGGGAAAAAGATAATTAGTTTGAATTCCATTATGAATTGGTCCTCTCCAAAATTATTCTAACTTGTTTCGAGATATATTTCGATTATTAGTTAATGTTGTAAATTAGAGGAGAATTGATGTGAAATAAAGAAATAAAGGAGAAAATGGGATGCATTAAAAAAAAAATAACCTTGGAGAGCATTACATAACAAACCAAGCTAAAATTAAGTAAGGTTAAGTGTATGGACTTTGACGAACAAACATAATCATGTAACAAGAATGAATTCTAGCAACGTAGGGATTTTATTGACTAACTAAATCCTAACAATTTCTCCATTAAATTGGATGATATAACAAATTCTAAAAAGTTGTCGCAGCTTCAAGAAAACATCCAACTTGAGTGGTTTAATCATCATATCTTGTGTGGCACAATGTACCAATTCCACTTACCATCTTTCCTAAGCCCTCGCAAGAAATGAAATCACACATCTATGTGCTTGCTACGGCCATGCATAGTTGGATTTTTTTTTGAAAGTTTGATTGCAGAACTATTATCACAACGAATAATTGTTGTCTGGCCTTGATTTGAATTCGACTTTTGCAACACCCATTTTAATCAAACTACTTGACATGCAAATGAGGCAGAAACTATAAATTCAACCTCTGTAGTAGATAAACTTAATACTGGTTATTTTTTTAAAAACCAAGATACCGCTCCTTAGCTTAATAGAAACACATACCCTGATATGCTCTTTCTGTGATCTTCTAAATCTCTAGCATAATCATTATTTGTGTAAACAATGAGTTCATCATCTCTTCCCTTCCTATAAAAAACCCCAAACTCATTTGTATCTTTCAAATACCTCAACACCCTTTTTGTCACCTAAAAATGAAGCTCAGTGGGATTCTCCATAAGATTTACCACAAACATCATATTTGGTCGAGTTTTTGTGAGGTACATGAGACTACCCACAATTTGTTTATAGTAAGTCTTTTTTACCTCAACTCCACTCTCATCCTTCATGAGCTTAAAACCATGAACTATTAGATTATGAACAAAATTACTTTTATCCATCCCAAATTTTTGCAATACCTTCACAAATTTTGCAAACATTTCATCATTTCCAGTAAAAATAAGACCAACATACAAACTTCCAATTAATACTTTGCCATCTTCTTTTGTCTTGATGAACAAAGTATGTTTGTAGTCGCACTTTTCAAAACCTTGATTAATGAAACATGCTTTTATAAGGCTATACCATGCTCGCAGGGCTTGCTTAAGCCGCATAAAGTGCCTTCTTCAACTTGTAAACTTCTTGCCCATTGCCCTTTTGGACATAACCACAAGGTTGTTGCACAAAAACATTTACATTCAACTCACTATGCAAAAATCCATACTTTACATTAAGCTGGTATATGGACCATCCTCTTTGAGCTGCAAGTGCAATCACCAATTGAATTGTCTCCATATGTGCCACAAGTGTAACAGCTTCCGCGTAATCCACTCCTCGTTGTTGGGCATACCCCTGTTAAAGTAGCAACACCAGCAATGTTTATTTGCTGCTTGTTCTACAACCCCTACACTACAAGTCTAGCCTTGTGTTTATTTACTTCTCCATTCTCGTCAAATTTAGTCTTATAAACTCATCTAACCCTAATTTTTTGTAATAGCCCATTTTTCAATGGTGTCAAAACTATAGTTTCGGAACCACAGTTCTGACATATCAGTCCTTAAATATTAATTTTTTAATATTTACAAATTTATTAGTGCTATATTAAATTTTGATTAAGAAATTTTATCATTTAGTTAGTTAATTAAAGAAAAAGGATTAAATTGTAAAAGTTGGAAAAGAGGTTTGTTATTAATTTCTTTTAGTTAAATGGCCTAATTAATTAAAGTTGAAGGACTTATATTGTAAATAAGCCAAAATTTAATATAGTGGTCGGTTGAGGGTGAAATACCCAAATATACCAAAAAAAAAAAATTTTACGGAATTGGGCCAGTTTCTTGAAAATTTACGGGAAATGGCCATTTCCCCACAAAACGCGTCCACGTCAGCGCGTTTTGTGGGGAAATTGTAACATCCTGAATTTTTGGGCATATGCGTTTAATGGGTGGATATGTTTAATGTGTTAATTTAAGTGTTAGGGGTCCAAATTGGGCTCAGGCTTAGGCAGAGGCCTTGATTAAAATTATCTGTTTGGGCATTATAGGGTTTAAAAGGTAGTATCTATGTTTAAAAATACCAAAGTGGGCTTGTGGCCCAATCTTAGGAGGTGACGCCACACAAGGGAGTAAGGGGCCCAAATTTAAGTTTCATGGAGCCCAATTCTTTTAATTTAAGTTAGCTAAATTTTGGGCATTAGAATTAGGTGGAATGGATGACAACAAAGCTAAAATTTAGGGGGTTTAATGTTTAAAATATGTGGATAATAAGCAGATAAAGGCTATTATTTAGGAATTTATTTTATGTGGATAATAAGCAGATAAAGGCTAAAATTTAGGGATTTTAATGATTAAAATATGTGGATAATATGCTGATAAAGGAGGGAGGAGTTAGAGAAAATTAAGTCTCTTTTAGATGAGCTAGTAGATTAAGATAAAGGAGAAAAGATAGGATTTATCTGCAAGGTTAGGTAAGTACCGAAATTTCTATAAATAGGGGGAATATTTCTTCAATTTCGGCATTTGGGTTTTTCTCTCATTCTTTCCTCTTCTTCTCTGAGTAAAAGCCGAAAACTCCTAAAGTTCCATCTTCCTCTTCATTCTCTGCAAAAGCCGAAATCTCTAAGCCAATTCCCTCATCTTCACTTTGATTCAAAAGCCGAAACTCTTTCCATTCTTTTTCTTCCTAGCCGAAATCTTCAAGTCTCTTCCTTGTTTTCTTTTCTTCTTCTATTTTCCTGTCAGAAACCCAAACTCTTCACTCAAGTATTTTAAAAGCCAAAGACACATCAGCCTTCTCTTGTTCATACTTTTTCTGGGATTTTCCTAAAAGCCGAAATCCCTAGATCTGATATCCTGTGATTCCCGAATTACTTCTGTGGTGCCTATTTGTGCCGAAATCTGAAGGGAACTTTAGTGGAGTCAATCGCATAGATCTCTGAGTTATAGATCGGTAGCACTCGAATCGTGTTACTTTCGAGATTTCAAGGTAAGAAGATCTATTAGTTTCAATGTGTAAATTCAGGATTTACTAACCCTTGGCCGAATATAGGAGAGGCCCTATTTTCACATCTTTTCGGCTTTTTGAGCAAAGTTGTAGATCGGTCTAGCAAGGGTATCGACATTAATCAGGTGTGTAACTTCTCACACCATTAGATTGAATGCTATTATGTATATATATATAAGTATAAATCTGCTATACTCTGTTAAATGCCGAAATCTCGGCATAACGTTTGAAAACCCAAGAAGGGTAAAGGCTAAATATCAGGTTAGTGTTTTCTGCCATTCTTCAATGAATGTTTCTGTTAAAAAGATATGTTTTGCATGTCGATTCCTATGTATGCTTGGGGTTGGGTGATTGATGAAAAGGGGAAGTGATCTGTTCTGGTGGCTTATGCCATTTCAGCCCGGTGACTCTGTCACAACTCTGTTTCTGATGGCTTATGCCATTTTAGCTTGGTGACTCTGTCACAACTCTATTTCTGGTGGCTTTTGCCATTTCAGTCTGGTGACTCTGTCACAACTTTGACGATGAGCAGCATGACTGCCATCAATGGCGTGTAGCGGTATGGGTTGATTGTAGAAATCCCCAATGGTGTGACTGGCAGGTAAGGGTGGCGTGTAGCGGATGGAAACCTAGGATTGGGTTGGGTTTTATGTCTTTTATATTATGTTTTATATTCTGATCTGTGGGTTAAGGCCCAAATCTAATGGTGCATGGGGGTTGCACACTGAGTCTCGTGACTCACCCTATTATTTAACAATTTCATGTAGCACCTAGTGCATCGGACTGGGCTGAAGAGGAGCGCGAGGTGGCCATGCGAGAGAGTATTCTATTCCAGCAGAAGACTTTATTCAGAATATTGTTTTTAATATTTTCAATTAATGGGTTTTAAATTTCCTTGTAATAAGGCCATGGGCCACTAGACTATTATTTATGTTTTGGTTTTATGTTGGGCTTTTATTACTGGGCTTTTAAGTTTTATATTTTAAATTAAGTTAAGACATGTATGAAATTATAGTTTTTGTTTAAAATTCACCAAGGTAATTTATAACTTTATATTTTATATGAATTAATGAATTATTAAGTTTTCGGTATAAATGTTTAAACCTAGTAATTGTTTTCCAAAATGCGACATGTTTTGTAAAATCCCTTAAGTGACATACCAGATCCGGTTGTAGCGTTTGGGTCGGGTTTGGGGTGTTACAAATTGGTATCAGAGCCCGGTTCAAAACTCGGCTCTAGCGGTTTTTGGGCTCAAAACGTTTTCTAAAGTTGGGCTTTTGAAACATGTATATTTATAAATGATACAGGTTTGTTAGCTCGGCACGGCACCTGCGTCTCCGGCCCAAGTTTTCCAGGAAAGTATTCTGAACCATTGTGTGATATATATATGTATGTGGGCTTAATGGGCTCTATGGGACGTAGATTAGTTAGATTAGAACTTGATGGACTCTAGGCCTAGCTGAAACAACTCCTAAAATCTCATAAAACATAATTTCACTAAACAAACCCGTGAACGAGTCGCAAGACTAGGGTGTGGCAACAGGCATACGCATGTCTAGGATTGGATCCGGAAGAGCCTGGTACTTAAGCAGTCCTAGTGACTCACTTCCTCTTCGCTGGAATCCTACCTGGTGCGTAGTGACTGTTCACCCTAGCCACGAGGATTTGTTGGCAGGCCAAAATCTATAATAAAAACCCGAAAGGGACCAGCCACATTATTTTTACAAAATTGCCAAAATACCCTTAATTTGTAAAATTACCAAATTACCTTTGATTTGCAAAATGACCAAATTATCCCTGATTTGTAAAATTACCAAATTACCCCTGATTTGTGAAATGACCAAAATACCCTTGATTTGTAAAATTATCGAAATACCCCCAGATTACAAAATTACCGAAATACCCCCAGATTACAGAATTACCAAAATACCATTGGATTGTAAAAATTACCAAAATACCCTTATTTCATGAAATCAACAAGGAACTCTATTTTGAAAATTACGAAAATACCCCTGTAAGATAAATTACGGAAATACCCCTGGGTAGTGAAATGACGAAAATACCCCTCCATGATGAATGTAGGTTTGTGGATGTACTTGTATGCTAATGTCTGATGACTGTCCTAGAATTAGAAGGTAAACTTGAGACTGAAACTGTAGATAGGTTCGAATTCGAAAAAAACTACCTCTAAAATTACTATTCATAAGACTGTTCGTGGTTAATCAGTGAAAGAGATTAATAATTCATAAAATTTCTAATTTAGATAATACGAGAATCAACGATGAGCGCTAGAAGAGGAAGAAGAGGCCGCGGCCGCGGCCGAGGCCGTGGAAGTGTTAGGACTGATGTGCTAACTCAGCTAGTTAGGGAGGTATTGAAGGAGGTTAAAGAAATCGGTGAAACACTTCGGGTTGGGTGCATGGACTGTAAGAAAAAAAGAGATCGTAGTTTTCTAGTGTTGCAGTCTCGTTCTGTGAAACATGTTAAGGTACGTCCAAACTTCCGGGTTTGTGAATATTGCAGAAGGCGTCATCCGAGTGAATGTTGGAGGAAGTCAGGAACGTGTTTAAGATGCGGGTCTGAGGAGCATAAGGCTCGGGATTGTTCAATCACTATTAAGTCGGGTATGTTTTGTGTGGATGCTATATTTTTGGGTATAGAAACTGTATGCGTGCAATATTTATATATTATTAAATTAGAGTGCGCAGCGAAAGCATAGTGGTGAGACTTGGGTAGTACGATTAATAGTTAGTTGGAAATTTCGAGGACGAAATTTCTTTAAAGGGGGTAGAACTGTAACATCCTGAATTTTTGGGCATATGCGTTTAATGGGTGGATATGTTTAATGTGTTAATTTAAGTGTTAGGGGTCCAAATTGGGCTTAGGCTTAGGCAGAGGCCTTGATTAAAACTATCTGTTTGGGCATTATAGGGTTTAAAAGGTAGTATCTATGTTTAAAATACCAAAGTGGGCTTGTGGCCCAATCTTAGGAGGTAACGCCACACAAGGGAGTAAGAGGCCAAAATTTAAGTTTCATGGAGCTCAATTCTTTTAATTTAAGTTAGCTAAATTTTGGGCATTAGGATTAGGTGGAATGGATGGCAACAAGGCTAAAATTTAGGGGTTTTAATGTTTAAAATATGTGGATAATAAGTAGATAAAGGCTATTATTTAGGAATTTAATTTATGTGGATAATAAGCAGATAAAGGCTAAAATTTAGGGATTTTAATGATTAAAATATGTGGATAATATGCTGATAAATGAGGGACGAGTTAGAGAAAATTAAGTCTCTTTTAGATGAGCTAGTAGATTATGATAAAGGAGAAAAGATAGGATTTATCTGCAAGGTTAGGTAAGCCGAAATTTCTATAAATAGGGGGAATATTTCTTCAATTTTGGCATTTGGGTTTTTCTCTCATTCTTTTCTCTTCTTCTCTGAGTAAAAGCAGAAAACTCCTAAAGTTCCATCTTCCTCTTCATTCTCTGCAAAAGCTGAAATCTCTATGCCAATTCCCTCATCTTCACTTTGATTCAAAAGCCGAAACTCTTTCCATTCTTTTTCTTCCTAGCCGAAATCTTCAAGTCTCTTCCTTGTTTTCTTTTCTTCTTCTCTTTTCCCGTCAGAAACCGAAACTCTTCACTCAAGTATTTTAAAAGCCAAAGACACATCAACCTTCTCTTATTCATACTTTTTTCGGGATTTTCCTAAAAGCTGAAATCCCTAGATCTCATCTCCTGTGATTACCGAATTACTTCTGTGGTGCCTATTTGTGCCGAAATCTGAAGGAAACTTTAGTGGAGTCAATCGCATAGATCTCTGAGTTATAGATCAGTAGCACTCGAATCGTGTTACTTTCGAGATTTCAAGGTAAGAAGATCTATCAGTTTCAATGTGTAAATTCAGGATTTACTAACCCTTGGCCGAATATAGGAAAGGCCCTATTTTCACATCTTTCCGGCTTTTTGAGCAAAGTTGTAGATCGGTCTAGCAAGGGTATCGACATTAATCAGGTGTATAACTTCTCACACTATTAGATTGAATGCTATTATGTATATATATATATATATATATATATATATATAAGTATAAATCTGCTATACTCTGTTAAATGCCGAAATCCCGACATAATGTTTGAAAACCGAAGAAGGGTAAAGGCTAAATATCAGGTTAGTGTTTTCTGCCATTCTTCAGTGAATGTTTCTGTTAAAAAGATATGTTTTGCATGTCGATTCCTATGTATGCTTGGGGTTGGGTGATTGATGAAAAGGGGAAGTGATCTGTTTTGGTGGCTTATGCCATTTCAGCCCGGTGACTCTGTCACAACTCTGTTTCTGGTGGCTTATGCCATTTCAGCCTGGTGACTCTGTCACAACTCTGTTTCTGGTGGCTTTTGCCATTTCAGTCTGGTGACTCTGTCACAACTTTGACGATGAGCAGCATGACTGCCATCAATGGCGTATAGCGGTGTGGGTTGATTGTAGAAATCCCCAATGGTGTGACTGGCAGGTAAGGGTGGCGTGTAGCAGATGGAAACCTAGGATTGGGTTGGGTTTTATGTATGTTATCTTTTATATTATGTTTTATATTCTGATTTGTGGGTTAAGGCCCAAATCTAATGGTGCATGGGGGTTCCACACTGAGTCTCGTGACTCACCCTATTATTTAACAATTTCATGTAGCACCTAGTGCATCAGACTGGGCTGGAGAGGAGCGTGAGGTGGCCATGCGAGAGAGTATTCTATTCCAGCAGAAGACTTTATTCAGAATATTGTTTTTAATATTTTCAATTAATGGGTTTTAAATTTCCTTGTAATAAGGCCATGGGCCACTAGACTATTATTTATGTTTTGGTTTTATGTTGGGCTTTTATTGCTGGGCTTTTAAGTTTTATGTTTTAAATTAAGTTAAGACATGTATGAAATTATAGTTTTTGTTTAAAATTCACTAAGGTAATTTATAACTTTATATTTTATATGAATTAATGAATTATTAAGTTTTCGGTATAAATGTTTAAACCTAGTAATTGTTTTCCAAAATGCGACATGTTTTGTAAAATCCCTTAAGTGACATACCAGATCCGGTTGTAGCGTTTGGGCCGGGTTTGGGGTGTTACAAGGGGAAATGGCAGGAAAGCGCGCCCCTGGGGACGCTCTTTGTGGCACATCATCAAAAGTGGCTTACATGGACGCGCTTTAGCCTGCAACGGTAAAAAAAATGGTCAAAATTGTTTTTGACCGTTGGGCCTCCAACGGTCAAAAAATACCCTATAAAAACCCCCAACCCTTTTTTTTTTCACACTTTAGTCCTTACTCAACATTCTCTCAACTTTCTCTCAAATTCCTCTCAAATTTCTCTTTAAGTCCTTGAAACTTCCTCTAAAATTGCGAAATAGTCCTTTAATATTTACAAAAAGGCCCTTTTTTAATTTTTTTAATATATTTTTTTGAAACTTTTAAAATTTTCAATCGTATAACCAATGGTCGGGGAATTAATTCGTCTAGACAACAAGCACATCTCCGTCTATCAAATGCAAATGGTAAGTTTTAATTTTAATTTTTCAATATTATTTAATATTTTTTAGGTTTATGCAATTTTAATTAATTTTTATTTTATAATTTTTTAAACAGTCTGTAGATTGGGTGTTGCAATGTTATATTCGCAATATGCATGGTCCCCCATCGCCATTGATCGAGAATTACCTGCGGGAAGCGGGTTTTTGGCACGTGGCCACGATAGGCCGGGGGTTCAAGTTGGAGCCGCCTTTGATCAGTGCGTTGACAGAGAGGTGGAGACCCGAGACGCACACTTTTCATCTTCCATGCGGAGAGTGTGCCATCACCCTGGAAGATGTGCAGTTGCAGTTGGGATTATCGGTGGACGGGTCGGTAGTCACCGGGTCCGCAACTTCTACCGATTGGATGGCGTATGCTACGAGCTTCTGGGTGCCATTCCGAATAACATTCATGGAGGTCGGATCGAGATGGCCTGGTTACAAGACACATTCTCGGAGCTGAATGAGGGTTCGACCAAAATGGAAAGAATACTGTATGCTCGGGCATACATTCTTGAGATAATTGGAGGTTATCAGATGCCGGACCTGTCTAGAAGCCTTGTACACTTGAGATGGCTGCTGAAACTTGTTGATTTTAGAGTAGCCAGTGAATTGAGTTGGGGGTCTGCCGTGCTATCGAGGTTGTATCGGGAGATGTGCGGGGCGACACGACCAAGTAAAGCAAAAATCGGAGGTTGCCTATCACTACTGCAGTCATGGGCACTGTTTCGATTTCCATTTTTACGTCCTCGACTCGACCACCCATATTCATTCCCACTGATAACGAGGCAAATTTAATATTATATTTTACAATTATTACGTAGATTTATAGTATAATTGTATGTTAAAAATTTATTTAATTAGGTGGAACCATTCGACGAGTTATGCTGGAATACCTACCTCGCTTGAAGATATACGGCTTCTATTGGACCAACGGTCGGAATCACAAGTAAGTTTTGAATTTCGTATTTATAATTTAGTATTTTGTATTTAGTGTTTAGTATTATGTATATAACTAATATTTTGGTAATGTTAATATGGTTTCAATGGACACCGTACGAGGATCCGGCAATTCGGGCAGTAATTCCGGAGAAGTTCTTGCAAAATCCAAACAGTTGGCACGTGAAGGTCCCATTGATCAACTATGCGACCGTGGAGATGCACCAGTCAGATCAGGTTCTGCGACAATTTGGATTCCGGCAACCGATTCCCGTGCCACCTGAGGTGCTCGATGATGAGTACAAAGTGGACTTACGGCTGTTGCACATGGATTGGCTAAGATTTTGGTCAGCATATATCGAGATGTGGGAGAACCGGTATAAATATTTACCTAACTGGGAACCGATCGTCGTTCTTGAGTTAGCATGCGTGCTGGAATACATGCCATGGTTTAGGATCCATGGTAAGCCATATTTGTTGTCGGAAGAAGAGAGACGACGATAACTTCATCAACAAAGGGAACGTCAGGGCCCTTTAAATCCAAGGAGAAGGGGTGATGAGACGGGGCCATCAACAGCGCCCACATAGTCACCGGGACCATCAGTTCAGCCGACGGCACCGACATCACAGCTTTTAGCCTTTATGCCAGGTGCGTACCCTAGCCCTTATATGTATCCTAACCCATATATGTTTCCTTTTCCCAGTCCCACCCTAGGTTGGAATACATGGCCGGGTTCGAGTCCGTTCTCGACTACTCCGATTCGCCAGCCGATCTTGATGCCGTCATCGCGTGAGGGATCACAGGAGGCGTCGTCGGGGAGCACTTCTTTTTACCGGTCTCCTTCGCCATACGGGATTCAGACACCCCCGCCGTGGTTTATGCAAACACCTCCGGGGTTGTTATTTTATCAAGGTGGGTCATCCTCGCAACACCCACAACCAAACCCACTGCCGGAGGAACCGGAATCTCCGCCCAAAGTTCCACGACCCTCGCCAAAAGCTAGAAAAAGGAGGAATCCAGTGCGTAACCGCCGACCACTCCCGTGTGGCACTGATTTCGACTGGCATCAACATTGATTCGGATGGGCTTTTTTATTTTTAAATTGTAATAAATTCTTTTTATTTTTTAATAAAAATAGTTGTTTTTTTATTTGTGTTTGTAATTTAATTTAATATCTTTACTAAATAGAAGTTGTTTATTTTTTTTGTATGTAATTTAATTTGAATTTTTAATAAAATAAAAGTTAATTTTTAATTTTTATTTTTTGTAATTTAGTTTTAATATATTTAATAATAAGATGTTGTTTTTTGTTTTTTTTTTTTGTAATTTATTTTAATATATTTAATAAATAAGTTTTTTATTTTTTATTTTTTTGTAATTTAGTTTTAATATATTTAATAATAAGAATTTTATTTATTTTTTATTTTTTAATTTAGTTTTAATATATTTAAATAAGAAGTTTTCTTATTTTTATTTTTTTGTAATTTAGTTTTAATATATTTAATACATAAGATTTTTTTATTTTTTTTTTTTGTAATTTAGTTTTAATATATTTAATAAATAAGAATTTTTTTATTTTTTATTTTTTGTAATTTTGTTTTAATATATTAATAAGAAGTTTTTTTATTTTTATTTTTTTGTAATTTAATTTTAATATATTTAATAAATAAGATGTTGTTTTTTTTTTTGTAATTTAGTTTTAATATATTTAATAAATAAGAATTTTTTTTTTTTTTTTTTTATTTTTTTTATATTTTTTTTATATTTTTATTTTTATTTTTTTTTTTTTTTTTTTAATTATTTTAATTTTTTTTTTTTTTTTTTTTTTGTTTTTTTTATATTTAATAAAATAAGAAGTTTTTTTTTTTTTTTTTTTTGTATTTGTTTTTATATTTAATTTTTTTTTTTTTTATTTTGGTAATTTAGTTTTAATATATTTAATAAATAAGAAGTTTTCTTTTTTTTATTTTTTAATTTAGTTTTAATATATTTAATAAAATATAGTTGCTTATATGTTTTTGTTTTTTTTTATCTTTTATAAAATAGAATTTGTTTAATTTTTTTTGAAATTTAATTTTAAAAATAAAAGTCCAATATTTGTAACTTTATTGTAACTTAAAGGTTTTTTATTTCCAAATTAGTCCTTTTACAAAAGTTGACTGTTTTCATCGACAAATAAATAGAATTTACATTGACACCAAGAGATAGAAAAAGTTAAGCAGACTGTCAACTATTCAGATTTGGACACGAGCGAGATGTATGGCCTGGGTTCCTACACCATCCGCACAACCTACGTTGGTTGGACGTTTCTCGGATATCCATATTGTTGTGTATTCTAGTCGAGCAAGGTTGACCTTTTGGTTTGCGCCTCAGTTGTCTATCCGGCAACAGCTTATACGGTGCAAGCGATACCGACGGCCACCTACGTTCATCTGGAACTGGTGGGAATACGTGTCTCCACACATTGTACATGATTTCTATTTTATACATTTCGTCGACATAGCTCATTGGATTAAGACGGAGATTCTGACAAGCCGCAAGTACATGAGCGCATGGGTAACGAAGTGCAACAAATATCCTACAGCAGCAGGTCATATTCCTCAAGTGCAAACGATACTGCCCGCCAAAATACCTTGGTTCGGTCTGTCAAACTCCGTCACACGAAACCATAGGTTGTCGCGATCGTGACACACTGTGTGCATGGTGTTGGCCCGTTCCTTCCCCCTGTTAATTTCTCGCAAGACTTTCGCGCTCCATACATGGCCTCATTGCATCTGACCTGTATAACTCGCTACTCGCTTCAGAAATAGTGCCGCTAAATGAAAATATGTCTCTCGCACAACCGATGTTATCGGCAGATGACACGTTCCTTTTAGAACAGAATTTATGCATTCTGCCAGGTTTGTGGTCATATGACCATATCGTAGGCTGCTGTCGTATGCTTATGTCTACTGTTCGAAATGAATATTGCACAGGTAGTTTGCGCCTTCTTCGTTGTCTGATCGGAAACTCGCCAACATCTCCTAAAAATGGTCCTTATTGATCTCGTACCCTACCAATATACGTTGATAGTGAATATTACATACCACTCTTCAATTGAGAATAAATTGAATATTACAAACGAAATTATATTAACAGATATTACATACCCATATCGATCACTTGCCGTCGTTGTCTTGTAGATCGATGTTGCCCGTAGTAGTTGGATGCAACATGCCTTAGGCAATATTGATGGTGTGTGCGATGTCACAGGCTTCCCTGGCGCTCTACTACAGCTAGTATTCTAAGGCCCCGATCCGATATAACGCATATATCAGGTTGGGGGCAAACATGCCTCCTTAACCTAGATAGGAAGAAATCTCAGTCATCAGCTGACTCCCCCGGTGTTATTGTGAATGCAATTGGGAGGATTCTCCCACTGCTGTCCTGTGCCACAGCTAGTAATAGTCGATGCGTATATCTGCCATACATAAAGGTACCGTCAATTTGTACCAATGGCTTGCAGTATATAAATGCATCTCAGCATTGCTTAAATGTCCAGAAAAGACACTTGAACACTGCGCATCCACGGAGCAAATGATCGTTGTAGTACGCCGGTTCCGTTTCAAGGTCTGTTATGCTGCCTGGGACATATCTCTCCAGCATCTGACACCATTGCCACACTTCATTATATGAAGCGTCCCACCGACCATGCAACTTTTCCAACGCCTTCTGTTTGGCTATCCAAGCCTTCCTGTAAGAGGGCGTGTACCCTAATTGGCTACGAATATTGCCAATTAAGGCCGGTACTGTAGTCTTGGGATTGGCCTTCACCGTCGGCATTATTAAGTCAGCCAACATGTCTGAATCTATCTTCGAATGATCTTGTGTAACACCTATCAACGAAGTACGTTAAATAATGCAACATTACGTAATATTAGTATTATTCAAAAATATTGAACACATCGTGATACTGTACCGGCAAGACATGTATGCGGACCTTTGTACTTTTTGATCTCCCACAAGCCTATCCTTTTCCTCAATGAGGCCATGATTTTCCATGAACATGTACCGTCTTGCAATGCACACTTTGCCTCGTACTTATCGAGCTTTTAATCATGTTGTAGTTAACCTCGTTCTTGATACTGTATTGTTTCAATGCTGCAAGAAAAGCATCCTTGTTGGAAAACTCGTTATCAACTTCTAATTCACCCGAATCCAACGACGAAGTTGTACGGTCACTCGTTCGGTGTGGTAGTTCAGGAAACTCCAATGCATCGTCTTGAGATAGATCGACATTATGCATGTGGGCTGGAGGCGAGTACGCCCTGAATAGCGGATCTTCTTCTTCTTCATCTGAACTGCCCTCAACATCTTCAGGTACTGTTAGAACAGGCTCCGGTTCAGAAAATAATCCAACTTCTGCACTATCAGGCCCGGGCTCCCGAGTTGGATCCACATACGACTCATCATCCGATCTACCATAATCTGCAACGAACGAGGGCCCCTCACCGGTGGATGTCGTGGGGAGTACATTATCCCTCCTTAAACATCTTTCGTAACGTTCCCAATCATATGTGGATTGCCAACGACTCGAAGTTAATGATGTTCCCCAATACGTATTTCTATCATCGGACGTCGAAGGAAGGATATGCATGTCTCATCCACCAACCGAGTGTCGTGCGGGGGTTATGTTTTCCATACTACCACCAAACACGGGCACTTCCGTATTTTGCCTCCCACTAACAGAGCCCCTGAACAGAAGTAGATGTTGAGGTCGAAGGAAGATCACTTGGCGATGAAAATTGTACATATACCTCAAGATAGGGTGATCTACTGGCAAGATGAGTCTCCACCGTTGCCTCAAAGCTCCAAGGACCTTTGATGTCGAATGATTCATATCTCACCGGATCAACCAAAGCGCAAAATCTATACTTAATAGACTAAACTTTCATTGGCGTTGTTCCGAAGATTTTACGCCTAATTCTTTTGCGAAGTTCTAACAAATCTATGTTCCAATTAAAACCCAATCGCGCTATGTTCTCCGATAAAAAAACAACACCATTTTCGGTGTCACAAACCTCACCATCGTAGTAAATAACAGCATTAATATGTTCACTCATTTTCAGTTTCTATTTTTCTTTTGCCTTAATTTCTGTTATGCAACCTGAGAATGGAATTTGGCTGATTTATAGTCTAAGGATTGCCACAGACTACTGTAGCAAGGAAAATCAAAGAATGATTATTTACAAGGAAAAGGAAACTTTAATTTGACAAGGAAAAGCAAAGAATGATTATTGGAATGAAACTTTACAATAACAGTTTTCCCCTAATTAACCCTAATTAACCCTAATTAACCCTAATTAACCCTAATTATATTTCCCCTAAAAATCCTAAATCTAACGACCCTAAAAAATCATAAACCCTAGCCCAAAAACCTTAAAATTTCATACGCTAAAAAGGGGAGGAGGGTAAAAGCGCGCCCCTGGGGATGCGCTTTATGCCACATTAGCAAAGCGCGTCCACGTCAGTGCGCTTTTGCTGATGTGGCACAAAGCGTGTTCCAAGGGGCGCGCTTTCCTGATTTTTCCCCACAAAACGCGCTGACGTGGATGCGTTTTGTGGGGAAATGGCCCTTTTCTGTAAATTTTGTTTTTTTTGGTATATTTGGGTATTTTACCTGTCGGTTGATGCAATAATGGCTGTCAATTTTATAAGTTATTATATGTTAAAAGGTTATTAATATAATAATATTTAAAAGTAAAAAAATAAAATAATAATAATAGGAAAATATGATGGTTTATTCTTCATTTTGACTTGGTTCTTCACCGAAACCCCATTGTTGATATTCGGTCACTTATACCTATTGCATGTAAGTGATATATTGATGTTTTCTTCATGAATTTCATGTTTTTGTGTTAGTTGAGTTGAAATCTATCTTGTTTAGGGGTTAATTTGTAAGATTAGTTAAGTTTAGAAAGTATACTCTAATGTTTTTGAAGCCTTTTACTTGAAAGAATTTTGTTTAGGTGCTTAAGGTTCATTTTGTGTTATTTTATAGCATAGTTTGGTATAAATTTGGAAATTAGGGATTTAATTGAGTAATTTGAAAAATGAGAAGGATTTCATTATAAATTTAAGGATATTTGAGTTGTATATTAAGGTTAAGTGTTTGGTAATATGAGGTTTATGTATTAATTATGGATTTTACTTGTTTAATATTAAGGATTAAATTGTATGGAATATTGGGGTAAATGTGTAAATATTGTAAATAAGAAATTAGATGTATTAAATTGAATAGAATGTGAAATTGAGGCTAATAAATAAAATAAACTATATTATAGATCAAGATCAAATTGATAATCGTGGAAAAGGGAAAGTTATGGATTAGTCCATGAACTTTTGCTATTTCTGCAGTTTGGCCATGGTAAGTTCGTACGGTTAAATTCTAGTATAATTTAAATATTAAATTGCTTGTGGATTGAAAATTATTAATTGACTTGAAAATATTGAATTGTGGTATGTGAATTGATTTTGGAAAGAAATTGTATTAAATGTTGTTAAATGATAAATATGTGAGCTAATGAACATAGGATAGAATACGATTGACATGCCAATAGGTTATATCGCGCACTGTATGGGATTGGTTGATGTTAAGATGATGATTATGAATTCATCCATGTTTACTGAATATACCGAAGTTCAGCATTTGTTGCGAACTATCGTGTTATATTACAGCGTTTCAGGTGTGTTTTGGGGGCAAATGTAAAACCTATGGGATTGGCACTTGGTGCCCAGGTGTGTTCTCGGTGGGTTAACTCATTTGAGCGATTTGGTGTGTTTAGTTGGTTAATCGTGTATCTGAATCCATTATAACATTCATCGGGTATAGTTAATGATATAACATATTTGATTGAATTAATTCACTCGTATACAAGTTTATGATTCACCTGTGATTTGGTTATGAATGGCAGGACTATGATTTACGACATTTTTGTATTATGTATTGATTAAGTTTATTCAGCAAGTTAATTGTTTAATCCGTGGAACTTACTAAGCTTAAGTAAGCTTACTTGTATTCTTTTTATTGCTTTTTTGTAGATTTGTTTTTGAGGTTTCGCGCTATCTGATCGATCTCAAGATTCACACTATCTGGAAATCTATCGGTAGTTTTTGAATGCTTGTATTATGTTATATGGCATGTAATAGGTTAAATGAATTTATGAGGTTATTTTGTGTTGTTAAACTTGAATGATGCTTGTCTTTAGATATATTTTGGTACATGTGAATATGTTGTTGGTTTGGTATATTTGGTATAAGTTTAATGAAAGTGTGAATATGGCAATACTTATAGATTGAAAGGGGTGGTTTTTTTGGTACGTATCAATATTAAAGATATTTGAGTACTTTAAATGCAATTGTTCTAGTTTGAAATGTTATTTTAGTTTGGATATTGAACTGTGGTAACAATGAGGACAAATTGGTTAGCCTTTTAGATGTTTGAATAGGTTATTTAATTTATCTATTGTAAATTAGGTGAATTTTGGCATGAGTAGAACTTTTAAAGATGAGGTTTTACCATTTTAAAAACAAGTATCAATACTTTGGCATTTGGTATCGATACTTGACCATTTGAACAGTTTTCTAATTAAACAGAATGCTAATTTGGTATCGATTTTTATTTGAGTATCAATTTTTTTTATAAAATATTGATACCCTAAAATAAGTATCGATACTATTGTTTTGCAAAGAAAACATTATTCAATTTTGGTATCAATTTTCGAAAAGGTATCGATACCACCTACGGATTTTCATTTTTAACTTTAAACTTTAAATTTCTTTTAGGTAAGTCCTATTCTGAACTTGAATTTTATCACTAAGTAATTTTAGAATTTTTTTATATTAAAATTTAATATGTTTGTTTATACAGAATATCAGTTATCTTTAAATATATATTGTTGAATAATGTGATTGCTAATTGTTGAATGTTAATGTAGCATCTCTTTATTACTTGGATTCGGCGAGCGGGTTGAGTAAGGAGTGTTATATTTAGTAGTATCAGAGCTACAGTTTAGTCGATTCTCGAACTAAACGTAGCGTGTTTAGAGTCTAGAAGTTACATGCCATATATACCTGAGATAGCATGATATTGATTGATCCGATCTAACCCCTGTTTTTCTTATAGATATTAAAGATGTCGGCATAATCCGAACATGTTGACACTGATGAGGTTAATAGTAATGTTCCTGTAACAGCCTATTTTTCAGTGGTGTCAAAAACGGTAGTTTCGAGGCTACAAATTTGACAAGTAAGTCCGTAAATATTATAATTTAATATTTACGAATCAATTATAGTAATATATTGAATTTTGATTTGATTATTTTTTCTATGTGAACAAATAGTTAAGTTCAAGTGGTTTGTCCTTAAAATTAAGTGGTTTCGAAAAATGAGGTTTTGGGACCTTATTTCTGTAAATCGAGCCCATAAATATATTTTTAAAATATTTATGGAGTGACTATATAAGTGTATTGAAGTTTGATTCGAAAATTTTAGCGATTGAATTTTTAATTAAGGAAAAAGGACTAAATCATAATAATAGCAAAACTTGATTTCTATTGAATTTAGTGATGTAGTGACTTAATTAAATTTTATTAAGGGATTTAAGTGGTAGCCACTTTCACAATTTTGGATGGTGAATGCATGTTTTCTAATTATATTATAATGTTATTTTGAAGTTTAAATTAAATAAAGGTTAGTTTAATTTAAAAAAAAAAGGTTGGGTCATCTTTCCCATTTGGTTTACTTTTACCCGAAACCATAAAAGAACAATAAGCCATAGACATTTCTTCTTGAAGCATAAACGACGATTGCATGTAAGTAATTTTAAGTACGTTTTTAATGATTTTTATATTTTTGTGATCGGTTTAGCTTAATCTAGCTAGTTTAGGGACTAATTCTTAAATTTTTTAATGTTTTGAATTACACCATTGATGAATTTGTGATGCTTTTGAGGTTTTTGATAGATTATTAAACTTAGTTTTTAAATATAAGTATTTTGTTAAGTGGTTTTGATTATTTTAATGTTTAGGGATTAAATTGTTGAAACAGTAAAATACAATGTAAATTGTGTGAAATGAGGAAAAATATGGGCTGTTATAAGACTAACGAAAAACCAGCTAGCATGGTTTTTAGTTAAAAATGGTGAATTTACAAGTTATAGGTTTAAGGACTAACTTACATAAAAAATTAAATTGTTTGGGGTAATTTCATAAATTTACATTAAAATGAATTATAGGCTTGAATTGATTATTTTAAGTTATTTGGATTGTTTAATTGAGTTAATTTTAAAAAAAAAAATCAAGAAACGTCGTAATCAGATTTAAATTGAGGAAAACCTAAAGTTTTGGATTAGTTGTTGACTCTATTTTTGTAATCGTTTCAGTCGAGGTAAGTTTGTATAACATGTATTTATTTTATTCTAATAATCGTGGTGATTATAATTATTGAATTTTGGTTGTTGAAAATTAATAATGAAATTGAGTTGTATTTGAGATAATATATCGGACCTTGAGTCCAGCAAGCTTCGTGCCGGTGATTTATATCAGGCTTTGTGCCTACCAGGCTTCGTGCCTACCAGGCTTCGTGCAGGTGATTTATATCAAGCTTTATGCCTACTTCTTGCTGATGACTTATATAAGGCTTTGTGCCTAGCAGGTTTCGTGCCTGTGATTTATATCAGGCTCTATGCCTAGCAGGCTTTGTGCTGGTGTAATTGTATCAAGCCTCGAGCCTAGCAGGCTTTGTTTCGGTGTGTTATATGGGTAAATTGTACGGTAAATATTGTTTCAATTATCTGATGTTGTTCTATTTAGTTCAACGGGCAAGGTATTGGTTAAAAACAAAAAGGTATGTAAATGAAATAAACGATGATTTTTGAGTAATGATATGGTTGATGATGAAATGTGCAATTGAAAGGAAATGTTGGTTTAATATATGTGTATGAGAGATGAACTACAAAAGTGAAATGTTAAATATGTTTTACACCATGCTTTGATTGAATTTGTATATGAAATGTTGCACTAAATGACCTTGTGAGGTGATGTGTATAGGAAAGGAAAATTGGCTTATAATATAATGAAGTTATGCGTAGTTGTTTAACTTAAAATGATCAGTAAGTTTAAGTTTCCTTTATACGAGCTTACTAAGCACTAGTTGCTTATGTTGTTGTTTTCTCTGTCATGAAGATCATCGAAAAGCTTGATCGGTTGGAATCTCGTCGGAGCACCACCACACTATCCATACGTTATTTTGGTAGTTTTGGTAGTTTTAGTTATTGGTTATAAATGGCATGTAATAGGAGTTTATTTTATGCTAATTACCAATGTGATGTGGTTTAAGTTTACTTCCCTATATGTCTTTATGTTGACTTATAAATGTATATGTAAGCATGAGTTTTGGTCACTTGTGAATGCCTTGTGATTTAGATGGCTTTTGGTTCATTGAAGTGTAAATGAAGTGGTTATATGGTAAATGTGTGAGGTAAGTTCAAACTATGAAATTATGGCATTGAGTTTGAGTTTATTTGAAAATTTATATGGGGTACCAATGAGGGTACATTGGTTGGTTGATGGAAATAGGTTGTGTATGTGTGATTTTGGCATGTTTTGGTCTTGTTTTAGTGAATATTGAATGGGTCTAAGAGTTGGCTAATGGTATACTTATGGCCCAAGAAAACATTTTTGGTAAACTTGATTTTTAAGGCACTTTTTGGTACACACGGGCTGTCACACGGCCGTATGTCACACACGGTCTGTTCACACGATGGTGTGTCTTTTTTAGTTTCAAGTGTAGGTTTCACACGGTTTGAGACAAGGTGTGTGGCCCTAGTTAGTGAGTTACACTAGCGTGTGGATTAGCCACACGGGCATGTGTGTTAGGCACACGACCATGTTTTTTGCCACACGGGCTGGGCTAACCCCTATTTTCAAAATTTTCAACTTTTTCCTAACTTTTCTAGTTTATTTTAGATTGACCTCAGAATGTTTCCAATTTATTGTTAGGGCCTCGTAGGCTCGATTTAAGGCCCGTAAATTCTTGTTTGGCTTAAATTGAATGTGATTTGTTTATTGATATTTACATTGGGATATAGATTTGTAAGTAAGATTAAATGTTGGGAAATTCATCGTAATACTCTGTAACCCGAATTCGGTGACGAAAATGAGTTAGGGGTGTTACATTTCTGAATAATAAACAAGAAGTGAGTCGTAGTTTACTGATGCCCCAGATGTTAGAAAATGAAGTCAAAAATATTTTCTTTAGTTTAATGGGTCAATGGTTCACAAAATTCATGCGAACCACTCCTGTGGCTCAACAACCTCCACCCCACTATAATACATCATGTGATAATTTCACCCTCTCAGACAATCAAAATGAGTAGATAAATCCCTGTTGATAAAGTTAGAAAGTATGAGGCTGAGGAATTTAAGGGCAAAACTGATGATGGTCCTGCTTAAGCCAAGTATTGGCTTGAGAATATCCAACGAGTTTTTTATGAAATGGACTGTTCACCTAACAATTATTTGAGATATGTTGTATCATTATTAAAAGATGAATCTTATAGTTGGTGGTCAACGTTAATAACTATAGTGCTAAAGGAAAATGTTAACTAGGATTTCATCAAAGCAAAATTTAAAATGAAGTATGTTAGTAAATGTTATCTAGATCGGAAAAAGAAAGAATTTCTTGAGCTGAGACAGGGGAACAGTAGCTGAGTATGAAAGAGATTTTGTACATCTCAGTAAGTATGCCTATGACATTGTCCCAAATGAGGAAGAAATGTGCATCAGATTGGAAGATGGTTTAAATGATGAAATCAAGATGATGATTAAAGGAACCGAAATACGACAATTTGTGGTATTCTCTGACCAGGCTCAAAAGATAAAAGAAGTGTATAACAAGAAATAAAGAGAAATAAAGGCTCGGGATTTTAGTAAACAAAGTTTTTCCAAGTCATTTTCTACTCTGCCAACAAAGAAGTCAAAAGAATATTTTAGCTGTGTTACTTCACCAACAAGATTTTCGGGTAAAAGCAAGCCAGTGCAACATGATTCAAAGTCCCAGATTAAACCTGCTGACAGTGTGGCTAGTGTCTGAAATGTTCAGAGATCTGCGTGTGAACACTGTGGTAGATTACATGCCGGTGAATACAGGGCTAAAACAGGTACATGTTATAGATGTGGTTCAACAGATCACTTTGTGTGGAATTGTCCGAGGTTAGCCAGAAAAAATGAAGAAGAAAATGACAAGCAAATGTCAACACCACAAAAGAATAGATGTCCAGACCAAAGTAATAATACTGGAGCAAATCGCAGTGGCATTAAAGACACAACTGTCCGATCAGAAGCTAAAGCTCTCGCACGAGCATATGCCATCCTAGCCAGAGACGAAGCAGCTGCACCTGGCGTTATTGCTTGTACATTCTATCTCTTTGATGTTACTATGTATGCATTGATTGACCATGGGTCAACTCATTCATATATTTGCATGACATTAGTAACAGATAAAAATTTACCAATTGAGTTAACGAAGTCTGATGTTCGAGTTACTAATCCACTGGGTCATAGTGTATTAGTTAATTGAATATGTCGTAAATGTCCGCAGAGAATTCAGGGCTGTGATTTTCATGCTAATTTGATATTGTTACCCTTTCGGAAATTTGATATTATTCTAGGAATAGATTTGTTAACGCAACATGATGTTGTGGTAAACTGTAGTTAGAAACAGATTATAACACCCCTAACCGTCTCCGCCGTCGGATTAGGGTTACAGAGCATTAACATTTATCATCATAACATTAAATAGATTAAACTCCCTAAACTCTCCCTATGTAAAGAGAGCCTTGGGTTATTATTTTACACATACTTGAATTCAAGAGAAAATTGTAGAGAGAAAATTCTTGAAGAGATTATTTCAAAAAATTTCTAAAGATATTTTTTTAATTTATAACTTGACCTAAATTTTAGAGAAATTACAAAATTACCCCACTGGTAATTTTTGTGAAAAGTTTTCTGATTTAAAGCAAGCCCACACTCGGCAGACGTGAGCTTAAGGATAGCAGAGAAGATTACTCAGTCGAAGCGCTCGTCCTAAACAAATCGAAAAGGTACAATTTTGATTAAGGGTCTGTTTGATAAGGGGAAAATGTTTTCCAGAAAATATTTTCCCCATTTTCCAGTGTTTGTTTGATTGGAAAATGAATTCCCAATAAAACATTTTCCAAAACATGGGTAAAACCCTTTCTTATCTTTGGAAAACGTCTTACCGATTTATTTTCCGTAAGACATTTTCCTGATCTTTCCTTCATCCAGGTAAGTCTTTCTCCCTTCTTCCCTTCTTCATTCCTTCTCCTTCCTTCTTTATTTCTCAGCCAACAAATCCGATTTCAGTTTTTTTCCTCCTTCCTTCATTCTTTTTCCTTCCTTCCATCGCAATTCAAGATGTTGGGAGGATGTTGGGAAGCAGACGCTGAAATTAGAGAAAATGGCAGTTCAAGATGGGAGTTGTTTGTGGGGGATCCTATTTATGAAACTGTGAAAATGGTTAGAGAGATAAAAACAGGGAAATTGAGTGAAAAAAATTACCATTTCGTTGTTTCAAATGTAATAATTCCTCAGCTTTTTGGCTTTTCTTCCCCATTGTTTAAGTTTCCACTGGTGAGTGGTTTTTGCTGATTTTTCTGGGTTTGGTTGCAGGGATCTTCAATCCAAAATGGTAAAACTCATTTCTCTCTTTGAATATTTATCATCCTTGAACTGAATGAATATTTATCTCTAACACAGGAACTGACACTGGTGCCAGTGTAAGAGTCCCTGCATCATATTGCGGAATTCTTGGATTTCGGCCTTCACTCGGTGCCGTCTCTACTATAGGAATTCTTCCGATGTCACAGAGTTATGATACTGTGGGTAAAAAATAAATGTGATAGTCGAAATTTTGTCTAATCTTGATTATGCATCAATGATGTTGCAACATTTAAACACATTTCAGAGGCCCCAGGTTCAAGGATCAAACATATTAACAAGGATGTTCTTGGAAATTTTAGCTTTTGATATTGTATAATAACAAGGTTCCTTTTTTAATGTAACCAGACAACACTAATAACTACTTTTATCTGTACTTTAAAGTCAGAATCGTATAACTTGTAGAGCCTTAATTTGATCTTTTGACACCAGTTTCTCATTTAGGATGGTTTGCTCGTGATCCTATGATTTTAAACCGCATTGGACGTGTTCTTCTGCATTTACCTGACGTTGATCCTATCAAACCAAGTCAGATCATTATTGCAGAAGATTGTTTTTAGCTATCTACTATTCCAAGTGACCGAACAGCTCAAGTTCTTGTAAAGTCAATTGAAAATCTCTTTGGAGGTAAGTAATTCTGCCCTAGGCTTTTGTAAACTTTGTTCACAGGACTTCCTTTGAAGGCTTGTCCTTTAAGGACTTCTTTTAGGCTTTGAGGGCATCCAGAATTGAATGTCTCTTTTCAGGCTTTTGATATTGAGATAGATTTTGTCCCAATAAATATGTCATCCGATTCATGGTACTTTGCATTTGGGACCAACTATGCTTTGGTACTGAAAATTGCGTTGCTTATCAGTAAGCTGGCTCTCATTTTTTTCTACTTAAAAGTGCAGCTCAATGTGATAAGCATGTAATCCTTGGAGACTATGTGAAGGACAAAGTACCAAGTTTACAGCATTTCATGGATAAGGGAAATGAAGACCAAGAAGATGATATACCATCCTTAGCAGCCCTTTCAAGTGCAATGAGATTACTTCAGAGGTGCTAAACATCTTGAAACTTTTAGTATGAATTTAGGATAAGATATTTAAGCATTGGTTACTTAGCTTATTTCCTGTAGGTATGAATTTAAGAATTACCACGCCAAATGGGTCACCAAAGTGAATCCGAATTTCGGTCCAGGAATATCTGAGCGGATATGGGATGCCATTAAAGCAACAGGAGAAAATATTGATTTCTGCCACTCAGTGAGGACTGAATTACGTGTTTCGCTTATTGCCCTGCTAGGGGTAACCTCTATTACATTCATTGTAAAAGTTTTGCTAGTCAAATATGCTGCTGATTCAAGTAAACAGTACTAGGCAAATATGGACTTTTTATATAAACTTATTCATTTCTTATGAATCAATCTACTTATATTGGCTCTTTTAGGATTATGGCATCCTTGCTCTCCCAACAACACCAGGGGAACCACCAAAAGTGCAAGCAAATCTAGCCACATAGGATATATTCTTTTCTAGGCCTTTCAGCTTACTGTCCGTCGCTGGATCATCTGGTTTCTGTCAGGTTCGGACTTGATATGCTCCATTTTTTGTCTTTGTTTTTGGCAGCGTTCTTGAATGGGTTACCATGTGTTCTCTACAGGTTAGCATACCTCTAGGGAGGTATAATGTTCCTTTGGCAATTTCCCTAGTGGCAAAACATGGCTCTGATGTATTCCTGCTCAATCTTGTTGAGACTTTATATGACACCTTCCAAGAAACTATATAAATTATGTCTTCCATAAATAATCATGCCTCGAAATAATTGTGCCTCCAAGTTCCCATGGCGCAGAAGACATGGGAAATTGGTTCCACAATTCCTATTTCTAGATTCATGTACATGAACGCCATAGTATCCGGAAGCTAAAGTGTAATTATATATATAGGAACATAATTGCTGCTGGTTTGTATAGTATATAGTTCTAGTATGGATACTGCTATTAAGCTTTTGAACATAAAAGTTGCTCCTGTGGCAAATAGAGGAATTGAGTTTTTAGAAATAACTAAGAAAAAGGGGAAATGATGGATTATATTTATATGTTCAAATACAATCGCAAAGAAAGAAACCGAGTATAAATCAATCAGTTTTTGAGTTCCCTCGATGTGTTTACTTGTTTGCTTACCTTTCTGATTTTCCTTATAAAGAGTTGTTTTAAGTTTTCTAGTAATACAACATTTGTTATAGAAGACTATTCCTTTGAAAATGTGGTTGTTTGGTTTTTCAGACAATGTCGACTTAGGCACTGCCTGTGGCAAATATTTCAGAGTGTGCTGCCTGTGGCAAATAGAGTAGTCATCGATGTGCATAACTACAACCTATTTTCAGATATGTTCAGCAGCATGTCTGTGCAACAGAACATCGATTATACCTATAATCAACGAGCTTCTGATCTCGGACGCTTGAAAAATTTTATGTGGTGTACTACTAATTATGCATTTGGATAATATTATTAATTTTTAGTATTAATTGTGGCTTAGAAGTTTATTTATAATTATTTAATCCTTGTTTTTTATTTTTTTAACACAATTACAAAATTTGACTTTGGTTGTTTTCATTTTATGACGGTTAATAATGTAGCTTAATAATTGAGTATTATTATATATTTAATTTGATTTATTTATTTATAAATAAATCATTACATATATGTAAAAACAGTTTAAAAATAAAAATTTATTAATATGTATATAAAATTTATTAATATATGTAAAAACAGCTTTTCCGGAAAATATTTTCAGGAAATCTGTCAAACAACAGAAAATATTTTACATAGATTCATCCAAACACCAGAAAATATTTTCAGTAAATCATTTTCCAGAAAACATTTTCCGGAAAACATTTTACTGGCAAACAAACGGAGCCTAAGTGTTTATTACTTTAGATATCACAACCAAGATCTTGTTTGGGAAAAATTTTTAAAACTTTGTTTTCTCTAAATTTTTTTTCCTCTAGGTTTTCCAAACCCATTTTTCCCAACACCTATGGGCTTCTTACGTTAACATCGATAGTGGTTCTCTATATTCTGACATCTAAGTTATTAGACATAATATAAGCAACTTATGAATGAGTGGATCCTATGTCTGTAAGGGCAAAATACCTGCGATGACATCAAACTCATCTCTTTCCTCACGACCTCTAACGACATAAACAAGGGCGGGCTGTTTAGCCTCGATTCTGTTCGCATTGGTTGCTACAATATTTCTGGTCCTATTTTGACCTCGACCCCTCGAAGGTAACTGTCTCGTTCTTTGATTTTGAGCCTGATTTTGGGTCGAAGCTTGGGCCAGTTTGACACGATGTAGACAATACTTTATCACATGCTCTATCGACTTGTATTTTAAGCACACACCCAATTTTCTCCAACACTCACCTGTGTGGTATTTTCCATAATATGTACAGCTAAAAGTCTTTCCTCTAGAATCAACTGTAATAACCCCTTGCTGTGGTCTTATGCTTAACATGTATTCAATTCATCACTAGCAATTAACATACTTTAACATGTATTTCAATAGGGTGGTGTCAATATTAACACTAACAGATTATTTGTTTCATAATGACAGTAGCATGTAATATACACTTCACATATGATATAACTTTAACACTTCAGTCATTAAATCAGAAAATCTAGAATAACACAATATCAGAGACTAAATTGAGCAAATAAAAACTCTAAAAATAATTTCGAGCATGTATAGAGACTAAACTAAACATATCATACATATACATAATATTAATAATTCAGTCAATTAGATCATGAATTCTAACATTATTCATATTGTCAGGAACTTAATTGAATAAAATAAAACACTAAAAATAGTTCAGGAATCAATCAGAGACTAAACTAAACAAATCATAATATTTTGGGTGAAACTGTAAAATTTGTAAAGCAGGGGACACATGGTCATGTGGGAAGCTATAAGCCGTGTGGAAAGGTTACACGACCGTGTAATAGACTGTAGCCTTGTGGAAATGGCAAAATTAAGCTACAAGGGAGACACGACTGTAACGCCCCAAAACCCGGCCTAGGAGTTTTGACCGAATTTCGGGGGTCACATTGATCACCAAAGTGATCGTAATTTTTTTTTATAAAATAAGTTTCCCAAACTTTCAGTTTCAAACACATTTTGTCAAACTCAAATAAAAGGTTTAAAATACTCGAAAACATAAATTCGCAGTTTCTAAATTTTAGTTCAAAAATAAAATTTGTGAAAAACCCAAAACACGATTCATACCACAGTTCGTATAAACGTTTACACTTCAAAGCTATATACTAAAATAACATTCGAAAAGATGACTTATTATCTAGCTTTTACAACACGATTGTCCGAGACCTCCGGCGTGCCGAGTCCAAGCTATAGAAAATGGAAGTGTACCTGAAAGGGGAAACACTGTGAAGGTGAGCTACACGAGCTCAGTGTGAGTTCGGCATGCGATTAAAACACAAAATTTCAAATATCAGTTCGATAATGACACATACTCACAAATATACACAGAGTCAAAAAGTAAACTTGGAACCAACGTCCCAGCAGCATGTAACAACTCAAGTACACCAAGTCACACACAGACACTCAGACACGAGTGTTATTAAGCCAGACAGAAAACAGTCAGTTAATCTTACACCCAGAACACTCAATACAAATGCATATGAATGCAGTCAAGTAATAAGAACCCACCCATTCAGCCAAAACACCTCTCCGTCCCCCGATCACACCCCAAAAGATCTTTTTAATCTCATCCAACCAAACACACCAATTGGACCTCGTAAGGCCCATCCAACCCTACACACCATGTATGTGGACTAAGCCACTCAAATATAACATGCAGTAAGGATGACGTATCTGCAGTATAGTGCATTGCGGTAAACCGTTGTACTAATAGGTTGCAGTTTAAACTGCCAAATCAGATAATAGTAAGCAACAAAGCTGTTTTACATGCAGTATAGTGCGGTAAATAGCTATACTGATAAGTTGCAGTTGTACTACCAGATCAGATCAGAATCAGTCTTCCTTCTCTTCACAACCAACCCAAAAATTACTTTATGCAAGTGTATGTATGCATACAATCTCACAGAATCAATGAACACGTCAACAAACAATCAGACAGAAACAAATATGCACACACGCCCAACTAACCGGGTTTAAGATCAGACATCTCAAACAACAGTCACAAATAACACATAAGCCAAAGCCCAGATTAGAGTCTTAACTACCCTCACTAAAGCCTAGCCAAAGGTCGAAACACACAAGATCAAGATCATACACAGAACTAAAATTGATGACTTAGGACCACACGGTCGTGTGCTCTAGCCGTGTGGAAATACCTAGACCAAGTGGGGGTCAACACGCCCGTGTGGAGGTCAACACAGTCGTGTGGGAGGAGGCACACGACAGTGTGGATGAGGCACACGTCCGTGTGAGCCAGGGACATGGCCGTGTCAACAGGTCGTGTAACTCTTTGTCCATTTCTGCTAATTTCCCCAAATCAGACACACGGCCGTGTGGCACTAAATATTGTCCGAAAACCCTAATTCCTAATTGGGCACGGTTGTATGGACCACCTGTATGGGGCACATGCCTGTATGGCCACCTGTGTGGTCACGAAACCACCCTAGAACAGCCTTGGAAAATGTGCTTTCACTTTCGAAGCACCTCCCTGCCCTCAATAACTCGAGATTGTATCAAACCAGACAAGTTCCAAACATAAAAACAACGATACAACATCAAAACTAACTGATTTGTGAACACACTCAACAAATGCCGACCTTCACAGAGTCAAATCGAGAATTCACAAATAAATTAGAAAAGATACAGAACCCATACCTGATTCGCGATCAATGACGTTTAGACACCCATTGGACGACAAGGAAGCAAAGCTCTCCAAAATCCACAAGCAAAACTGTTTTCAAAATTAAAAGAAAAATTAAGAAGAACCAAAAAGAAAAGAAACGAAGAATAGGGGAAGAGGAGAACGCCCAGAGAATAAAAATAAAAATAAATAGTTGTACCTTTTAACTTAAAACAAAACTACTACTTAACAAAACAAAATGAAAATAAACAAAAATGTATGTTTAAAAAACACATAAATACTCGAACCCAGAACCTTGAGATACACTAACGCTTATTCAACCACCGGACCAACAGGCCTATTCTATCACTTAAACGCACAACACAACACAATAGCACACTTTTCTGTCTAACCCTAACCACAAAACTCAAAACTTCTAACTCCATAATTTGAGGTGTTACAACGACCGTGTGACAGGCTATGTGGAGGCTCCTAGGTCGTGTGAGAATTAAAATAACCTAGGGTTTTAAGGGGACTTGGCTAGCCTTATGGTCCACACGCTCGTCCGGCTGGCCGTCTGGCCCTATTTCGAGGCATGATTTGCTTTGATTCGCTTGTAAAGAAACACATACTTGTCACCGGGATCTCGAGTGACATCCTTCTTATTCAAATATGGTCAGGGGTACTAAAATCGGGTCCTTCAAATGATATTTATGAAATAATTAAAAAAGGATCTCAAGAAAAATTAAGATTTCGGGAGTTTTTTTGGAAATATTCTTAAAAGATCGTTTAATCATTCTTAAAATTAGCGTGGATAGAAATTCTACAAGGATTTAAGATTTAAATACCAGGATTAGAAAGTTCTTACCGAGTTTTGGTGAAATTGGAGTTGAAATTGACGGCGTTTCGCTAAACGGATAGAAAGAATGTGTTAAATAGAGATTGATTTTGGATTTGGGATCAAAATGAAATTTTAGAAATAGAGAGAAAAAATGTGTAAAGAAGATGATGAAAAAAAAAATATTAAGAGAAATAGGGAGAGGGGAGAAAATTTTCAGTTTAATTAGAAAAAGAAACTATTGTTCAATTGTGTTTAGGAACAATGATGAAATAGTGAAGGTTTTCAAATTTTAAAGGGGTTGAATGGTAAATTACCCATTTAGCCAAAAAAATTAAAATAAGAAGGGATTGGCATGACTTGAACTTAATAATCAAAGGGAGAAATGCAAAGGCTTAACCAATTAGGTTACTCCCTATTCCTGGTAAGTTTCCACTCCATTTAATATTTGTTTTAAGGGTATTTTTCATTCTAGTTTGTTGAAATTGAAAAGAAATGAAATAAAAGAGGTGTGGATAGAACTTAGGACCTCTAGGGAGTACACTAACAACTTAAACCATCAAATCTAAGTCATTACTTGGCTATTTATTTCACCTAACCCCCTATAATTTAGGGTGTCACAATTTAAAAATTTATTATTAATGGCAAGAAAATCATATTTAAAACTCAATTTAAAAAATGATACTCACTTTAAATATAAATTAAGAAAAAGGCATATTTTAGAACTAAAAAAGCTATCTCAAACTCAAAGTTTTCATATATGTTCTCGTACATTCTTTTACATGTGTTGTAGATAAACCCGATTAAGCAACGAACAAGTAAAATAACGAAGAAATTGAAAAGATTGAACACAAATATTTTACATGGAAAAATCCCTCCGAATAGGATAAAAAATCATGGGTAAAGATAATTTCACTATAATGACAAAAACGAAGAGTACAAAATAAAGATAAAAATAAAACTCAACACCGAAACCCAAAAATAAGAAACCTTAAAACGTAAACACAAAATTCTCTGAAAGCTTGAAAAGATAATACTTAAACGTGTTACGTGTTTTCTTTCTATGGTGAAAAAAGGGCCTATATTTATGCTAAATTTGTAGGTAAAATAATATTAAAATAACCTACACTAATCAGAGTTTAAGTGGGAAACTAAAAACAAAGTTTAACTCAGAGAAGAAAAGTAAAAAATGCGAGGCATAACTCCACAAATCTCCACCTACTCGTTTTTCTACAACACCTTCTTTGCCAAAGCCCACACGGGCTTATCTCGAGCTATGCAAGATATTAATTGAGTCGAAATTGTACTTAGAAGTTGGAAGTCTTCTAGTCTTCGATTTGTGCACTGCCATATCAAAACTGATCGTGGTATGATTTTTACGAACGCAATGCCCTACCTTTTCAAAAACTGCATCCAAAAGAGAAGCTCCCTTATACGAAACAGTCATACTTTTTTCTCTCCTATTATTAAGTTGTCTCCACTTCAAATAAGTCAACTTCAACTGCTTAACAGACGAGGGACGTCCTATTTCACTGGTCGCCGTTAATCATTCCAAGATATAAAGACTTCCAATCTTTTTACCTTTCATCAAAACGAGAACCCCACGAGATACCTTAATATCGCTTGACTCGATGTTAATTCTACAACCCTTCGAGTCCAAAATTCCCAATGAGATGATACTTTTCTTTAAGTCAGGAACATGTCTAACATCTGATAGTGCCTTAATTGTCTTGTCATGTATCTTCATCTGAACTGTATCAATAATGGTTACCTTACTGGATGAACCATTCCCCATCCACACAACTCAACTTTCAACTAAACTGTATGTGAAGAACTAGTCCCTGTTGGGACACATATAGAAAGAACACCCCGAATCTAGGATCCACTCGTACATAAGCTCGAAGCTTTCACTTGTTGACACCAATAAGAAACCACCACCCTTGTCATTGGCCAAATTAGCAATAGCTAAATCTTCCTCGTTGCTCTCAGCAACATTTTTATTTCGCAGTTTGTAACAATCTGTCTTGATGTGACCTAACTTCTTACAATAATGACATCTCTAGTCTCGCTTCCTTAATGCTACCAAAACTGAGGCTTACCTATCTAACTTGCTATCCAAACCAAACTCATTGTCTAGTTTATATTTGCTCAACAGATGACCCTTTACATACTCGAATGAGATATTATCTTTGTCATAAATCAGGGTCTTCTTGAAAGACTTACGAAAGGGGTAAAGAGCACAATAATAGAATAATAGCATAGTCTGATCTTTATCGTCAATATAGACCTCAATATTTTCTAAATCATTCAAAAGAGTAATAAATTGACTGATGTGACCTTTAAGGTGTTCAATTCTATCCATGTGGAACATGTATAGACGTTGTTTCAACACCAATCGGTTAGCCAAAAACTTTGTCATATAAAAGGTTTCTAACCTTTTCCATAAGGTGAATGTCGTTTTCTCCATTAAAACTGTAACACCCTAAACCCAGCCTAAACGTTATGCCCAAATTCGGGAGCGTTACGAAGAAGGGTTTTGAAACCAATGATACTTTATAAATATTGTATAGTTCAAGTTTTACTAGGCATATTCATTTATATAATCATTACTAAAATCGTTAAATCTTGTCCTTCAAAGTTAACCAAATATATCACAGCAGAAGTTTGAAAAATCGTTTAAATCAAAACCATGCTCATGTTTTCAAAAACATTTGTTCGCGTAAAATCGAAATTTTGTCAATCATCATAGTTTAAAAATCATAGGCGCAAATGAACAGTTTCAAAAGTCCGGAGAGTCCAAAAATTACAAAACTCTCTTGACAACCAGAAATTAAGTAAAACCCATAAATAAGGATAAGCAAAATAACAGTTTTTCGACACGTGGCCACTGCTAAGCCTCTGTCACACCGACCGACCTATGTCTGAGGATTACCTGAACAGAATAGACAAACATATGTGAGTTTTTTGAAACTCAGTGTGTAACCCAACTGAGATAGTGATATAACATATACAGAATCACATGTGCAGACAGATACAAATTTGGACCTAAGTCCTTAACAGATACAGATATTAGAATCAGATAAACAGAACAGATATACAGAATCCTCCCTCCATCCTTTACACACCATCTTTGGCCATCCCATCACACTATGTGGGGTTAAAAACATTCACCCATCCCTACACACCATATAGTATCGATGCAACACATAGCAGAATAATATGCAGCCAAGCTGCCAAATAATAGGCGAAAGGTCGCCGCACAGATCACTTCCTCCACGTTTGCAAATCTCAACCCAAACACAGATACAGAATACAACAGAATTATCATGCTTAACATGCTCGTATACAGATAACATATATACTCAAGCAGAACAATTAGACATACATATCAGTTTCCTACTCAGATCAGACTATCAGAATATCATATCACAAGAATTAGGGTTTGGTTAGCCCTTACCAACCCTACGGCAGGCCCACAGTTGATCGAAACGACCCGTGTGACCCTAGGGAAAATTTTAGAATTTTGGGCCCATATGCTCGTGTGCCCCACACGCCCAAATTGGCATTACCCATGTGGACCACACAGCCTGGCCCAAAACCCACACGCTCGTGTGGCTCACCCATATGGGCCCACATGCCCAATCTAGCCTAGCCCGTGTAGCCTACACGGTTACACCATCGCCGTCACATAGCCGTGTCTTGCACACGGCTAGCCACACGGCTGGGTACACACCCATGTGGCGTTGACAGGGCCCTTTTTCGGCTTTCGTCGAACCTTGATTTTTTGCGTTTAGGTTACACACCTAGTACGATTTTGATGCTACTGTAATCCCAAGCCCACCAGAACTTAAAGACAGCATTCCAATGACTTATTAGCAACCAATTTATGATATCATTAACGTAAAAATCGAGTAGCACAACCAAACTTACAACCAATGAAAACAGCTACAGACACAATTTAAGCCATTGAAGTAAAAATCACTGATTCAGCGCCTTTTCCTACTAAAGAAAAATCCTTAACGATAAAAAACTTCCAACCACACCATCAAGCCAATTCTGAAAAGAAAGAGATGATCACACTAAAGTCAAAACCACCATTAATAAGGCCATACTTATCTAAACCGAACGGGAAGCAATGATTTTACAGATTCAACGATGGGAATTCAATAGATGGAAAACAAAATTTGAGAGAAAACAAAAGAAAGTGGAGAAAGAAGAATGGGAACGTTAGAATCAGAGGGAAAACTGGGAAGAGAGAGAAAAAAATAAAAATGAAAATAAAATAAGATAATAAAAACAATATCTCAACTCCCCCACATTATCCCACTAACTAACCGACCCATTATATCCAACAACTTCAGAGTTTTGGTTCCACCGAACCTCTATCACACAACCGAAGCAAAAATTATCACCCACGCTCAAGCAGGGATTCGAACATAGGACTTCCAACACACTAACTCCTTACCAGTCGAACCAGCAAACTCATTCTGATATGAGTTTGCAAACAATATTACAAAAGCCTACCCAGCAGGGATAAGGCTAGGATAAAAAATAACAAAATTACCAAAAGTGAAACTTGAACCCAAGACCTCACACACACACCTAGAATACTTAACCAATGAAGCAGATGCATATTTGTGCCAAATTTCACCAAAAGAAAACTTAAATTATTCAGAGTGTTACAAAAACCTCCTACAACACATTATTTGTTAGACATAATTGAATCATGAATAGAGATTTTTTTTATCTAATCTATCCAATTCTTATTTATCCATGTTTGTAGTCTTCTTCTCTGTAAAGACATTCTCAAGATCACTCTGAATCAGAATTGTCGTCAACCAAACTTGTCATAGATTGAAATTTGTGATGCCATTGAACTTATCAATATCAAACCTTGTTGTTGCCATCTCTGAACGGGTTGATTGTGAAAATCGAATTAGCTTTAATACCAGCTTGTTGGGGATAAACCTGATTAAGCAACGAATAAGTAAAATAACAAAAAAAAAAACATTGAAAAGATCGAACACAAATATTTTACATGGAAAAACCCCTCCAAAGAGGATAAAAAACCGCGAGTAAAGATAATTTCACTACAATGGAAAATATGAAGAGTATAAAGATATAGATAAGATTATACCCCGAAATCTGGAAATAAGAATACTCAAAACGTAAACATAAAATTCTCTGAAAGCTTGAAAAACTGATACCTAAATGTGTTACGGATTATCTTTCTAGGGTGGAAAAAAGGGTTAATTTATAGGCTAAATTTGTAGGTTAAATAATATTAAAATAACCTACACTAATCAGAGTTTAAGTGAGAAACTAAAAATAGAGTTTAACTGAGAAAAAAAAAGTCAAAAAATGCGATGCATAACTCTACAATACATATATTTTGTTATGTTTGATTTTTTTATTTAATTATGCAAATATAAACACGTCATAAATATCAAAATTATAAAAATGATATATATAATTATTAAATTAATATAACAGTGGTGTTTCTTAAAATAATATAATATAATAAATAAATAATTTATTTCAGAACATCTTAACTTATTCTTTTGTAAAATTTGAGAAATACATGTATAGTGTATAAAATGATAATTATATATAGATTAACACATTCCAAAATAAAAATATTGTTAGTGAAATTTTTAGACTCCACAATTAATATTAAGTGGTTGATAAGTTATTTTATAAATGTATAGTAAAATATTTAAAAAATATAGACATATTAATTTTTTAAAACTGCTTGTGGAATAAGAAAAAATACACTCCAATGTACCAAATGCTCACCCAATATTTATATTAAAATTATTATTTACATAGTAAAAAATAAAAAGAAAATCATTTGATACACTGCCAATCGAATTTTTAGACTCCACAAGTAATCAGGGTGTTGACAAATGTCTTTTAAAGGTATAATAAAATATATATATATATAAAAAAGAGACACAGGTCAAATTTTTAAGGTTACTTGTGAAATAATCCAAATACTTATCCAAAAAAAAAAGTATTATGCTTTAATGGGAATGAAATTTAAAATTTCACAAAATCACCTTCTAATTATTTTTGGTAAAAGGACCATGAAGATCTTTGTATTAGGAGTCAAATTGCATTTTGCTCCATATACTCAAAAAATGGGTAAATTAGTCCATGTGCATTAAATCAAAGAGCAAATTGGTTCTTTTTGTTAAAATTTTCATACATTTGTATTGTTAAAAATTGACATGACTGACAGAATAACCAAATAGTGACACGTGGTATGCCATGTGTATCTTATGTGACGTACAGGACTTGTTTTTATCTATAGAAATGGATGAAATTTTTAACAAATGGACTAATTTACTCTTAAATCTAATGTGTAAGGACCAATATGCCCACTTTTTAAAAAGATTCCTACTAAAAAAATCTCCATAATACTTTACAAGTTTTCTTTTTTTTATCAAATCCAAATTATATTAACAATAAATTTTATTTAAAATATAAGTAATACATTTAATAGAAACTAGCTAAACAAAGGTACTTAGCTGGCTTTTGCCTTAATTTGGGTGCATTTTTCAACATTTCAATTACTTCACGACATCATTAGATTTAGAAAGCCACACCTTAGACTTAAAAAGAGGAACCAAACCCTAGAAAAAAAAATTTAATTTCCATTTTTTAAAATTAAAAAATTATGAATTTTAGAATTTTTTTTAAGGAAATATTTACTATGTTGAATTCGATCCTTAACCTTTAAACTCACTTAAATAAATATTTGGCTTTATAAGTCTTTAAACTTTTTATTTGAGTCCATACGTCTTTAATCTTTAATTTATATTGAAATATCATTCATTTTTAAATAAGAATTTTTACGTATACAAAGTTAATGATAAGTACTTATTTGCATACTATTAAAAAAATATAAAGATTTTTATTCAAATATATATAAAGATTTACTTAAAAAGAATTGCAATAACTAAACAATCTTTTTTTAATTACATTTCGATTTATTTTCTACTTCAAATTTATAACTTAATTTTGCACTTATATTGAAATCTCTAAATTTCCTTTTCATTATTTTTAATATATATTCATAGTTACAATTCACAAAAAAAAATTAAAAAGCAACCATTAGAGATTGTATGACCCGAATCCCGTCACTTGTTGAAGAAATAAATATATAGGACCATATCGCACAAGTTGAGTTTGTATAGAACTAGGGTTTTTCAAGTCGAAATTCCTCTTGTATCATTTGTTTTTCAACATTAATAAAAAAATTTCTCCTCTACCCGTATTTCTCGAAAGGATTTTCACGTAAAATTTGTATGTTCTTATTACTTTGCGGTCGTTCTACCGTCATTATTGACGTTTATTATAACAGCAACAATAAATCATATAATCATAAATATATAAGTAATTATTAAAATATAAAAATAATGAAAATAATGAATTAAAATGAAGATTTCCACCGGCTTTAAATTGAAGTTACTAAAAGATAAATCAAATAAAAGACAATTAATTTCATCTTTCAAAGAAAATAACTTGTTTCTGTTTATTATTGTGCCTAATCGAAAGTGACTTCTTAATAACTTCTATACGACTATATATAGTACCAAAGCCTTCACTTCAATTTTATTCATCTATTTATCCTCCTAATAATGTAATTCCATCTATGCTAAACATATCATAATTCTTTTGGAGGAGTGTTTTCTAAATATATACATAAAAAAATTGTTATTTTATTTTTATATAATTGTTATATATTTTTATTACGAAATTACAATAATTAATGACCATCAATATTACTAGAAAATTAAAATATTTTTATTAATTAAATTATTATATAAAATAAATATAATTTTATAGATTTTTTTAATTTTATAAATTTCAAATAAAACATTTTTTATTTTGACTTTACCATCATCACTGTGTTTGAATCCAAACATATATCGTAACGTAGATTTTAATCTCATCGCTACAATATAATAAAATATTAAAAATATTTTTATTAATAGTTTTATAAATAAATTCATATAATTTTTTTATTTATTTTTGGATTGAAAAAAAAAAAAAAAAAGAAGCTCTCATAAGAAACTTCCTCTCATACGCATCCCTATCGAATTAGCTCGGCTTGGGGGATAATTCAACACCATATTATAGATTCATTAATGGTTGTACTTCAACGCATAGGTTGAAATAATATTATGTGAAGTATTCTTTCCTTTTAGTAAAATTGTACTAGTGGTTGCATTTTTTATCAACAAATAGGCTTTTAGCTATAAACTTATACTAAATTATTTGTTTGTAGGTTGTAATTTTATGAGGAGAGAAAATTTACCTCTCATGTTAAACAAAATCAACTCGTTGAAGAATTACAAGGAAAAGCAGAAAAAAGAATGCTTGTTACATTTGATTAAAAGAAAATTAGGAAACATGGAAGGCCAAAATCAACAACATTGTGTAACACCCCAAACCCGGCCCAAACACCACGACCGGATCTGGTATGTCACTAAGAAAAATTTTGTCAAACATGTCGTATTTTCAGAAAATATTTTTCTAAAATTTATCATTTTATTCGAAAAAAATAAATAGTTGATAGTTTAAATAAAATATGCCTTTATGAATTAAAACCCTAAATTTAAATACATGCATTAGTTCAATAAGAATTTAAATAACTAAAAGTAATAAAAGCCCATAATAAAAAAAAATAAACTAGTGGCCCATGGCCTTATTACATCGAAGTTTAAAATCCATTAATTAAAAAAAATATAAAATAATAACTTGAGTCTTTTTGCTAAATCCACATATTCTGCTGCATGGCCACCTTGCGTTCCTCTCCAGCCCGGTCCGAAGCACTAGGTATCATCTGAAATGTTAATTAAAAGGGTGAGTCGCGAGACTCAGTGTGCAACCCTCATGCACCACTAGATTTTTGGGCCTTAAGCCCATTAAGTAAAATAAACAGTTTAATACTCATAACAAACATTAATAACAAATAATATGCAAGGCCCAACCCGTTTGCCTAGGTTTCCATCCGCTACACGCCCCCGTACCAACCGTTCACACCATTGGGGATTTCTACAATCGCCCCACACCGCTACACACCATGATAGCAGTCTTGCTGCTCATCCACGTATGATGGCCGAAGCCCTTATAACATATTATGGCCGAAGCCTGTATAATATTTAATGGCCGAAGCCCGTATAACAGTTCACGGCATTAGCCGCTACATCAGATCACGGTAAAAACCGCTACACATATAACGTATAACTTCCTCCTTTCATCAACCCAACCCATGCAATCACATACAAGCATTTTACTTATAACATTTAAACAGATTATTTACTAACCTGGGATCCGTTTTTACCCTCCTTGGGCTTTCATCAATAAACCGAGATGTTGGCAATTATCAAAACATATATAAATCTTATGATCATGCATTTTATGATTAGATCTAGATGGTAGGGAAGTATTACACACCTGTTATCGCGAAAATCTATTATCCTTAACGTAGAGCCTTATTTGTCGAATCCCGAAAATCCCTAAGAAACGTCACCTCCCTACCTTCGGCTTTTCCACCAAATCGGCTTTAATGGAACAGATTCGGCTTCTAGGGATAAAGAGTATAATCGACAGGGCCTTGGAAAGAATGATTTGGATTAGGAGCTTGATAAGAATAAAGGAATCACAGAAAAAGGAGAAATCCCGAAACTCACCGGATTAAAGAGGAGTATACGGCTTACTGTGCACCTTCGGGAAACAGAGATCTCACTTGTAGATTCGACTTTGAGAAGAGAAGAGGGGAAAGTAAACTGTGTTTGGAGAGTTGCGGCAAAGAAAAGGTTTTGAGAGAAAAGGAGAAGAGAAATTCGGCTAGGTGAGAAAGAAGAGAGAAAAATTGAAAGAAAGGATGATCACTTGGCTTATATAGATTTCGGCAATACACTCCCCCTCCCAGAGTTGGATTTTCGGCCAACTCTGCTGTTATCTGATAGCTTTTATCTTTCTTGTTATCTTAATCCCTTATCTCCTCAAAAATAGCCCTTATCTTTCTCTTCCTTTATCTTCCTATTTATCAAGAAAATAAAAGAATTAAAATCCCTATTTTGTAGCTAGTGTGCCGTCCACTCCTAGGGCTCCTAAGTGCCGAATTTTTGACCCAAAAACTTGGGCTCTCAGTAGCCCTTACTTGGCCCAAACTCCTCCCCCCTTATGACGCCACATTATGCCCACTTAAAGCTCCTCAAATCTTTGGGCCACAAGCCCAGCTTGTCACTTAATTAACTATCTACTTAAATTATGAGCTAACACCATTTATTAGCCACCTAACCCAAATTTTTAAAGCCCAAAATATCACTTAAATTACCCAGAACATTAATTTAAACCCTAATCCAAATATTTAATCTGTGCCTCAATTCAACTTCAAATTCTTAAATTACAAATTAATCAAGTACCACATATAAATGCACAGGCCTATATTTAGGATATTACAGTTCTACCCCCCTTAAAATAAATTTCGTCCTCGAAATTTACCTGATCAAAAGAGATGGGGATACTGCTGTCATATAACATCCTCTGGCTCCCACGTCGCCTCTTCAGCGCCGTGATTTCGCCATAAAACTTTAACCAATAGAACGGACTTCCTTCTTAACACTTTCACGTATCGGTCCAAGATTTGCACTGGTTCTTCCTCAAAAGACAAATCTGGCCTTACTTCAAGTCCTTCCACTGGCACTATGTGCGATGGATCAGATCGATAACGTCTCAGCATCGAAACATGGAACACGTCATGTATCTGCCCCAACTCTGAAGGCAACTCCAAACGATAAGCCACTGGCCTCACACGTTCTAACACCCTATAAGGCCCAATAAACCGGGGACTTAGCTTACCCTTTCGTCCAAACCTCATTACTTTCTTCCACAGAGATACCTTCAAGAAGACTTGGTCTCCTACTGCGAATTCCACCTCCTTCCGCTGTCGTAACCATTTTTTGACAAAATGGGAATCGACTTTGGCTTTGAAAATAAAGAAAACGGGAGTCGCCACCGATCTTTTATTAGGTGTGATCGGATCACCTTTGTTTTAATAAAACATTTTGATTTACTAAAACGATGCTTTTGGTCTACGAATGTTCGAAAGAAATAGGTTCGGGAGTCGGTTACGTGCGAGGAAGGATTAGCACCCTCACAACGCCCGAAACCGGTACCAAATTGATTGATCAATGTCCTAATGTCAAAAAGTTAAAAATATTTAGGGTAAAAAAATTTGAACAGAATAAAATTCGTCTATTCGGGATTAAATCTTAAGATTATCTCGCTTCAAAATAATAAAAGTATCATACCCAACACGTTAGGGTATAACACCCTTATACTTCGACACCGAGATCATCTTCGACGAGAAAAGGATATTTGAATATTTAGTCGAACGAAAAGATCGACACCCAACACGTTAGGGTGTAATTTTTCGGCTTTCTAAACGCACAAATATTACCTCTTTTGTATGAATTAAAAAATGTCGGATTGCGATTTAAAATCGTTGATCCACATGACGCAACAAAAAATACGAAATCAACAATACTAGTAATAAAAGATACAATAGTATAAAAGTGTAAAGGTAGCAGACGGCTTTGAAATAATAAAAAAAAAGGTTGAAGGTATTAGTAAAGATAGAGATAATAAAAAGTATATACACTATGATAGCACGAATATAATAATAATAAAAATAATGATAATGATGATGATAATAATAATGATAATAATAATATGTACAACATAATAATAATATAATAATTACAATAATTAATAGTAATAAAATAGTATAGTAATAATACTAAGACAATAATAATGATACGAGGTATATAATATAATAAGATAAGTATATTAAATATAATAACAGTAGTAATTGTAGATATAATAATAACAACAATAATAGTAATAATAATAATAACAGTATAATAATATAAATAAGATAACAATGGTAGTGATACGAAATATATACAATATACTGGTATACATATAGTAATAATAATATAATAAAGTTAATATATACGAGTAATAATACAATAACAATAACAATAGATAGTAATAATAATAATAATAATAATAATAATAATAATAATAATAATAATAATAATAATAATAATAATAATAATAATAATATGTATAATATAATAGTGAATATGATAATAATAAAATAGTAGTATAGTAATAATAATAATGATAGTATAATAATGAATACATAAAATAATAATAATTAATAATGCGAGACATGTACAATATAATAATATAAATATGATGATAACAGTAATGATAATAAGAATAAGAGTAATAATTAATAATGCAAACACTAAATGAATATAATAATAATAAAGTAATAATAATAATAGGAAGTTTAGCTAGGTAAAAAAAGATAGTGAAAATAAATAAAAAAAGGACTAAATTAAGAAAAAATGAAATTTCGGGGTGGATTTAGAATAAAAGAAAGATTTGGGGGACCTATTTACACGCGCGAAAGGATTGGGGGGACCCCGGAGGTAATAAAACCCTCTCACCAAAACTCGTAGCAGTAGAAAGGACCGAATTGTAAACAAAAGTAACTTTTTTGGGCCAAATTAAAAATAACAAAAAATCTAATTTTAAAAAAATGAAAATGCGGAAGGACCAAAAGGGTAATTAGCCCAATTGATGAAAACGCGCGAATCCCCAGGTCGGGTGGGGTCGCGCACGCGGGTCGCCGTGAAACGGCGCCGTTTCGGGACAATCCCCCTAGCTTAAACGACGTCATTTGGTGTTCATATATAAGGCCCAAATCTGGTTTTAAAATTTATTTCTTCTTTGTTTTGAAAAAAAGGTTCTTTTTTTTTAATTTTTTATTTTATATATTTTCTTTTATATGTATGTATGTTTGTAAGATAAGAGATTCGAAAAAGAAAAAAAGGATATACCTTCGAAAGTATAGATCTGACTCTTTTTTTTGTGTTTTCTCTATTTTTGTTTGATCTTGCTGCTATTTAGTGTTTGAATCTGTATTTTCTTCTTTTTTTTGAAGAGAAAAAAAGGCCCCTTACATCCTCTTTTTGCTTGGCTTATATAGCCGAATATTAATAACAAAATACAATGTTCTCATTTTTTTTTTATTCTTTTCTGCCCCTGGTGCTGTTGTGGTTGTCTTCTTTTGCAGGTTTTCAGGTAGTGGAGCAGTTGGAGGAGATGGTGGCCGACAAACAGGCGTGGTGCTAGTGGCTGTGGAGTTGCGACGCTGGTGGCTAGGGTTCCAAAACCCTAGTCTTCCAAAACTCTAAACTGTTTGGGCCTCTTGGGCCGTTTGTAGATGGGCTTGTTTTATTTTGTTTGGTTTTGGGCCCTAGGTTAATGAACCCGGGCCAAAATTGGTTACTACAGCTGCCCCTCTTTGTTCATTGTCGTGAAACGAGAATAGAGTAAAGACAATAGAAGAACCAATTTTGCCCGGCCTTGGCAGGCTTTGACTTATTGGTCCTCATCTTCTTTAAACAACTTCAAACTCCACTGTAACTCGTTGCTTTGATCAGCTTCACTATTTCGTTGTATTTTCAGGGAGATAATATTTCCTATTCCATTGCTTCTTTGAGGGCACAGTAACTAGCGCCTCGATCGGCTTCGATGTGATTTCAGGGAGAAGATATTTCCTATTCCATTGCTTCTTTGAGGGCACAGTAACTAGCGCCTCGATCGGCTTCGATGTGATTTCAGGGAGAAGAGATTCTCATCTTTGATCTACTCCACCGAGACTTCAAGGAAATAAGTTTAAACTTTTCAAACTGCTTCCCTACTATCTTCGGGGAGGCTTCGATCTTCAGTCTACTCCAATGCTACTTCCGAGAGATATGGCCTGTAGCTTCATTTTGCTCTTGCTCAATCTTCTTTGTCCACTGGAACTTCTTCGTTCAATTTGCTCAATGCGACTTCAGTCTTCCGTCTGTAAGTACTTCCTCGTGTGACCCGAGGCTCAACCCCCTTCTCTCAGCGTGTGACCCGAGGAGTTGATTTTGCAAGCAGACATTGAAAAACAGAGATTTAAAATACCTCAGCGTGCGACCCGAGGCTCAACCCCACTCTCATAATATGAGTTGATTTTTTTGAACCAACAGAAATTGAAAAGTAGAAATACCTCAGCGTGCAACCTGAGGTTCAACTCACCTGAGATTTTTTTTTAGGACAGAAATTGAAAAACAGAAATTGAAGAACAGAAATTGAAAAATACCTCAGCGTGTGACCTGAGGCTCAACTCACCTCTCGCAAAATGAGTTGCTATTTTGAAAAATATTGAAAAACACCTCAGCGTGTGACCTGAGGCTCAACTCACCTCTCGCAATATGAGCTGATTTTTTAACAGAAATTAAAAGACACCTCAGGGTGTGATCCGAGGCTCAACTCACCTCTCGCCATATGAGTTGATATTTTGAAAAGAAATTAAAAGACACCCCAGGGTGTGACCCAAGGCTCAACTCATCTCTCGCAATATGAGTTGATATTTTGAAAAGAAATTAAAAGACACCTCAGGGTGTGACCTGAGGCTCAACTCACCTCTCGCAATATGAGTTGATATTTTGAAAAGAAATTAAAAGACACCTCAGGGTGTGACCCGAGGCTCAACTCATCTCTCGCAATATGAGTTGATATTTTGAAAAGAAATTAAAAGACACCTTAGGGTGTGACCCGAGGCTCAACTCATCTCTCGCAATATGAGTTGATGTTTTGAAAAGAAATTAAGAGACACCTCAGGGTGTGACCCGAGGCTCAACTCACCTCTCGCAATATGAGTTGATATTTTGGGAAGAATATTGAAAAACACCTCGGGGTGCAACCTGAGGCTCAACTCACCTCTCGCAATATGAGTTGATATTTGAACAGAAATTAAAAGACAGAAATTGAAAAACACCTCAGCGTGTGACCTGAGGCTCAACTCACTTCTCGTATTATGAGTTGATTTATGCAACCGAAATCTCAAAATATATCATCTGGTGGAACTCGAATGTTTTCTTTTCCTTGGTTTGGTACAACTATCGTCAACTTCTCGCTTTACTGGCGTACCTGTATGTGTCATGCGTGATGTTATCATGATATGCACGTGTTTTTCTTAAATGTTTTTATGCCTACATGACTATGCCATGCATCCTGGGTTTGTCCTGTGTCTCTCGTTACGACTCTCATGATGACCCATCTTCGTTGCTTCGATTCTTGATTTTTCTCAGGTCGAGTAATCTGTGTTTCTCGTATATCCCCCCTTTTTTTGCCCCCTGTTGAACTTTGTCCTTGTTTTGAGGCTCTCGTACTTACCCAATTCTCATCCAGGTAATGCTCAATATTCTTTTCGTTTAGAGCATGTAATTTCACTGTTTATCTCTAAAATGAAACATAAATAAAATGCATGAAAATGGCAAAATAGGCGGGAAAGGGATACCTCATATTTATATTTATTTCAAAAGCAACAAGCAAAGCATTATAAAAGGAAAACAAGTTCAGTTGCCGTAAGTGCTTTAGATATCCGACGCACGAACTTCTCCATGTTTCTTCATCCTGAATCTTTTCGAGCAAGATTTTTCGTGTAGAAGATTCTTGAGCTTCAGAATCCGCTTCAATACTATAATCTCGCCGTTTGACTCCTTGTTCAAACCATTCTTGCTTTTTCGACCCAAATTCGCTTCCTTGGGACGCCCTTTTGGGTTTTCACCCTAAGCCTTCTTTGTTTATCATGACGCCTTTTTCGGGTTTTCATCTTGATTTTTTTTCTTTTTTTTTAGGCGTAATATTTCTTCACGGCATCCAAGTTTACCGGATTTGGTAGCTCTTTCCCATCCATTTCAGTGAGAATCAAAGCTCCACCTGAGAAAGCTCTCTTTACGACGTATGGTCCTTCCCAATTCGGTGCCCATTTTCCTCGAAAGTCTTTCTGTATCGGGAGAATCTTTCTCAGGACGAGTTCTCCTTCACGAAACTCTTTTGGACGCACCTTCCTGTCATGGGCGGCGATCATTCTTTTTTGGTACATTTGTCCATGACAGATTGTTTTTAGGCGTTTTTCTTCAATCAGGTTCAATTGGTCATATCGAGCTCGAACCCATTCCGATTCTTCTAGTTTTGACTCCATTAAGACTCGCAGGGAGGGGATCTCAACTTCAATGGGTAGTACAGCTTCCATTCTAAAGGAGTTGCCCCCGTGGAGGTCCGTACACATGTGCGATACGCATATAGAGCAAATGGTAGCTTCTCGTGCCAGTCTTTATACGTCTCAGTCATTTTCCCAATAATTTTCTTGATATTTTTGTTAGCGGCTTCTACCGCCCCGTTCATCTTTGGACGATAGGGAGAGGAATTATGATGCTTTATTTGAAATTGCTCGCACACTTCCTTCATTATCTTGTTGTTCAGATTTAAAGCATTATCTGAGATGATTTTCTCAGGCAAACCGTATCGACATATGATCTCCTTTTTTAAGAACTTGCAAACTGCGGTCTTGGTCACATTAGCAAATGAGGCAGCTTCTACCCATTTTGTGAAGTAATCTATGACCACAAAAATGAATCGATGTCCATTAGAAGCCTTCGGGAAGATTGGTCCTATAACATCCATGCCCCACATAGAAAAGGGCCACGGAGAAGTCATGACATGAAGGGGTAAAGGTGCTGCATGAATTTTATCGCCATAAACTTGACATTTGTGACACTTTCGTGCGTAACTAATGCAGTCGCTTTCCATTGTCAACCAGTAATAACCGAGCCTCATAATCTGCCTGGCCATAGTGAAGCCATTAGCATGCGTTCCACAAACTCCTTCATGGACCTCTTCGAGTATCTTTCTGGCTTCAACAGTATCCACACATTTCAAGAGCATTTGATCTTTCCCTCTTTTGTATAGGATGTCCCTATCGAGAACAAATCCTGCTGCCAATCTTCTGATCGTTCTTTTGTCGTTCTCGTTTGCTTGCTCGGGATATCTTTGATTCTTGACATATTCTAAGATATCGTGGAACCATGGTTGTCTATCTGCTTCGTTTTCAATGCTAAAACAATGCGCAGGGGCCTCATATATGCTCATCTGGAGAGGCATTATTTCTGTTTCTCGGTTTGCTTTGAACATTGAAGCCAAGGTGGCCAGGGCGTCAGCCAATTGGTTTTCTTCCCGTGGGAAGTAATTAAAAGTCACTTCTTCGAATTCTTCAACCAATTCCGCAACAAGATCGCGATATTTGACCAACTTCGAGTCTCTTACTTCCCAATCTCCACGGATTTGGTAAATCACCAATGCCGAGTCTCCAGAGACCGCTAAGACCTTGATGTTCTGCTCGATAGCTGTGCGAAGTCCCATGATGCAAGCTTCATATTCCGCCATGTTATTGGTGCAGAAGAAATTTAATCTGGCAGTAAAGGGGTAATGATTCCCTTCTGGTGACACTAAGACTGCTCCAATCCCATGCCCCAATGCATTTGACGCACCATCAAAACTCATCTTCCATGATTTCTCTTTCGATGATTCACATTCTTTTTCTGTAATGCATATCAAGTCTTCGTCTGGGAAGTCAAATCTCAATGGTTCGTATTCCTCTATTGTTCGAGTTGCTAAGAAATCAGCTATTGCGCTCCCTTTAATCGATTTCTGGCTCACGTATACGATGTCATTCTCCGATAGTAGGATCTGCCATCATGCCATTCTTCTTGAGAGTGCAGGCGAGTCCATCATGTATTTTATTGGGTCCAGCTTTGAAATCAACCACGTCGTATGATACAGCACATATTGTCTAAGCCTCCGAGTTGCCCAGACCAGAGCACAACAGAATTTTTCGATTGACGGATACTTTGCTTCATACTCCGTGAATTTCTTGCTGAGATAATAGATCGCCTGTTCCCTTTTTTCGGACTCATCATGTTGCCCCAGGACGCAACCCATTGACTTTTCGAACACAGTCAGATACAGTATTAGCGATCTTCCAGGAGTTGGTGGTACTAGCACCGGGGGACTAGACAAATACCGCTTTATCTTGTCCAAAGCCTCTTGACATTCCTCGTTCCATTCTCCAGGATTATGTTTTCGAATGAGTCAAAAAATCAGATCACACTACTTGGTGAGTTGAGCAATGAATCGAGCGATGTAGTTCAGTCTCCCTAGAAATCCTCTGACTTCCTTTTGTGTGCGCGGGGGCGGTAGTTCTTGTATGGCCTTTATTTTATCCGGATCGACCTCGATTCCTTTCTCGCTAACGATGAACCCCAGTAATTTCCCAGAGGTCGCCCCGAAGGTACATTTGGCTGGGTTAAGCTTCAGTTGGAATTTTCTCATTCTTTCAAACAACTTCCGGAGGTTCTCAACATGCTCTCTTTCCCCTCGAGATTTGGTAATCATATCGTCGACATAGACTTCTATTTCCTTGTGCATCATGTCATGAAACAATATTACCATGGCTCTCTGGTATGTTGCCCCGGCATTCTTTAGTTCGAACGGTACCACTTTGTAGTAGAATGTCCCCCACATTGTCGTGAATGTAGTTTTCTCCATATCTTCGGGAGCCATCTTGATTTGATTGTAACCTGAAAATCCATCCATGAAGGAGAAAAATGAATGCTTTACCGTATTATCTACCAATGTATCGATGTGTGGCAACGGGAAATTATCTTTAGGGCTTACTCGATTCAAATCACAGTAATCCACGCACATTCGCACTTTGCCATCTTTCTTCGGTACTGGGACTATATTAGCCACCCATTCTGGATATCTAAAGATTTGTAGGAAGCCAGCATCAAATTGTTTCTTTACTTCTTCCTTTATCTTTAAGAGCATTTCAGGCCTCATCCGCCTTAACTTCTGTTGGATAGGCTTGCATTCTAGTTTTAATGGGAGTCTGTGGACCACTATATCTTTGTTCAAACCTGGCATATCTTGATATGACCATGCGAACACGTCTTTGTATTCATGAAGCAAGGCGATCAGATCATGTTTGGTGTCTTCTGACATGGAGGTCCCAACTTTTACCTCTTGCCTCTTTTCTTCGTTTCCTAAATTCACTGTCTCGACAGATTCTCAATAGGGCAGAATCTGTTTATCCTCTTGTTCTACCATTCTTAGTAAGTCTGGGGAAGAGACATAATCTTCAGCATCTTCTTCAGCCTCGAATTCTCCCACATAAATGGCTTTCTCGAAGTCGATTTTAGGACTTGTAACAGGATCGTTCACGTCGTTGATATCTGAGCACCTGAAAAGTAGATGAAAAAGAAACTATAGAGGGACATCAAGGTACCGAATCCTATAAACGTGATACGATGATACGGGATATATAGGGACAGGTTAAAAAAGGAAATAAATATGGAGCCGGTGAGAATGAAAAGACCATGACAAAATGCATCTTTATTCATGTTTCATTTAAAAGCTAGATAGACAACATAAAATCTCATAACAGATTCCCCTACAGCTTAGGGGCATACAAAAAGTCAGCATTGTGCATTACTTTGGAGGAGACTTGGAAATTACGAGGAGATCCACGGCAGTCCAATTGTTCGGAGTGAATCCAGAGGGGCAAGGGCGTATCGCTAAAACATCTTCCACTGCATTATTCCCTTTGTTAATGACGTTTATGCCGAAGTCCCGTAGGCCCCTTTCTACCCATGACATCATGCTTTGTGGATCATCTTTTCCCGGGTATGTAATTCCTGCCGATGTAAATGTTTTCGACAAAGGCGGATACATTATGGGCTCCCATTCCAATTCCTGACCTGAGGCTCTTGCAATCCTCCTTTCTTGCTCTTTCTGTAACTGTTTCCTTCTTTGCCATGCATCGGGCTTGAATCCTAATCCACATCAAGCCTTATGGTATACTGGCTTTAGTTCTCTGACTATTCCTTGCTGGTACTTTCTCAAACCTCTCTTTGCTTTGGCTTCTTTCCCCACAGTCAGCTTGATTCCCATCTTGGTATTCCTTAACAGCTTGGGCATGGGGGCTTTGCTTTCTTCAGCGATAAAGGTAGCATTGATGAATTCGAAGGAACGGAAGGAACATTCTACCGCATTTTTGTTCACCTCGATATAGGGTGCATCAGTGGAGATGGACGAGACGATGTCTTCCTCACCAGCGACCGTGATCAAGCGATTACCCATGAAAAATTTTACTTTTTGGTGGAGAGATGAAGGGACTGCCCCAGCAGAAAGGATCCAAGGTCTCCCTAAGAGGCAATTATATGAAGGCGAGATATCCATGACCTGGAATTCTACGTCATATGTACACGGGCCCACATCTAGAGGAATTTCAATCTTCCCCATGGCCTCTCGTCGTGTCCCATCGAATACTCTTACTGTAGAATGACAAGGCCTCAGATAAGACATATCTACTGGCATTTTGGATAGTGTGGCCAAAGGCATGACGTTAAGCGCAGACCCGTTATCAATGAGTACACTCGGCACTATGTAACCCTTACAATATGTCGTAATATGTAATGCTTTGATAGAGCCTCTACCATTTGGTGGTATTTCATCGTCGCTGAAAGAGATGAAATTGTCTGTGTTTAAGTTGTTTGCCCACCTGTCAAGCTTTTCCAGAGATACATTACTTTCCACATAAGCTTGATTCAGCACTTTTAGCAAGGCGTTCCGATGTGCCTCAGAGTTCAGTAGCAGGGATAACACCGAGATTCTTGCTGGCTACTTGTTCAATTACTCCATGATGTTATATTCACTGTGTTTGATGAACTTCAAGAATTCACGTGCTTCATCCTCATTCACGGGCCCTTTAGCTTCTTGTTCGGGTTGTATTTCAACCTCAACCTCGGCTTCATGCATTGGTGCCTTTCCTTTTTGACTCGAGTCGACGGCTTTCTTTTTTGGTTCAACCATATTGGGAGAATAACATCTCCTGCTACGGGTGAAATGCCCCACCTCGCTAACATCACAAGTCGTAGCTTCGGGCATGGTAATGCTGACATCATATTTCCACGGCACCGCCTTGCTGTCCTTGTAAGAGAAGGGAGAAGGTACTTTGATTATCATCCTTGGTTTCACTTCTTCCTTCTTTGCTTCATAGTAGATTACCAAGGGTCGGTCAGCGCTATAAGGGGGACCTGATGATTGACCCTCGGAAGCACATATATCCTTTTCGTCGATCTCTTCCTTCTTATTACAGATCTCAACCTCCTTGTTGTTCATCATACCTTGAAGTAGTTCTTTAAATTCCTCACAAGATTGGATATGATGTCCTTCTATGCCGTGAAAAACGCAAAAGTTTTGGCCTACCATGCTTTCCTCCTTGAAACTTCTGCCGTGTAAACCCTTTTCAGCCATTATTTCCCACACTTTCCTCAAAGGTGTCCTTATCTCAGAGACGCAACTTTTGGCTTGCCACCCATCTTCTTGTGTCACCACACTTACGTTCCCTACAGGATGGTTAGGGAGCGGATTTCCAGCCACATTACCGGTGCCGTCAAATCATAGAATCCCCACATCGATAAGACCTTGAACCCTCCTTTTAAAGGCTATACAATTGTCCATAGAATGCCCCTGGTTTCCAGCATGATACATGCAATTAGCATTAGGATCGTACCACTTTGGGTATGGAGGCTTCAGTGGTGCCATGTAATACGGGGATATTAACTGTTTTTCCAATAATTTTGGGCACAGTTCCCCGTACGACACGGGAATAGGGGTGAACTGAGGTTTTTCAGGATTGGGTCTTGTTGGTCTTTGTTCATTTATAGGCTGACTTTGAGCAGGCGTGGCATTTGGCCGGGATATGGTGAACGGTCTTTGGTTATCAGCGGCATAGACGGGGTAAGGAGGGGGTGTTTGATAGTAGAGGTTTTGAAGAGGAAATTAAAAATTTGGGGGTGGGCGAAATTGAGGTCGTGGTTGGATCGGGTATGGATTGGGAGCGTAGTGGTTTCCAGTCTCCACCATATAGGTTTCAGGATCTTTCTTCTTTATAAGTGCTGACCTCTTCGAGCTCTCGGAACCTTCCATCCTTCCACTCTTTATGCCATTCTCAATGAGTTCCCCTGATATTACGATATCAGCGAAGTCTTTTGTGGCATTTCCCACTAACTTGTCATAAAACGGTGCCTTCAAAGTGTTAATAAAAAGGACCGTTATCTCATTTTTAGTTAGTGGGGGTTCTACTTGAACCGAGACGTCCCTCCATCTTTGAGCGTATTGTCTAAAAGTCTCTGACGACTTCTTTTCCATCATCTGTAGCGTTAGTCGATCAGGCGCTATGTCGGAAACGTGCTAGTATTGCTCACAGAACACTGAAGCTAAGTCATCCTATGACTGGATCCTCTCTCTACCGAGCTGATTATACCACCGGAGGGCTGACCCGATCAAGCTATCTTGAAAGCAGTGTATTAACAACTTGTCTTCGTTCACATAACCAGCCATTTTTCGACAAAACATGGTAAGATGCGCCTTTGGACACCTTGTTCCATCATATTTTTCGAAGTCTGGTGCTTTAAATTTCGGAGGCAAGACCAGATCGGGAACCAAACTGAGCTTTTGGCGCTCATTGCAGAGGAGATTCTAGTTCCCTCTATTGCCCTGAGTCTTTCTTCTAGATCCTTATACTTGTCCTGAGCATCCTGATCTTTCATTCTTAGCTTGGTTATTTCTATAGGAACATCCAAATCTGGGATAATAGGGTCAGCAGGGTTAGCTTCGGGGTTTGGTACAAATATTCCTGGTCCTAGATGAGCAGGTGGTGGTACAGATGGTTGTTCCAGGCCTGTAGATTCCCTTTGAGGCCAACCTCCTGGTACTGTATGGGTGTGAGGCGGAGTAAATCCTGGGGGATGGAGTGGACTCTGATTGACTCTCGAATGGGGTTCTGTAATATCAGAACTCTGCACAGGTCATTTTCCTTTGACCAGGGTCGTCACCATCTCCATTAGCTTGGTCATTTGGTCCTTGTGCTCAAGTGATTCTTCCCTGGATTTCACCATCAGGTCCCTTGTTTCTTGCTGCGACTGGGCCAACTGCTCTTGCAACTGTCCTTCGATTCTTTTCATTCTTTCGATTCTTTCGTTGAGTTCAGCATCCATGGCTCTAGTTCTTAATCGGGTTCTATAATGGTGATGCGATTCCAGATCCGTAATGTCGAGCTGTAAGTTATACGATTCTTAGTCTTAGTGAATGATTGGGGTGATATGATGCTGTTGTATGGAATGCAATGCAAATGCATGGTATGAATGCAAAAAGGTGTCAATTCTGATTCAATTCCTTATAGGAAACTTCCTTAGAAAACAAAGCTCTTTACATAAAATAGATTACAGATACGGTTTGGCCTTAACGCCTAGATCCCTAATCTTTTGGAGTAACGAAACCAACTCTTGTCCTTGGCTTGTTCGTGACTCATGTCGCACGCTTAATACCTCCGCTTCTACTGCCAAAATTTGTAAGTCTCGGCCACCTCTCGAATCTAATTTATGGCTTCTCTCATGAGATAGTCTCTATTTTCGATTTGCTTCTGAGCCTTATGTAACTCCTCCTCCCGTTGCTCCCTACTCTCTTTCAGGTACCCAATATAATTCTGACAATCTTGCAGTGCCACTTCTAACCCTTTGGTCTTCTTTTCCATTTCTTTGATCCTGCTCAAGCTTGCCTTTAATTCTATCACAGAATCGCGATTCCGATAATGATTTAAAGACCTTTCTACCTCCGCCACTCTAGTCTTTAACTCATTTCTTCTGTTTTGGCCTTCCGACACTTGCTTTTCTAAGATCTCTTTCTGGGCCTTCATTTCTTGGAATTTCCTTTCCCGTTGCTCAGTCCTAGCTCTTTCCTCTTGTAAATCTTGTTGCCATTGACTCGAAGTCTTTCCTAGTCCCGCAGTTCTCATTGAGAGACGCATCTTTTTATAGTCCTTCTTTAGGCTATCCAACTCTTCTTCGGTTTTGTTCTTCCCTTTCCTTATCTTTTCTGCTTCTGGTTTCTGTATCTCTACGTCCAATTTCAAAAGCATCCTTTCCTCCTCTAACTGTTCAATTTTCTTCTCGAGCTCTGAACTCCGTTGTACAAAATCTTGCTTTATAATTTCTAACTCTGTCGGTATCATTTGCAATCGTTCCTCCGTAGATTGAGCATTATCTGAACTTGGTCTCGGGATATTGTTGTTGATTCTTTTGTTTAGCCACACTGTATACTCGGAAGTCACCATTTCACCCACAGTCAACCTCTTCATCCGATGGGTTGCTTCCAAGCATTTGCAATTTCCTTAATCTTCTTCTTATAACCTTCTCCTGTATAAGAGAATTCGCTTCGATCCAACCCATGTGTTGCTGGCACGAACTGTCTAGATTGGTATTGTCTTGCTACTAGCAAAGGGGTATACCCGATGACTCCCCAAATTCCAGGTAGAGGGACCCAACTAGAGGCTCCGCATCTGTAAAGGATCTCTCCAGGCATCATCCATGGAGCTCTCCACTCAATGTCTCCTTCCTGAAGATTCTGAAGAATTATCCTCCATCCTTCTTCCGTTATATCTTCTCGTCTTGACACGGCTACTTCCTCTTTTATCGGTGAATAGTCCTTATAAAAGGGTCGACAAGAGACTTTATCCATCTTCCAAAGATGCCCATGAAACCATACCATCAATAGCTGTGTGCATCCGATAAACCTTCCTTCTCCCGCTCTTCTGCATGCATTCAATGATAGGAAAGTCTCCGCAAGAATTGCCGGGACAGGTGTGACTTGTTTATCCAATCGGTCGAATAGATCCACTACTGCTTCATCTATGTGTCTCAGGGCTTTTGGGAAGACGACTAATCCGTAGAGGCCTAAGGCGAAGATATCAACCTTCCTTCTCACGTCAGGATGCGTCAAAATCAAATCCCTCAAGTTTACCCAAGGAATACATCTCCCTTCACCTTTCTATTGAATCTTGGTCGAGATCCACTGTTCACTCATTCTCGTAATTTTCATCAACTTCTTCGCCAAAGGAGGGACATAGGCAGGCCTAATATAAACCTTGTCGGCTTGTATTCCGGGAATACAAAGTAAAATGGTATATTCTTTTATTGTCGGCACCAGATCCACTTTTCTAAAAGTGAAGCAACTGTATGCAGAATTCCAAAATTGGACCATAGCCCGAAACAGGTGTCTATCTATCTTAACATCCAACAAGTGAGAGATGTCGCCGTAGCGGTGGTGGAACATCTGTTTAGCTTCATCTTCCCAATGGGTCCAGATATCTCGCAACTCTTGAAGCTCATTTTGTGTCACACTGACACGGGTAAAGTCCCTCAGCTCCGACGTATGACCTTCAACTAAGCTATCTCCTTTTTCCAACTGTAACTTTTTTTACCACGCGCGTACAACCGCATTGTCTTCTACTTTATCAAGAAAGTTGTTTTCTATAGCAAACTTCCTATCTCAACAACCGAACAGAAATTGACACCTCTTTATATGGTATGTCATGCAAGTCAAACAAATCAACACGAGTCAGTATTGCATAATCAAAACAAGCAAAATATCATCACACATTTATTTGGGTAACTATTTCGACGTTCTACCTATGGTAGGCTCTAGGGCTTCTACATGGGGTCTGGTTCTAGAGAGGGGTACCTGAACCAACAGATTTCTCAATCCTCACCCATTATAGGCTCATATGGACCGAGTTCGGTTCAGGGGGTTACATTTCCCTATGGTCATGCGGAGGTGAAGACCTCACGAAGCGCATAGGTACGGATGTATCCCGGAAGCAATCCACTAGCCCATGCGGAGGTGAAAACCTCACGAAGGCTTAGTTTCTTACTCCACTTAAAAGGTGCGACCACAACGGTCATGCAATGCAAATGTAAGTATTATGAGACTCAACAGTATTGCAGGCACAGCATAAGCAGATGCATCAAGAAGAAACATGATTTTTTGTTTTGTAAAAAAAAAATTCCAAGTTTTCAATCACAAGGACAAAAATCAATCAATTTATGGCCTGACTCTCGAAGTGTCCCCAATGGAGTCGCCATGCTGTCGTAACCATTTTTTGACAAAACGGGAATCGACTTTGGTTTTGAAAATAAAGAAAACGGGAGTCGCCACCGATCTTTTATTAGGTGTGATCGGATCACCTTTGTTTTAATAAAACATTTTGATTTACTAAAACGATGCTTTTGGTCTACGAATGTTCGAAAGAAATAGGTTCGGGAGTCGGTTACGTGCGAGGAAGGATTAGCACCCTCGCAACGCCCGAAATCGGTACCAAATTGATTGATCAATGTCCTAATGTCGAAAAGTTGAAAATATTTAGGGTAAAAAAATTTGAAAAGAATAAAATTCGTCTATTCGGGATTAAATCTTAAGATTATCTCGCTTCAAAAGAATAAAAGTATCATACCCAACACGTTAGGATATAACACCCTTATACTTCGACACCGAGATCATCTTCGACGAGAAAAGGATATTTGAATATTTAGTCGAACGAAAAGATCGACACCCAACACGTTAGGGTGTAATTTTTCGGCTTTCTAAACGCACAAATATTACCTCTTTTGTATGAATTAAAAAAATGTCGGATTGCGATTTAAAACCGTTGATCCACATGACGCAACAAAAAATACGAAATCAACAATACTGGTAATAAAAGATACAATAGTATAAAAGTGTAAAGGTAGCAGACGGCTTTGAAATAATAAAAAAAAAAGGTTGAAGGTATTAGTAAAGATAGAGATAATAAAAAGTATATACACTATGATAGCACGAATATAATAATAATAATAATAATAATAATAATAATAATAATAATAATGATAATAATAATGATAATAATAATATGTACAACATAATAATGATATAATAATTACAATAATTAATAGTAATAAAATAGTATAGTAATAATACTAAGACAATAATAATGATACGAGGTATATATAATATAATAATATAAGTATAATAAATATAATAACAGTAGTAATTGTAGATATAATAATAACAACAATAATAGTAATAATAATAACAGTATAATAATATAAATAAGATAACAATGGTAGTGATACGAAATATATACAATATACTGGTATACATATAGTAATAATAATATAATAAAGTTAATATATACGAGTAATAATACAATAACAATAACAATAGATAGTAATAATAATAATAATATGTATAATATAATAGTGAATACGATAATAATAAAATAATAGTATAGTAATAATAATAATGATAGTATAATAATAAATACATAAAAATAATAATAAAGATAATAATAATTAATAATGCGAGACATGTACAATATAATAATAATATAAATATGGTGATAACAGTAATGATAATAAGAATAAGAGTAATAATTAATAATGCAAACACTAAATGAATATAATAATAATAAAGTAATAATAATAATAGGAAGTTTAGCTAGGTAAAAAAAGATAGTGAAAATAAATAAAAAAAGGACTAAATTAAGAAAAAATGAAATTTCGGGGTGGATTTACAATAAAATAAAGATTTGGGGGACCTATTTACACGCGCGAAAGGATTGGGGGGACCCCGGAGGTAATAAAACCCTCTCGCCAAAACGCGTAGCAGCAGAAAGGACCGGATTGTAAACAAAAGTAACTTTTTTGGGCCAAATTAAAAATAACAAAAAATCTAATTTTAAAAAAAATGAAAATGTGGAAGGACCAAAAGGGTAATTAGCCCAATTGATGAAAACACGCGAATCCCCTGGCCGGGTCGGGTCGCGCACGCGGGTCGCCGTGAAACGGCACCGTTTCGGGACAATCCCCCCTAGCTTAAACGACGTCGTTTGGTGTTCATATATAAGGCCCAAATCTGCTTTTAAAATTCATTTCTTCTTTGTTTAAAAAAAAAAAAACTCACTCACCCTCTCTCATTCTCTCTGCAGGTACGCAAGGGGGGAGAGGTTCCGTCGCCGCGAGCTCCGTCGCCGGCCACCGGGAACTTGTAAAAAGGTTCTTTTTTTTTATTTTTTTATTTTTTTATTTTATATATTTTCTTTTATATGTATGTATGTTTGTAAGATAAGAGATTCGAAAAAGAAAAAAAGGATATACCTTCGAAAGTATAGATCTGACTCTTTTTTTTGTGTTTTCTCTATTTTTGTTTGATCTTGCTGCTACTTAGTGTTTGAATTTGTATTTTCTTCTTTTTTTTGAAGAGAAAAAAAGGCCCCTTACATCCTCTTTTTTCTTGGCTTATATAGCCGAATATTAATAACAAAATACAATGTTCTCTTTTTTTTTTTATTCTTTTCTGCCCCTGGTGCTGTTGTGGTTGTCTTCTTTTGCAGGTTTTCAGGTAGTGGAGCAGTTGGAGGAGATGGTGGCCGACAAACAGGCGTGGTGCTGGTGGCTGTGGAGTTGCGACGCTGGTGGCTAGGGTTCCAAAACCCTAGTCTTCCAAAACTCTAAACTGTTTGGGCCTTTTGGGCCGTTTGTAGATGGGCTTGTTTTATTTTGTTTGGTTTTGGGCCCTGGGTTAATGAACCCGGGCCAAAATTGGTTACTACATCTGCTTTAGATCCGCATAAGATTTCTGCCGATCAGACGCTTCCTTCAATCGAGCCCGTATTAACTTAACTTTTCCCTCCGTTTTCGAAACTAGTTCCGGACCCAATACCTGACGTTCACCCAACTCCGTCCAACTTCCATATAATGCTTCATACGGCGCCATTTGAATACTAGCTTGATAACTGTTATTATATGCGAATTCAGCCAAGGGTAAATACTCCTCCCAACTACCCCTAAAATCGATGATGCAACCCCTTAGCATATCCTCCAAGATCTGGATCACCCTCTCAGACTGACCATCAGATTGTGGTTGAAAGGCAGTATTGAAGTCTAACCTTGTTCCCATTGCTTGATGAAGAGCCTTCCAAAATCGTGACGTGAACCTAGCGTCCCTATCCGATATGATCGACACCGGTACACCATGTAATCTTACAACCTCAGCCACGTACAACTTAGCCAACTTTTGCAAGGAGTAGTCGACCCGAATCGGTATGAAGTGAGCAGACTTCGTTAGCCGATCCACAATTACCCAAATTGAATCTTTCTTGGTGGGTGTAAGGGGTAACCCACTAACAAAATCCATTGTGATTCTCTCCCATTTCCATTGGGGAATCTTTATCTGCTGCAACAATCCCGAAGGCAACTGGTGTTCAGCCTTGACTCGCTGACACGTCAAGCACTTCCCCACATATTCCGTAACTTCTCGCTTCAAACTGACCACCAGAACTGGTCTCACAAATCCCGATACATCTTAACTCCTCCAGGATGCATAGCATAGGGGCTACTATGCGATTCCCGAAGAATCATCTGCCTTAGCTCCTCATCTTTTGGCATACACACCTTCCCACGGAAACACAAAACTCCATCATTGTTCAGACTATAGTCCTCTACTTCACCCTCCTGCACTTGTCGGATTCGAGTACTTAAGACATCATCCAAAAGTTGCTTCTCCTTGATTAGACTTGTCCACATAGGTCTTACTTGTAGCTCAGCCACCAACCTACCATCCGCATACAAACTAAGATGAGCGAACATTGCCCTTAGGTCTACTATCACCTTCCTACTCAACGCATCTGCCACCACATTGGCCTTGCCGGGATGGTATTCAATCGAGCAATCATAGTCCTTCAAGAGCTCGATCCACCTACGTTGCCGTAAATTTAACTCCTTCTGAGTAAGGAGATACTTCAAACTTTTATGGTCGGTGTAAATTATCGACTTTTCCCCGTACAGGTAGTGCCTCCAAATCTTAAGAGCAAACACTACCGCCGCCAATTCCAAATCATGCGTAGGGTAGTTCAACTCATGCAGTCTCAACTGTCGAGATGTGTATGCCACAACTTTCCCATCTTGCATAAGCACACACCCTAACCCTGTGTGTGACGCATCACAATAGACGGTAAATTTTTTTCCCGCCTCTGGCTGAATTAACACCGGTGCTTCCGTCAGAATTCTGTTCAGCCTCTCAAAGCTCTCCTGTTGTTTGTCAGTCCACACAAAAGATGCTCCCTTCGTCAACAACTTAGTTAATGGTGCCGCTATTGAAGAGAACCCCTCAACGAATCTTCGATAATATCCTGCTAATCCTTAGAAACTTCGAATTTCTGCCACAGACTTCGGCGATTTCCAATTTAACACAGCTTCGATTTTCCGAGGGTCTACCCTAATCCCCTCTGTGGAAATCACATGCCCTAGAAAAGTCACCTCCTTCAGCCAGAACTCACAGTTATTGAACTTTGCGTACAGCTACTTTTCCCTCAAAATTTGCAACACCACTCGAAGCTGTGCATCATGCTCCTCCTCAGTCTTGGAATAAACCAATATATCGTCGATAAATACTACGACGAACCGATCAAGGTATGGCTGAAACACCCAGTTCATCATATCCATAAATGCTGCTGGCGCGTTCGTCAAACAGAACGGCATTACCAAAAACTCATAATGACCGTACCGAGTTCGAAACGCCGTCTTATGAATATCTCCTTCTTTAGCCCTTAATTGATGATATCCCAACCTTAAATCAATCTTAAAAAAGACCGAAGCTCCTTTGAGCTGGTCGAACAAATCGTCGATTCTCGGTAATGGGTACTTATTCTTAATCGTCAACTTATTCAGTTGACGATAGTCCACGCACATACGTATGGATCCGTCCTTCTTCTTCACGAATAGGACCGGTGCTCCCCATGGAGACACACTCGGTCGGATGAATCCTTGATCCAATAGCTCCTGAATCTGAGCTTTGAGCTCCACCAGCTCCTTCGGCGCCATTCGATAAGGGGCAATAGATACCGGAGCCGTACCCGGGAGTAGTTCTATTCCAAACTCCACCTCGCAATCCATGGGTAATCCTGGGAACTCCTCTGGAAAGACATCTGCGAAATCCTTGACTGTTCGAACCTCATCGACAGTCACCTCTTTAGCATCCAAAGCATTAATAAAAGCTAAAAAGGCATTACATCCCTTCCGAATCATCTTAACAGCTTTAAAGGCCAACACTACGTTGGACAAATAGTTCCTTCTTTCTCCTAACACAACCACCTCCCCGCCTTCCGGGGTACTTAACACCATGCACTTAGACCCATAATCCAACTTAGCATGATGCTTTGACAACCAATCTATTCCTAGGATAAGATCGAACTCTCCGAATGGCAATTCCATTAAGTCTGTCGGAAACACTACCCCTTGAGTCTCTAAAGGTACATCCTTAAACCGCTTGTCTACTACCCTAGATTGTCCTAGGAGACTAACTACAGTCATCTTCCTAGTAGTTGTTTCAGGATCTATACTTAAGGTCTCAGATATCGAACATGCAACATAGGAGTGGGTTGACCCAATGCCAATCAAAGCAAGAAAAGGGCTGTCAGCTATAAGAAACGTACCGGTTATGACATCCGGTGCGTCACCATCCTCCTGTCGACGAACTGCATAAACTAGACCCGGCTGCCTTGCATCTACATTACCGGCACCTCTACCAAGTGCTCCACGACCACGACCAGCCCCATTTCCTCCTCTACCTGCACCGCGACCCCTTGATCCAAGCTGATCACCTCTCCTCACTTGATCAGCACCTCGGCCCGCTGGCTGCCCCCGATCCATCTGAGGATAGTCCTTAATCAGATGTTCTGTGGACCCATATTTAAAGCATCCACCTGTTTTTATTCTGTACTCCCCATAATACATCCTCCCACATGTAGAACATGCTTGATTTTGACTTGTCGGAGCACGAATTGGCTCATCAGCGCTAGGCCTCTTCTGAAAATTCCCTGATGCTCTTGATGGCCTAAAACTCCTCTTATTCTTACCCCGATCCTTATCCCTTTCTTGTCTCTCAACCCGTTTCACTTCCTCAGCTATTTTAACCTTATCTACCAAAACAGCAAAAACCCTTTCTAGTTGCGGTGCTATCAAAACCCTTAACTCATTTCTCAGCCCATCCTCGAACCGAACACAACGTTTATACTCTGTTGCTACCATCCCTCGAGCGCAACGGCTCAAGCGCAGAAACTCGGCCTCATATTCGGCCACAGACTTACTTCCCTGTACCAAGTTCAGGAATGCCTTCCTTTGGGCATCTATATAGCTAGCCCCAACATACTTTCCCTGGAATGACTCCTCAAAGAAATCCCAGTCAATCAGGTCTACAGCAGTACCTTCTTTCACCGTGAGCCACCACTGGTAGGCTTCATCTCGAAGAAGAGACATGACCCTTTTCAACTTCTCCTCCACCGTGAAATGTAAGTCATCCATTATGCGCTCAGTCGCTTCTATCCAATACTTAGCTGTGTTAGAGGCTACACCAGAAACTCCCCTAAACACTTCTGCCCCATTGGCCTTAAGCCGCTCCGGCACAGATTTCTGGGCTCCTGTGCCCATGCCTACTCCAGCAACTCTCTCAAGGACTCGCAACATCGCCTGAGATACAGCATCATCTCCGGTCGCCTGATCCCGTAACTCTCCCTCCACAGTTGGGGGATCCGGCATTTCGTTTCCTGACCCGTGGCCAGACCCTGCTAGCTCAGACAAAGCCATCTTACCCCTACTGCGTCCACGTGGCGGACGTCCTCGACCCCTTGTACTCATTCTTCCAATTTGCGCTTATCTGATTAAGAATTTTATGAATCATTATTTCTTTCCATTGATTTATCGCGAACAGTCTTATGATGAATAGTTTTAAGAAGTAGTTCTTTCGAATCCATACACAATACAGTTTCAAATTCATTCATTCAATCATCAATATTTATGAACTCGCGTTCATTATAGAGAAGTAGTGATGTTGTTGCTGTCGTTGTTGTTTTCACTACCCAGGGGTATTTTCGTAATTTTATCCTATAGGGGTATTTTCGTAATTTTATCCTACAGGGGTATTTTCGTAATTTTTTAAAATAAGGTCTTTGGTGATTTTGTGAAGTAAGGGTATTTTGGTAATTTTTCAATTCCAGGGGTATTTCGATAATTTTGCACTCCGGGGGTATTTTCAAAAATTTTGAAATTTGGGGGTATTTTGGTAATTTTGAAATTCGAGGGTATTTCGGTAATTTTGAAATTCGGGAGTATTTCGATAATTTTGAAATTCAAGGGTATTTCGGTAATTTTGAAATTCGAGGGTATTTTGGTCATTTTGTAAAAATAATGTGGCTGGTCCCTTTCGGGTTTTAATTATAGATTTTGGCCTTTCAACAAATCCTCGTGGCTAGGGTGAACAGTCACTACGCACCAGGTAGGATTCCAGCGAAGAGGAGGTGAGTCACTAGGACTGCTTAAGTACCAGGCTCTTCCGGATCCAATCCTAGACATGCGCATGCCTGTTGCCACACCCTAGTCTTGCGACTCGTTTACGGGTTTGTTTAGTGAAATTAAATCTTATGAGATTTAAGGAGTTGTTTCAGCTAAGCCTAGAGTCCATCAAGTTCTAATCTAACTAATCTACGTCCCATAAAGTCCATCAAGCCCACATATTTATATCACACAATGGTTCAGAATACTTACCTGGCGGACTTGGGCCGGAGACGCAGGTGCCATGCTGAGAAAACCATCCTGTATCACTTATAAATATACATGTTTCAAAAAACCCATTTTTAGAAAACGTTTTGAGCCTAAGAACCCCAAAGCCGAGTTTTGAACCGGGCTCTGATACCAATTTGTAACACCCCAAACCCGGCGCAAACACCACGACCGGATCTGGTATGTCACTAAGAAAAATTTTGTCAAACATGTAGTATTTTCAGAAAATATTTTTCTAAAGTTTATCCTTTTATTCGAAAAAATAAATAGTTGATAGTTTAAATAAAATATGCCTTTATGAATTAAAAACCCAAATTTAAATACATGCATTAGTTCAATAAGAATTTAAATAACTAAAAGTAATAAAAGCCCATAATAAAAAAAATATAAACTAGTGGCCCATGGCCTTATTACATCGAAGTTTAAAATCCATTAATTAAAAAAATATAAAATAATAACTTGAGTCTTTTTGCTAAATCCACATATTCTGCTGCATGGCCACCTTGCGTTCCTCTCCAGCCCGGTCCGAAGCACTAGGTATCACCTGAAATGTTAATTAAAAGGGTGAGTCGCGAGACTCAGTGTGCAACCCTCATGCACCACTAGATTTTTGGGCCTTAAGCCCATTAAGCAAAATAAACAGTTTAATACTCATAACAAACATTAATAACAAATAATATGCAAGGCCCAACTCGTTTGCCTAGGTTTCCATCCGCTACACGCCCCCGTACCAACCGTTCACACCATTGGAGATTTCTACAATCGCCCCACACCGCTACACACCATGATGGCAGTCTTGCTGCTCATCCACGTATGATGGCCGAAGCCCTTATAACATATAATGGCCGAAGCCCGTATAATATTTAATGGCCGAAGCCCGTATAATAGTTCACGACATTAGCCGCTACATCAGATCACTGTAAAAACCGCTACACATATAACGTATAACTTCCTCCTTTCATCAACCCAACCCATGCAATCACATACAAGCATTTTACTTATAACATTTAAACAGATTATTTACTAACCTGGGATCCGCTTTTACCCTCCTTGGGCTTTCATCAATAAACCGAGATGTTGGCAATTATCAAAACATATATAAATCTTATGGTCATGCATTCTATGATTAGATCTAGATGGTGGGGAAGTATTACACACCTGTTATCGCGAAAATCTATTATCCTTAACGTAGAGCCTTATTTGTCGAATCCTGAAAATCCCTAAGAAACGTCACCTCCCTACCTTCGGCTTTTCCACCAAATCGGCTTTAATGAAACAAATTCGGCTTCTAGGGATAAAGAGTATAATCGACAGGGCCTTGGAAAGAATGATTTGGATTAGGAGTTTGATAAGAATAAAGGAATCACAGAAAAAGGAGAAATCCCAAAACTCACCGGATTAAAGAGGAGTATACGGCTTACAGTGCACCTTCGGGAAACAGAAATCTCACTTGTAGATTCGGCTTTGAGAAGAGAAGAGGGGAAAGTAAACTGTGTTTGGAGAGTTGCGGCAAAGAAAAGGTTTTGAGAGAAAAGAAGAAGAGAAATTCGGCTAGGTGAGAAAGAAGAGAGAAAAATTGAAAGAAAGGATGATCACTTGGCTTATATAGATTTCGGCAATACACTCCCCCTCCCAGAGTTGGATTTTCGGCCAACTCTGCTGTCATCTGATAGCTTTTATCTTTCTTGTTATCTTAATCTCTTATCTCCTCAAAAATAGCCCTTATCTTTCTCTTCCTATTTATCAAGAAAATAAAAGAATTAAAATCCCTATTTTATAGCTAGTGTGCCGTCCACTCCTAGGGCTCCTAAGTGCCGAATTTTTGACCCAAAAACTTGGGCTCTCAGTAGCCCTTACTTGGCCCAAACTCCTCCCCCCTTATGACGCCACCTTATGCCCACTTAAAGCTCCTCAAATCTTTGGGCCACAAGCCCAGCTTGTCACTTAATTAACTATCTACTTAAATTATGAGCTAACACCATTTATTAGCCACCTAACCCAAATTTTTAAAGCCCAAAATATCACTTAAATTACCCAGAACATTAATTTAAACCCTAATCCAAATATTTAATCAGGGCCTCAATTCAACCTCAAATTCTTAAATTACAAATTAATCAAGTACCACATATAAATGCACAGGCATATATTTAGGATATTACACATTTTGCCCCTTGTGATAACACTATTGTTTAGTTATTGTCTTTAAAAATAGGTAGGGATGTGGATGCTTTCCTCACGTAATTGAATACCTAACTCAATTTTAGGTAGATGTGTAAATGTGATATTGGTACTTGTAAGTTACTTGATTGAGTTCAATTTGAAAAAATCAAATTTAATTTGGTAAAGTCGAGCTCAAACTATCAATTGAGTTGAATTCAAGCTTAATAATACTTGACTTGAATGACTTGAAAGCTTTATCGAGCTTTTCATATTTTTATATTATTAAATTACACTATTTCCTTTAATATATATTATTAGCCTTAAGTTTAATTATTCATGAGTCGAACTCGAGTAACTCGATTAGATCTCAAACTGAGCTCAAACCTAAATATAGATGTTCGATCAATAGCTTCAAATCTCAAATCGAACTCGAACCTAACAATATTCGGACTCAGCTCAATTCAATTATACCCCTGTAGAGTTGAAAATATTATGTCATAGTTGAACTTAGGTTTACTTTTCTTTAAAAAAATATTTATATAAATAACTAATCGCATTTACCATAAAAACCCACTCCTTTTTTGTCTAATGGTTGTTGTCGGAACCTTTTTTTTTTTAAAAAAAAGCCGACTTTTTATTTAAAAACGAAATTGGGAGTCGCCACCAATCATTTTTTTATGAGGTGTGATCGGGTCACCTCATAATTTGATCATTTTAATAAACGGTTTGATTTACTATAACAACGATTTTTGGTCTATAAACTTCGAGAAATGAGTTTGGGAGTCGATTTCGCACGAAGAAGGATTAGCACCCTTGCAATGCCCAAAATTGGTACCTAGTTGATTAATTAATGTCTTAGTGTCGAAATTTGAAAACTTGAAAAGAGTTTAAAATACGATCCCTCTCTTTGTATTAATGTTTTTTTTTTTACTTCAAAATTGCTTTAATAAATCAAAACGTATATTAAAGACCCTCTCATCTCGAGGTAACAAAATGTCACATCCCGTAAGTTAGGACACCACACCTTGAAATCTCAAAAAATAAGCTCGCCCTTTTTTATTATTTAGTTAAATCTCATGTATTTTAATTTTAAAAGGATATTCGGTCTTTTGGTGTTCAACGAGAAAATCGAAACCCCATAAGTTAGGATATGACTTCTCAAATCTCCAAATACGAAACATTGCATATTTTTAAAAATTTCCTTTTTATGCATTAAATAAAAATTAACGTAACACTTAAAATGGTATATATATTTAATTCATTTGGGTATCGTATGAAAAACAAACAAACATTTTAAACGTAATGTATATTTAATGATAATGAAATAATGTAAAATAGCTATACGGGTAGAATATCAACATGATAAATAATAAATAATAGAATACTATAATAATGATGTAATTATAATAATGATAACAATATTAATAATCAGGTCGCAATAATAAAATAAATAAGGTAACTTAAAATAAAAAAAAACCGAAAATGGAAATTGCACAATTTAAAGAAAAAATTAAACATAACATAAAGATATTAAAATAATAAAAGAAAAAAAACAACGAGAATAATAAAAACATTAAAAATAAAATAATAATGATAATAATAAAATTGCACAATTAAAAGAGTATGAATAATCTATTTTTTAAGAGTAAAAGGATAAAGAAATAATAATAAATAAGTAAATAAATAAATAAAATAAAAGTTTATGGACAGGTTGAAATAAAATAGGCTAAGAATTAAATCAAAATTAGGATGAAATTAATGGGATGAATTGTAAATAAATAAAAAATTATTAGTAAAACAGAACAAAGGATTAAAATGACACGCGTTAAAAAAAATAAGGACTGAAAAGGAAAATATCCCTTGCCCTCATGTGCACCATTCCAGAAGGATCAAAACGAAATAAAGTAAAACTAAGTGACAAAATAAAAAAACAGAACAATACTAAATTGAAGCAGGCCGCAAAAGCGAAAGGACTGAAAGGGTAAATATCCCATTGCCACGAAAACACACGGATCCTAGGATCGGATCAGGTCGAACGTAGGTCTGGCCTAAACGACGCCGTTTTAGGGCTATTGGAATCAACCCTAAAACGACGTCGTTTTACAGTGCCTATAAAAGCTGATTTTTTTTTTAAAAAAAACTTCATTCTACACCTTTTCTTTAAAAAAAAAATTTAGAGCTCTCTCTTCTCTCTCAAAGGCCCTAGGTTTGATCATCGACCCGACGAGTCGTCCTTTAAAATCACCTAAACCCTTTTTTTGTATTATTTCACGTAGAACTCCTTTTTGGAGTTGAAATCACCAAAACAAAAGGCCAAAATAAAAAAAGAACGAAGAAATCCCCTCGACTTTCGCGGTCCTCCGTCACGGCCTTTGGCCGAATCCCGATGGATTTGACAACCTTGCGGACCGACGATAACACCAATAGGTAAAAAAAGTTCTTTTTTATGTTTTTTAATATTTTATTAGTTATTTATTTTGAAAATAAAAAAAATAAGTGAAAATACAACACCTTTTTTGAATCAATTTCAAAATCTCTGCTTTTTGTATATATTTTCTCTGTGTTTGTGTTCGTAAAAAAATTACAACGTAATTGTTATGGCTTTTATAGCCAAAATAAAAAAAACTATCTGTCGTTATTCTCTTGTTTTTTTACTTTTTTTTGCTATTGCCTTGCATGCTCGTTCTTTTTTGTAGGCGGCAGTGGCAGAGGGCGAGGTCAGTAGTGGTGGCAGAGAGGTGTCAGAGGCACGCCTGCCTACGTGGCATGATGAGCAGCTCAAAGAGGGGCTAGGGTTTCTAATTTTACTGAAAATGAGTTTAGGTTGTTGGGCCACTGCGCCGTTAGGGTTTTTATAATTTTGTAATTTTGTATTTGGGCCTGCTGTTGTAAGTGGACTTTGGACTTTAATTATTTTGGTTTAAATTTGTTTTATTTTTGTAATATGGGCCTGGGCTAAATTGGCCTATTACAGCTGCCCCTCTTTACTCATTGTCGTGTAACGAGAATGGAGCAAAGACTTTAAAAAGGGTCAATTTTGCCTGGTCTTGCCTAATCTTGACTTCTTTGGTGCTTCTCTTCTTCAAGTAGCCTCATTCTAGCCCAGTGCAACTTCAGGGGTATAGGAATTGTAATTTCAATCTACTCCACTGCAACTTCAGGGAGATAAGATTTGCTATCTTATAGCTTTAGTCTATTCCACTGCAACCTCAGAGAGATAAGACTTGTTATGGTAGATTTAAGTCCACCTACTGCAACTTCAGAGGTATTGGATTTGTTGTTTCAATATGCTCCATTGCAACTTTAGGGAGATAAGATTTGTAGCTTCAATCTGCTCTACTGCAACTTCAGAGAGATAATATTTGTAGCTTCAATATGCTCCACTGCAACTTCAGGGAGATAAGATTTGTAACTTGTAGCTTTAATCTGTTCCACTGCAACTTCAGGGAAATAAAATTTGTAACTTGTAGCTTTAATCTATTCCACTGCAACTCCAGGGAAATAATATTTGCTATCTTCAATTTACTCCAGTGCAACTTCAGGGAGATAAGATTTGTGGCTTGTAGCTTTAACCTGTTCCAGTGCAACTTTAGGGAAACGAGATTTGCTATCTTCAATCTGCTCCACTGCAACTTTAGGGAGATAAGATTTGTAACTTCAACTTGCTCCACTGCAACTTTAGGGAGATAAGGTTTGCGGTTTTAATCTGCTCCACTGCAACTTCAGGGAGATAAGATCCTGCCACGATGACTTAAATCTGTCCCATTATAATTTTAGGGGTATAGGATTTGAGGTTTCACTGATTTGTTACACCGCTCTCTGGGGAACATGACCTGCAGAATCCATTTCATGGGTCTATCTTTATGCTGAGCGATTAAAATGTTATGATCAGAATGAATCAAATGCTCCTAACTAGATATGTATGAATGATGTTTGCATGAATCCAAAATGTCATTTTTTCGAGAATGATCCACTTTTAATGCTTAGGTTGACACTGCTCGTTGTTCACCGGGGTTCTATCACTGACGTCTTACCTTGCCTTCTTGTTCAGCTAGTATCTTTGACAGAGAACCCTAAGAAATAATCACCAATTTAGATTATTTTTCCAAATATGTCCAACTCTTAAATTTGGTTAGTTCTAACTAGTGGTCCTGTTTTAGATTCTTGTACTATTTAGAAAACCTTTCAGAGTAATATGCAGAAATTGATTGGGAGCAGAGCTCAAAATGAATAAATTAATCAAAGATAGCAAATACTGCTAAAATACAATATGAGTAAGATGAAAACTAGGTGCCCCAGATATCGTAGCATGGGCTTCTCTATTCAAACTTCTCGAGGACCATTTTGAGCTAGATATGTGTTTAGGAGATCTAAAATCTTTTGTTGATGCCCCAAGATGTAACGTTTCTCCTCCTTGTTAATTCTAAGAGGATAAGATTACCACATTCCCCATCTTCGATCAAAATTTGAATTGCTCTGAAGTTTAATCCAACTAAATGTACTTTTGGGGCTAGGTCGGGAAAATTGCTAGGATTTGTAGTCAGTGAAAAGGGGATTGAGATTGACCCAGACAAAGTAAAGACTATACAGTAATTGCTTCCACCACGCACTCAAAAAGAAGTTTGAGGTTTCCTAGGAAGACTAAATTACATTGCTCGGTTCATTTCACAACTAACTGAGAAATGCGACCCCATATTCCGTCTCTTTAAAAAACACAACCCAGACGTTTGGGATGAGGAGTGCCAGGAGACTTTTAATAAGGTCAAGCATTACTTGTCCAATGTCCCAGTACTGATGCCACCTAACCCAAATAGGCCACTGATACTATACTTGGCAGTATTTAGGAATCCCATGGGATGTGTGCTTGTCAACATGATGAGTCGGGAAGAAAAGAAAGAGCGATATACTATCTCAGTAAGAAATTCACTAAATGTGAGATAAGATATTCGCCAATCGAGAAGATATGTTGCGTCCTGATTTGGACAACCCGAAAATTGGGACAGTACATGCTGTACCACACAAATGTTTAATATATTATTATATTATTATATTATTATATAATATAATATTATATAATAATAATAATATATTAAACATAAAAATCTTAGATTTTCCTCACGATAAACCTCCTCAATTTATACTTTTGGTATAACTTCCCTTTTAGTCATTTTTATTTTCTTTTAATCTATAATTCAACTTTTACCTTTTATTCAATTTACTCCTTTTTATTAATTACTCCTAATTAAGTCAAATTCACCTATCTAAAACCTAATTAAACACATAACTAGTCCCGTAAATATTTCTAATAAATTTTTACGAACCCATTTCGCTAAGACGGAGGCTCGATAATGTACTTTTCTAATGTCCGTGAATTTTGGGTCATTATTCTCCTTTCAGTTCTACTACGTTTATCTTGGTTCTCTTTCCTCCACTCTTAATTATCGCATTTACCTCTTTATCAGAATGACTGGGTAATGAATTTCCTACCACATTAGGTTCTGATGGATCATCGAACTTCATAATGCCCATCTTGATGAACCTTTCAATTAACTTTTTGAACGCGGTGCAGTTCTCGATTGAGTGTCCTGTGGTTCCCACATGGTACTCGCATTGAGCATTTGCGTCGTACCATTTAATGAATGGAAGTTGCATAAGTTTCAAGTAGAAAGGGGATACAACATGTGCATCAAACAGATTCTGATACAACTCCCTATATGTCATCGAGATAGGTGTGAACTGGAGCCTTTCTGTATTTGACCTTAGGTTGGATTCTTGCCTTGGGGGTCCTGATGGCTAGTAGTTACTGTCCTTGGTGGGCTTACCGTGATTGGTTTTGAATAGCCCTTGTTATATATGCTTGCATTATTCATCTCATTTTCCTTTTTCCTAGGGGTTGATCTTTTGGCGCTTTCCCTCGCGTCATCTTACCGCTTCTCACCGCATTTTCAATCATCTCACTAGACATTACTATATCTAAAAAGCTCTTGGTAGCGCTTCCCAACATATGTTTAATGAACGAGGCTTTCAGAGTATTGATGAAAATCATCGTGGTTTCTTTTTCCAAAAGAGGTGGCTGGACTTGCGTTGCCACTTCTCTCCATCTTTGGGCATATTGCTTGAAGCTCTTATTTTGCTTCTTCTCCATGTTCTGCAATGTGATTCTGTCGGGTGTCATGTCCGTCACATGACTATATTGTTTCATAAAAGCTTGTGCTAGGTCTTTCCATGAATTAATTTTGACACTACTCAGTTGGTTATACCATTTAGCTCTGACCCGATCAGACTATCCTGAAAGCGGTGGATTAACAGTTGATCATTATTGGCGTATCCTGTCATCCTTCGACAGAATATGATGATGTGAGCTTCTGGACAACTGGTCCCATTATATTTTTCAAACTCTGGAGTTTTGAACTTCGGAGGGAGCACTAAATCTGGGACCAAACTCAGGTCCTTGGCATTAATTCCGCAATGATAATCAGCATTTTCCATTGCTCTGAATTTTTCTTCTAACCATCTGCACCTATCTTCGAGTTGCTTTGGCAGTTCCACTCTTGCTTTTTCCATTTCTACCATATCATCTAGATCAAGGACAACTAGATTGGTTGGATTATCCCCCGGATTAAAGCCTGAGCCTGTTTGGTAGTTCATGGGCGCTGAGGTACCGACTTGATACTGTTGGGGTCTAATTGTAACGGGTGCCCTCTGTGGGTACACATATGGTTGTGCCTGGACATTTATCGGGGTATAACCTGGAGGGTAAGTGGGGTCATCATTATCATCCCTTGAGTTGACCACGGTGCTCTTCCCTTTTTCGAGTCCTCCAGCCATCAATTGCGTCAATTAGCCTATCATACTTTTTTGGGATTCCAGTATTTAATCCCTCATATCCTGTTATACTTTTGCTAACTGTTCTTGCAGTTGCGCTTGCAACTGGTCTTGCATCTCTTTTTGAATCTGTTTTAGCCTTTCCAATCCTTGGTCCATTACTTTGGTTTTGGCGCTAGTATTGTAACTATATTCGGTTGGTTGGCTTTTTTTGGTTTCCAGATTAACTGAAATAATTTTGATTAATTAGGGACTTTTCATGAAATTTAATGCATGTGATGCAATGTAATGTATGGAATGAATGCAAAAACAGGCATTGACTCTGATTCAATTCTACTAGAACAACTTTACTAGAAAACAGATTTCTTTACATAAAATGGATTACATATACGGTTTTGCCCTAATACTCAAAGCCTTAATCTCCCTAAGAAACCAAGCTAACTCCTAACCCCGATCTAATTCTTATTCACTTCAAACTTAGCATATCAGCTTGAACTGCTAGGGTTTGCAAATGATTGGCCACCTCTTGTATTTGATCCACTAATTCTTTCAATGGAGAGTAGTTCTCAGAGAATACTCAATAAGAAACCTTCTCTACCCTCCAAAAGTGGCTATGGAACCATGCTAACAGAAGTTGTGCACACCCAATGAACCTACCTTCACCTCTTCTCCGGTATGCATTCAAAGATTTAAAAGTTTCGACTAAGATTGCTAGGATGGGTGTGACCCTTTTATCCAGCCAGTCAAACAAGTCTAAAATTGTCTCATCTACGTGCCCTAGTGCTTTAGGGAAGATTACTAACCCGTAGATACTTAAGGCAAAGATATCGACCTTTTTTTGTGTCCTGATGCGCCAAAATCAGATCTCACAAACTTTCTCAAGAGATATATTTGCTTTCTCCTTTTTTCTTGATCCAGGTCGTGACCTATTGCTTACTCATCCCCGTGATACTCATTAGTTTCTTTAGGAAAGGCAGGATATTGGCGGCCCTAGAGTTAGCCTTATTAGCTTAAATCCTCGGGCATCGAAGCAAAGTGGTATATTCCTCCACAATAGGTACCAAATCCACTTTCCAAAAGTAAAACAGCTATAGGCGGGATTCTAAAACTGAGCCAGAACTTGAAACAAATGCTTGTCCACTTTTATATCGAGTAAATAGGGAAAATCACCATAATTTCATTAAAATAGTTGTTTGATTTCATCATCCCATTGGACCCATATCTCCTTCAATTCTTGAAGATTGTCCTGGGTCACGTTGATACGAGTGAAGTCTCACAATTCTAATACGTACCTATTCGTCAGACTATCACCTTTCTCTAGTTGCATTTTTTAGGACCATATTCGGACAACCGCGTTATCTTCCACTTTATCAAGAAATCTATTCTCTATGGAAAGCTCTCTATTTAGTAATTGAACGTGAATCATCGCCTTTTTTATGATGAAAATGTCATGCAATTACAGTCAAAGCAAAACAAACAAGTCAGTATACAAAGCTAGAATTCAGAGTAAGCAAGAAATAATAAATAAAACGCCTATTCGGGCAACCACTAGGGTTTGGTGCAGTTCTACCAAGGGTAAGCTCTTGGGGCTCATTATATGCAGTTCAGTTCTAAAGTAAGGGTACCTGAACTGGCAGATTCCTTGATCCTCACCCGTTATAGGCTCATACAGATCGAGTTCAGTTCAAGGGAATACATTTCCCTATAGCTACACGGAGATGAAAATCTCACGAAGACATAGGTACGGATGTATCCCGAAAGCGATCCGCTATCCTATACAAAGGTGAAGACCTCACGAAGGAATAATTTCTCACTCCCACTTAAAAGGCTAAAATCGACCGATTATGCGATGCAATATGCGAAGATACATTTAAATGACTCGAACCAATAAAGCAATCATGTCAAAATGGTGCAGACTAATGAAATACAATGAAAGGATCGTAAGTTTAAACCAAATCGTCAATCTTCGACAAAAAGACAAAAAGTAATCAAATCGTGGCTTGACTATCTTATTTTGTCCCCAGTGGAGTCGCCAAGCTGTCGAAACCATTTTTTAAAATCAACTTTTATTTTAAAAACGAAAATGGGAGTCGCCACCAATCTTTTTTTAAAGGTGTGATCGGATCACCTCGTAATTTGATTATTTTAATGAAATGTTTTGATTTACTAAAACAATGGTTTTGATCTACGAAATTTGAGAAAATGGGTTCGGGAGTCGGTTACACACGATGAAGGATTAGCACCCGCGTGACGCCCAGAATTGGTACCTAATTAATTAATTCGCGTCTTAATGTCGAAAGTTGAAAACTTGAAAATGATTTGAAAATACGATCCCTCTTTGCATTGATGTTAACTTTCCTTATAAATTGCTTGAAATAAAAGAAAAATGTGCTAAAGATCTTCTCATCTATTGACAACAAAATGTCACGTCCCGTAAGTTAGGACACGACACTTCGAATACTTGAGAATAAGCTTGTCTTTTCTTTTTTATTTGAAATCTTATATATTTTAATTTTTGAAAGGATATTCGATTATTCGAGTTCAACGAGAAAAATCGAAACCCCGTAAGTTAGAGCACGATTTTATCGAATCTTCCGAATACGAAACATTGCCTATTTTTGAACCTTTTGTTGACGTATTTGGGTAAAAATTAATGATATTTGAAACGATACGTATTTAGGTTATTCGGGCATAGTAAAAAATACGTGAATATATTTAAACATGATTCATGACATAGTTACAATAAAATGAAATGATAACACCAACGATTTGCAAAAGATTAAAATATCGAAGATGATGATGATAAAAAAAATACCAAATAAGCAAGTAATGATCATATTAAAATTTTAAATTCTACATTAATTAAATGATAATGAGGAAAATAAATAATAATAATAATGTACACAACAATAGTAAGAATAATGCGAATGACAAGTACACATAAAGAAAAACATAAACACCACATATATATATATATATATTATACATATAAAAGGATAAGGGATAATAGGTAAATAAACAATTGAAACAATGTATTAATTCTAATATCAATAATCAAAACATAAATAATAATAATAATAATAATAATAATAATAATAATAATAATAATAATGGGTGACGAAATACGAAAATATGCACAAATAAAGAAACAACGAACAATATGAACAAAAGGAAATAAATAATAATAATAACAATAATAATAATAATAATAATAATAATAAAAATAAAATAAAGAATATATGTATATGTAAACAAATAAATAAATAGATGAAAATAATACATATAAATCTATAAAAATTGATATTAAATGAATATGGTATTAAATTGAAATTAAAATAAAATTTAGAGTCTAAATTATAATAAAAAAACATAAAATGGACTAAATTAAAAGAGAAATAAAATTAAAGAGCCAAATTTAAAAAGAAAAAAGAATTAGGGTCTAAAAATAATGCGCGTAAAGAGACAAGGACCAAATGGGCAATTATTCCCATTCCTTGAAATGACGCCGTTCTCAAAGGGGCTAAAATGAAATAAAATAAAAATATAGGGTCAAAATTATAAATATATAAAACATAGATAGGGATAGATTGCAAAATATAAAAAAGTGGAAGGACTAAGGGCGTAAATAGCCAAAAAAATCAAAAACACGCGGATCCTTCCCCTGGAGCGGGTCGGGTTTCGGGTCAGCCCCCTAAACGACGCCATTTTGGCGTTAAAGGGGGCCAACTAAAACGACGCCATTTCACAACATTATATAAACCAATTTTTTGCTTAAAATTTCAATTTACCCCTCTTTTCAAAAAAAAAAAAACAAAAACCTCTCAAACTCTCCCACCTTCCCCTAGTCCGGCCTAGGATTCCAGACATCAGTCGCCGGCCGACTGCCGATCATTAGCGTCGGCGCCGCCGTATACTGCGGTCGGAGCTCCCAAAATAAAAAGGGCTTTTTCGTCCTTCTGATTCCTCGAACTCTATTCTGGGGTCGGTTTCTTTAGGGGTGGGCCAAAAGTCGGAAGATCGACCACCAAGTAAGTCTCTTCCGTTCTCGTCTCTTTTTTTTTTTAAATGACTAAATGATCGTTTCGAAAAAAGAAAAATATTAGTAATGAATAAATGGACTACCTTTCGATTCTTTGTTTCCAAAGCTTTTTGTATTTCGATTGATTTCTCCCTTTTTTAATCGATGTAGTGTCTGTCCGAAAGATTACATAGAATTCGACTTTTATAGCCGTTTACATTGTTTTATCTTTTTATTTTTTTACTGTTCCTCAGCTACTGTTCATCTGCTTTTGTCTTTTCGTTCTTTTCGCTTTTGCAGGGGGCGGTGGAGTCAACGACGATGAGTCTGGCTATTTTGGTGAAAAGGCTGCAAAGGTGTGCTAGGCAGGCCCCGGGACGAGGTGCGGGCGGCGCGCCCGAGGAGGAGCGGCACGGGGGAGACTTTAGGGTTCCTTTTCTGCCAAAACTGTTTAAGTTTTTTGGGTCGATGGGCTGTTGTAAATTTGGTTTAGGGTTTTTCAAATTTGGGCTGTAATTTGGACTCTCTTTTTTATTTTGGACTTTATTTTTTAATTAATTTTTATTATTTTTGGGCCCGAGCTTATTGGGCCTATTACAATTAGTATATTTAAATTATTTTCTCATTTCATCTTTTTTATCATATAGATCTTTTCCGTGGAAATTCCTAAGCTATTACCTTTAGTCAATAAGATATGCTTTTTAATTAGGGCATGGGATAGTAATTTGTTGGCTCTAGCATAGAAATTTCTCCCACTACTGAATTTTCCAACTTCACCAAATTTTCAGAGTCTTCTTTTTATCTTATTCATTTCCATTCATGGATACTGAAGGAAACTGTAATGTATAAATCTCAGGTATTTACATATGTTAGAAAGCCTGTAATTCACTCATTCCCCCCATTGTTAAGCCAAAGATTTCCTATAATGGCTAACTGTTTTCCCACCCCACAAGCACTTCTCCACTGGCTCAAGCCTTGTCTTCCATTCGACACTGTCACTCTTTGGGGAACCAAACCAGCCACCAAAAACGTTCATAACCTCTGGCTCGAACTCACCCTTGGCGAGTCAACCCTCTTCAACACAACCCCACTCCTTGTTGAAATCATTTGCGTCACAATCATCAACAACAAGAGGAAACTCCATGGATCACGCCAGCTGCTCCTCGATGGGACAATGCAATGGTGTGAGGCGCCATTATCCAGAAGGATGAGAGCAGGCGAGTCGCCGGAGGTCGCCGCTCACCGCGCCATCCAAGAAGAACTCGTCTCAGTCCTAAAGGTGGATGATGTGAAGGAAAAGGTTCGGATCGTGGAGGGCACGTGCAAGAGAGAGGTGTATGAGACACAGTCTCGGGCATACCCTGGGCTGCGGTCAAGGTGCGTGATGCACACCTTGGATGCATACGTGGAAGGGTTGTCGGAGAGAAATTTCAGCACGGAGGCAGAGGAGTTCGGGGATTGCAACGATGAGTTAAAAGCGGCTGCGGAGAAAGCCTTGCGTGTTAAAAGAACCTTTTGGGTTTGGAGATGGGGTGAACAGGGTTCCTCGGCAGCTTTTTCAGGTTTGATTCTGAGAACACCCAATGTTGATCTATATTTGTATTCAGGACAATGCAAGGACCTTAACGACTTGCGTTTGTACTTAAAAATTAAGTATTTGTTCATTTAAATATGTACCAACTGAATGAAAATAAAAGTTTGTTATGTATATAAGATTGGGTGTTAAACTGCATTGTATTAGTTTCGACAGTGAAATATGAGAGTGTTGTGGCAAGTGGGATGTTGGGTTATGTTTTCTTTGGTGAAGCTATGTGTGTAAGTGGTGAATTGATGGTGAAGAACAGGGGGTGATGTTCCTGATCATTGCATAAATACTTAGTGGAAGCTCCGTTTGTGATGGGCCTTGTGAAGTAGTTCCATTTAGGGGTTCTTGTGTCTAGTTATGGTGTTCTTCCGCTATTTAGCTGTTAGGTGTTTTTCGGGTTTATTTTACTTTATGTTTGGATGAGGTAATAGAAAGGAAAGGAAAACAAAGCAAAGGGATGAAATTAGATACATTTTTTATGGGTAAATTGCACTTAAAATCATTAAACTATTATTAAATTTATTGGACAATTGTCAAGGATTCTTGACAACTTGGATCACAGAATACTCGATTGGTCAGATGTACCGTTACCCCTCCATACCTCCCTCGGGAGGCTTTCTAGTTTATAGTACAGTTAACTATAGAACAAGGAAGTATCACTAAGGGACTATAGCTAATAGCCCCCTCACTCTACCTTAAACGACATATATACCCGCAACTGTGAGTAAGGACGAAGGAAATATCACTTATGTATGGTGCTTTGGTTCTTGCTGCCACTTTCATAGGTGCTGCGGCAACAAGGGGAAGGAGGTTTTACTTTTATAAATAAGCAGTTTGATAGTACCCTGCTGGAAAATGGGGGAACCCCGAACTTATGATTTGTTTTTATCAGATAACTTACAAAATGGTCACTAAATTATTTTAAAGTATTCGTTTAAGTGACTAAACTATTTGAAACTTCTTATTTAAGTCATTAGGTTATTACAATTTTTTTAAAAAAAATGTTTGGCTAGCGAGCTCTAAACAACGATTCAGCGATATGGTAGATCAATACTTATCAATGAGTAGAACACATCTCAGATTCAAGTCGACCTAAAGATTAGTGTTGAAGATTGGAGAAGAAAGTTGTTTGGATTTTGGTTCATAAATTCATAAAGTTTAAAATTGTTTCATGAAACAAAACTAAATTATAAAATAGAAGGGGATGAATCAAATACAATTTGAAGGATTTTGTGGGTTCATGGATCAAGGCTTAACAAAAGGACGTTATAAGTTTCCAAAAATTGAAGATACAAATCAAGAAATTGAATTTCAATTATTTGCAAAAACATATTAATTAGTGGAACTGTTGATAAAAGAAAGAGATGTTGTATATGAATCACTCACATATTCTTTTGAATTATATGTATATGCAGGATTAATTTGGAAAACCAATAAAGATATGTAACAACAAGCAATTTTTATTGAAAAACATTCCATTAATAAACTCCCTCCAAACTTTATGGAATATACAGAATTGTAATAAATCAAATATTGCGAAGATAAGAGAATTGCTTTTCCACAAAATATTAAAATTTTAATTACCCCAACTAAGAGGGAAAGCTATGGGCTGAAAAGTAAAATGATTTTTAAGATGCAAAATATTCTTTTACCGTACTTATTCTTTTTACATAATTATATTACAAATTATGTTATGATTGTAATAAATCATTATATTTAATTATTTCCTTCTTCTTTTTTCTACAATTTAACTAAACAAAAATATTGGTTAAGTTTACTTTTCTTTCTCTTATTAATTTTAACAATTAAAAAAAATTGTAACCATTTACTTTCTTTTAACCTTCTTTGCAAAAATTCAATTAAATTCGAAAAAATTAAATTCTTTTTTCTAATCAATACGAATAAGTAATTTGATTTTTTAAGCTTGAGTCGAGTTAAATTTTACAACTTGAATAATTTGAATAATAAACTGATATAAATATCTTTTGGGTCCCTGACAGTTTCAAGAATGTGCAAATTGGCCACTCTAAAAAAATTACAAAAATTCAAAATATTATTCAACATTAAAAATATTTATAAATTTTTTTCCAAAATTTTATAATATATATAAATTCAAAAAATTAAAATTATTAAGAAATCTTAAAAATATATATTTAAAAAAGTTAAATTATAATTTTTGAAAAAAAATGAAAAAAAAAGATACATTTGAGGTGTTAAACAAGTAAATTATCAAGTTTATCATATATTAATTATCTTGTTTTTTCTCTTATTTTATTTTAAAAGAGTTTTCAAATATATATATATATATATATATATATATATAGTATTTGTAACACCCCAAATCTGGCCCATACGTTTCGACCGGATCTGGTACGCTACAGGTTGTACATTGAAAACTTTTGCTTTGTTGGTTTTGGAAATCGTAAGTTAATTAGACAATATTTGAATAAATAAATGACATTTTTTTTAAAAAAACCTTGTATTATTATTATTTCGTGTAATTAAACCTTTGACATAATTTCATAAGTTGCAAATATTAAAAACTACTTAGGTGAGAATAAACTATGGGGCCTTATTACATAAATATTCCAAAAATTAAAACTTAAACTTAAAGAAAACCGAAAATAATCTATAGAAATAAAAATTTGATGGCCCCTCGAGTCCGTCTCGGCTCCCATGTCCACGATCTACTGCTCATCTGAAAGAGTAGGAAAAAATAATAGGGTGAGTCACTAAGACTCAGTGTGCAAATCCCGAAAACACATAAAAGGCTTGGGCCCACAAACACATTATGGGCCTTAGCCCATACACAATGGCAACAATCATAATTACATGATAAATAATAAATGATGAATGGCCCAACCCAAACCTAGAAATCCATCCTCTACACACCAACCCGTACCAACCATCACACATTGGGGATTTCTACAATTAACCCGCCAACCGCTACACACCATATCGACAGCTGTGCTGCCTGTCTTAAAGACCGACCACTGTGTGACCTATGTGGCAAAGCCACCGATCGCCATGCGACCTTAATAATACATCGTAGCATTTCGACAGCTGAGCTGCCTGTCATAAAGACCGATCACTATGTGACCTATGTGGCAAAGCCACCGATCGCTATACGACCTTCTTCCCCTTCATCATATCCATCCCATCCCATGCATACATACATACAAAATTAAGCAATGTATTACCTAAGAGATTTCAGTTTATCGCATACATCGATACACATAGAGAAGTTTCTATGATTACGTACCTGGCATCCCTTGCCTACCCTTTTTGGGTAATCCGACTGTTTATACAGCCTTTTTCTGGCTTTTAGCCCATAACATATATTTAGTTCAGATTACTATTTAGCCTTTTTCCGGCTTTTAGCGCATAACATACATAATACAGTTTAATTAGTGTGTTAGAGATCTACACACCTGATTACCGTTAGAACGAGACCCTCTAAGTCGACGCTATCCGTAGCCAACACCACCGCTATCTGCCTAAGATGTTGTTCAGAAGCCGGTAACGAAACATTAGGTTAAGGCACAACTAACGAAAAGAAAACGGTTGATCATCTTAAGGAGAATTGAAATCCTTACCTTAAAATCCCGAAAAGTGATATGAGATTCAGGGACTAGTGTTTCCGGCTTTTAGATCTAAGAGATCTACTTCAATTCCTGAATGTCGCCCAATAAGAGAATACATAGAACCATTAAACCATTAGCTTTTCAGCTTTGTCTTCCAAAACCCGAAAGAGAAAGTGAAAAGATAGGGAAATCGGCACTTACCTTAACACAAAGAATTCGACTACCCCTTTGAGATTTCGACTTTTTGAGAAGATCAAGAAGGGAGGATAATAAGAAGAAATCTAAGTAGTTTCAGCTTTTAGTTGAAGGAATCGGCAGAAGAATAGGGAGATGAGAAGGTTTCGGCTTTTGAAAGAAAAGATGTTAAGAAGATTGGGAGGTTTCGGCTTTTGAAGAAATCAAAGGAAAAGAAATTGCAAAGGAAGATTGAGAATTTTGGCACAAAGAATGAAGAAAAGAGTAGGGTTTAAATGCCAGAATTGATGAGCTACCCCCTATTTATAGAAATTTCAGCACCTACCTATCAAAACTCGAAAGTGCCCTTCCTGATAACTAAAAATTAAGCAAATAAAAAGGGAAAATTTGGCACCCCTTTGCCATAAAGAAACCGATTTCTTTACTCCTCTAGGTGATGGAATTTCGGCCAACACCTAGCCTTGCAGATAGCTCATATCTTTTCTTCTTTTATCTTCCATATTATCAACTATAATATCTACATTATCCTATTCATATAAATCCTCCTATTTTTGAGCCTTGTTGCTATCCACTCCACCTAACCCAAATGCTGAAAATTAGCCAACTTAAATTAAAAGAATTGGGCTCAATGAAACTTAAATTTGGGCCCCTTATTCCCTTGTAACATCCTGAATTTGGGCCTAGTAGGATTGGGCCCATTGGGCCTTAGGCATAGGAGTGTTTAAAATTTTTGAGAACAAGAGAACGACATTATTTTAAGTTAGACTTATTAGGAAGGTGATTTTAGAAAGTTAAGTGGTTCTATGAAGTTCCGCGTTCAAGTTGGGCCTTAGTAGAGTTTTGTGTTTAAGCCTATTAAGGAGAGATAGTAAGTGGCATCAAGGCTTATGGAAATAAAGGAGTAAATTGCTAGCATAAATGAGCATATGGCAAGGAGGTTATGGCATCAAGTGAAGTACCTTGAGGGAAGAGGTTCAAATCCCATTGTGTGCAAATTTTGACTATTATTTTTGTACTCTTTCCCTAAATTTCGGCCAAGCTTGTAAATAAGGCAAATTGGACTTTTTAAATTATGGTAAGGTGGAGTTATTAAATTATGGAAAGGTATAGTGAGGAAAACAAGGAAAAAGAAATAAAAGAATTTGGAGAGTGTAGTAGGTGGATGAAAAAGAAATAAAAAAATTTGGGGAGTGGAGTAGGTGGATGAAAAAGAAATAAAAGAATTTGGGGAGTGGAGTAGGTGGATAAAAAAGAAATAAAAGAATTTGGGGAGTGGAGTAAGTGGATAAAAAAAAAGAGAATTTGGGGAGTGGAGCAGGTGGTTATTAAAAAAAAAGGAAAAAAGAAGAAAATTTGGGTGTTTTGAGTACACAGTTTAGTAGGGGGATTTTGGGAGCTGATTTCTCTTATGGTTTTGTGCAAATTTGTGCATGAAAGGTTTTGGGTTTCTATTAGCATTTTGGGTACTTTTTCTCTTCCAACTTCTTTTCCCCTTGTTTTGCCCGAAACACTCTAGCACATTTGTTCATCTTTCTCCCTTGTTTTGCCGAAACCTTCAATCTATTCTTGCTCATTTTTCTTTTTGTTAGTCGAATCTCATATCCGTGTATCATCCGTAGCCATAAGTTAATCAGTGGAAATCGAGATTATCATCGATTAAGGTAAGGAGTCTTTTCATAGTCCATTCGATATCGCTATTCGATTATGGTGTTAATCGGATTGAAAGTTTGACTAATCGATTATATTGTTAGGCACTAAATCGTTCGATACTCTTTACTTGTGGATTTTTTAGAAATAGTGGTAAAGTCGAACATCTATATCTCGTAATAAGTGACTCAGATTTTTGGTGCCGCGGAGAGCATCACGTTACAGATTCCGAATAAGGTGTGTAATCTCTTACCCTTCCATATACATATCTGAAATGGTGTGTAATCTCACACTTCTCTGAAAGTTTGTATGAAATATGCTGTTAATCGGTCGAAATACCGAAGAAAACCAAAACCCGATATCTGTAATCACTCGGGCGTGCGTATGATCGTAGTGGTAATCGTATTTCGTAATAAAACAGTTTTAGTTAGAAGTTGTGATGTGTATTTGAAAAATCACTAAAAATAGGAGAAAAAGAATTAGAAAGTGAATAAGATATAAAATTAAATCTTACGGTGTCTATTTTAATATGGAAGAACCGGAGAAGAAACAGGAATTTTATATTCTGAGATATCTTAATTTTAGTGAGACTAGTTCTAATTAACTTCGGGGTTCACTAATCTATTTTGGAAAAATCATATAAAATTGTAAAAAGTGAATTATGGGTTATAATTTATATGTATGGATTCCTTAGTGAGCCTATTTTCAAGAGAAATAAGTAGGAGCAGTATATGAAAACCGTAAAGTGAGATATTCGAAATTAAGTTAAGAGAGGTCAGAATCGCTGGACAGTGAAACAAGGAAAACTTTAAGGAATAAACTATACTAAATGGCTAGGCCAAAAATTCTGGAAACACTACAGTAAGAAGATATATGAGTCTAGTTTTAAGGAAATTTTATGGATCTAGATTTCGAGTTTTCTAACTCAAGTTATGGTCAATTTAGTCAGCATGACGCAGATGGACAGTTTAAATTTGTATGCCCCAAATTACTAGTTAAATTTTAGTTACGAGATTACCGAATTACCCTTAGAGGGTAAACTACCGAATTACCCTTGGTGGGTAAAACTACCGAATTTACCCTTGGAAGGTAAATTACCGAATTACCCTTGGTGGGTAAAACTATCGAGTTTACCCTTGGAAGGTAAATTACCGAATTACCCTTGGTGGGTAAAACTACCGAATTTACCCTTGGAAGGTAAATTACCGAATTACCCTTGGTGGGTAAAATTTCTGAATTTACCCTTAGAGAGTAAATTACCGAATTACCCTTGGTGGGTAAAATTACTAAAATACCCTTGGAGGGTAAATTACCGAAATACCCCTGTGTTGCGAAATTACCGAAATACCCTTAGAGGGTAAATTACCAAAATACCATTCGGTTATGAAATTACCGAATTACCCTTAGTGGGTAAAAGTACCGCTATACCCCTATGGGTTAATTAGCACGACTGTGTGTGTATTCTGCTTATCTGGTTATGACGGTAATCTATTTCATACATCATTATGAAATGTGCTTTGCATACATGACATACTGCATGGGTTAGGATATGTAATTGGAGGAAGTGACTGATTTGTTAGGGTCGCACGAGTCACCCGAGATGACTGTGGACTCACCGATTTGATTTTCACTCACTGATTTAATTTTTAGGGTCGCACGAGTCACCCAAGATGACTGTGGACTCACCGATTTGATTTCACTCATCGATTTGATTTGTTAGGGTCGCACGAGTCACCCGAGATGACTGTGGACTCACTGATTTGATTTTCACTCACTGATTTGATTTTTAGGGTCGCACGAGTCACCCAAGATGACTGTGGACTCACCGATTTGATTTCACTCATCTATTTGATTTGTTAGGTCGCACGAGTCACCCGAGATGACTGTGGACTCACCGATTTGATTTCACTCATCGATTTGATTTGTTAGGGTCGCACGAGTCACCCGAGATGACTGTGGACTCACCGATTTGAATTTTAGGGTCGCACGAGTCACCCAAGATGACTGTGGACTCACCGATTTGATTTCACTCACCGATTTGATTTGTTAGGGTCGCACGAGTCACCCGAGATGACTGTGGACTCACTGATTTGATTTTCACTCACTGATTTGATTTTTAGGGTCGCACGAGTCACCCAAGATGACTGTGGACTCACCGATTTGATTTCACTCATCTATTTGATTTGTTAGGTCGCACGAGTCACCCGAGATGACTGTGGACTCACCGATTTGATTTCACTCATCGATTTGATTTGTTAGGGTCGCACGAGTCACCCGAGATGACTGTGGACTCACCGATTTGATTTTTAGGGTCGCACGAGTCACCCAAGATGACTGTGGACTCACCAATTTGATTTCACTCACCGATTTGATTTGTTAGGGTCGCACGAGTCACCCGAGATGACTGTGGACTCACCGATTTGATTTTTAGGGTCGCACGAGTCGCCCGAGACGACTGTGGACTCATCGATTTGATTTTTAGGGTCACACGAGTCACTCAAGATGACTGTGGACTCACCAGTTTGATTTTCACTCACTGATTTGACTTCACTCATCGATTTGATTTTTAGGGTCGCACGAGTCACCCGAGATGACTGTGGACTCATCGATTTGATTTTTAGGGTCGCACGAGTCACCCGAGATGACTGTGGACTCACCGATTTGATTTTCAATCAACGATTTGATTTCACTCACCGATTTGATTTTTAGGGTCGCACGAGTCACCCAATATGACTGTGGACTCACCGATTTGATTTTTAGGGTGGCACGAGCCGCCCAAGATGACTGTGGACCTACCGAAGGCTCTAAGCCACTTATAATCTGGCAGCTCGGCTGCATTCTTGGTGTGTTGGCGGGGTGGGTTGACTGATGATCACCCACAGGTGTGTTGGTTGGTACGGGTGGTGTGTAGCGGATGGATTATTAGGATTGGGTTGGGAATTGCATTACATTATCTTCATTATCATGTTTATATGGGCTTCAGCCCAGTTTGTTTCTGTATGGGTCTCAGCCCAGTTAACGACCGATTAGGGGATTACACACTGAGTTCTCGTAACTCACCCTCCCTTTCCTTTAACCTCGCAGGTAATCCCCAGCATTAAGGATTTGGAGCTGCGGAGGACTCGGTGGTGGCTATACATCTTAATACTTCTCCAAAATTTTTAGTAAATTTCTGTTTAGCTTTATTTTAAGTTTATTTAATTTGGGTTTGGTTTTTATAATAAGGCCATTGGAAATTATTTTTCTTTGAATTACCATTTCAGTTATAGTCAAACTATAAACGATTAACTCTGGATTTTTATAAAATGACAATAACTGCTTCTCAAAATATCACGTTCCCGCAATTCATTGAATTTGATTACTGTTATAAACAAAGTTTTCAGAAATAGTAGTAATAATGTTTTTGCAAGGGAATGATTTTTAATAAAATACATTTTGAAAATAAGCAAACGAAATTTGAGGTTTTGAATAGCAGAAAGTTTTAAATTCTTTAAGAAGAGTTTCTAATGAAAACATGGTTTTCGAAAAACTCTTCAATGTGACGTGCCAGATTCGGGCCTAACTTTTAGGCCGGGTTTGGGGTGTTACATCCCTTGTGTGGCGTCACCTCCTTGCTCCCTAAGTGGCGCCATAGACCACTGGGCCACAAGCCCATTTTGATGTTTTAAACACAGATACCACCTTTTAAACCCTATAATGCCCAAACAGATAATTTTAACCAAGGTCTCTGCCTAAGCCTGAGCCCAATTTGGACCCCTAACACTTAAATTAACTCATTACACATGTTCACCCATTAAACGCATAGGCCCAAAAATTCAGGATGTTACAGTATTTGTGTTCCTTCACTTGGAATTAAATGGTATTGTTAACAAGATTTCAATGTGACTAGTTTATTTTTTTTAAATTTAACTCAAACAAATTTATTCGATTCGACTTGAATTTAATTTCACTCGATTAAGGTCGAAAAAAATTCAAATAAAGATAAGATAATAAAAAAAGACTCGTAAATAACTCAAAACATTTTCACTCGATTCAATCAAATACTTATACTATTAGTATTTTGGTGTGTTAAGCTTTTTCTCTATCTTATTTTGACATAACCAAAAAAAAAACTGCAAATATTTTATGAACAAGAAAACTAGACCTGGTTAGAGTCCTTAGTAAGAGTCACCATTGGGAATATTTACTTTCCTTATATGAGATAACTAATCAAAATCCTCAATTTACAGTTCAATTCATTAAATCGCCATTTAAATAATAATATCACAGTGATAAAATAAAAGGCTTTAAAGGGAAAAAAAAGCCCATAAAATATGGGCTCTTTCTAATTTATGGACCTAATAATTTAGCCATTGCAACCCATAGACAATTTTACGAAAAAATATATATAATAATTTATTTCTCCTTCAAACCATAAAAAAATCATTTTAAATTCTTTTTTGCATTTCATTCAATTGATTGATTTTAATTAGTTTATAGTTCAGTCGAATAAATTATTAAAAAAATTTAAAATTTTAAAAATATATTAAAAATAAAGAAAATTTGTTCAACAATTTATTCAACTAGGTTAATCGACCTAACCCTTTATTTCAAACTAGTACTTCAATTGGTTCTCAATCCGATTGATCGATCCAATTTTGAAAATTATGGCATTTATTGAGATTTTGTAGTCGAATGCAAAAATCTTACTTATTTAAAACTTGTCTTTTTTATCAATATTATTAAAATTGGGTTGATAGTCAAACTAATCAAACCACTAATTTACAATTTAATCGATTGAACCTTATAAAATAAAAAACTTTAAAGAAAAAATAACCTTAAAATATAGATTATTTCTAATTTATGAACATAATATTTTAGCTATTGCAGCCCGTAGTAGGGGTGAGCGTTTGATCAAATTGAGTGAAAAAATTTTGAGTTAATCGAGTTCACGAGTCCTATTTTATCATTCTAACTCAATTTGAACTTTTTTTTTCAAATTGATTCGAGTGAAATTATTTGAGTTAAATTAAAAAAATTTAAATATGTCAAATAAAAATATTGTTACACTATAACTAATTCCATGTTAAAGTACATAAATTTGAACCATATATATTTGAAAAAAATTTCAAAGCAAAATAAAAAAAAAAAAAGATATTTGAGTATGATACATTTAAATCATTATTTAGGTCCAAAAATTATTATTTTTGAAAATTTTGAAAATTTTAAATTTTTTATTTATTTTTTAGAATTTTATAAATATTTTAAATTTTTAAAAATTATTTTAATTTTAATATTTGTAATTTTGTTGTGAAAGAGATGATTTTGCTTATTTTCAAAGTTGACAGGGATCAAAAGGGTATTTAAACCAATTTGTTATTTGAATTATTCGAGTTATTCGAATTGTGAAATTCAACTCGACTCAAACTTGAAACTCGAATAGATTGATTCAATTAATTCAAAATTCAATTTTTATTTTATTTTTTCGAATCGAATCGTGTTTTACTCACTCCTAGCCCATAGACACTTTAAAAAAGTAAGCAAAAGAATTTATCCATTTCCTTTTTCTCTCTTTTTTTTTTAAATTTTTTTTTGAATTTTTTATCTAAATAATATAAAAAAATAATTACAAAATGAGATAGGTTGTAAATTATTTGTGAAAATGATATCTTTTTTATAGTGAAATTAAGTGTCGTTATTGCGTTAAGCAGCATCATTCTCATTTCAAATGGAAAACTTATTTTTTAAGTGATGTCAAGCAGCACAAAAAATATATAAATATTTTGTTTAAATACAAAGAAAATATTGTACGAGTAAAAAATATTATTTTTTTAAAGTGGTGCCAGTAATTAAAATTTTGGGCGTATCCATCGATATTCAGACCAAAACGTTCGAGTGGGGAAAGGGTTTTTTTCTGGGTTTATTTATGCTTCCAGTTCCTCTACTTTCTTAATTTTTAAAATTTATTGGTAAAATTAAAATTTATTTCTGTTGTTCCCCAAAATGGTCAAGCAGGCCAATGATGTCCCCAACTAGGTGCATAAAGTGTAGGAGGTTGGGCTAAAGTGAGGAGTCGGAGCCTCCATAGCTTCTCAAATCAGGAGCAAGTACATGATAGCCATGGTTAGCCAAGAAAGTAATATGGTGGCGTCATGAATAGCCTATTTCAGGGAAGCTTTGAAGCAATAGAACAAGTGGTCGTGTCCCTTGCTCTGCTCTGTTATAGTATAATTCACACGTGTTTAGCATGGTAAATAGGTAGCTAGTATGTTAGCATTCTGTTATGAGCTAACAACTCGTTAGTACGTTAGCATTCTATTATGAGCTAACAACTCATCAGTTAGGCATTGTTGCCTATATATATATCTATGTATTAAGAACTTGAAGGAGGCAAGATTCATTTCACAAATAATACATCAATTCTACTATAAGTTTAGTATTCAATACTCTTTCATGGTATCAGTTGCAAGGTTCTGACCTGGTATGGCTCATCTGCTCTCTCCAGACTCTGACGGTGGTGATCCAAGCGGATCTTTTTTTTTTTCGGCGAGCGTCTCATAACCACGTTTCCTTGCCACGATGTGGTTAAGCTTGCTGGTGACACGTTCCTTCAATGGCGACAGCAGGTACGCCTTATACTCACTGGCTATGGTTTATTTGGATTTCTTGACGGTTCTCTCTCTGCTCCAACGAGATATATCCAAGCTCCAGATGGAAATCTTCTCGCTAATCCTTCGGCTACAATCTTTACTCAACAAGACAATCTACTAACCTCTTGGCTACTCTCGACCATTAGCTCTTCCGTGTTGTCTTTGTTCACGGACGTTCGCACCGCCAGTGATGTCTGGATTCTGGCTAACGGTCTCTTTGCGGCTGACACTGGCATGAAGCAGTCGCAACTCCAGCATGCTCTCCATTCTCTTCAAAAAGGTACCTTATCTGTTCGTGATTATGTTGACAAAATAACAAATCTCTGTGCTCTTCTTGCTGCCTCTGGTTCCCCGATCTTAGAGGATGAGAAGACAGCAGTCTTGCTCTCGGGTCTCCCCTCTGAGTTTGACACGATTACCTCATATGCATCTTTGTGGATAACGCCATTACCTTTGCACTGACTCGTTGATACGCTTCTTGAGTGTGAAGCCCTAAGGAAACGTTGATTGCTGCAAATTTTATGGACGTTCGTTGACACAAGAGGTAACCGGCTATCCTCGTGGCGGTCACTCTTCTACTCGTGGACGGGACCGAAGTTTTCGCCCTCGTGTACAGTGCCAAATCTGTAGTAGATATGGCCATTTTGCTCAACGATGCTTCTACCGGTATCGTCGTGATGATCAGTCGCCAAACGGTTAACCTCTGGCTTCTCGTGACGATCGGAATTTGAGGCCGCATGTGGACGCTTGGCCTGGTGTTGGTGCTAATACTGGAAGGGAGAATTTTCAAGATGCTAATTGGTATGGTTAAAATTGGGGCTCTTATGGTCAACCGAATTTTTTAAATTCAAGAGAGGGGTTCGTTTATCCAGGTGCTTGGCCGGTGGTGGACCATTTAGCCACACGTGGGCCTGCTACTACTATACGTAGGCCAATTGGTGAAAGACCACCTCCTAATGGATTTCCATCTTCTCAACGTGCACGGCGTGAATATAGTGGGTTTTCTAATAACTGATTTAATGGTCAATTCGTGGGTCCACCATCTGGGCCGCATGGTACTGTTTCAGCAAGCCCTCATAGACCGCATGATGTTGGAAATAATCTTGGGCCTCGTGGACCGGCTCACACACGGACCTCCGATGAACAAAATTGTTCTGCACCTAGTGTCTATTGTGTTACTATTAATCTGTCTCCGGAAATTGGTGATTCTGCGATTCAATGGCGCACAAAACCGAGAGCTCGGGTCTTTGATGTTGATTCTTCTCCGTATGGCTCCCCTCAATTTGTTAGGTTACCTCCGAGAGTTTCTGACTTGCATGCATCTGACTATTCTGATGCCACAACTTATGATTCAAGTTTCAACAATAATAATTTGTATGTTCCGTTTCAAGTAGGAAGTACGGCTTGGTGCCCAGATTCAGATGCCCCTCACCACGTGTATCAGAATACGCCTGCTCTTAATTCTTCCAACCCGTATACAGGTAACTCTTCACTTAAAATGGGAAATGGAGTTTCTACTAAAATCTCTTCTACTGGGAATTCGATGTTTGCTACAGAGAAGAAAGTTGTACACTTATCAAATGTTTTGTGTGTGCCTAGCATTCGCAAGAACTTGCTTTCTGTGTCTAAATTTGCTGCAGATAACAAAGTATTTTTTTGAATTTCACCCTTCCTATTGTGTGGTTAAGGATATCCAGACGCAGGAAATATTGATGCAGGGCCAAGTTCGTGATGGGCTTTATTATTTTTCGGTCAACTTGACGGATGATTCCCCAGCTGTGCATAATGCCTCAGTTCGAGAAAATACCTTAAGTAATAATGTTTTTACTTTGTGGTACAAGAGACTAGGCCATCCTTCTTCTACTATAGTGAAAAATGTTCTTAGTAAATGTCACATTACATTCAATAAAAATTGTTTTGATGAAGTATGTATAGCATGCCAGCAAGGGAAATCACACAAACTACCCTGTTCTCACAATCTTTCACAAAGTATGATGAATTTTTTGAACTTGTAGTTTCTGATCTCTGGGGACCAGCTTCAATTTCATCTGAAGGAAACCTCTACTATGTATCCTTCATTGATATGTGTAGTCGCTTCACATGGATTTATTTGATTAAACATAAATCTCAAGCTCTTGAGTGTTTTCTACAGTTTCGGCAGATGGTTCAGACTCAGTTTGGGAAATGCATTAAGAAATTTCAAAGTGATTGGGGTGGTGAATTTCGGACCTTTGCATCTATTCTAGCCAATCATGGTATTATTCACCGATTGTCTTGTCCTTATACGTCTAAACAAAATGGGGTCACTGAACGTAAATATCGTCATATTGTGGAAACTAGTCTTACCTTGTTAGCTCAGGCTAATGTACCTATGGACTACTGGGGTTATGCCGTTCGCAGTGCTGTGCATCTCATTAATCGACTACCTACTTCGGTCTTGGGTGATCAATCTCCGTATCAATGTTTGTATGGTCATCCACCAGAGTATGAGCATCTCCGAGTATTTGGGTGCTGTTGCTTTCCATGCTTACGACCATTTGTTCGACATAAGCTTGACTATCGATCTCAACCTTCTACGTTTCTTGGGTACAGCTCCCAGCATAAAGGTTATTTCTGTTTACTACCAGATGGGAAGGTCGTTATTTCGTGTCATGTGATTTTTGATGTACAAAAGTTTTTGTTTTTGTCTCCTGGTACTTCTAATAGTCAACAGTCTCAACCAGTGAGCCTTCCTACATATGTTCCCGTTATCAGACTGTTGGTTTCTCAAAGTAGTGCAACACCTTCTGGAGATTGTGGAAATCTGTCTGTTGACTCTATAAATGCTCATCAAAATCCCAGCGTAACTAGTACTTCACCATCTATCTCCAGCTCTTCAGAAAACACCAATGTCTTGCGAAATGCATCAAGCCCCTCAGCAGATGGCTCTCTGGAAGAGTTGCCGACTATTAAAGTTGTCCCTACTGTGAGGGTAAATGAGCCTGTTAACACTCATTCCATGGTTACTCGGTCTAAAGCGGGGATATTTAAGCCAAAAGTGTTATCTGTTGATACAGCTGAATTTGAGCCTAATTCGATTGAAGAGGCTCTTGCTCATCCTGAATGGCGACAGGCAGTTCAAGCCGAGTTTGATGCCTTGTTAGCCAACTCTACCTGGGATCTTGTCCCTCTTCCGTCTGACCACAAAGCAATTGGTTGCAAATGGTTGTTTAAAGTAAAAAAGAATCCTGACGGATCCATTGATCGGCGGAAGGTTCGGTTAGTTGCAAAAGGATGTTCCCAAGTGTCGGGATGTGATTTCACAGAAACATTCAGTCTAGTGGTCAAACCAGCAACTATACGTGTTATTATTTCTGTTGCTGTGTCTCATGGGTGGCAACTCAGGCAAGTTGATGTCAATAATGCTTTTTTGAACGGAGATTTAACTGATGAAGTTTTCATGCAGCAACCCCCGGGGTTTGTTCGATATGGCTCACATAGTGAACAGCTAGTGTGTCGTCTGACTAAAGCCCTCTATGGTTTACGACAAGCTCCTCGTGCCTGGTTTGACAAATTGAGAAAATTTCTTGTTGGTAATGGGTATGCTGTCTCTAAGTCTGATGCTTCATTGTTTGTTAAAGTTCTTAACAAGCTTACTTTGTATATTCTTGTTTATGTGGATGACATTATTGTCACTGGGGATTCGTCTGCTGAAATTGATAGTTTTATTCAGCAACTTAACGACAAATTTGCTCTTAAAGATTTGGGTGAGCTTCATTATTTTCTGGGGGTAGAAGTGAGCAAATCTGCTTCTGGTAGTCTTCATTTGTATCAGTAGTAATACATTAAGGAATTTCTTAATCGCTGTTCTATGGCTAATGCGAATCCTATTCATACACCAATGGTTAGTTCGCCTATGATGTCTAAAGATGAAGGTGAACGACTTGCTGATCCAACTGAGTATCAGAGTTTAGCTGGAGCTCTTCAATATATTGTCTTAACGCGACCAGATATTTCGTATGCGGTAAATCGGGTATGTCAGTTCATGCATACACCCACTACAGTACATATGACAGCTCTTAAACGTATTCTGCGATATCTACGTGGAACACTGTCTCATTGTCTGGTTTTTCGTCGATCTGATAGACTTTCTTTGGTCGGATATGCGGATGCGAACTGGGGTCTTGATTTTGATGATCGTCGCTCCACAACAGGATATTGTGTGTATTTTGGGAATGCCCCTATCTCATGGTGTTCCAAGAAACAGCAAGTTGTTTCTTGATCCACAGCTGAAGCTGAGTATCGGAGTTTGGCTGGAGCCACTAGTGATATTGCGTGGCTTGTATCTCTTTTGTCCAAACTAAAACTCACCTCTGTTGATGTTCCTACTGCATGGTGTGATAATACTAGTGTTGTTGCTGTTGCAGCTAATCCAGTTCTGCACTCCAAGTTCAAGCATGTTGAACTTGATTTGTTTTTTGTTCGTGAAAAGGTGGCTAATGAAGAATTGATTGTTGGTGAAGTTCCGGCAAGTGACCAGGTTGCGGATATTCTGACTAAACCATTATCTGTATCCCTGTTTACTCGTTTTCGTCATATTCTTCAGATTGTACCACTAGAAGAAGCTAGGTGAATGTTATAGTATAATTCACACGTGCTTAGTATGGTAAATAGGTAGCTAGTATGTTAGCACTCTGTTTTGAGCTAACAACTCGTTAGTACGTTAGCATTCTGTTATGAGCTAACAACTCATCAGTTAGGCATTGTTGCCTATATATATCTGTGTATTAAGAACTTGAAGGAGGCAAGATTCATTTCACAAATAATACATCAATTCTACTATAAGTTTAGTGTTCAATACTCTTTCATGCTCTATGCAACCATATCCCATTTGTTTTGATCCTTTGGTAACTCACCTCATTCATGGTCCCTAGCGTTTCTTTCACTCCTCAAGGGATAAGATAGAGCAGCTTGGTTTTCAGCAGAAACCAATCTAATTGATTTGCTCCTACGAATGTAATTGATGAGAGAGAAAGTTGGGAGAGTTTGAAGTTTGAATGGAAAAGTCAAATTCAGAAAAAATAAATTTTAAAAATTAAGAAAGTAAAAGGATTGAAAGCAGAAATAAACCCAAATAAAAACCCTTTCCGCACTCAAACGTTTTCATTGATAAGCCCAAAATTTTAATTACATTCACTCCGGCATTACTTTATTTTTTTCTACTTCCTATATTTTTTTAATTCACTTGGAATGAATGATTGTCATATGATAGAGTGTAGTGAAACCCATTTTTACTATTAAAAAGGGTATTATTTTCGTAAATAATTTATATTTATCTTACTTTTATAAATAATTCTTTAATTATTTAAATGAAAAATCCTTTCTTTTTGTTTGGGAAGGAGGTTAAAAATAATAATTTTGATGAGTAAGAATTATTTTTAAGAATATTTTTGGGGCAAAAAATACTTTTGAGATAAAACATTGCTAAATAAAATGTTTTTAAACTTTTCAAAAATAGTTTTGAGACAAAAACAAAAAAGCTAAAACTAGAAGCAAAAAAATTTAACTTGCGTACAAAAATATTATTTTACGCAAAAACATTTTAAAAAAGTAATACTAAAATGTAGGAGGAAAGTTATAATGTGATGGTGAAATACAAAGAATGACATCAAAATCATCATTCCTATGTCATGTACATGATTTATTTTATCCATCCTTTGAATCGGTCAAAACTGAAAGAGTAATCCAATGAAAACGACCCACCAGCCTTCACTCAACTTTTTATTGAACAATATATTTTTCTCACCTCCTTCACTTCTTAACTCTTATGGTGATAAATAATATAATATTCCTTTATGTCCTTATTCCTATAATTATTTTTGTAAACCATTTTTTCTATATTTAAGTATTATTAGTATTTTGGTATAATTCTGATTTTAGTCCCTTTATTATGCTAAAAATTTAATATTTAATTTCTCTATTTCTATAATGTTATAAGTTGGTAGTACATCTAGTTGTTTCTATTAAAGTTTTTATTTTGTTATTAAATCACACAATTAAGGCAACGTGAAAATTTTATCAATTATGTTTAGCCAATGATAAATTTACATGTTAACCAATAATAAAAAAATTATGTGTCATGCCATATCAGCAGAGTGATCAATTAAGTTTTCATGTCACATCAGATGATAATTAAAATCGATTGATGTTGATAAAAAAAACTTAATTAAAGTCGGTTGAGTATTAGCTTAATTGATATCGACATTGTTGCTAGTGCAGGAGGTCGTGAGATCGAGCGCGCTGAAGCGCATTATCCTCCTATTTAAGGGTTGGGGAAGAATTATGAATAGTTCTAGACATTTTATAAAAAAAAAATTAATTAATGCAACATTCAAATTTAAGGAATTAATTGGGATATTTTGGGGGCTAGAATAATTATTTAGCTTCAGAAGAGAAAGTTGTTTTCTTTAATACAAAGAGAAAGTTAAATGAGATTGAAAAAAAAAAAATCACGTGCTTCATATTTTTATATTAATTTAATTTGACTACATTCTAAAGCTACCATTTCAACTCTAAATTTTTAGTATATAAGATAAGACACACAAATTATTATTTTATTATGAAACACACAAATAAATGATTAGATGTAACTAAAATTCAAAGAAAGAAATAAGTATCCAAATCAAAGGTGACACATGATTAATTCATTAATTAATTAACTTATGTTCATACTTAGCCATGCTTATTTATCTAACCACCATACATATCGGTTCTACATGTTTCGGATCATCCATTCACTACATCAATTTTAAAGCTAAAATTAATTCCATGCTCAGCATAAAAATTAAAATTATAAAAATATATATACAAAATTATTATTTTATTCAATTTTATATATTTAAAGAAATAAATATATTATTTTGTGTATGTAATATGTTAACATAAAATGATGTTATATTGAAAATTATGTTCGTAATTTGTGAAAATTGAATCAATTCAACATTTAATGTATAAAATTACACAAAATCAAACTTTATGTATAATATTACACATTAAATTAAAGTTCACTTTTTAAATTTTATAAACTTGTAGCTGCCATTTTGAATTATGACAAAGTAGGTTTGTACAAATTTATCTTAAGATCAATTATACTATTAGTTCCTATATTCTTTATTCATTTGGAATTTACTCTTCTTATTTTTATTTTAAGGATTTTAATCCCTATTCATTTCAAATTTAAAAAATGTAAGTTCAATTGTTATTAGAATTTTTTATTTTGAAATGTCACTCTAACAAAATTTACAAAATAACGGTATTAATAATCGGACCTAGATTTTAAAATCGAAGAAGTAGAGAGATTAAAATTTTAGAAATAAAAGTATAATGATTAAATTTTAAATTTCAAAAAGTATAAAGACTTATAGCATAATTTTTAGGTTTCCTAAGGTATTAGCTAGAGCAAGTCTAATGACTAACCCTCTGCATTCTATAGGTCAAATAAAGAGATAAACATTGGCCAAAAATTTCAAAGCTAATCCATAGTTAAGGTGAAGATCAAACCTTCACCATTAGTTAAGGTAAGAAAAAGTCTTGACACCTGACCTAACTCTCGTGATTGACATATTAGTTTAAGTTTTACTCACTAATGATATTTTAATTGGAACATAAAATGTATTTCTATGAATAAATATTAAAATATATTTTAATACAAATTATTGAATACTTTGGAAATTTACATATTTAAATTTGATATTTCAAATTAAGGGAATCAGGTTAGATGAGTAATCATTATTAAAATTAAATCTACATTTTTCATATTCATTTTAAACAGTATTTCTTGTAAGGCCCAATTATTGCCCAAGCCCAAATCAGAAACAAAAAAGAAACAAAAAAAATAAAAATGGTCCAAATTACACAGTCCAAAATGAGCCCAATGAAGCCTAACCCAATTAAACTAAACCTAGCCCAAAAAATAAGCCCAAAACCTAAAGCTAAGTCAGAAAATCGAAACCTTAGCTGCTCATTGACGCCGCAGCCTCCATGTGACAGCCTCAATGCGCACAACGCCCAAGGGCGACTCCTCCGCCTGCGCCTTGCACCAAAATGGACACACAGGCCTTCGTTGACTATCCAAAAGGCCTGCAAACAAAAAAAAAAAAAACTAGAAGCCAGAAGAGCCGACAACAGAGCAAAAGCAAACAGGGATAAAAACAGTAGCAAAATAAGATTATAATGTATTGTTTATTCGGCTATATAAGCCTAGCAACAAACACTGATGTATTTTTACAGACGATTATTCAGAGATTTTTCCAATACAAAAATCAATCGTAAACAAAAAGGTGCTATTTTCTCTATTTTCTTTTTCTTTTCAGAATAAATAATCAATAACAATAATAAAATATTACCTGCCGGTTCACCTTCTTCTCCGTCGATTCGTCTGCCCCTCAGTCGAGAGTTGCCGATACCCGACTACCCAAGAACCCATTCGGGTTCTGATGAGGATTCGAGGGGTAACAGAGGGTATTTTTGCATGTATTTTTTGCTGTTTCAAAACTAAAATGAACCTAAAAATCTTTCTTTTTCTCCTTTTTTGTTAAAAAGGGGGCTGAAAAGGGGTAAAAACGATCTTTCGTATCCTCGGCCGCTGAACGGCGGAGCTACGGCGGTGATACGGCTGAGCCTTAGGCCGGAATATGAACCCCCTCTTTGTGGAGAAAAAAGAAATCCCTCAGTTTTTTTTTTAGAAACTGTTTGAAATATTTGTTTTAAAAAAAAATTGGCTTTAAATAGGGTTTGTGGAACGACGCCATTTCACTCAGGCATTTTAACGTCAAAACGACGCCGTTTTGAGATGGGTCGGACCGACCCGACTCGAACCGCCTAGGATCCGCGTGTTTTTGGACTGAGGGTTTATTTATGCCTTCAGTCCTTCCACTTTTGAGGTGGTTTTCAATTCGGTCCCATTTCAGATTTTCCCTTTTTCTTTTGAATTTTCCCGTAAATTTGATTTTGATTTCAATTTAGCCCTTATGAATGCGGTGCGTTTTGAAGGACAGTATCCCATTTAGTCCCCTTTTCTTCACGCGCCTCTTAGTTCGGTCCTAACTCTTTTTTATTTATCCCTTCAATTTTCTTTCGTTTTTAATTTAGTCCGTGACTTCACTAACTGAAACGTAATGCATATGTGTAATATCCTAAATTAGGGGTTATGCATTTGGTGCATAACTCAAGTGTTAGTAGGCTTTAAATATGTTTGGAGGTGTTTTAAGGGTTTTTAGAAGTCTAGGATGAAGGAGAATGATATGGAAAATTTTTAGAATTTAAGTCTAAAGGGGGGAAGCTTGGTAAAGAAGGCTTAAGGAAATTTATGTGGAGTTTAGGACATAAGAAATGCCTTGGTAAAGTGGCTGCAAGGCGCCACTTACGGCCTTGGCATGTGACGCCTTGGTTCGAGTTGCAGAGGAAGCGAATGGGAGTTTATTTTTGCGACAAGTAGGAGCTTAGCTAAGGAAGTTTTAAAAGGAATTCTGGGCGAAGCATGTCACAAAAAGTGCCTTAGTAGAGTGGCTTGGGACGCTACCTTAGGGGCTTGGAGTGTTGCGTCAAAGGGGGCTCAAGTTCGAATCACGTTGGTGGCATAGGAGTGTGTTTTATTTTTGCTCTTTGCGTCAAGAAGGGAAACAGGGCTAAGGAGGCTTTAAGAGGAAATTGTGAAGGATTTATGCCACAAGAAATCATGTGGTAAAGTGGCAGGGGAGCGCCAGGTGCAATGACAAGGGCTTTGGTTCGAATCACGCCTGTAGCAATGAGTGGGGTTTTATTTTATTTTTTTGGTTGTTGGCGTCAAATTGGAGAGAGATTGGACGGCAATTGGACTTCTAATTGGATGGGGATTAAGCTTGTTTCTCCTCTTAAATTTCGGCTAAGAGTAGGATAAGGGTAGTTTTAATTATTTATTTTAAGTTGGTAGATATAAGATAATTGTAGTTTTATTTATTTATTTTAATATAGGATAATTATGGTTTTATTTAGATTAAATGAGATTTTTAATTTATTTATTTTAGGAGATAGGATAAGAGATTAAATGGGATATTAGTAAGGGATATTGTTGGTTATTTTATTTATTTTAAATGGGTGATAAACAGATAATATTGGAGAGAATTTTGGGATGTGATAAGGGGGAGAGATAGTGGCCGATTGAGGAACTCTTGGTGTTGGTAAATTCGGTCATAAGGAGGGGGTTATGTGCCGAAAATTGTTAGTTTTTTTCTTTAGTGTTGCTTTGCCGAAATTCCTTTACTCCTCTCCTCTTCTCTTCTTTTTATTTTCTTTCAACCCCAAATCCTTTCTTTTTATTTCTTGAATAGCCGAATGAGTAGTCACCATTTAGAGCATAAGCCGAATCATCAAGGAAGGTGCCGTCGACTACTTTCTTGTAGTTTCTCTAAACAAACGTTGGTAAGTACTCCTATTAAGCAGTTGGTTTCCTCTCTCTTTCTTTTGGTAAGCCGAAATTAAGTGTAGGCCTTGATTTTTAAGAATGGCTGAATATGCTTAAGTCCATATTAATGTGTTTCTTTTGTGCCAACGTTAGGGAGCATTAAAGGAGTCTTCCAGGATTTGTAGAGATTAAGGTAAGCCATTGTAGTTTCGGCCAAGGGCCATGTTTATGGATTCTGTAGTAAAGCCGAATCTAACAGTGGATTATAGGGATTTCGACAGTTTCAAAGGCAAGGAGTTGTTTTTCGGGATTTGGTAAGTTAGGTATGTGTTATGTACTATTCGGCCATAGGCCATATTTGGGTTTAAATGTGACCGATTTGTATTATGGTTAATTAGGGGGGCAAGTCAACAGTGGTGAGCAAGCCTTCGGGATTCTAGATTTTTTCGGTAAGAACGTTTAGATTATAGTTTTATTCGTTAAGATCTCGAATTAACCGTTTGATTCTAACTAAAGTTCTACGATGGACGTAAATATCAGTCAAGGAGGACAAGAAATAGTCCCTATTCCTAAGTTCAAGAGGAGAGCAGTCTCTATAGTTCGGGATTAGCCACCGGGGTGTGGGCCAGCGTCAGAACAAGAAAGTAGGCAGATAGCCGTAGTGTCACTTAGTGATAGCATCAGTATTGAAAGCGTAGTTCTCCAAGTGATCAGGTGTGTAGTTAGCCTACTGTTTTCCGGGTTTATGTTATGTATGTGATATTGTGTATGTGCTATGAATGTGCTAACTAGTGCAGTGGAAATTGTGATATGGATACCCTCATGGGGTATGTCGATAATCCGGTAAGTACCGAATCTGATGAAATGTGATTATTGATGTGAGTATGTGATAATATGCTAAATAACATGTACATGCATTATCATGGCATTATTTTATGTTGCATGTGCATGGGTGGGATATGATTTGAAAGAAGGACAGGGTGTACTTTGAGTACGTGGTTTGATGAATGGCTCTGTGCCTCATCGTGGTTGATATAGGCTGTGTGCCATATCGTGGTTATTGATGGCTTTGTGCTCATCGTGGTTTTGATGATAGCTTCGGCTACATCGTGGATTGACGTTGACTGAGGTCACGTTGTGGATTATTTGCGATTAAGTTCGCGTGGACGGCATTTGTTGCCTTATTGGAGTAACAAGGAGAGGGTGATTTAATAATCCCCTGGTGTGTGGTAGGCTGGATACGAGGGTGTGTAAAGGATGGACCCTAGGCTGGGTTGGGCTTCATAATTGCATAATTTTGTATGTGAATAAATATGGAAATGGGCCAAGCCCAATATGATATGTGGATTAATGTGAAAGTGGGCCAAGCCCAGTATGTGATGTGGATTAATGTGGTAATGGGCCAAGCCCAGTATGTGGAAACATGTGGTTAATTACACTATTATAAGAATGTGATATGCGTATGGGCCAAGCCCAATATGTGAACTCTATTAATGTGAATGTGGGCCAAGCCCAATAAGTGAAAGAATGTGATTAAGTTGCATTAATATCTGTTATATGGGTTATTATATGGTTTAACATGTGGGTGGAATTCAGTAGAATAATTGCACACTGAGTCTGTATGACTCACCCAATTTTTATCAACTTCGCATGTGATGCTTGGACCGGGTTTGGAGTGGATACAAGGTGGCCCATGCCGAAGAAGTTCTGCTTGTTTTAAGTATTTTAAATTTCCAGTATTTATGAATTATTATTTAATGTAATAAGGGCCACTTAAAGTATTTAAATTTTGCTACGTTTCAGTTGGATTTGTAATTAAGTCAATATTTTGTAAGTTAAATTTTAAAAGCTACTTAAATCTCAAAAGTCATATTAAAGTTTTGAATCCGATATTTTTATAACAACTTAACTTTTACCTAGAATGTTTTAAATTACGAAAATGTTTTATTAAAGGCAACAAATTTTTAAACGGTTTTTACTTTTAAGTAAGAATATCTTCAAACGTTTTCCGCAGTGGCATTTCAAATTCGGTCGTAACGAATGGGCCGGGTTTGGGGTGTTACAATATGAACTAGGGATAGTTTCCCATATAGTCCTTGCTAGTTTCAGCGCATTACATATTAGCCCCTATTATTTTTTTTATTTTTTATGATTTATACCTTTTAATTTTCTTTTAATGCCAATTAAGTCCTTTTATTTTGAATTTTTTTATTTGTTCATGCATTCATTTAATTGCTAGATTATTTATTATTCTTTTACTTTATTCATTTTGTTTATTTACTTATTTTACTATTTACATTGTTCATTTTATTTATTCGCTTGTTTTATTTTTATCCTCATGTGTTTTTTTTATTTTATTTTCTTTCTTTATTTTAATTATGTTTCTATCATTATTATTACTATTATTTATCTATTTTTACTTTTATTTTCTTTTAATTTAATTTATTTTTGTATTTTCATTATTATTTGTTTATTATTATTACTATTTATTATTACTGCATTATTATTATTATTACCTAATGTTTCTATTATTAGTAGTATTATATTTTTATTACTATTATCACTGTTATTGTCTTAAAAAAACATTTATTTACTCATTTTTTTCATAATTAATTTGCTCTTTATTCGTTTTTATTTTTACCTTATTTTATTTTTATTTTTTTACCCTTATTATTTTTCATTTCGATTTGTTTTATTTTAAATTATTACATTTATTATTGCCATTTCATTATTTATTCATTTATGTATTATATTTTGTTGTACATACTTTCAAATTTCGACTATTCATTATTGATATTTATATTTATTATCGTCATCATCATTATTTTGTTACATGTATTAGCACTAAAATTCATTTCATATCTTGCCATAAGATCATATTCTATTTTATCCGATCCATTAAAATTTTTGTTTTAAAAATAAGCAAATACCTTGCATTCTAAGGTTCGAAAGAAATCGTACCTTAACTTATTGGGTTTCGATTTTTCTCATCCAATCCAGAGAACTTATTATTTTCTTTTAAAATCAAAACATAAAAGTTAAATAAAAACTTATTCTCGAGAATTCAAAATTGTCGTGTCCTAACTCACTAGATGTGACGTTTTGTATCTCGGGATAAGGATTTCTAAAAAAGCAAAGGCAATATTCTGTATTTGGAATTTCGAGAGATCGTGCCCTAACTTACTGGGTTTCGTTTTTTTTCATTTGACCCAAATAATCGAATATCTCCCTCAAGTTTAAATACGAATTTCAAAAGTCGAAAGACAAGCTCAGTTTCGGGAACTCGAAATGCCGTACCCTAACTCATTGGGCATGACATTTTACTTCTTCGAAATAAGAGGGTCTTAGCATCCATTTTAATTTATTCAAGTTTTATTTTAAATAAAGAGGATCGTATTTTAAGATCTTTTCAAATTTTCGACACCAAGACATCAAATAATCAATTAGGTACCAATTTTGGGCGTCACGAGGGTGCTAATCCTTCCTCGTACGTAATCGACTCCCGAACCCATTTTTTTAAATTTTGTAGACCAAAATTGTTATTTTAATAAATCAAATCTATTATTAAAATGACCGAATTACAAGTTGACTCGATCACACCTCATCAAAAAAGATTGGTGGCGACTCCTGTTTTTTTCGTTTTCATTTTCAAAATATAAAGTCGACCTGTTTTACAAAAAAATGGTTACGACAGCTTGGCGACTCCACTGGGGACAAGTTGAGAGTCATGCCATAAAATTGATTATTTTTTGTCCTTTCGTCGAAAATTGAAAATGTGGTTTGAAAAATCACGATTCTTTTGTTGCATTTGTTTATGATCCTTATGTTTGTTGTGGTTTGAGTCACGTAGAATACTCTTGCATCATATTGCGTGACCGCTGGGTCACACCCTTTTAAGTGGGAGTGAGAAGCTACTCCTTCGTGATGTTTTCACCTCCGTGCAGGATAGTGGATCGCTTTCGAGATACATCCGTACCTATGTCTTCGTGAGATTTTCATCTTCGTGCAGCCATAGGGAAATGTGTCCCCCTAAACTGAACTCGGTCCGTGTGAGCCTATAATGGGTGAGGATCGAGGAATCTGCTGGTTCAGGTACCTCAACTTTAGAACCAAACTGCATATAGAAAGCCCTAGGAGCCCACCCTAGGGAGAGCTACGCTAAACCCTACCAGGTCACCCAGATAGGTGCTTGTTTGTTTTTTCTTTTTTTCATGCTTTGAATTTTGTTTCTGTATATTGTACTGACTTTTTGTGTTTTATCTTTGTTATTTTGCATATATTTTCATGTTTAAGAGTTGTTGATTCGGGTTCGATTGCTAAATTAGAGAGTTGGTAATGGAAAATGAGTTTCTTGATAAAGTGGAAGATAACGCGACTGTCCGCATTTGGTCAGAGAATACTCAGTTAGAAAATGGAGATAGTTTAGCCGAGGGGTACACGTCAAAGTTATGTGACTACACTCGTATTAGTGTTACGCAAAATAATCTTCAAGAGTTAAAAGTGATATGGGATTAGTGGAACATGAGACCAAGAGGTTGTTCTACCATACTTATTTAACATCAAGGTAGAAGAGCAGTTATTCTGAGCCCTTACTCAGTACTGGAACCCCGCATATAGTTGCTTTACCTTTGGGAGAGTGGATTTGGTACCCACCATGGAAGAATACACTGCCCTATTGCATTGTCCGAAGGTTCAAGTTGATAAAGTCTATTCAAGAGCTACTTATGTCCCAGCCTTTTGGAAGAAGTTAATGAGCGTCACTGGAATGAGTGAGCAGTGGATTACAGCCAGGATTAAGCAAAAGGGCAAGTGTAAGTACATCCCGTGGAGGAATTTGAGGGATTTGATTCTAGCTCATCTTGATATGAAGAAGAGAGTGTATGTCTTTGCATTGAGCATCTACGAATTGATGCTATTCCCTAGGGCTTTAGGGTTTGTAGATGAAGCGGTCACAGATCTCTTCGACCGACTCAGTAAAGGGGTCATGCCAGTTCCTGTAATCTTGGCCGAGACTTTCAGGTCATTGAATGCATGTAGAAGGTCCGGAGAGGGCAGGTTCGTAGGATGCGCTCAGTTGCTGTTGGTTTGGTTTCACATCCACTTTTGGGAAGTGAATAAGATTTCTTATCGGGTCTTCACTAATAATTATTCCCCACTAAAAAAGATAGCAGTAACACTAAAAAGAGACGACGTGTTAGAAGAGAATTGGATGGCACTTCTCCAAAATCTTCAGGAAAATGATATTGAATAGAAAGCTCCTTGGTTGGTGCCCAATGAGATCCTGTTCTGATGCGGGAGTTTTGATTGAGTCGCTTTGCTTGGAATTTGGTGAGCCATTGGTTATGCTCATTTACTTGTACTAAGACAATACGGACCAAGGCAGTTTATACCGGCCACGCATGGTCTAGCACAATGCAAGTTCTCTTATAAAAGAGATAATTACAAGAAGAGGGTCAAGGAGATTTCCACTGCTTCGAACTAGATTCGCTGGATGAAGAGATTGGTTGTTGGTTCTATGACGATGCTTGAATATAACGAATGGTTTAGCAAAAGGATTAATGATAATATTCCCGGGTCGAGTTTAGAAGGTGCTCGATCATTGGAAGAATACTTACAAGTTGTCCCTTCAGAGCTAGAGATTATAAGACAGGACTTTGAAAAGAAGAGTTTTGAATTCGGGAAAAAGATTAAGTAGCTGGAAGAAGAAAAAGTGCACTTGAGATTAGACGTGGAAGTGCAAAAGGTAGAGGCTGAGAAGTTAAGAAAAGGGAAAAATAGGGTTGAAGAGGATTTAGATAGTTTAAAGACAGACTATAAGAAGATGCGTCTATCAATGATGACTGCTGGGTTAGGGAAAACTTCAGAGCAATGGCGGCAGGAAATTCAAGCGGAAAGGACCAAAGCTGATCAGTGAAAGAGAAAATTCCAAGAGGCTCAAGCTCAGAGAGAAACTCCAGAGACGAGTCTATTAGAAGCCCAAAATGACAAAGGGGAATTAAAGGCCAGAGTGGAAGAGCTTGAAAAAGCACTTTATCGTAATTCTGTAGCTGAGCTAAGAACCAGTTTGAACAAAATTGAAGAAATTAAAGGAAGAATAGAAGAGCTAGAGTCCGCTTTGCAAAGTTGTGAGCTTAGGGTAAGCTTCTTGAAGTAAATGAAGAGCGTTGGAAGGAACAGCTTCATCACTCTCAGATTTAAGTTAAGGACCGAGATTACATTATGGGCGAAGCCGTGGCTCAGATTCGGGAGGTAGCTGACTATCTGCAAACCTTGGCAGTTCAGGCTGACACGCTAAGTGTAAAGTACGAGCTGGAATCAGACAGGGGTCAGGACGTAGCTTCGTTGCTTAAGAAAGTTAAAACTCTGAGCATTAGGGTAAAGCCGTATTTGTAATCCGTTTTATGTAAAGAGCTTTGTTTTCTAATAAAGTTTTCTAAATGGAATTGAATCAGAATCAACGTCTTTTGCATTTCATGCATCTGTGTTGCATTGCATCATATGCATTAAAGTTCACTAAAAATTTCTAATTAATTAAACGAAATTATCCCAGTTAATCTGGACAACAACAAGAATCAACCAATTGAACACCACTATAGTACTTGCGCCAAATCAAAAGTGATGGATCAGATATTAGAAAGACTAAGAACAAATGCAAAAGGAAATGCAAGACCAGTTGCAAGTGCAACTACAAGAGCAACTAGCGAAGGTGCAGCAGGAGATGAGAGATCAAATCTTGGAATCCCAAAGAAGCATGGTGAATCAATTGGCACAGTTGCTAGCCGAAGAGCGAGAAAAGGGGAAAGGCCCTACGGCTAACTCGGAAGATGATAATGAAGATCCCACTTACCTCCCAGGTTTCACCCTGATAAAAGTTCAAGCACAACCGGATGTTTATCCACAAAGGGCACCCGTGGCAATCAAACCCCAACAGTATCAAGTTGGTACTTCGGCACCCATGAATTACCAAATAGGCTCCGGCTCTAACCCAGGGGATAACCCAACTAACCCCGTGGTCTCCGACTTAGACGATGTGACAGAGACGGAAAAGGTAAAAGCGAAACTACCGAAACAACTCGAGGATAGGTGTAGGTGGTTGGAAGAAAAATTCAAAGCGATGGAAAATGCTGATTACCATTGTAAAATTGATGCCAAGGACCTGAGTTTGGTCCCAGACCTAGTGCTCCCGCTAAAGTTTAAGACTCCAGAGTTTGAAAAATATAATGGGACAAGCTATCTTGTAGCTCACATTAGCATGTTCTGTCGAAGGATGACAGGATATGTTAATAATGATCAACTATTGATCCATTGCTTTCAAGATAGTCTAATCGGGTCAGCAGCCAAATGGTACAATCAGTTGAGTCGTGCCCAAGTCACTTCCTGGAAAGACTTAGCACAGGCTTTTATGAAGCAGTACAGTTATGTGACAGACATGACACCCGATAGGCTTACACTGCAAAATATGGAGAAGAAACAGAATGAAAGCTTTAGGCAATATGCCCAAAGATGGAGAGAGGTGGCAACACAAGTCCAGCCACCTCTTCTGGAGAAAGAAACCACGATGCTTTTCATAAACACATTGAAAGCCCCATTTATCAACCACATGTTGGGAAGCGCCACAAAGAGCTTTTTGGGCATAGTAATGTCCGGTGAAATGATCGAAAATGCGAATAAAAGTGGCAAAATAAATGCAGGGGAAAGCACCAAAAGATCAGCCCCGAGAAAAAACAAAGTGAAATAAATAATATGGGCGCGTACAATAAGGGCTATTCAAAGCCGGTTACTGTGGCTCACCCAAGACGGTAACCACTAGTTTTCAAGCCCCTCCAAGGTAGGAATTGAATCAGAGGTTGAATGCAGAGAAACTCTAGTTTACGCCCATCCTGATGACGTAGAAGGAGTTATACCAAAGTTTATTCGATGCACAAGTTATATCCCCCTTCTACCTAAAGTCGATGCAACCCCCATACCTTAAATGGTATGATGCAAACGCCCAATGTTAATATCATGCGGGAAATATGGGGCACTCGATTGAAAACTGCGCCGCTTTCAAGAAATCAGTTGAAAGGTTAATCAAAATGGGCATTGTAAAATTTGATGATCAGTCTAGTGCAGAAAATTCGTTACCCAACCACGTTGAAAAAGGGGTAAATGCGATCGTCGAAAATGCAGGGAGGAAAATCAATATGAATATTGTAGAAATAAAAACCCCAATGAGAGAAGTCTGGAAAAAGATGGTAGAAATAGGGTTGATCAGGAAAGACTCGAGGAACGGGTCCCAAAAAGCAAAAAATTATTGCGAGTTTCATGATGAAGTAGATCATGAGATTCGGGAATGTAGTGAATTTGGGGCTTTAGTATAGGGTCTAATGGACAACAAAGAGCTCGAATTCTTTGAGTATGTTGAAGAAGCAGAGGTGTGAGCCTCTGAAGGAGGATTGACAAAGAGAGTCTATAAGGCCAATCATCCGGTGGTAACCATCTCACGACCGATAAGCAATGAAAATGGAGTGCAAATGGCACCAAGGGTCATAATCCAAAAACCTGTAGCTTTTCTTTACAAGGATAGCAATAAGGTTCCATGGAATTATGATTGCAACGTGACAATTCTAGGAGAAGAGAGCCCGATCAGTGCTTCGGAAGAAGGTCGAGAGGTTGGTTTCTATACACGCAACGAGAAGCGTTATACAGGAGCTGAGCCTGTTAAAGGGAAGACCCACATAGCTGAACAGAAAGGAGAAAAGACGGTCAGGTCCAAATCACCAGTTAAAGAGCCAGTAACCGAGAATGAGGAAAGAGAATTTCTAAAATTCTTAAAGTACAGTGAGTACAGTGTTGTAGAACAGTTACATAAGCAACCAGCTCGCATATCATGCTAGCCTTACTTTTAAGTTCGGAGGTACACCGTTAGGCGTTAATGAAAGTGTTGAATAAACCTATGTCGCTAATGATATCTCTGTGAACAAGCTGGATCGTCTGGTCAACAATATAAGCACCGACAACGTCATCTTCTTTAACGACGATGAAATACCGCCAGGGGGCATGAGATCTACAAAGGTCTTACATATTACTACCCGCTGCAAAGGATGTACACTACCGGGGGTGTTGATTGACAACGGATCTGCATTAAATGTCCTGCCCCTGTCTACCCTGAACAGGTTACCTGTAGATAGCTCTCATATGAAAACATGTCAAAACAGAGTGAAAGCATTCGATGGAACTGAAAGAAGGGTGATGGGAAGGATTGAGATCCCCCTTTTGATTGGCCCAAATACATACGAAGTAGACTTCTTGGTGATGGACATTAACCCTCCTACAATTATTTGTTGGGGATGCCTTGGATTCATACAGCTGGGGCAGTGCCGTCGTCGCTACACCAGAAGCTAAAGTTGGTAACTGAGGGTCAGCTGGTAACAATAAATGCGGAGGAGGATATTATTACATCCGTAACCAGCGACGTGCCGTATGTAGGGACGGACGATGAAGCACTAGAATGTTCATTCCGATCATTAGAATTTGTGAATGCAACCTTCACCGTCGAATGGAATAAGATCCTGGTGCCCAAAATATCCAAAACTACAAGGATGGGCCTGCAACTCACGGTGGGTAAAGGAGCCTTACCTGGGAGAGGACTTGATAAATGCCTACCAGGAAAGGTCGAGGCACCCATGCTGAAGGATAAATGAGATCAATACGGTTTAGGGTTTAAGCCAAATGCCAGGCAAAGAAAGAAAGAGATAGAGAAGAAACAAGAAAGGCGAAGAGCGAGACTGAGCAGGGGAGAAGTCAAATGGGAACCGATGACATTTCCCCACATATCCAAGACTTTCATATCATGAGGGACCATTCACCCTGTAGTTTCTAGAGCCAATACAGAGTAATGTTCAAAACATACTTATTGCTCTAAGCCTATAAGCAATAAGAGTTCTTTTGTGAAATAGGCTTATGTCCTAAATCCTTACTTCAATAAAAATGCATTTTTTGCATACCATTTTGAGCCAATATTCTTTTATTCCTTTCATTCATAATCATACCATACAAACAATCATTCTTAGATTCTTTTGTTTTTTGGATTTTTTTTCATCCCTATAGCAGGTCTCCGGATATCAATGATATGAGCGACATTATTACTGACTCAGAATCCCCTTTTGAACAAGATTTGTGCACAGAAGATTCCCAAGATCTTGAAGATGATCGAGACTGTAGTTTATTTCATGATTTGTTAAGAATGGTAGAACAAGAAGTGAAGCAAATCCTGCCTTATAAAGAGTCAGTAGAAATTGTGAGCCTTGGAGACAAAAAGGAGGTGAAAATAGGAGCCTATATTGCTGCAGAGATGAAACAAGACCTCGTTGAATTACTCTAAGAATTTAAGGATGTCTTTGCTTGGTCGTATCAAGACATGCCCGGGTTGAGTAGTGATATTGTGGTACACCGGCTGCCCATAAAGGAAGAATGCAAGCCGGTTCAACAGAAGCTCTGAAGGATGAGGCCTGACGTTTTGTTAAAAATAAAAGAAGAAGTCAAGAAGCAATTCGACGCCGGGTTCTTACAAGTGGTTAAATACTCAGAATGGGTAGCCAATATTGTCCCCGTCCCTAAGAAAGATGAAAAAGGTACGAATGTGTGTGGATTACAGAGATTTAAACAAGGCCAGCCCAAAGGACAACTTCCCATTGCCTCACATTGACACCTTGGTAAATAATACGACGGGCTACTCATTGTTCTCCTTCATGGATGGTTTCTCTGGATACAATCAAATAAATATGCATCCTGAAGATATGGAAAAGACCACATTCGTGACCTTTTGGGGAACCTTTTGCTATAAGGTGATGCCATTTGGGTTAAAAAATACAGGGGCAATGTACCAAAAAGCCATGGTAACCCTGTTTCACGACATGATGCACCAGGAAATCGAGGTTTATATCGACGATATGATTGAGAAATCTTGAACAAAAAAAGAACACATACAAGTTTTGAGGAAATTGTTCTTGAGGTTGAGAAAATTTTAGCTAAAGCTCAATCCAACCAAGTGCACTTTCGGGGCTAGATCGGGAAAAATGCTAGGATTCGTAGTTAGTAAAAAGAGAATTGAGATTGACTAGGACAAAATCAAGGCTATACAAGAATTGCCTCCACCGTGCATTCAAAAGGAAGTTCGAGGTTTTCTAGAAAGACTAAATTACATCGCCCGGTTCATTTCACAGCTAACTGAAAAATGCGACCCCATATTCTGTCTCCTTAAGAAACACAACCCAGGAGTTTGGGACGAAGAGTGCCAGAAGACTTTTGATAAGGTCAAACATTACCTATCCAATGCCCTAGTACTGATGCCACCTAACCCGGATAGACCACTGATATTATACTTGGCAATATTCAGAAATTTCATGGGATGCGTGCTCGGTCAGCATGACGAGTCAGGAAGAAAAGAAAGAGCAATATACTATCTCAGTAAGAAGTTCACTGAATGTGAGACAAGATATTCACCGATCGAGAAGTTATGTTGCGCCTTAATTTGGACAACCCAAAGATTGAGACAATACATGCTATACCACACGACTTGGCTCATCTCAAAGCTAGACCCTCTGAAGTACATGATGGAGTCGACTGCTCTAAATGGAAGGATGGCCCGATAGTAAATTCTGCTTTCTGAATTTGACATAGTCTATGTGAACTAGAAGGCGGTTAAAGGAAGCGCAATAGCTGATTTTCTGGCAAGTAGAGCTCTAGAGGATTACGAGCCTCTGAACTTTGATTTCCCAAATGAAGATCTGATGTATGTTGCAACCACTGAAGAAGACTCGCAAGAAAGTCATTCTTGGAAGCTAAACTTCGACGGTGCCTCAAACGCTATGGGTAATGGAATTGGAGCAGTCCTGGTATCCCCAAACGGAGATCATTATCCCTTCACTAGCAAATTGGATTTCGACTGCACGAACAATATGGTAGAATACGAAGCATGCATCATGGGTATCCGTGCAGTCATAGAACATGAGATAAAGTGCTAGAGGTTTATGGGGATTCCGTTTGGTGATTTACCAACTCAAAGGAGAATGGGAGACAAGAGATCCAAAGTTAATCAAGTATCAAAATTTTGTTCTTGAGTTAATTGAGGATTTCGACGACACCACCTTCTATTATCTCCCACGAGATGAAAATTAGATGGCTGATACTTTAGCTACCTTGGCTTCAATGGTCAAAGTGAATAAAAAAGAGGATGTACAACCTATCCAGATGAGTATCTATGAAACTCCGGTACATTGTTCAAGCATCGAGGAAGAAGAAGAAAAGGACGATCATCTTTGGTACAATGATATATTGCGATATGTGAAAAATCGTGAATACCCTGACCAAGCAACTAAGAATGATAAAAGGACGTTAAGAAGCTTGGCCAACGACTATGTCTTAAATGGGGAAATCCTATATAAAAGGAGAAAAGATCAGGTACTGCTAAGGTGGGTAGATGCTGTTGAGGCTAAGCAAATCTTGGAAGAGGTCCATGAGGGTGTCTGCGGAACACACGCCAATGGTTTTACAACGGCCAGGCAGATCATGAGATTCGAGTATTATTGGTCCACCATGGAAGGAGATTGCATCAATTACGCCAAAAATGCCGCAAATGTCAAATTTACAGAGATAAAATCCATGTAACCCCTTCACATCTTCACGTTATGACCTCTCCTTGGCCTTTCTCTATGTGGGGCATGAATGTCATTGGGCCAATTTCGCCTAAGGCTTCCAACAGGCATCGATTCATCTTTGTGGTCATCGATTACTTTACCAAGTGGGTAGAAGCTGCTTCATATGCCAATGTCACAAAATCTGCAGTCAGTAAATTCTTAAAGAAGGAGATCATATGTCGATATGGAATGCCAGAAAGGATCATATCTGACAGCGCATTAAATTTGAACAATAGCACGATATCAGACGTCTGCAGTCAGTTCAAGATCAAACATCATAACTCATCAACATATCGCCCAAAAATGAATGGTACGGTGGAGGCGGCCAATAAGAATACCAAGAAGACCGTGGGGAAAATGACTGAGACCTATAAAGATTGGCATGAGAAGCTACCATTCGCCCTCTATCCCTATCAAACATCCGTCAAAACCTTAACCGGGGCAACGCCTTTCTCTTTGGTTTATGGAATGGAGGCGGTTTTACCCATTGAAGTGGAAATTTCTTCTCTTCGAGTTTTGGCAGAAGTAAAGTTGGATGAAACGGAATGGATCCAAGCACGATATGATCAGCTAAATTTAATTGAAGAGAAAAGGTTGAAAGCTATCCGTCATGGTCAGATGTACCAAAAGTGAATGATGCAAGCTTATAACAAAAATGTTCGTTCTAGAGAATTCCATGAGGGAGACTTAGTGTTGAAAAAGATCTTGCCCATACAGAAGGATTTCAGAGGGAAATGGATGCCAAATTGGGAAGGACCTTATGTGGTAAGGAAGGCATTTTCTGGAGGAGCGCTGATCCTGACGGAGATGGATGGTAAATGTAACACCCTTAACCCGTATCTGTCGCTGGAATAGGGTTACAAGGCATTAACATGCAAAACACAGGTCATATCAATTATTTACTGTTTATATGGTCATATCCGAATGCGTCATGAGTAATGCATTTTCATAGTATGCTAAAACAATAATGTACATATCTGAAATCCATTTAGCTAATTTCACACATAAGCATTTGTCAACAAATACAAAGGTTACTATTCATTTGGTCATTCAAGTCACATTGACCCAATATGCACATGTTCATAATTACTTTACTAAACAAATTATCAATTACCAAAACTAAACATACATATATGTTTTTGCATAACTTTGTTTAACCTAATTCAAAATAGGCCAATTACAAACATCCAAACAAAATATAGATCAATTCATTTATAAGATCAAAATTGAATCAACGAGACCAAGTAAACTTCCATAATTCAAAACACATAAATATAAAACTTTATACACATGTACATACTAGACTTAACTACTAATTCGGGGCATAAAAATTGAAACTATCCATCTGCGTCATGTTGACTAAATTGACTATAACTCGAGTTACGAAACTTGAAATTGAGATCCGTAAATTTTACTTGAAACTAAACTCATATATCGTTTTACTATAAATTTTTTAGAATTTTTCATGTGGCAAATTAGTATAGTTTAATCATTAAAATTTCCCCTATTTCACTATTTGATGGTTCTGACCTATCTTTACAAAAACTCATTTATCTCATTTACAGAATTCAAATAATTTTCTCGTTTATTCAAATCAAAAATAGACTCATTAAGGATTCTAAGCATATAAACTATGCTCCATGATCATTTTTGTAAAATTGTTAATAATGTTTCCAAGACAGAACAGGGGATCACGAAGTCATTCAGAACCAGTCTCACTAAAATTTAAATATCTCATAATATAAAATTTCTTTCCTACTGTGTTTCTTTCATATAAAAATAGATACAATAATCTTTAATTCTATATCTTATTCACTTTCTAATTCCATTTTTACTATTTTTGGTGATTTTTCAAAATCATGTCACTGCTGCTAACCAAAAACAATTTCATTGCAAAATATGGTTAACCCGTTTATAACATCTTTACTCCATTTCATTTAAACTCTATGCATTAACCATACTTATATATACTAAAACCAAATCAACCAAAACCACAACCAAACATATTCATCAAGCCAAAATATAAATTCCAAGATGGACAAGCCATTTTCGCATGGCTTATATTTACAACATCAAAACATCATCCAAGTATTAGGCTAGCCTATACATGCCTTAAATTCAAAATCCCAACTTTTAAAGTACCAAAATAAGTCGATAGTGTGGATGACTTCGTTGACGATCCCCCGAGCTCGTAGCTTGTAACGAAAATCTATAAAACAGAATAACAAAACACACAGAGTAAGCTAACTTAGCTTAGTAAGTCTTAAGCAAATATAACTACTCAATTAAATATTCAAATATCTTTAAACCAATTATTTTATGACATTAATATAATAACATAGCACAACTGGACTATCATGGTCGAATACTAGTATCCTTATATAGCATTACATTTATCACTTATCAAATCCAAAACATCACTATCTTGCTTTAAAAATACAAACTTACCATTTGCATATAGTTTAATATGTTTCCATATACAACCAAATTAGTAAGTACCATGTACAATTTAATCACATATAATCGAATGTATATGTGTATATATATATACACGTCCATTAAACATCACATGTATACTAGTATATAATAACAATACAATATCATTTACTCACATATGTAGAAAACTGAATATACAAGAGCATCTTTTAGTCAACTTGCTCAATAAACATCACATATAAACATGTCAATATATAAACACATACCTTATGGCCGAATGTAATCTACATCGTTTAACTAAGCTTTAACTTGCTCAATTTTCACCTTAACTTGATCATTTCATAAGCATAAGCTTGTAATATAAATCACCGGTATAAAACCTGCTAGGCATAAGCCTGAATCACACACCGGCACTAAGCCTGCTAGACCCGAGGTCTGATATTCAATCACTGGCAATAAGCCTGCTAGGCATAAGCCCGATTAAGTTCACCAGCCCAAGGCTTGCTAGGCTCAAAGCCTGAATCATGATACTTTTAATCTGTCTTACACAATTCGTTCCATATATCGATTCACTTATACACATTTCGAACTCATTGTACGAACATTCAAATAACATATATCAATCGAATAATTTAAACAAGTCAAATCTTATACTTACCACATCCGGCTATTCAATAATATAGCTACAAAATTTCCAAAAATCAGCATATACTAGGTTACGTACATAATTTTTGATGTTTTGTTGCTTAAAGACTTACCTCGGATATCGACGGACGACGAAAACCGGCTATTCGACTATTTTCGCTTTTCCCCGATCCAAATCTGTTTTCTTTGGTTCTTGATCTAAACATGTTCAAATTAAGCTCATTCAAATACATTTACATTCAATTTAATCCAAAAACACATAAATGGGCAAATTACCATTTTGCCCCTAATATTTCACACTTTTTACAATTTAGTCCTACTTGCACAAAACACAAAATACACAAAATTTGAATGAACACCTTAAGGGCCGAATATCCATAGTACTCATACAAGTCCATCCATTTCATTTATTTCACATTTTAATCCCTCTAAATTTTATTTTTGCAATTTAGTCCAACATACTCAATTTCATCAAAAATTCAAAGACAAAACTTGTTAATCTAACACACATTTATCATAATTCATCCTCAAACAACATAAACAACAAGTTATCATCAATGACTCAACTCAAAATATTAATCAAACTCAAAAATTAAAGCATGGGTCTTGTACATTTCATAGCAACGATCTCAAAAACGTAGAAATTATCAAAAACCGAACAAATTACATGCCTCAATCAAGCAAAACCAAGGCTGAATGTAACTTGTTCTTCTTTCTTTCTTTTTCTTTTAGTTTCGGCAATAACAATAAAATGAACATGCATGTTTCTTTATTTTATTTTTTATTATAATAAGTTAATATAATATAATAATAATAATAACTTTTATAATATAAAAATTCATATATTAAAGTCATTTAAACAAAAACATGCCGTCCACTAAGTATAGAAAGGACTAATTACAATACAAATCCTCAATATTAATAAGACATCAACAATTAAGCACTTTAACAACTAACCATCAAATTTTCATGTTACGCAATTAAGTCCTTTTATTAAATCGGACACCTAAACGATAAAATTAAGTCACAAAAATTTAACACAAGCAAATTCACACATAATAAATAAGGAAATAGTTTTAAAATAATTTTCAGACTCGGATTTGTGGTCCCGAAACCATTATTCCGAGTAAAGTCAGGCTGTTACAGTAAAAGCTTGCCCAATCCTGTGAACTCAGACTTAGTCAAGAAATATTTCACCTAAAAAAAAGGAGGAGAGGCCAAGGTGAAAACTCGTAAAGAGCGCCTTGAGACCAAAGGGGTTTTGAATTGAAAACCTACAAAAAGGGCAATTCAAATCTTGATCAAGAATGGGGCATGTGGTAGTCTTGCTATTCCTGAATAAACAAAGAAAAGAGATGCTACGTCTTGGGGCATCAACAACGTGCTTTGGATCTCCAAAACACACATAGAGTTCAAAAGGGTCTTCGGGAAGTTAATACAGAGAAACTCATACTATGATATCCGCGGCACCTACTTTCATATTGTTCACTTTGTATTTAAGCAAGTTTGCTATATTGACAAATCTATTCATTTCGAGCCTTGCTCCTAATAAACTTCGATCTTGTCCATTTCTACAATCTTTTTCGAGCATTTTTATATTGAAATAATGATTAATGGACTAATAATATTCAAGTAAAGGAAGTTTTGCATATTACTCTGAAAGGTTTTCTAAGAAGATACAAGGATCTGAGAACAGAACCACTATTCAAGAGCTAAACAAACTTAGGGTTTGGAAACATTTGAGAACAGATAATCGAAATGATGACTATTTCTTTGGATTTTCTGTTAAAGATACTAGTTGAACAAGAAGGCATAGTAACACATCAGTAATAGAACTTGGACGAACATCGAGTAATGATAATCCAAACATTAAAAAGGGATCATTCTCATGCATTCATGTAAATATCATTCATACACATCCAATTAGGAGCATTTAATTCATTCTGATCATGACATCCTAATCATTTGACAAGATCGGTTCTACACGTCATGTCCCCTAGAGGACAGTGTAGCAAGATTGATGAAACCACAAACTTTATCTCCCTAAAGTTGCAGTGGAGTAAGTTGAAGTTACAAGTCTTATCTCCCTGAAGTTGCAGTGGAACAGACTAAAGATAGTGAATCTCATTTCCCTGAAGTTGCAGTGGAACAGTGTGAAGCTAATCACAGATCTTATCTCTCTGAAGTTGTAGTAGAGCAGACTGTGGCAAACCTTATCTCCCTGAAGTCACAATGGAGCAGGTTGAAATTACCAATTCTTATCTCTTTGAAGTTCCAGTGGAGTAGATCGAAGCTACAAATCTCTTCTCCATGAAATTACATTCAAGCGGATCGAAGCACCAATTCCTATACTTCTGAAGTTGCAGTGGGTCAAAGCGAGGTTACTTGAAGAAAAATAAAAGAAACGCCGAGACTCAGCAAAACCGGGCAAAATTGGTCCTTTTAAAGTCTTTGCTTCATTCTCGATACATGACAATGAGCAAAGAGGGGCAGCTGTAAGGCCCAATTATTGCCCGAGCCCAAATCAGAAACAAAAAAGAAACAAAAAAACAAAAATGGTCCAAATTACACAGTCCAAAATTAGCCCAATTAAGCCTAACCAAAGTAAACTAAACCTAGCCCAAAAAATAAGCCCAAAACCTAAAGCTAAGTCAGAAAATCGAAACCCTAGCTGCTCCTTGACGCCGCAGCCTCCATGTGACAGCCTCAGCGCGCACAATGCCCAAGGACGGCTCCTCCGCCTGCGTCTTGTACCAAAATGGACACACAGGCCTTCGTTGACTCTCCAAAAGACCTGCAAACAAAGAAAAAATAGAAGCCAGAAGAGCCGACAACAGCGCAAAAGCGAACAGGGATAAAAACAGTAGCAAAATAAGATTATAATGTATTGTTTATTCGACTATATAAGCCCAGCAACAAACATTAATGTATTTTTACATATGATTATTCTGAGATTTTCGAATACAAAACTACAATCGTAAACAAAAAGGTGCTATTTTCTCTATTTTCTTTTTCTTTTCGGAATAAATAATAAATAACAATAATAAAATATTACTTGTCGATTCACCTTCTTCTTCGTCGATTCGTCTGCCCCTCAGTCGAGAGTTGCCGATACCCGAATACCCAAGAACCCATTCGGGTTCTGATAAGGATTCGAGGGGTAACAGAGGGTATTTTTGCATGTATTTTTTTTAGAAACTGTTTGAAATGTTTGTTTTAAAAAAATGGCTTTAAATAGGGTCTGTGGAACGACGCCGTTTCACTCAAGCATTTTAACGTCAAAACGACGCAGTTTTGAGCTGGGTCGGACCGACCCGACCCGAACCGAACCGCCTAAGATCCGCGTGTTTTTGGACTGAGGGTCTATTTACACCCTCAGTCCTTCCGCTTTCGAGGTGGTTTTCAATTCGGTCCCTATTTCAATTTTTTCCCTTTTTCTTTCGAATTTTATCGCAAATTTTATTTTGATTTCAATTTAGCCCTTATGAATGCGGTGTGTTTTGAAGGACAGTTTCCCATTTAGTCCCCTTTTCTTCATGCGCCTCTTAGTTCGGTCCTAACCCTTTTTTATTTATCCCTTTAATTTTCTTTCGTTTTTAATTTAGTCCGTGACTTCACTAACTGAAACGCAACGCATATGAACTAGGGATATTTTCCCATATAGTCATTACTAGTTTTAGCGCGTTACATATTAGCCCCTATTAGTTTTTTTTTTTTAATTTTTTATGATTTATACCTTTTAATTTTCTTTTAATGCCAATTAAGTCCTTTATTTTGAATTTTTTATTTGTTCACGAATTCATTTAATTGCTAGATTATTTATTATTCTTTACTTTATTCATTTTGTTTATTTACTTATTTTACTATTTGCATTGTTCATTTTATTTATTCGCTTGTTTTATTTTTATCCTCATGTGTTGTTTTTTTATTTTATTTTCTTTCTTTATTTTAATTATGCTTCTATCATTATTATTACTATTATTTATCTATTTTTACTTTTATTTTATTTTAATTTATTTTATTTTTGTATTTTCATTATTATTTGTTTATTATTATTACTATTTATTATTACTACATTATTATTATTATTATTATTACCTAATGTATCTATTATTATTAGTATTATATTTTTATTACTATTATCACTATTATTGTCTTAAAAAACATTTATTTACTCATTTTTTATAATTAATTTGTTCTTTATTCGTTTTTATTTTTACCTTATTTTATTTTTATTTTTTTACCCTTATTATTTTTCATTTCGATTTGTTTTATTTTAAATTATTACATTTATTATTGCCATTTCATTATTTATTCATTTATGTATTTATATTTTGTTGTACATACTTTCAAATTTCGACTATTCATTATTGATATTTATATTTATTATCGTCATCATCATTATTTTGTTACATGTATTAGCGCTAAAATTCATTTCATATTTTGCCATAAGATCATATTCCATTTTATTCGATCCATTAAAATTTTTGTTTTAAAAATAAGCAAATATCTTGCGTTCTAAGGTTCGAAAGAAATCGTACCCTAATTTACTGGGTTTCGATTTTTCTCATCCAATCCAGAGAACCTATTATTTTCTTTTAAAATCAAAATATAAAAGTTAAATAAAAACTTATTCTCGAGAATTCAAAATTGTCGTGTCCTAACTCACTGGATGTGACGTTTTGTATCTCGGGATAAGGATTTCTAAAAAAGCAAAGACAATATTCTGTATTTGGAATTTCGAGAGATCGTGCCCTAACTTACTGGGTTTCGTTTTTTTTCGTTTGACCCAAATAATCGAATATCCCCCTCAAGTTTAAATACGAATTTCAAAAGTCGAAAGACAAGCTCAGTTTCGGGAACTCGAAATGCCGTACCCTAACTCACTGGGCATGACATTTTACTTCTTCGAAATAAGAGGGTCTTAGCATCCATTTTAATTTATCCAAGTTTTATTTTAAATAAAGAGGATCGTGTTTTAAGATCTTTTTAAATTTTCAACACCAAGATATCAAATAATCAATTAGGTACCAATTTTGGGCGTCACGAGGGTGCTAATCTTTCCTCGTAGTAATCGACTCTCGAACTCGTTTTTCTAAATTTCGTAGAACAAAACTGTTGTTTTAATAAATCAAATCTATTATTAAAATGACCGAATTACAAGGTGACTCGATCAAACCTCATCAAAAAAGATTGGCGGCGACTCCCATTTTTTCGTTTTCATTTCAAAATATAAAGTCGACCCGTTTTAAAAAAATGGTTACGACATTTATTAGTTATTACTTATATTTTGATTAGTTTTAAATGAATTTAGCTTTGAATAAAAAAATTGTTTTAAATTTAAATTGAAACTAAAAACCCAAGCACTTAAACTTTGTTGTATTTACCACTGCGAAGACGACATTTTTTTTTTCTAAAAAGAAAAAGCAGCTTAAATAAATAAAATAACAAAGAAACAGAAGTTGACTTGGAAACTTCATCAGTCGTCGTCTGCTGGCTGGCTCGGTCCAAACATAAAATCAAAAGACGACTTGTTCAGACGACTTGTTCAGCCTCCGAACATACCATCCATTCCTCAGATTACCCAAAGAAAAGAAATGGTGATTATTCTCTTCCACTTCTTCTTGCTATACACTGCTGCAGCAGTTGGTCTTGCTTCGCCCCCAACATATCCAAACGGTTGCCAGCCGACGAGGTGCAAACGCGGCGCCCCCTCCGTGCGGTTCCCCTTCCAATTGAAAGGCCGGCAACATGAAAACTGTGGCTCACCAGGGTTTAACCTGTCCTGCGACAACAAGAACCAGACGGTGCTGGAGCTGCCCAAATCGGTGAAGTTGTTGGTGAAGCGTATAGATTATGTAAAGCAAATGATTCAAGTGTATGCTGAAGATGGTTGCGTCCAAAATCAGCTCCCAAATCTCACAATGTCTTTGTCTCCTTTCAATCTCTCATCGGGCGATTATTATTACAGCGAACTGGGAAACTATACTTTGTTCGAATGTTCCGATGAGGACAGTAATGATAACAGCATCCGTTGCTTAAGTAGTAAGCCTGGGTTTTACGTTAAATACACGGATTCCGATTATGCAAGCACCGATCTGTTACATTGCCGGAAGACTATAGATCTCAAAGAAGTTCCCCATAGGCTGTTATCATCAGATTGGACTGGGAGCAACAATTTTTACTTTAATTGGAGCAGACCGGCGTGCGGTTACTGCGAAGCACGCCACCAAGGATGTCGACGCAATGATACCAATCCCTCCGGCTTCGAATGCTTTGTCATTCCTATCAAACATATGAGTATGTTTCTTCTGATTTTCTATGCTATTAATCTTAAGGTAGAAGTAAATTGGGTAGAGGTCTGAATTAAAAATAAGTAATTACGTAAAAAAAAATGCTATTTTTAAATTTATTTATTTCATTTACTATTCAATAATTCATATGTTAAAAATGAATAAAATAGATGGTTTAACACAATAAATTAATAAAAATAAGCTTACTAAATTCTTAATTATTAAAACAAAAAAAAGACTAGTTCCTTAATTTACCTATTTTAAAATAAGTTTTATTTTTGAAAAAGAAAGTTTCAATAATATCCTCTTATACTCTGGCAGAGACGAATACCTGCTTTTGTTGACTTTTGACTTAGGCTGAGACTGTGATATTGTTAAGTTGTTGTGGCCGGATCAGATATTTATTATTAAAATAATATAATATTTTCTGTTTTTAAAAAATATAATTAATATTTATCAATTTGATTAAATAATAACGTTATGTTAATTAAAAGTTTTTTTAAAAATTCAACTGTACCAATGAATGTTTGACAAATTCAAATATAAAGAGTAAAGTAAGATACTGAAAATTATTCGATAACATTTTTGGCTATTTTCAATAAATAAAAAGGTAAAATACTCATAATTTTCAAAAAGAAAATAATATAATTATTTATTTAGTGAAAAAAAAAATATTTAGCCTTAAATCCAACTTCTAACTTTACTCATCAGCTGCCTTTTACATTAATCTTAATCAGAAGCAAAGCATGGTGCTGATAAAGTTTACAAATGGTGATCTGTGCAGGTACAAGAACGAAGCTGATGATTTCAGGTACATTTGGGTAATCTAATGAGAAAATGAATGGAAAGTAATGATGATGAAACATATATCTGACAAGGATGGATCCCTGTGGGTGTTATTTGAATGCAGGTATAAGCATCGGTTCCTTTTTCTTGCACTCAGCCTTTCTGTTGTTTCTATACATCCACCATTTGCATAAAAAGGAGAAAGACGCTCAGCGCAAAATCGAACAGTTTTTGGAAGATTACAAAGCTCTCAAGCCCTCTCGATATTCCTATGCTGATATCAAGAGGATCACCTTTGATTTCAAGGAAAAGCTGGGACAAGGTGGCTATGGAACTGTTTCAAAGGTACACTATCCAACGATGTTTCCGTTGCCGTCAAGCTTCTTAACAATTTCAAAGGAAATGGGGAAGAGTTCATCAACGAAGTCAGCTCCATGGGTCGAATCCACCATGTCAATGTCACTCGTCTCGTCGGCTTTTGCGCCGACGGGTATAATCGAGCCTTGGTTTACGAGTACCTACCCAATGAGTCATTAGAGAAGTTCATATTCGGAGACAAAGGTGAGAATCATTTCCTGGGCTGGGAAAAGCTTCACGAAATGCTCTAGGCATTGCCAAGGCATTGAGTACTTGCACCAAGGTGTGAGCAAAGAATCCTCCATTTCGACATCAAACCTCACAATATCTTGTTGGACCAGCACTTCAATCCGAAAATCTCCGATTTCGGGTTAGCCAAGCTATGTTCTAAAGAGCAGAGTGCGGTATCAATGACAGCAGCAAGGGGAACCATGGGCTACATTGCACCTGAAGTGCTGTCTAGGAACTTTGGCAACGTATCCTACAAATCAGATGTTTATAGTTTCGGAATGATGCTGCTGGAAATGGTGGGAGGGCGCAAAAATATCGATGTCAAAGTGGAACATATGAGCCAAGTCTACTTCCCAGAATGGGTTTACAATCGTTTGGACAAAGGTGAAGCGTTGGGAATGAGCATTGAGAATGAAGAACATGATAAGATAGCAAAGAAGCTTACAATTGTTGGACTTTGGTGCATCCAATGGTATCCGGTGGATCGTCCATCGATGAAATCGGTGGTTCAAATGTTGGAAGGAGAGGTTGAGCATCTCACGGTACCGCCAAATCCTTTTGCCTCTAAAGATGAAATGAGGGCTAAACTGCCCATCAACAGAGAGCTTCCCACTATTTCTGAATAATTAAGAGTATATATCTAAGCAATATCCGATCTGCAACTATGAAGCATGGACACGGACACGTAATACGGGTACGACACGATACGGATACGGCGACACGGTAATTTTTAAAAAATGATGATACGGGTACGGTAGGATACGGAAATAAAAAATATTTTTATTATATATATTTATATTAAATGAAAATATTGATATTTTTATTAATATATAATTAATTCTTTTTCATTAAACTGTCTTATCATTACATAAAATATGATAAAATATAGTAATAAATTATGCTAATAAATTATGCCATTATGTTAAAAAAAACAGATATGATCAGGATTTATAATGGGATAGTTAAAAAATATATCAATTCAAGCCTGCAATTGTTACAGTAACAAGTCTTATTTCGTCTACTTTCAAAAATTTTAACTTAGAATGAGTTTTAAAATTGTCAATGCATGAGAATAATAGATAAAATATATATTTTTTTGCCCTTGAAATATGTGATCTTAAACTGTTTAAAAGTGTGAGCTAAGTATTTAAATATCAAATTCAATGTACAAACAACACAATGAGATTAAAAAATATGAAGATGTATCTTTATAATTTCTTCAACTAATTTATAATTTATTACATTATCAGTGATGACTTAACTTGAATTTGCACATCATTTTCATTTCTTGAATAATCTTTAGTAAAACACAATTATTAAGAGCTAAAATATTAATTAACGATTTTTTTGTTCACATTCAGCAAACCAACTACCAAGTCATCCTACCTTGGTGAACCATCTCCAAAACAAACCCTTCATAACCAAAACTCTCTGTACCTTTGACGACAACATAGTTGCTCTTACTCCCTTGCTTAAACCAGTTCACCTAACCTCGCTTCACCCCTTCCAATCTCCACAATTCTTCCAGAGATGCTAATTCCTTCACCATCTCTTTGAAACCACCAAATTCTTTGACTTTAGACAGTGCCACTTCTTCTTCATCCTTAGTGTCAACATTAATCCATTGGGGTTGTGATCCTCCCCTGAGCATTGGGCTTCTTCATTTGGACTCATAATTTCTCTAAACCCCCCCCCCCAAAAAAAAAAAAAAAAAAACCTTTACTTACCCTTACAATCTTTTGGATAATAAAAATGCTTTTGAGACGAGGCAGAGAAGCAAGAAGTCGAGAGCTATATTTTTTTGGGTCTAATTCTTTAATCTTTCAACTTTTACAAAAAACAAACAATATATTTTCTTAATCTTTACGGTATATTTTTATCAGCTGTTATAAAACTAGTTTTTACAAGCAGCATCTCCATCCTTGGGAATTACATATTATACAATAACAATATTAAAGAGAAAGGGGAAAAAAGAAAAAGTTGCAGATCGGATATTGCTTAGATATATACTCTTAATTATTCAGAAATAGTGGGAAGCTCTCTGTTGATGGGCAGTTTAGCCCTCATTTCATCTTTAGAGGCAAAAGGATTTGGCGGTACCGTGAGATGCTCAACCTCTCCTTCCAACATTTGAACCACCGATTTCATCGATGGACGATCCACCGGATACCATTGGATGCACCAAAGTCCAACAATTGTAAGCTTCTTTGCTATCTTATCATGTTCTTCATTCTCAATGCTCATTCCCAACGCTTCACCTTTGTCCAAACGATTGTAAACCCATTCTGGGAAGTAGACTTGGCTCATATGTTCCACTTTGACATCGATATTTTTGCGCCCTCCCACCATTTCCAGCAGCATCATTCCGAAACTATAAACATCTGATTTGTAGGATACGTTGCCAAAGTTCCTAGACAGCACTTCAGGTGCAATGTAGCCCATGGTTCCCCTTGCTGCTGTCATTGATACCGCACTCTGCTCTTTAGAACATAGCTTGGCTAACCCGAAATCGGAGATTTTCGGATTGAAGTGCTGGTCCAACAAGATATTGTGAGGTTTGATGTCGAAATGGAGGATTCTTTGCTCACAACCTTGGTGCAAGTACTCAATGCCTTTGGCAATGCCTAGAGCAATTTCGTGAAGCTTTTCCCAGCCCAGGAAATGATTCTCACCTTTGTCTCCGAATATGAACTTCTCTAATGACTCATTGGGTAGGTACTCGTAAACCAAGGCTCGATTATACCCGTCGGCGCAAAAGCCGACGAGACGAGTGACATTGACATGGTGGATTCGACCCATGGAGCTGACTTCGTTGATGAACTCTTCCCCATTTCCTTTGAAATTGTTAAGAAGCTTGACGGCAACGGAAACATCGTTGGATAGTGTACCTTTGAAAACAGTTCCATAGCCACCTTGTCCCAGCTTTTCCTTGAAATCAAAGGTGATCCTCTTGATATCAGCATAGGAATATCGAGAGGGCTTGAGAGCTTTGTAATCTTCCAAAAACTGTTCGATTTTGCGCTGAGCGTCTTTCTCCTTTTTATGCAAATGGTGGATGTATAGAACAACAGAAAGGCTGAGTGCAAGAAAAAAGGAACCGATGCTTATACCTGCATTCAAATAACACCCACAGGGATCCATCCTTGTCAGATATATGTTTCATCATCATTACTTTCCATTCATTTTCTCATTAGATTACCCAAATGTACCTGAAATCATCAGCTTCGTTCTTGTACCTGCACAGATCACCATTTGTAAACTTTATCAGCACCATGCTTTGCTTCTGATTAAGATTAATGTAAAAGGCAGCTGATGAGTAAAGTTAGAAGTTGGATTTAAGGCTAAATATTTTTTTTTTCCACTAAATAAATAATTATATTATTTTCTTTTTGAAAATTATGAGTATTTTACCTTTTTATTTATTGAAAATAGCCAAAAATGTTATCGAATAATTTTCAGTATCTTACTTTACTCTTTATATTTGAATTTGTCAAACATTCATTGGTACAGTTGAATTTTTAAAAAAACTTTTAATTAACATAACGTTATTATTTAATCAAATTGATAAATATTAATTATTATTTTTTAAAAACAGAAAATATTATATTATTTTAATAATAAAATATCTGATCCGGCCACAACAACTTAACAATATCACAGTCTCAGCCTAAGTCAAAAGTCAACAAAAGCAGGTATTCGTCTCTGCCAGAGTATAAGAGGATATTATTGAAACTTTCTTTTTCAAAAATAAAACTTATTTTAAAATAGGTAAATTAAGGAACTAGTCTTTTTTTTGTTTTAATAATTAAGAATTTAGTAAGCTTATTTTTATTAATTTATTGTGTTAAACCATCTATTTTTATTCATTTTTAACATATGAATTATTGAATAGTAAATGAAATAAATAAATTTAAAAATAGCATTTTTTTTTACGTAATTACTTATTTTTAATTCAGACCTCTACCCAATTTACTTCTACCTTAAGATTAATAGCATAGAAAATCAGAAGAAACATACTCATATGTTTGATAGGAATGACAAAGCATTCGAAGCCGGAGGGATTGGTATCATTGCGTCGACATCCTTGGTGGCGTGCTTCGCAGTAACCGCACGCCGGTCTGCTCCAATTAAAGTAAAAATTGTTGCTCCCAGTCCAATCTGATGATAACAGCCTATGGGGAACTTCTTGAGATCTATAGTCTTCCGGCAATGTAACAGATCGGTGCTTGCATAATCGGAATCCGTGTATTTAACGTAAAACCCAGGCTTACTACTTAAGCAACGGATGCTGTTATCATTACTGTCCTCATCGGAACATTCGAACAAAGTATAGTTTCCCAGTTCGCTGTAATAATAATCGCCCGATGAGAGATTGAAAGGAGACAAAGACATTGTGAGATTTGGGAGCTGATTTTGGACGCAACCATCTTCAGCATACACTTGAATCATTTGCTTTACATAATCTATACGCTTCACCAACAACTTCACCGATTTGGGCAGCTCCAGCACCGTCTGGTTCTTGTTGTCGCAGGACAGGTTAAACCCTGGTGAGCCACAGTTTTCATGTTGCCGGCCTTTCAATTGGAAGGGGAACCGCACGGAGGGGGCGCCGCGTTTGCACCTCGTCGGCTGGCAACCGTTTGGATATGTTGGGGGCGAAGCAAGACCAACTGCTGCAGCAGTGTATAGCAAGAAGAAGTGGAAGAGAATAATCACCATTTCTTTTCTTTGGGTAATCTGAGGAATGGATGGTATGTTCGGAGGCTGAACAAGTCGTCTGAACAAGTCGTCTTTTGATTTTATGTTTGGACCGAGCCAGCCAGCAGACGACGACTGATGAAGTTTCCAAGTCAACTTCTGTTTCTTTGTTATTTTATTTATTTAAGCTGCTTTTTCTTTTTAGAAAAAAAAAATGTCGTCTTCGCAGTGGTAAATACAACAAAGTTTAAGTGCTTGGGTTTTTAGTTTCAATTTAAATTTAAAACAATTTTTTTATTCAAAGCTAAATTCATTTAAAACTAATCAAAATATAAGTAATAACTAATAAATGTCGTAACCATTTTTTTTAAAACGGGTCGACTTTATATTTTGAAAATGAAAACGAAAAAATGGGAGTCGCCGCCAATCTTTTTTGATGAGGTTTGATCGAGTCACCTTGTAATTCGGTCATTTTAATAATAGATTTGATTTATTAAAACAACAGTTTTGTTCTACGAAATTTAGAAAAACGAGTTCGAGAGTCGATTACTACGAGGAAAGATTAGCACCCTCGTGACGCCTAAAATTGGTACCTAATTGATTATTTGATATCTTGGTGTTGAAAATTTGAAAAGATCTTAAAACACGATCCTCTTTATTTAAAATAAAACTTTGATAAATTAAAATGGATGCTAAGACCTTCTTATTTCGAAGAAGTAAAATGTCATGCCCAGTGAGTTAGGGTACGGCATTTCGAGTTCCCGAAACTGAGCTTGTCTTTCGACTTTTGAAATTCGTATTTAAACTTGAGGGGGATATTCGGTTATTTGGGTCAAATGAAAAAAAACGAAACCCAGTAAGTTAGGGCACGATCTCTCGAAATTCCAAATACAGAATATTGTCTTTGCTTTTTTAGAAATCCTTATCCCGAGATACAAAACGTCACATCCAGTGAGTTAGGACACGACAATTTTGAATTCTCGAGAATAAGTTTTTATTTAACTTTTATATTTTGATTTTAAAAGAAAATAATAGGTTCTCTGGATTGGATGAGAAAAATCGAAACCCAGTAAGTTAGGGTACGATTTCTTTCGAACCTTAGAACGCAAGATATTTGCTTATTTTTAAAACAAAAATTTTAATGGATCGAATAAAATGGAATATGATCTTATGGCAAAATATGAAATGAATTTTAGCGCTAATACATGTAACAAAATAATGATGATGACGATAATAAATATAAATATCAATAATGAATAGTCAAAATTTGAAAGTATGTACAACAAAATATAAATACATAAATGAATAAATATTGAAATGGCAATAATAAATGTAATAATTTAAAATAAAACAAATCGAAATGAAAAATAATAAGGGTAAAAAAATAAAAATAAAATAAGGTAAAAATAAAAAAGAATAAAGAGCAAATTAATTATAAAAAATGAGTAAATAAATGTTTTTTAAGACAATAATAGTGATAATAGTAATAAAAATATAATACTAATAATAATAGATACATTAGGTAATAATAATAATAATAATGCAGTAATAATAAATAGTAATAATAATAAACAAATAATAATGAAAATACAAAAATAAAATAAATTAAAATAAAATAAAAGTAAAAATAGATAAATAATAGTAATAATAATGATAGAAGCATAATTAAAATAAAGAAAGAAAATAAAATAAAAAAAACAACACATGAGGATAAAAATAAAACAAGCGAATAAATAAAATGAACAATGCAAATAGTAAAATAAGTAAATAAACAAAATGAATAAAGTAAAAGAATAATAAATAATCTAGCAATTAAATGAATTCGTGAACAAATAAAAAAATTCAAAATAAAACTTAATTGGCATTAAAAGAAAATTAAAAGGTATAAATCATAAAAAATTAAAAAAAAAACTAATAGGGGCTAATATGTAACGCGCTAAAACTAGCAATGACTATATGGGAAAATATCCCTAGTTCATATGCGTTGCGTTTCAGTTAGTGAAGTCACGGACTAAATTAAAAACGAAAGAAAATTAAAGGGATAAATAAAAAAGGGTTAGGACCGAACTAAGAGGCGCATGAAGAAAAGGGGACTAAATGGGAAACTGTCCTTCAAAACACACCGCATTCATAAGGGCTAAATTGAAATCAAAATAAAATTTGCGATAAAATTCGAAAGAAAAAGGGAAAAAATTGAAATAGGGACCGAATTGAAAACCACCTCGAAAGCGGAAGGATTGAGGGCGTAAATAGACCCTCAGTCCAAAAACACGCGGATCTTAGGCGGTTCGGTTCGGGTCGGGTCGGTCCGACCCAGCTCAAAACTGCGTCGTTTTAACGTTAAAATGCCTGAGTGAAACGGCGTCGTTCCACAGACCCTATTTAAAGCCATTTTTTTAAAACAAACATTTCAAACAGTTTCTAAAAAAAAAACCTGAGGGATTTCTTTTTTCTCTGCAAAAGGGGGTTCATATTCCGGCCTAGGGCTCAGCCGTATCCCCGCCGTTCGGCGGCCGGGGATACGAAAGATCATTTTTTACCCCTTTTCAGCCCCCTTTTTAACAAAAAAGGAGAAAAAGAAAGATTTTTAGGTTCGTTTAGTTTGAAACAGCAAAAAATACATGCAAAAATACCCTTTGTTACCCCTCGAATCCTTATCAGAACCCGAATGGGTTCTTGGGTATTCGGGTATCGGCAACTCTCGACTGAGGGGCAGACGAATCGACGGAGAAGAAGGTGAATCGGCAAGTAATATTTTATTATTGTTATTTATTATTTATTCCGAAAAGAAAAAGAAAATAGAGAAAAGAGGACCTTTTTGTTTACGATTGTAGTTTTGTATTCGAAAATCTCAGAATAATCATATGTAAAAATACATTAATGTTTGTTGCTGGGCTTATATAGCCGAATAAACAATACATTATAATCTTATTTTGCTACTGTTTTTATCCCTGTTCGCTTTTGCGCTGTTGTCGGCTCTTCTGGCTTCTATTTTTTCTTTGTTTGCAGGTCTTTTGGAGAGTCAACGAAGGCCTGTGTGTCCATTTTGGTACAAGGCGCAGGAGGAAGAGCCGCCCTTGGGCGTTGTGCGCGCTGAGGCTGTCACATGGAGGCTGCGGCGTCAAGGAACAGCTAGGGTTTCGATTTTCTGACTTAGCTTTAGGTTTTGGGCTTATTTTTTGGGCTAGGTTTAGTTTACTTGGGTTAGGCTTAATTGGGCTAATTTTGGACTGTGTAATTTGGACCATTTTTGTTTTTTTGTTTCTTTTTTGTTTCTGATTTGGGCTCGGGCAATAATTGGGCCTTACAGCTGCCCCTCTTTGCTCATTGTCTATATCGAGAATGAAGTAAAGACTTTAAAAGGACCAATTTTGCCTGGTTTTGCTGAGTCTCAGCGTTTCTTTTATTTTTCTTCAAGTAACCTCGCTTTGACCCACTGCAACTTCAGAAGTATAGGAATTGGTGCTTTGATCCGCTCGAATGTAATTTCATGGAGAAGAGATTTGTAGCTTCGATCTACTCCACTGGAACTTCAAAGAGATAAGAATTGGTAATTTCAACCTGCTCCATTGTGACTTCAGGGAGATAAGGTTTGTCACGATCTGCTCTACTACAACTTCAGAGAGATAAGATCTGTGATTTAGCTTCAAACTGTTCCACTGCAACGTCAGGGAAATGAGATTCACTATCTTTAGTGTGTTCCACTACAACTTCAGGGAGATAAGACTTGTAACTTCAACCTGTTCCACTGCTATCTTATCATGTTCTTCATTCTCAATGCTCATTCCCAACGCTTCACCTTTGTCCAGACGATTGTAAACCCATTCTGGGAAGTAGACTTGGCTCATATGTTCCACTTTGACATCGATATTTTTGCGTCCTCCCACCATTTCCAGCAGCATCATTCCGAAACTATAAACATCTGATTTGTAGGATACGTTCCCAAAGTTCCTAGACAGCACTTCAGGTACAATGTAGCCCATGGTTCCCCTTGTTGCTGTCATTGATACCGCACTCTGCTCTTTAGAACATAGCTTGGCTAACCCGAAATCGGAGATTTTCGGATTGAAGTGTTGGTCCAACAAGATATTGTGAGGTTTGATGTCGAAATGGAGGATTCTTTGCTCACAACCTTGGTGCAAGTACTCAATGCCTTTGGCAATGCCTAGAGCAATTTCGTGAAGCTTTTCCCGCCCAGGAAATGATTCTCACCTTTGTCTCCGAATATGAACTTCTCTAATGACTCATTGGTTAGGTACCCGTAAACCGAGGCTCGATTATACCCGTGAGCGCAAAAGCCGACGAGACGAGTGACATTGACATGGTGGATTCGACCCATGGAGCTGACTTCGTTGATGAACTCTTCCCCATTTCCTTTGAAATTGTTAAGAAGCTTGACGGTAACGGAAACATCGTTGGATAGTGTACCTTTGAAAACAGTTCCATAGCCACCTTGTCCCAGCTTTTCCTTGAAATCAAAGGTGATCCTCTTGATATGAGCATAGGAATATCGAGAGGGCTTGAGAGCTTTCTAATCTTCCAAAAACTGTTCGATTTTGCGCTGAGCGTCTTTCTCTTTTTTATGCAAATGGTGCATATATAGAACAACAGAAAGGCTGAGTGCAAGAAAAAAGGAACCGATGCTTATACCTGCATTCAAATAACACCCACAGGGATCCATCCTTGTCAGATATATGTTTCATCATCATTACTTTCCATTTATTTTCTCAATAGATTAGCCAAATATATCTGAAATCATCAGCTTCGTTCTTGCACCTGCACACATCACCATTTTTAAATTTATCAGCAGCATGCTTTGCTTCTGATTAAAACAACACTTCCTAGGAAAGCTTTAATTTGGTTAAACAAGCTTTTAGTTGACCATACAATCTCGTTTCTCAATAAAAGTCAACAATTGGCAAAGCAAGTCTGCAAGACTGGCCTATTCCTCACTCCATGTGCCTCCATCATCATTACACTTGAATACCATTCTAAAATATAATATAAACACCATATATTTAATAAATAAAAATAATATAATATGTTTAAATATGATTAAAAATGTCTTTAATATTTATGTTCAGGATTTTGCACCATGTAATAATTGGTGTTATATTTATATTAATTTACATGATTATACCATGAAAATTGAAACATAAAAACAGATATATGCGTAGATTATCAAATAAAAAATTAATCATATGTAGGGACTAACTCATATATATTTGCATAACTTAAATTCTTTGCTGAAATGTTCTACTTCATAATACAGAAAAAATAATTATTATTATCTCTCAATTGTATTCGTTACTATTATAGTAACTAATCCAAAACACAAATAAATCTTTGTCCTTAGATGAAATGGTATAATTTTAACTTCGGTCCCTCCCAAATGTTGGTAATTTAATGAAAACCATCCCGATCGAGAGTAATAATAATAGTAGTAGTGGTAAAATGGTAAAGAAAAATACCCATATGTTTGGTGGGGATGGGAAAACATTCGAAGCCCGAGTGGTTGGTATTATTGCGTCGACATCCTTGGTGGTGTTCTTCGCAGGAACCGCACTCTGGACTGCTCCAATGAAAGTAAAGATTGTTACTCTTATCTAATATCAACCCTTCAGGAACTTCTCTCAGATCCATAGTCCTCCTACAGTGTAATAAATCGGTGCTTGGATAATCGGAGCTTGTGTACTTAACGTAGGAACCAGGCTCCCGACTTAGACAACCTATGGTATTGTAAGAATCGTAGTGAGACCGGCCTTCACCCGCACATTTGAACAAAGTAAAGTTTTCATATGTGCTGTCGAAAGAATAGTAGTCCGACATGAACTTGAAAGGAGAAGAAGATAATGTGAGATTTGGAAGCTGCTTTTGGACGCAACGATCTTCAGCATACACTTGAATCATTTGCTTTACATAATCTATACGCTTCACCAACAACTTCACCGATTTGGGCAGCTCCAGCACCGTCTGGTTCTTGTTGTTGCAGGACAGGTTAAACCCTGGTGAGCCACAGCTTTCATGTTGCCGGCCTTTCAATTGGAAGGGGAACCGCACGGAGGGGGCGCCGCGTTTGCAGCTCATCGGCTGGCAACCATCTAGATATGTTGAGGGTGGAGCAAGACCAACTGCTGCAGCACTGTATATCAAGAAGAAGTGACACAAAATAATCACCATTTTAATACTTTTGTGTGTGTGTGTGTAATCTGAGCAATTTTGGAGGTTGAACAATTAGTGGCCTTTTATTTTAATGTCGATCCATCACAGTGGCCTTTTATTACTATTTATTTTTTTTAAAATAATATTTTTAAGATAATATTCTCATCTCATATGCTCAAATTAGTGAAAGAAATCTAAGATTAAGTATATAAAGTAAGAACTTTGGTATCTTTTGTTCTATATTTTTATTACTTGAAGCTTTAACTTTTTTTCTCAAGGAAATAATAAAAAATACAATATAATTAAGAAATAGAACAATTTCTCATAAATAAATAAATAAATAAAACTATCAGACTTAAAATATCGAAAACAATATTTTACAATACATAATTATCATGAATAAGTTTAATTTAATTTTTTTTTACATAAAATTAATGAAATTATTCTTTATTACCAATAAAAGGAAGTCCAAGAAAGTGGGCCATTTTTCTCCATGGATAAAGTTCTTGTTTACTACAAAGTTCATTGAAGGCTCCTTTTTCCTTTTCACTGGACTATTCCTCTCAAGTGTTTTACTTGCTCTTTGACTTTGAACAAAGAGAAAAAATTAACACGCTTTTCTTTTTATGCCTTTAATGTAATAAGTTAATGTCTTTATTTTTTAACTTTAAAAATTTATAAAACATTCACTCAATAATTTAAAATTTTTTATTTAATTTATTGAATTGTTAAAATTTAAAATTATTATTTTGTGGTTTTCTTTATTCGCACTTTCTCTCTCAATCAAAGACTCATCATTCTTTTTCTCTTCTACAATTTGGGTTAGTATTATTATTAAACAATTTTGAATGTCATAGATCTAAGACCAAAATCCAATCAGCTTTCTTTTTCACTCTTCAACATTAATTATCAGATCAACTTGACTATAATGTAAGTTTTTTTCTACTCGATGATGAGTATTGATCCACCATACTAATCGTTGCTTGGAGCTCACTTGCTCACTAGCTGTACTTTAAAAATACATTTAAAAGCTCAATAACCTATATAAAAACTTTTGAATAGTTCAGTGATCATTTTATAATTTTTTTAAAGTTGAATGATCAAAACATAAATTTATTAATAGTTTAGTGACATTAAGTATAACTTACTTTTTTTTTTTCTTCACACCTATCATAGATTATACATGTTCATGAATAATCTGTCTAATTTAAAAAAAAAAATACTCAAATTTGAATTCGGTCGAATTGATAATCAATTTCACTGTTTATATATTAATAAAAAATAAAAATATAGTTTATATTAATATTTGTATACTTTTTATTATTTAAATAAAAAATGAGCCTCGTAAAATAGAATGAAGATGAAAAATTTCTTATTCAAACCCAACCTGAAACAGGATAAGCCACTCCACCAATGAATAAGTGCTATAATGCATCTTTTACACTCTTACATTATTGGCTAATTTAAAAATAAAAATTGGCATTTCATTCTTATTATTGTGCAAATTTGAAGAAGACAAGACAAAGATGTTATGATGCATGTTGATTAAACTCTTAACCTCCTATAGTTTGCTTGATTTGTATTTGTCTACCATTTTCTATGGTTTTGAGTTTAATCACATTGCTGTTACTACACTCACCAATTAATGATGTTAAATTTTTTTTACAAGACCTCTCCACTAATTCATCTATCCATGAGAGAATTTGAATAAAATATTAAGAGAAAATTACATCTACTAAAGTCACTCTGAAATATGATTTATCATATTTTGATCACTTTAATTTTTTTATTTAATTATTTTAATTAGAATAATTGTTTAAACTAATCATTCCTTTTAAAAATTTTATTTTCCACTAATGGATTATTGGATTGCTAATTTTATGAATTAAAATATTCTTTAAATAATTAATTAAAAATTTATAAAAATCTCAAAAAATTAAAAAAATTCGATTTTATTTGATTTTTTAAAATTTTTATGAATTTTTAACTATTTATTTAATTATTGTTAATCCGATAATTGAATTGGTTGAATCAAGAACTGGTAGTATTGAATTGGTTAAATCGAGAACTGGTAGCCTAACTTATTAAACCATCGGTTCAGTTATTAAAACATTGAATATGATAATCTAAAATTGTATCACATCATCATCTAATTTTTGTTTCAAGTGATGAAGTGGCACAATCTCAAAGGAACACATCATCAAGCTTTTAGAATTTTCAAGTTCACGGATCAAAATGAACTCAGTTGTCAAGTTCAAGTGCAAAAGTGAACTAAAACAAGGTAAAAGGTGAACCTAATTGTCAAATTTAAAGGCAAATGTAGACCTATTTACCAAGTTTAATAGTCAAAAGTTACATTATTCTCATTTTTTCCAGTCATTAATATGAATAATGATTTTCAAGTTCAAGAATTAAAGTGGATAAAAATAAGTTCAAGAATCAATGTATACCTAATTACCAAGTTTAGAGGCCAAAATTTACATTATCCATTTTCATAATATAATCTATATAATTTTTTATAGCGTTGTGTCATTTTTTTATGTTTGAAATTTTTTTGTTGACGTCATATTTTTGTCTCATGTTCTTGTAGTTATGTTTTAATTACTTTCCTGTCTCATGTTCATGTGATGCAATTGTATCATGTCCAGAATTACCAAGTTGACTTAAACCCCAAAGTACGAAATAGAAAGATTTTACCATTCATATGTACTCATCAATATCTACATTAAACACCAAAATCTTTACCAATCCTTATGCTATTTGCTTTACCCTCACAGTACAGTAAGCAACCCAGTATTACCCATATAATATCGTATAGTTTCTGCATAAGGGAGAACCCTATGACTAGGCACCAAATTTTACAAAACAGATGACTAATTCAGCACCACAAACTTCTCATACCTTTCTAGGCTCAACAAATACAGATGTTGTCCTTGCAGGTACAGTGAAACACCCCGTGGATGCTTCATAGGATGACTTTTTGACTGTTTCATCAGTTGACGTTACTTGTATGGGATGCAGTTGAAGAGTCCTTCCTCGCATTGTAGGGCTACTGAATGATTCCTCAGTTGGACATGCATTGAAGACAACCACAATGTATGAAAAGCTGCAAATAACAAAGAATTACAAAACTACGATACACAATATCATCAGTATTACAATATATGATTATATATTTTTATAAACATCATTAATACCCACACGGGATCTAACTGAGATAGCCCTGGGATGCCTTCATTACCATCTTCGATACTCATCACAATGAAGCCAGGGACCCATGATGGACCGGTGTTGTGGAACCGTACTCGTTCCTGGGAACATAAGCCTTGCCATTTCAATAGAGAGCAGAAAACAATATGTTTCTTTTGTGTAACTTTCACCTAATGTTACCTTTTAATAGATCCATTCTTCAAAAGACTAAAGCTAACAGGGGGAAGAAGGCGTTGGTCTTCGGCTTTAGAATGATGGGTTCGCAAGGTAACAAAGGGAAGCTGTATACTAAGCAGAAATGGGAAACCAACATCTAACAATACAAGGTATACAAACACAAATCTAGATATAATGCATATAAAACCATTGATGCAGCATCAAGTCCAAATGACTAAGTTGCATTTCTGGAAACGTCAGCTGGAATAGTTTAGTCTGATATGGAAAAGTGTAGGAAAAATGCATTTGTCTGGGTTTTAATTTCACAATGACATAGGAAGAAATTGATTAAACTTTCCGAAAATTTACTACCCCGGCATGCATTCCTTTATCAATGCCACAAAAAGGTGAAAATGGCAAGGATCTCACACAAGTTCAGTCTGGTTATCAACAAAGATGTAGTTAACCTTGGTTTGACCTAAAACCGTTAACCTTTTTGTGCAGTTAACAAACAAAACTGTATCCTTGATTCAATTCCACAACAATGTCATAGAATCTCAAACTAAACCTTGTAAAGCAAAAGTCATAAATGGCTTTCCTCACCTGGATAGCATTTGCTGTCCTTAAACGGAAAAGAGGTGAAGAATACCGTATGCGTAAGACATCCTTAAAGTTCTCTACAGCTGCAAGAATGTGACTTCTTTGAGGCTTGAAGGAGGGATCTGCTAGTCTTGGCTGTATCCTGCAACAACAAAACCCAAGATCATTAGGGATATCATACAACAAAATTCAGAAGTAGAATACTTGTGCGCTAACTAGCCAAACAGATATTTTAGCTTCAAAAAGTGACCCCTGTTAACAAAAAAAAAAAAAAAAAGAAAAAAAGATGATGCTTACAATGCCCAGCTGTTTTCATTTTTCTGTTTTGGAGGAAGCCCAACGCCCCAATTGTTAGAATTGTACGAGAAGTCTAGTCTGGAAATTATGGCAAGCAAAAAATGAAGTTGAGAGGGCAACAATTTTTTGAGAATATCATCATTGATATAATTGACTATCAATTTTTTCAGAGAGTCAAATTTTGAAATAACAAGTAGAAAGAAAACTTGTAAAATGGGAAATCAGACCTATTGAACCAATCACCAGAGTTGTATGAATCACGATCAAGTGATTTTGAGCGAAGCATTTCGTCCCCAGCATGAAAAAATGGTATTCCCTACAATTGTACAAAACAAAACAAAACAAAAAGCAACAGTAGAACATCAAACCGTCAGCAAATGGAGCAGTGATCATCATAGATTATACTAAACTGTTTGCTTGATCCTTAAAAGTTACAGACTTCATTGCTACAAAATGAACCAAACTCATCTAAAACAGTAGGGGATGAAGAACAAAGGGTTTAAACCAACTAAGGTTCACACAGAGAGAAAGAGAGAGAGAGAATAAACATATGTACTTCAGTTTTGTATCATCTATTTTTATATAATTTTAGGAGTTTATTGTATTTATTTATTTATTGTGCAAAACGAGATAAACCAGATATTTATTTAAATACTGGTATCTTGACCTGATTGTGTTTTAGACTATGGGATCAAAACTAGATTTTTATCTGATAAATATAAACACGATCATGTGAAGAAATCAATAGCTTCACTTCACCAAATTGGAACATAAGTTTTCAAAAGCCTACAAATAGCAAAATGGGTTAAGATTGCACCACTTTAATATTCAACCTAATTCTGGATAAGTTATTCAAAGGCTAGGCAATTTTGCGCCCAATGCAAATTATAGTCTTGTATCAGTATCAGGCCAACTGGGACAAAGAAATTAAATCATTTCAAACATAGCTTCTTGTTGGGGGGGGGGGGTACATTTCCTGTTACCATTTAAGTTCCTATTATATATTATGACCATAGGTCAATGCAGATATGTAAAATTTGATTGCTAGCAAGGGGAAAACCTGTGTCAGTGCAATTATACTTGTTGCAAAATGATTCATCCTGCACCTATCTTCCACCGATATTCCCACTGGAGTCTGCAAGGGGAAAAATTAATAGTCTTAGTTGAGTAAAATTGGACATTATTCCCTTTTTCAGATAAGTGCAATAGAACATTATACACAGTATGATCATGAGCATACCTTCAAGCTGACAATGTCGAAGAGGGTTTCATTGTCATGAGCAGAAACATAATTGACCTGGGAAATGATTACAGTTATATATACTTTATGGTTTGAGAAAACTTTATACTCTTATGTAAAAACATTTACTTTTTTTGATACATTATTAGAAAATGCACGCAATTGATATTTAAAATTTGAAACAGTGATTCCTTCTAAAGCAAAATTATTTAACTTTTGAATAACAGTGAAAAGACAAGCAGCAAGGCAATATCCAAATAATAAATCCCAGTTTTACATGAACCTGGTCAACAGAAAACTTTTGATCTCTATCCAGGTCCAAAGTCTCCATCACTCGATCAGAGTATCCCCACTCCTTAACCATAGAAATCTTGTAATAGGTTATAGTCACACTGTAGAAAACCTCAAGTAGCAAATTTAACATCTCATTTAATGTATAATCCAATTGATGGTCCTACATATTTTCTTTCTGCAGTCAACTATCCTACCCATGGATCTAAGGCATCTATATATTATCCCTAGAACAGAATATGACAGTTAATATTTGTCTGAATTGGATCTCTAGAAGAGAAACCAAACATATACAAGCTGAGAAGAATCTACCAACCCATTGCAAGACCAAAAACAATTGATAATAACAAGGTATAGCAGTTCGGTCAATATCTTGCAGCATCTATTCTGATGACCAAGGTCTAAATCATGCTGCCTAATGTCTGATCTCTAAGAACTTCATAGCATGTTCTGAAAAACAAAACATTCAGAGAACCTTCATCCAAAACCCCTTTGGATTTCCATTTCATAGGATCACGTTGCCAGTTGGGATGTGCTAACCACTGTAGTTTCCCTTCTCTGTCCCTTAGGGACATTACTTTATGTCAGAGAGAATAAAGGCAAGGTAGGCTCTAAGTTACGAATGACTGACAGCACATAGCTCATGAAAATTTAACTCCAGAAAGTAATGTGCACACTTTCAAAACAAAGCCAGGTACATTGAATCTGAGCAAGGTGTTTTCAGAAAGTAAGATAAGTACCGTTTCTGTGGGGCATAAAGCATAACCGACAGGTGTCCCACCATAACAGAGAACTTCTGATCCTTTCCTCTAAGAAAACATCAAGTTACGAATCAGAAGGAGAATTGCATCCCATAAATATAACATTAAAAGATAAATGGTAAAAAAGAGAGAGATTTTTGAAAATTACAATAGATAGAATTGAATTAAATGATAAAACATACAAAAAAAATCTGACTTGTATCTATGGCACACTTGTGAAGGTAGATTGAATAGAAGTTTATGCTTATACAATACTTAGACTCATGTGTAAGTGTCGGATATGGCTATGTTTCTACCATGAATATACTCAGTTTTTTCAAAAAATTTCAATGTATTTGGAGGGTCATTTTCGAACATGGGTACTTCAAGAAAAACAAAGAGTCAAAATAACGTAGCTTATACATGGCCATAGATATAAATATCATGCATTTAATGCCTGTAATCTGAAAAGATATATAACAAGTTTCTACTTATGCATCACTTAAGCTGACTCTCAACAAATGCGGGGAGAACATTTCACATAATGACAGATTGGTTGGAAAAAGCATAGCAAAATAAATCCTGCCATAAGTGAAAGAAAACAAAACATGAGCCATATTCTTTATATGAGGAATTATATGGGAGCATCATGAAAATAAAATTTCTCAATGCAGCATTCCAACAAGATTAATCTATACCTCTTTTCCTTCAAAATCAGTAAGCACAAAATCCCTCAAATTTGCAGCCAGACCAACCTAACCACATTAAACTAATTTAATTAGTTGTAAGGCAAGCATAATCCAGTTTACCACATCTGGATCTTAAAGCAAGGAGATTATAAATTGTAGCATGATTAAAAAATAGTAATAATGCAACACCTCTATAACTGCATTATACACAAACACGCGAGTGAATGTTAAAAATGTCAATTCCCCAAGCTACATACAAGAATAGGTTGCAAATTGATTAAAAACAATTATGCAACTATGTTAATTCAATTCTAAAGGGAATCTACCAACCTTATATACAGATGGAATCAACTAAACCTATGCTACTCAGACAAGGGTGGGCTTGCGACACTAGTATATTCAATAATAGTTTTTTCCAAGTATATGTAGTTCTTTTGCACAGTCATATCCTCATATCCAAGTCCGGATATGCGTCGGACTCAAGTGTTGGACATGATACTTCAAGAAAAATAAGTGTTGGACACAGGTCCTTAGCTATAAAAGTTAATTAAAGAGTAGTAATAAAAAATACTTCAAAATGCACTAAAAATCCGCACCCATTCTGCTTACCAGTTGAATCTTCATAAAGAGTCCAGAAATTTATAAAACAATCGGTTTTGTTTACCACAAAATCTAAGACTCCAAAATAACATCACCACAGCAATTTATAAAGAATATGCAGTAAATAACCTATCTGATTTAAACCACAGATTAAACACTATCAAATGTGCCGAACAAGACAATTAACCTGGATGTGGTCCTTTGCTGAAGCAAGCATTGCTTTTTCAACATCCTTTGTACCATGATCATGACCATTAGACTGCATAAGAAGAATAAAAACAAGGTACTGTATAATGTTCCAAACACACACACACACACACACACACACATATGAAGAAACAGTTTTTCCAACTAGAGTATAGCAAAGCCTAATTAACTGAAGCAAAACCTAATTCTTCTAAAATCACTTCCCATCCAAAGAAAAATGCAAGTGAGAAGCTGACAACAACAGTTTCCATCAATATGAATTGTTGCAGAATATGCAAGTACAAATAACTTCTTTTAGATGCATATCATGGAAGAATCCAGGAATGTAACTGCTGCACCTTTTTATATCTCACGTCAGTTATTTTGGATTTATAGAGGCCTTTTATTAAGATTTGTGCTTAATGGTTTTGGGACCTGATGTCTTAATTTTGTAGTGCAACTGGCCACAAAATAAATTATCAATTTAGTTAATTTTCCAATAAGATAACATGAAAATAAAGAAATCTAAGTCCTTTATACAGGTTTAAGTTTTTCATTACCTCCAACAACAGGCCTGTTACAAATCCCTGCTGGAGGGGAGGACCAAATGGAGACCCACCAAGCATTGCATCCCGAATTCGATCATTAAAACTGAATAAAGTCAACAATGCATAAAACCACCAAACGAAACTAAAAAAACAAATTCAGGTCCATATAGAAAAGAAGATTATATTTCTAGATTTGAGAGAAATGACAGAAAAACATAAGTTATGAGCATTTGTGGCAAAACGACAGCAAAAGAACACCAACAGGACTTCAGGATGAAGCATAAAGGACCTAAATTTTGTCTAAATTTGCACTTAGCACTCGTTCTAAAATCATAGAACTGCTATTTACATGAAATAACATAAATGTATTACAGACATTCCATATGTTATAGCGGACTCGGATTTTCTTCTATTGCAAGCATCAGTTGTGTAGGTAACAGATGTGACAACAATAACACATATTTGCACCAAATTAGAAGTTCAATGGTTTGGTATAACAAGACATAATGGCTTCATTTAAGAACTAAAGAAAGTTCAATGGCACGTCATACTTTATTCATTGCTTCTTTTAACTTGTGCTAGCATGATAATTACAAAGCCAATTAAAAGCCCGGGATTCTGCTGTATTACCAAATATATCTCTTATTTCTTAAGAGTATCTACTGAAAGAAATTCAAACAACAATAGATGTGGTTTACAACAATTGGAAAGGCAATCAAGTTAACCATGACTTGAAACCTTTACATACTAAATATTTAGTTAGAAAATACTCCATTTATTTCAGTATGGATATTCACCTTGCAAATTTGGACAATCACAAACTATATCTTCTTTCCGAACATCTAAAATTTGCTTAATTTACCATATTCAAAATTAATTTTTCATTACCAAATTGAATGTCAATATTATTACAAAAAGATATCTAAATTTTACTAATAAATTCCTCAAAGACAAATTTGCTTTAAAACTCTGTGCTGAGTCAAAGAAGTTGTTTTAGTTTAATCAGAAATAAGTACATGGTTAAAAAAAGAGAGAGAGAGAACAGTAAGAGATTTGTATTATAGCGTATAGAATATATTGATCCCTTAAGAGAATTCGAAGTACCTTCCTATTCCAGTCCCACAAATATTAAATTGTGATGCATTTATCCCACGCCCATTTTTTGCAACTTCGCCAAAGTCCCATCCTTCACCGTATCTGTAAATAAGAAGATTTCCAACTAAAATACCCCAAGCATAGCTGCTGGGAAAAAAACTCAAATCTTTGGAACTCCAAGATACATAGCGAAACTACATAGAAAACCCTTAAGATTTTGAGTACAAAACACTTTATTTATGTATGTGAAGAAAGAAAACACAATTTCTAGATGTTGCAATTCAAACCTTTAATCTTTAAAATTGATTAAGTTGGCTCTTTTACCCATCTTTTCACCGGGGTGGGAGGAGAACTACTGAGAATTCCTTAAGCTAACATCATATTCATTTCATAACAATTCATTTTTTATCTTTCATTTTGCTCTTTCTTTCTTCCATGGTTCTTTTACTTTTCTCTTTGCAAAGCACCTCCATCCATCCTTTGTCTCCCATCCCTAATTTCTCTTTCTAGAATCTTTCTTCACCCCTCAAAAGGTGGCAGCAAGTGAGAGATCAAGGAGTGCAGGGGAAGATTATAGAAAGAAATAAAACGGATGTTACAGAAGGAGAAAAGAATAAGCAATAATGAAGGGAAAACAAGATAAAAATCAAAAGAAAAGAGAAGAGAAGCAACTCAAAAAGATGTGCTGCTGTGAGTTCACCATTAAAGTTAGGTGGAAAGTTTGAACCGTGCCAGTCCCTTTAAAAGAAATGATCTTATTGCAACATTTTAAATATCTAGTTAAAACTTAAAACGGCTTTCCTATAAAGTAACACAAGAACCAAGAAAGGAGTCAGTGAGGAAGAAAAATCATTTCATGAAACTTACATATAAATTCTTGAACCATCAACCCCATCCCTTTCCTTAGTTAGGCTACAAAGTGCATCTTTTGCTTTCACCTATGCATAGGTCATATGAGTTTTGCTGAGTTGCATATCGGAATATAGACCAAATAAAGTGATCTAAAGAAACCAAAACCGCAAGAAATTATAAGAAATGACCATATAAATTGATTGTCAGTTCAAAAGATCCCAATAACAAGAAATCTCAGCCCAACCATTATTGCTCACTCGTAGAGTTATCCACACATCAATGATCATTGTTTGGAACCAGTCTATGTTGACAAAAAGAAACTGATAGACTACAAATCAGAAGTTACGTCATTAACTAACTTGGAAAGCCTCATCAATAATTTTTAATATACTAAACACATTCACTTCAACAGCTAACTGAGCTACATATACAACTCGGCTCCATCAATAGGCCATTTATGTATTAAAATTATATGATGCTCATCACTTTCATGATCATAGCTGATATGCAATTAAAATTTTAATGGAAAGCCTTTTTTATTTCTCTCAATTTTTTAACAGGAAATCCAAAAATAGAATCAAAGTAAGCTACATACCATCGTGCGTTTCATGATGTGACCCATGAGATCAAAACGAAACCCATCAACCTGACAGGTCCATCAACAGAAAAAGATCAGTTATATATGAAATTCGAAAATAATTCATATAAATAAAATTGAAGTCTATTTTAACCTTAAAAACATTTTATACGGCATTAGTAAAACTATAGAAAAGTATGGCAGAAAGTTTCGTAAATATAGGAGAACTAAAGTAATCTGATTACCCAAGAAAGGTAAGAAATAAAATATAATAACCTTATAATTTATTGCCCAGCTCAAAAGATCATCAATAATAAGGCGCTCGACCATATAATGCTCACTAGCAGTATTGTTAACACATGTACTGTTCTCAATAAAACCATCAGTGTTTCTTCTCAGATAGTAACCTGGAACAATCTATAAGAAACTTTCTGTCACAACAAAAGGGTAATAAACATTACTACCCAATGAGTATAGGCGCCTTTGACATCAGAAAAGGACCTTATCAAGGACAGAATCCTTATCAAAAGGGCCATTTGCATGCAAGTGATTATAGACGACATCCAACACAACACGAAGGCCAATATGGGTGAGTGCCTGCAGCCAGAAAGTGAAATCATTTGAGTGACTAAAGATGAATTTCTTTAGAATCTTATATAGATCAATAAAGAAAAAACATTGATGGCTCCATTGTAGCTACTTTATGCACTAATGGCCAAAATATGGCAAAAGGAGGAAAAGAAAACATCTAGACCTGAATCATCTTTCTAAATTCAACTATACGGCATGGACCATTTGGATCACTTGAATAGCTTCCCTTAGGGACACCCCAGAGAACAGGATTGTACCTGCATAAGGCAATAAAGGAAGCAGTAGTGCATACAAAAGGCAATAAATAAGACAATTCTTATCCAAATTTTATTCACATGCTCACCCCCAGTTATACGCATCATCATCCTGGATGGCAGTGATTTTCTCTTGCTGCTCAGCTGAATCTGGGGGTAGCTTCTCCAGAATCTTAGAATCTGCAATAGAGTTGGTGTTGAACAAATTAGCTGCCAACACAACCTAGGAAAGCCAAAACCAAGCACATATACAAATAAATAAACAAATATGTATGTCCAACTTTCAAACAAAAAGATTAGCAAACCAACTTTACAAAAGGAATATTTAGAAAAGTAATGTTACATTACTTTTTTTTGGTCAAAAATGTTGCATTACTTTGGGCATGGACAGATGCCAAGGAAATATATCTGTATGTCCAAAATATCATAATGTTAAACCCTTATATTTTTGTTTACTTTTCTAAAGACGCAATTAAGCAAGTTAATGTCAAAAAGGGGAAAGGCTGAATCAACAAAGATGGATGGAGAATCGACCAGAGTTCTTTTTCCCTTTTAAAGGAAAAAAGGATGCTCAATGAGTTCAAGTGTTAAAATCTAACCATTAAACCTAACTAGATCGAGCTCACAAGGAACTTGATTAATTGTTGAAACACAAAAGCCTCCTTTTCGTCAACAAGGGGGAATGCTTTTGTCTCCTTTCAAAGAGAACAAGGGGGTAAAGGGAAAGGAATGGCAATTGTTGCTTAAGATACAACATCCCAAGACATTAACCTAGGAAACTCTCTTACCCACATACTTCCAATTCTCCTTCTCATCATCAACAGCAGCAAATTGGAAGGTTGGCAGCAAATGAACGTGAGTAATACCAGCTTTCGATAATTTTTTCAGATGGAGCACGCCTGCTGAGTCCTTCAAATTGAATGAACTAAATGTTAAGTAACAAATAATCATGCATAAATATCTTAAACCCAAAGAAAAACAAAATGAAGTGCGTAATCATAGCAATTTCCTTTCTTTATACATGAACTTCTATGCACAGCAGTCCTTACAACTTGCATTGCTTTTATCTATCTTAGGCTCTGATCAGTAACTACGGAAGTGGATCACACAAATGCATTGTGGAATTTTAAATAAAACGTAGAAAATATCATCTTGTGTAACAAAACAATAGTTTGCATATAAATCATGAAATTTTATGAATGCTATTCCTTGTACAAATATTATTGTCTGTAACCCTTAGCCTTAAACTTTATTAAAATTTACATTTCCTTTCTATTTTTCGACATTAAAAATTAAAAATTAAAAAAAGAAATTAAAAGTAAAGATGGTTTTGATATTTCAATAAAAAAAAGCATTAAAAAATAATTCTGAACCAGGTACAGAAGTCAAACAAGAATCGATATCAGGGCAAGTAGAATGGTAGTACTTCTAATTCCGTATGGTACAGATATATATATGTATGAGAACTTGTGTTCTAATCGAATTTGCTCTGCTTTTTCAAAACAGTCAATGATGCAACTAAAGAAAACTACACCAGTTCCGGACTCAGCAATTTTGTGCTGTAGCAGTAACTATAAACATTTTAGATTTCTAGAATACGCCAGCGTATGAGACTTGTGCACTCGTTTGAGAAAAAAATTCTTCATAAAATAAGGTTCACAGGAACACAACTACCTTCAAGGTGAAAGCCATATAACCACCACGAAAGTCAGCATTGACAGTATCATCATTGGCACTGCAATAGCAACAACAAAGATTCTCATTATGAACACAACTTGGTGAACATTGTATAAAGGCCAAAAAGAAGACAAAACCTAATTTAGCACATAAGCTAAATTTAAAACTTTTGAGCATTTTAGGCAATACAAACCTTTTGCCTTACTACAATGGCCCTTAAAAGGGAGTAGGGATGAGCAGACTAGGGTTCAAATTCTCCCTCCCTCTTCCACCCCAGTCCAAGTTCCCAGTCAAATCCTTTTAAATTGAACAAAAAAAAATTATAGTAAAAGGATAACATGAGCCACAACTCCAAAGGAGCTGTAGACAGGGCAGGCTTCACATTTTAAGTTCAGGGGCCAGTGTTTGAAGAGACTCTCCCTCATTGAATAACTCTACAAACTATTTGAACACCACCCATGAAAGGAACTTATGAATACTACATACTAGCCAATCAAAACTATAACTATGTTAAAGAAACAAGGCAAATGCAAGCCAGATTAAGTTGTACAAGCAGTAAAGTAATTCCATACCTACCTGAAATCCCGTATGTGTAATTCATATATGCTTATGTCAGAGAAAGAAAGTATATCCGGCTTCATGTCTGCCAATTCATTCCATCCTTCGGGTTTTAAATCATCAGCATGAAGATTAACAAATAAAGTTCGCTTTCCATCTGCTGAAAGCCTGCTTCAACAACAAAACAGCATAAGCATCACACAAAATGAATGCAATGTTTGTTTTGATCTCACAATATAACCATGATCAGGTAGAAGCACACCATATAACTTTAAACATGAATAACCATAACTGTTCCAGAAAAATTGTTGGCTAATTGAAAGAACCAGCATACCCTCTTGCATATGGATCATTTGCATAACATTTTTCAATATGCAATGTGCTTGGATGGTAGACAGATACTTCATACATGTAGTAACAGCCTTCCCAACTTTTTGGTCCTTTAGTACTCCAAACACCATTAGTTTCCTCCAGCGGGATAATTTCCAGGGGACTCCCACCCAGTGGATCCTTATAGATGTGAGCATAAACTGCCTAATTAATTCAAAATAAGCAAAAAGAACAATTGCATGTCATTAATTGTGTGAATAAAAATAATTATAATGATCATAAACAAGATTTTTTTCAATTTTTTTCATGGTACAGTACTTGGGCAGTGGGAGCCCAGAGGCATAGAGACACTGCTTCTGCAGAATAAAAAGCACCAAGAGGACCATCATATGAGAACAATTCATCCAGAACACCAGGTAACTGCAAACCGGTAGCATTTCTGCATTTTCCTTGTGCTGTAAAAAAGGAGAAAAGAGAAATAAATTACAGGCACCAAATTACAAACACTAACTGGCCAAAAGTTATTAGAAGCGCTATTTTCATTCAGAATGACAAACTGATGAGAAATGTGACCAGACAATAGGTAAAGATACTTAATCAAAAAATTAACACTCATGCAACAATAGAATTCAGCAATACTTTGTCATGACACGTCACAAGGCCAATAGGAACTTAAAAGAAGACTGACATTAGAAGGTCGAACAGATCAGTCAATGCACCAAAAAGCATACAAAATTACAATTATATACATGAATAAACAAATTCAAAACTGAACTAGCATGAATAGATTGTTAGCAATGGGAGCTGTTTCATCAGAAAATGGAAAAGACAAAACCGAGGATGCTTCAAAACATATTATCCTAATATGAGATCAATTATTTCATTATCAATGGAAAAATAGTTTGCACATAAATAGAAGAGAAAATAGAAGAAACAAGCCACAGCCAAAAGGCTTACAGTTGAATTCAGCAACAGCTAATTGGCATTTGACGAGATTTTTGGCATCCAGCACAGGAGGCAACTTAAAAGCTTTATAATCTCGAATATGAGGAAACTTCTCAATTACCTAACAAGATCAAGGATGATATTTTATTTCAAAATTACTCACAAACTTAAAAAATATGCGCTAGTAATGCTACATTATGGTGAATAAGAAAGAACAATTTGGAGGTGAACCACACAAGCCGACCATCAACAACTAGCAACAGCAGTGATAGAACTTGATGTATTTAATATTACAGAAAATGAAAAGAAATGCGTTACATTTGGAGGTAGCCCACTGCGGTCTTCCTCAAGCTTAATTTCCAAATCATGGCCTATAATGACAAAGATAATATTAAAAGATAGAAATAGGGGTCTTTGATTTACATCAAAGACATGAGATGCTAATCAGAAAACCTAGATCATCATAAATGAAAGGTAACTGTTGGCACAATCCAGACCTTGAATTCCATTATCTGTAACAGACAAAGCAGCAACTTTACTTGCATACAAGTAGCAAGAACCTTCTCCAACATCCACATTCCACGCGATTATAGTTTTTGTAACCCAATAGGCCCTCGAGTACAACAAACTGTCCTGCAATTGATCACCATTCCACGCAAATAATTACGTCAATAAATAGCATGCATTCATTTTAATCAAATATTTCAACTAGATGCTAAATGAATATATATATATATATATATATCAAATTCCATTATAGAAATCTCAAGTTTTCTTGCAATCACATATGTATTCATAATGCTTTTTGAAACATTCATTATTAACAAATCCAATCCTTATTTTCATCATCTCCAAATTAAAAAGAACCAAGTATTATTTTTTTTTTTTTTGGTTAAATTTAATCCTTGAAGAAACGAGAGAACCAAAAGAAACCCATTTCTTAAAATGTAATAAAAATACCTAAACTACCATAAGAAACTGTATATAACATCTGCCAAAGGAAAAGGGTATCCAAAGAACAGAAATTCGAACTTAAAAATAAAAATGCCAGTCGAAAAAACGCAGAAAACCCAAATACCGAAAAAAAGAAGAAGGTGAAGAAGAACCTGAGACAAAGAGGAGAGTTGAAGGGGCGTGGAAGATGAAGAGCAACGAAGGGGTAGTTTGAAAAAGGAAGGGGAAGAAGAGAATAAAGGAAAGAGAAGAGGATTTGACTTGAGATGGAGAAGACGTCGTGAAGGAGGAATTAGAGGACAAAGACGAGGCTTGAAGGATAGTGATGGCGATGATTGGAGAACTGGAAATGGAACACAAAGTACATCAACCATTTGGGTTTTTCTTATTAGGCTAATAGTGTCTGTTGATTGATGAATGATCAATGCTCAGAGAAATGAGAGTGGGAGCTGATCTTTTTTAACAGTTAGAGGCAATGTCTAAGATCAAATCTGCTTATTATGAATTTCCAAGATAAATATCTGGATATTGAATTTTAAGGTAAAAGTGCAATAAAAGCCCCTGTATTATAACTCAGATTTCATTTCAATCCCTCTATTTTGAAAAATAGCAAACTAATCCCTGTAAAGTAATCCCTCTACATTTTTATAATCTATTGAATTTGTATTGTTAAATGCTTACATCAAATTTGTATTGAAAGAACCCCGTACTCAGCTCTAGTATTGTTGCATGAAGATTTGAATGCATCCTCTCGTACTGCTATTTAAAAATTTTACTGGTTTTTAATCGTTATTTGTTAGTTGTCCTCTGTATCGAGAAAAAAAAAGCCAAGAACTTTTTTTAGTATAGGTATAGGTCGATTTTGAGTTGAACTTAAACAAAATATTAATATATTTTATGCTTATACAAATTTAGTCCACCTTGAAATATGACTTAAAATTTTGTTCATGGCTAATCTAAGCCCATTTTAAACTCACCTATATTTTTTTTATTGAAATCAAGCTCACCTATATTATTATTTTAGTGTTTGTTAAATATTATATTATTTTGTAAACTCTGGTAATGCTTTGTAACCCTATTCTAGCGACGAATATGGGTTAGAGGTGTTACAATGGGTGTAATTAATCAAAAGATAAATCTTTTGGTCATTGGTCAAAAGTTATATCATTTGATTTTTGAAAAAGTTATAAAAATTAAATGATTAATAATTATTTTTTTATTTATTCATAAAGACACCTATTAAAATATGTCTGTATTGGAAACCACGCCAAGAAGTTCTAAAAGTTCTTTCTATTATTAGATTGTTCCTCATTTTCTAATATTATTAGATTGTTCTATAAAGAGTTACTGTAGAAATTCTCTGTAGAAATTGAGTTTATTGTTATACATTGCTTAGTGCTTCGTGGACTATTCTCGTTAGTGCAAAATGCAAATAGTCATTGGCTTCATTGTATCATCGAGGTTAATTTGCTTAGAACTCATTTGCACACCGAATATAGGTGGGGGCGAATATAACCCTAAAGATAGTGACTTCATACACTATAACGCCCCAAAATTTTAATTTTTGTTTTTGGGTATACGTGACACAAATCTGTATCTGCTTCAGTGGTTAAGTGTGAGAGGTCCCAAGTTTAAGCCATGCCTTTGGCAAATTTTAAAATTTTTCTAAGTTAAGCCTCACTCTTGTTCAGTAGGCTTTTATTTGATTGTTTGTAAAACCATATTAGAATGGGCTTGCTAGTTTGGTAATTAAGTGGAGTGTCAGTCTGCTGAAGGTCTTGTGTTCGAATCCCTGCATGAACGTAGGGAATTATTCTGCTCTGCCATCGGTGAGAGTTCCAGTTGAACCGAAATTCTGTGTTGGTGGAGATGTAGTGGGATTAGTAAGAGTGAATTGAGGGATTTGGGGGAATAATTGTTATTTTATTTTTATTTTTATTTTCTATTTTGGATTTCCCAAAAAAAATTTCATCTTTTGACGTTTTGCTGCTCTATTCTCTGTCGAAATTTCTTTGTTTTTCCTCTCTTCATCGGTTTTTCAATTCGTTCCCTCTTTATTCAACAGTGGTGTGTGTCATAACCATTTTTTGGCACAACGGGAATCGACTTGGGTTTTGAAAAAAAAGGGAGTCGCCACCGATCTTTTATTAGGTGTGATCGGATCACCTTTGTTTTAATGAAACATTTTGATTTACAAAAATAGTGTTTTTGGTCTACGAAAATTTGAGAAAACGAGTTCGGGAGTCGGTTACGTGCGAGGAAGGATTAGCACCCTCGCAACGCCCAAAATCGGTACCGAATTGATTGATGTTGTCCCAATGTTGAAAACTTGAAAATGCTTGGGGTAAAAAGAATTAAAAGAAAGGGTTAATTAAATTGGGGTCGAATCTCAAGATTAACTCGTTTCAAAAGAATAAAAGTACCATACCCAACATGTTAGGATATAACACATTTATACTCTGACACTGAGATCATCTTTGATCTTCAAAGCGTATAAAAAGGGTATTTGGTTATTTGGTCGAACAAAAAATCAACACCCAGCACGTTAGGATATGATCTTTCGAACTCCTAAACATACAAATATTGCCTTATTTTTCAAATATGCAATTTTAAAACTGGCCCAATATTTATTATTAATGTAACGAAATATCTAAAAAGGTCCGAATGTGTTGGGATTCAAAATACAATACAAGGATAATACGCGTAAATACTAATCCTGAAGGACACATAAATTGAAGATCGTGTTAACGACATGCTACAAAATGCAAGTTCCCTTAAAGAAAGTTAATTTATCTTAAAACTTGGAACTTCAAGATGAGCTCGTTTCGAAAGAATAAAAATGTCACATCCAGCGCGTTGGGGCATAACACTTTTGTACTTTGACACGAGATTATCCTTGATCCTCAAATTAAACACTACGTGCGGATCCACGACATATACAAAAATCATATTATGTATGTACAAAATCATGACACGTAAAGAGATTGTATAGGTCATCAAAGATATACATAATATATCGTTTCGAAATTCAATGTTTATACAATAAAATGAAGATGTATATTTATGTGAGAGTTTAAAATGAACTAAAACATTCGAAATAATTCATTAAAACAAAATTTAAAAATAATGGATAAATTTTACAGACTAAAAATATTTAATCGGGGTAAAATAAAGTTAACAAACTACATCATGGAAATCTAAACGGGGTTAAGGATTGTATTAAAATGGGCTCGAATAATTAAGGACTAATCTAGCAAATATTTCAAAACACAACATTCTAACTGGACTAAATCGAGAAAGTGTGCGAATTATCGAGGTAAAATTGAAAGAACAGTATAAATAAAAGAAAATGGACCGATCAGATGTCAACACAAAACCGGAGGACTGAACGCGCAAATTAACCCCTATTAATGAAACGCGTGGACCCCGAATGGGTCTCTGGTCGAATCGATCGGGTCATGGGGCATGGGTCAATACGGCGCCATTTCAAGGATATTGAAGTAAAGCCTAAACGGCGCCGTTTTCTTAATGAATATTAGCCTCCCCTTTTAACTGAACTAAAACATTCCAGCTTCCTCATTAAAGCCAAACCCTAATGCCCCTTTTGCCTGTTTTCTCAGCCACCAAGAAAACCTCCCCGTCTACCACTGAAAAGCCATCTCAATCAGCGAGCAGCAGTAGACGAACGAAGGACCCTCTCCGTGCGCCACCCAATCGCCACCATACCTAGCGAAGAGCAGCCCACGAACGATTCGACTTACCTCTTGGAACCTCGCTTTCTAACCTGCGTCTAGCTCCGATTACGACGAGAAAACGCTGACACTTTCGACGGTACACACTTTCTATTTTGTTTCGCACAAACACATACAATACTGGAACAGTCACTAGAAAAATAATCAAAATAAAAGGAAAAACATGATCACCCTGAGGTTTTCTGTTTTTTATTTCTTGGCCTTTCCTCTTTTGTTGTTATTTACAAACATTTCAACAGAAAGAAAAAAGATGCGAGAATCGACAGTAACGGTAGCACGAAAGTGAATATGAAATGATTATAATCGACCTTCCGCCGCTATTCTTTTCTTTCGATGTGTAAAGGAGTACCCGATTTCTTTTCCGATTTCTTGTGTTTTCAGATATTCGTGAGTGATCGGTGCCTTTTTTCCTCTAAAGGAACCCCCCCTCTCCTTTTTTACTTCGGTCTTTTTATCCCCCCCGTTTACCAAGATTCCATTCCTATTTTTGTTTGCTTGGTTCTTTGTTGCGCGTGTTTGCTTTGCAGGGTATGGGCGCGGTGTAGGCCTGCGAGTCGCTGGTTGCCGAGACGTGCGAAACCAGAGGTACCTGGGGGAAGTGGTCCATGTCAGGGCGCATGGGCCCGTGGGACATCGAAACGACGCAGGGGCGCGTGTGGTGGACGCGCGTGGTGGCAGATGAACAGTCGTGGCGGCGCAAAGCTTTAGGACTTCTTAGGGTTTCTGAAAGTTTTGGGCCTATTTTGGTTGGGCTAGTTGGGGTTATTTGGGCTTAATTTGTAATTGGGTTTGAGCTACTTGTAAAAATGGGCCATTCGGTTTTGGGCTTTTGTAATATCCGCTTTGGGCTGTTGTAATTGGGTTTGGGGTTTGATTTTATTGTGGGCAGGTTTTAATATTGGGTTTAATTTTGGGTTTGGTTTTGGGATTGGGTTGTAATGGACTTTTTGTTTTTTTTTTTTTACTGTTTTATTATTATTGGATTTTTTACTTTTATTATTATTTTATTTTTTGGTTCTATTATTTGATGGGCTCGGGTTCGGTTTTTAGTAGAGGGCCCGGGCAAAATTTGGTTATTACAGTGTGCGTTTGTCGAGGAAAGACGAGTTGATGCCTGTGCTCCTGCAGCAAGTGAGCGGTAAAGGTTCCTCTCGTCACCGGTTTGTAATGCCCAGGAGTGGTTTTGCATCAAGACCCATACCAGGTGTGTACTCAATTGCACAGAAAATGAGGTTTCGGCAAAAGTCGAAAACCTCACTGTCGACGCCACACGGGTGTATGGTTACTCGTGTGGTAAGTCGTGTACCCCGACACGGGTGTGTGTTCGACGAGGCCAAGTCGTGCGCACATGACACAGTCGTGTGATGGCCAGGCAGGCCGTGTGCGACACACGGGATAAACTGATTTGGGCCGTGTGGGAATTTGGGCTAGTTCGTGTAATCCATACGGGCCAAGTCCAATCTGGGCATGTGGGCCCACACCGGCATGCCACATGGGCGTATGAGCCCATTTTCACTGAATTGATTGCTAAGGTTGCACGGGTCACCCAAGTCGACTATGAACCTACTGTAGGGTCGGTTAGCATTACCTAGACCCCTAATTGTGTGAACTGACTGATTGATGGATATGTATTGAGCATGATGATAGTATACATGTATACATTTACTGATTATATGTACCGATATCATGAGATATCATGTCATGCATTGCATGGGGTTGGGTTGATTTTATTTGGAGGAAGTGTACTGAAAGGCTCTTAAGCCTAATATACTGGTAGCTCAGTTGCAAACTACTGTTTTGTGCCACATTCGGTACTACCTGGAGTGTAGGGATGGGTAGGTTGATTCAATCCCCACATGGAGTGTAGGATTGGATGGAGATGGTGTGTAGAGGCTGGTTGGGTAGGATTTTGTTACTGAATACTGTATACCTATTATTGATACTGTGATGGGCTAAGGCCCTTGTGCATACTGATACTGATACTGAAACAAATACTGAAAGGGGCTTAGGATAGATTGTTTTTGATCGTGTACTGTTGTTTGTTTTCTGTGGGATTACACACTGAGTTTACGTAAACTCACCCTCTCTGTTTAATGTGCACAAGTAATCCCCAAACCTAGACGGATCGGGCGGCGGAGGACTCGATGGTGACCACATTTTTTGGACTTTTACGATTTATAATTATGGTTTATGGTTTTATTTACCGTGGTTTATTTGGAAATAATTTGGGGACTTTTTGGGACTTTTGCTTAAATTGGGTTTTATTTATTTTTATGGATTTATAACTGCTAGACATAGGAAAACTCGATTTTCGAAAAGGCAAAGTTTTCTCTAGACACACGGTTTACTCAAAACGGATTTAAAAGCTTCCGTAACGAATTGTGTATTAAATTGATTAAACGAGTAAGGATTTTGGAATTAATAAGAGATAAGAAAAGTAATTAAACGAAAATGGATTTCTCGTAGAAACTTAGTTTTCAAACACCCTATCATGTGACATCGCCAAACTCAACTATAAAGTCTGGGCCGGGTTTGGGGTGTTACATACACACCTTGGAGCCTTGTCCTATTTCTTCTTTTTCTGTTCGAGTTTCGTTCGTATGTTTGAGATTTTTCCTCACCAGAGATTTGTACTAACAAGAAGATATGTTGATTCTAGGGAGAAAATGCCTTTTTCAATTAATCCCCCAATTGATAGTGTCATGACACATTGTGAAGGTGGATAAGCATGTTGCTAGCACTCTGGTGGCAATAAAACCAGGAAGTTCTATTGAGAGAGAGGAATATTATATATGGGGAGAGACACACTTACACCAGTGTACACTCTTCCATATATTTTTGTACGATTAATATTTTAATGATCCAACAATTGAATTTATCAATATAATAGTATGTGTCATGCATGTAAATTTTCAAACTGATTTGATATCTCTATCATATCGATCTAAAAAAGTGTTTATATTAATATATTGAATGATTCAAAGTTTTTTATATAAAATAAATAGTTTGAAATTCTAATTTATGCCAAATTTGACATACATGATCTATATAAATGAAATATAAAATATAACAGTCGAATCGATAAAATATTAATTGTACAAAAATATGCGAAAGGGTACAAAACTATTGTAATAGGCCAATTTTAGCCCAAGGCAATAAAACACAATAAACCCAAAAATAAAAATAAAACAGTCCAAAAATGTCCAATTACAACAGAAAAAAACTAAAGCCCAATCAGCTAACCCAAACCCAACCTAGTCCAAATTACAGGTGGCCCAACACAAAAAAAGAAAACAACAAACACAAAGAAACCCTAAAAGCCTAGCCGCCAACCTTCCATATGCCTCCACCAGCGGCCTACACGCCTCTACCACCGCCGTCCATGCGCCTCTGACACCTGCAGAGAAAATGAAACACGCAACAACCAAAAATAAAGAGCAAATGACAAAACATAACAAGAGGACAAAATAGAAGCAAACAAAGACGGATCTTTGTAATTCGGTTATAAAAACCGAAACAAATCTTGTATTTTTTCTTCCTTTTTTACGAACGCTTAGAAATCAAAAAAGAAGAATAGAAACTTTCAAGGTTGATCTCATTTTTATTTTTTATTGTTATTTACTGTTTTTATTTTTTATTTTTTTTGTTATTTCAAAAACTTTATAAATGAAATCAAAAAAAAAAGAGAAGAAGCCTTACCTGGACCCCTGTAGGTGCAGCGTCGGAGGCCTTTTCCGCTGCTACCTTCGGTTTCGAAAGGGGGGATTGAAGGTCTTCTCCTTCGTTTGCGACGGGCCGTCGTGGGTTTGGCCTCCAACGGGGCTTCGAAAGAAGGCTGAAATGCCTGGGCCTTTGAGCATCACTGGCCACCGATACGGTGGTGGCACGGTGGTGATACGGGCTGAGAAAGGGGAGCCCAATCGATTGGGAGTATGAGAGGAAGAGAGTTTTTTCTTTTGAGTGGCTGCTGTGTTTTAAAAATTAGGGTTAGAATATGATTTTTTGGGAAATTTTGGGCATTTATACATCCAATAAAACGGCGCTGTTTGGTTCAAGGGTTACCGGGCATGTCCCTCAAAAGGGATATTTGTGCGATGGGTCCCCCCTTTTTGCGGCGCTATTTGATCAAGTCTTATTTTGCATTTTTCTTTTTCTTTTTTTTTTTTGCAATTTTACCCCGTTGTTTTTATTTCATTTTAATTTGATCCGTGCATTGGCCAATCGAAATGTTGCGTATCAGGGGTTGGGTTATTCACCCATTCCCAAAAGTTCACGTGCATGGCATTACGGTCCCTGGCGCCCCTTTTATTAATTATTATTTATACCTTGAATGTCATTCTTTTTTTTAATTTAGTCCTTGATCAGTTTAATGAATTTATTTATTTATTTTCTTTTTAAAATAAATCATATTATTATTTTAAATTTTATATACTATTCTTATTAAACTTTTTATATATATATATATATATATATTATTCATTTTTAATTCTTTTGGTTTACACATCATTTATTTTACACCTTTTATATGTTATTTTATTACTTACATACATTTTATTTTGAGTTGTTTTACATATTATATATTCATTTTAAACTAATTTACATAATATTCATCCTACATTGTTTTAATATATTGTTTTTAAACTATTTTACCCTTCATTTATTTTATATTGCCTCATTTATGTATTTTAAAGCTCTTATTTATATATATATATATCATTTTTTGAACAATTTATTTATTTAAATTTTTGTATATACTCTGTTTATTTTTAAACTTCTATATATATAAATACTACTTATTTTATTTTATTTTTGTATAAATGTATCATCTTTTCTAAAAACGACTTGTATATTATCGGTTTACATCTCTTTTACATAATATTAGTTTCAAACTTGTCTATATATTATTTTAAGTTGTTATGTTATATTATTCGTTTCAAATTATTTTACGTATTATTTGTTCTAGGATATTTATATACATATAATTCATTTTAAATTTTCCCACATATTATTCTAAATTCTTATATAAATTACTTAGTTTAAACTATTTTGAATTTCCTTTTTGTTTATCTCAATTATTCTTTCATTTTTATCTTACTTGTTTTCTATATGAATTATTTATTTTAATTATTGTTTACTTTAAATCGTTTCATTTATTTATTTTCATTATAGATGTCAATATTTTAATAATGTATATTGTTTGATTATTGCCATTGTATATTTTTTAAAATCCGTTTATTTCATATCTTTTGTATTATTGTCATTCACTCGTATTATATGGTGCCCATGTATACTTATCCCATGCTCAATATTACGTTTTATTTCATATCATCACATTGTAGATTAACTTAACGCATTTATCCAACTTAGATCGCCTCATTCTATTTCAAACAAAATCAATTTACGCCTTTGAGTGTTATACTCGTGATTATCCAAAAGCGAAAAGCTTTCAAAATAAGGCAATATTCTGTGTTTGGAACTCCGAGAAATCGTGCCCTAACGTGTTGGGTTTCGGTTTTTTTGCTTGGCCAAATAATCGAATATCCTTTTGATATTTTCAATGCATGAGTCTCGGGAATCATGAGATGATCTTGGATTCGAGGATTTAAATTATCATGTCCTAACGTGCTAGATGTGATATTTTATTCCTTCGAAGCGAGAGAATCTTAAATCCAATTCGAGAAAATTCAAATATTTTTTAAAAGAGATCGTATTTTTAAAATCTTTTTCAAATTTTCAACTTTCAACATTAAGACACTAATTAATCAATTTGGTACCAATTTTGAGCGTGACGAGGGTGCTAATCCTTCCTCGCACGTAACCGACTCCCGAATCCGTTTGCTCGAATTTCGTAGACCAAAAATGTTGTTTTAGTAAACCAAAACTTTTTATTAAAACAAAGGTGATTCGATCACACCTAACAAAGATCGATGGCAACTCCTGTTTTATTTTCGTTTTTAAACCCCAGTCGATCACTGTTTTAAAAAAAATGGTTTCGACAACTTGGCGACTCCGCTGGGGAACCAAATAAAAGAGTCAAGCCACGAGTTGATTACTTTTTGTCTTTTTGTCGAAAATTAAAAACTCGATTTAAATGTACGATCCTTTTGTTACATTTTATTCATCTTTGTTACGGTCTTCATCATTGTGGATTATAATTGCTGTGTTGGTTTAAGTTTTGTTATCTTCTGCACATTGCATTGCATGATCGGTTGATCTTACCCTTTTAAGTGGGAGTGAGAAACTACGCCTTCGTAAGGTTTTCACCTCCGCGTGGGCTAGTGGATTGCTTCCGGAATACATCCGTACCTATGTGCTTCGTGAGATTTTCATCTCCGCGTGGCCATAGAGAAATATATTCCCCTGAACTGAACTCGATCTATATGAGCCTATAATGGGTGAAGATTGAGGAATCTGCTGGTTCAAGTACCCTTTCTTTAGAACCAAACCCCATATAGCGAGCCTTAAGAACCTACCCTAGGTAGAACCACTCCAAGTCCCTAGAGGTCACCCGAATAGGTGCTCTATTTATTTCTTTCTTGCTTAATTTTGCTTTGTACTGACGTATTCTCTTTTGTTCTGGTTATGACTGCATTGTATTTGCATCATAGAAAGGAGGTGTTGAATCATATTCGATTGCTAAATAGAAGAGCTTGACATAAGAAAATGAATTTCTCGATAAAGTGGATTATAATACGGTCGTCTGAATATGGTCCAAGTAAACACAACGAGAGAAAGCTGATAGTTCATGGAGGGATACGCGACTTTGCATCGTTGCCCGAAGACTCAGACCGACAAAGATTATTCGAGAATCGTCACGCCCCGACGTTCTTGAAGAAGCTAACGAGCATCACGAGGATAAGTAAGCAATGAGACATGGCCCGGATCAAGCAAAAGGAGCCAGTAGAGACATCAATTGGAAGGTTCGCGAGATTTGACCTTACATCCGGATACGAAAAAAAAGATCAATGTCTTCACTTTGAATATTGGGGTAAGGCCGTATGTGTAATTATCCGCTTTATGTAAAGAAATTTGTTTTCTAGTAAAGTTTAATAGAATTGAATCAGAATCAGCGCCTCTTTATGTATTCATGCATCTACATGGCATTACATCATATGTATTAAGTTTCATAAAAAGACCCTGATTAATTAAAATTATGACAGTTACCCTAGAAACCAACGAAAATCCACCAACTACATATCGCTACAATACCCGTCGCAAAACGAAAGCAATGGATCAGATATTAGAAAGATTAGAACAGATGCAAAGGGATATGTAAGATCAAATGCAAGAATAATTGGCTAAAATGCAACAAGACATGAGGGATCAGATGCTGGAATCCCAAAGAAACATGATGGACCAATTGGCCCGGTTGATGAATGGAGGGCCTGATAAAGGAAAGAGCCCTGTGAACAATCCTGGTGATGACAATGAAAAACTTCCCTATCCTCCGGGTTTTACCCAACCAACACCCAAACACAACCAGATGCATACCCACAAAGGGTACCTGTCACCATCAGGTCCCAGTACCAAACCGGTGCATTGGCACCGATGAACTTTTCAACGGGCTCAGTTCTAACCCAGGGGATAATCCAACTAATCCCGTTGTCTCGGATCTTGACGATGTGGCAGAGATAGAGAAAACAGATAGAGATTTGCCAAAACAACTTGAGGACAGGTGTAGATGGCTAGAAGAGAAGTTTAAAGCTATGGAGAACGCCAATCATCATTGCGAAATCGATGCAAAAGACGTAAGCCTAGTCCCTAACTTGGTACTCCCGCCAAAGTTCAAGACTCCGGAGTTTGAGAAGTATAATGGGACTAGCTGCCCTGAAGTTCATATTACGATGTTTTTTCAGAGGATGACAGGATACGTCAACAATGACCAGCTGTTAATCCACTATTTTCAAGACAGCCTGATCGGATCTGTGGCCAAGTGGTATAACCAGTTGAGTCGTGCCCAAATTGGTTCATGGAAAGACTTGGCTCAAGCTTTCATGAAACAATATGGCCACGTAACGGACGTGGCACCCGACAGAATCATACTATAGAATATGGAAAAGAAATTGAGTGAGAGCTTTAGGCAGTATGCCCAACGATGGAGGGAGGTGGCGACGCAAGTCAAACCACCACTATTAGAGAAAGAGACGACCATGCTCTTTATTAATATACTGAAGGCCCCGTTTATCACTCATATGCTAGGGAGCGTTACAAAAAGCTTCTCGGATATTGTAATGACTGGAGAAATGATTAAGAATGTCATAAAAAGTGAAAGGATAGAGGTAGGAGAAAGTAACAAGAGAATGGCCACAAGGAAGAAAGAAAATGAAGTGAATAATACAAGCATGGGGTACTCAAAGTCGATTACCATTAATCAACCAAAAACAGTGACTACTGGGTATCAGGGTTCATCAAGAAAAGAATCTGGCACAAGGTAAAACACTGAAAAACTCCAATTTACGCTGATCCCAATTACGTATAAGGAGTTGTATCAAAGTTTATTTGATGCACACATTGTGTCCCCCCACTACCCGAAACTGATGCAACCTTCATACCCAAAATGGTATGACCCAAATGCTCAATGTGAGTACCACGCGGGAATCACAAGGCATTCGATAGAAAATTGCCTTGCTTTCAAGAAACTGGTGGAAAAATTTATCAGCATGGGTATTGTGAAGTTAGATGACGCGCCAAATGCAGAAATATGTACCTGGGAGCGTTTTGGACAATAGGACCGCGGAGGAAATCCCTGTAGTATTTAGAGCTTACTCAGAGTAATGCTTTTAGCCTAGAAGCAATAAGATTTCTTTTGTGAAATAGGTTTGTGTCCAGAATTTTTATTTCAATAAAATGCATCTTTTTGAGCAAATATTTTTTCATTCTTTTTCATACTATACATTCTTTGGAATATTCTTTCATTCTTCGTTCATAAATAATCATCCTTAGAGTAATTAATTCTTTGGAATTTGCCTTCGTACCTACAATAGGTACCCAGATATCAAGACATAAGCGACACTGTTACTGACTCCCTTTTAAGAGAGATATGGGTCTAGAAGGAGCTAAGGATTTTGAAGATGACAAATATTGTAGCTTATCTTTTGATTTGTTAATGATGGTAGAACAAGATGTGAATAGACTCTACCTTGCAAAGGGTCAGTAGACGTTGCGAGCTTAGGAAAAGGGCAAAGATCGAAGCCTAATTCATCACAGAAATAAGGCGAGACATCATTGAGTTGTTTTCAATAATTCAAAGATGTTTTTGCACGACCATATCAAGACGCGCTTGGGTTACTGAGACTTGGGTATGCTGTTAATACTAAAGAAATCCTAAAAAAGGTCCATAAGGGTATTTGAAGATCACATGCTAATGATTTTACGATGGCCAGACAAATCATGAGGTTCAGATACTGCTGGCCCACCATGGAAGGGGATCGCATCAGTTATACCAAGAAATGTCGTAAGTGCCAAATTTATGGAGACAAGATTCCTCTGCCTCCTTCATCTCTTCATAGGACATCTCTATGGCCTTATCTGTGTGGGGCATGGAGTTTATTGGGATGATCTCGTCAGAAGCTTTTAGCAGGCATTAATTATTTCGCTAAAAGGGTAGAAGTAGCTTCGTAGGCCAATATTACAAAGTCGATAGTTATCAGAACAAAAAAGAAAAAGAAAGGAAGAATACCGACAAAAAAAAGGTATGTCAAAAAGATTACATTTAACTGCACAATGTTAAAAGTTTGTGGTCTATTCAAAGATCAGGTGCCACATCACAGTACAGCAAATACAGCAAAAAAAAAGCAACCAAACAAGGATCATTAGGAAGATGACCTAGACTTGTAAAGATTGGCATAAAGGAGTTACATTTACCCTCTATGCTTATCAAACATTGGCCAAAACCTTCGCCGGGGCAATGCCTTAATTTGTGGAATAAAAGTATTTTGTCTATTTTCGAGTTTGTTAGAATTGAAGGTGGAAGAGGTAGAATGGTTTTAATCCCGATATGATTAGTTGAATTTGAAGAAAAAATGTTGAAAGCTATCTGTCACGGTTAGATAATGCAAGCTTACAACAAAAAGGTTCGTCCTTGAAAAGTTCGTGATAGGGCTTTGAAGAAGAATTTTCCCATGCAAAGGGTACTTCAGAAGAAAGTGGATGCCAAACTGGGAAGGATCTTATACAGCAAAAAGGCCTGTTCTGGGGAAGCATGGATATTGACCGAGATGGATGATAATGACCTGCCCAACTCGGTGAATTCAGATTCAATAAAAAGTTTTCAAAAAAATAAAAAAACAAAAAATAAAAAATAAAAAATAAAAAAAGGGGAAAAGAAAGAAAAAAGAAAAAGGAAAGGCCAAGGCAGAAACCCACAAGGGCGTTTTGAGACCAAAGGGGATTTGAGTTGAAAATCCGAAAAGGGCAGCTCAAATTTTGATCAAAAGTGGGGTATACAGCAATCTTGCTATGCCTGAATTAACAATAAAGAAGTATACTATGGCTTGGGGCATCGACAAAGTACTCCGGATCCCCTAAACACAGATTGAGCTCAAAATAGTCTTCAAGAAGTTGGTACAGAGAAGCTTAAGCTGCGATATCTGGGGCACCTAGTTTTGCATCTTACCTATTTTGAATCTTTGATTACCTTATTCTTTTCAAGATACGCCACAAATAAATTTCCTTCTGGATTGCATTTACTATCTTTGCTTAACTTATTTATTTCAAGCTATGCTCCTAATTAGTTTCCTTCTTGTCCATTGTTGTGACATTTTTCAAGCATTTTGCATTGAAATAACGATTAGTGGACTAATAATACTTTCATAAAAGGAGTTTTGCATATTACTCTGGAAGCTTCTAAATAATACAAGAACCTGAAACAGGATTATTGCTTAGAATTCACTAAGTTTAAGGGTTGGAAATATTTGAGTCCAAATTAAGGTTATCTCTTTGGATTTTGTCAAAAATGGTGATTGAACAAAATGATAAAATATTACGTCAGTAATACAATCTTGACGAAGGAGAGCAATATCAACTCAAGCGTGAGAGGGGAATTATTCTGCACCCATACGAATATCATGAATACACACCTGGGCGGATTTCCCAAGGAGTGATCAGTGGATTGAACAAATTATAGTCCTCTACCCCTGAGTTGTGGTAGGATGGATTAAAAATGATACAAATCTTCTACCCTTGAGTTGCAGTGGTATGGATTGAAAATGAAACAAGTTCTCTACCCTTGAATGGCGATGGGATTGATTGAAAAGAATACAAATCCTATACCACTGAATGGCGGAGGGATGGATTGGAAAAGTTTCATCCCTCTGAATCACAGTAAGATGGTTTGAAGATGGTACAAGCCCCAGGTCCCAAAGGTACCATGGTGAATTTTAAAGTTATAGTGGGGCAAACCGGTTGAGTGAAGTATGATCGTTTCTACGGGTTTTCTGTCAAAATACCAGCTAAGCAAGAAGGCATCATAATACGTCAGGATAAAGCCTTGATGAATAACAATGACACCTTAAACATTTGAAAAGGAATCATTTTCATGACATTTATACATTCATAACACACGTAGTTAGGAGCATTTGAGTCATTCCGATCATAGCATCCTAATCATTTGCATAAGCATAAGCACATAAAACTAATTCTACAGGACAGGTTCCCCAGATAACGGTGTAACAATATTGAAGATTTCAGATTTTGTTCCCTAGAGATAATAGTGGGGCAGATTGAAGATTGTAGTCTTATCTTCCTAAGATAGCAAGGAAGCAGACTGAAGATTTCAGATTTTGCTCCCTCGAGATAACAGTAGTGGAGCAGATCAAGGATGACCAGTTCTATCTCCATGAGTAGCAATGGAGTAGGCTGAAGATTGCAGATCTTGTCTCCCTAAGCAGTAGTGAAATAGATCGAAAGCCACAATTCTTATCTCCTCAAAGTTCCAGTGGAGTAGGTTGAGGCTACAAATCCCTTCTCTCTGAGTTTACATGGAAGATCAATCCTTATTTCTTTGAAGTTTCAGCAGAGAAGATTGAGGTCACGAATCTCTTCTCCCTGAATTCTTATCTCCTCGAAGTTCCAGTGGAGTAGGTTGAGGCTACAAATTCCTTCTCCCTGAGTTTACATGGAGGATCAATCCTTATTTCTTTGAAGTTTCAGCAGAGAAGGTTGAGGTTACAAATCTCTTCTCCCTGAATTCTTATCTCCTCAAAGTTCTAGTGGAGTAGGTTGAGGCTACAAATCCCTCCTCCCTGAGTTTACAAATGAGGATCAATCCTTATTTCTTTGAAATTTTAGGAGAGAAGATTGAGGTTACAAATCTCTTCTCTCTGAATTTTTATTTCCTTTAAGTTTCAATGGGAAAGATCGAAGCTACGAATCTGTAACATCCCGAATTAGGGGTCTTTTGCAATTTTACTATTTTCAAGTGTTAAAAGAAATTTCGACGCGCTTATGTCGTGAGTGAAGCAGTGGCAGAGTGGCTGAAGGCTTGGGGTGCCTTCAGCAGGTCATGGGTTCGAAACCCATATGCTGCATTGGAGGGTTTATGTTTTTATTGATAGGAGTATGGGATTTTTTTTTATTATTTATTATTGATGGTGGAAATTAGCATGCTTGTGATGGCCGGCCTTGGTAAAAGAGAGGAGCATTGCCGTTTGGGAGCATGAACATTAACCTTTATTGTTTTATTATTTTATGGCTAAGGTGTTGGGTTATTATTATATTGTGTAGGATGCATGGTTATTGATATTTTGTTTATTAGAGAATAGGTATAGGAAATGATGTAGTAGTGGGAGAAGGATTAAACAATGTCCTTGGTTTTGGTAAATTGAGAGCATGGCCGTTTGGGGAAGCATGGGTAGTGTTTTATTATTTTTATTATTGGAAGATGAATAAGTGATGGAAAAAAATTTATTGTTTTATTTCAATGGAGATGGAAGATAATGTTTTCTTTTATTTTAGATGGGTTATTTTATTTTATTTGATAATAAATAAATGAAGGGTGTTTTGTTTTATTGTTATTTTTTTTTATGTAGTGATAAAGGAGATGAAAGTGGGAAATGTTGAGGGGTTGAGGTAGTGGCCGATTATGGATTTCTTTGGTGGTGAAATTCGGTCATGTAAGGGGGGGATTAAGTGCTGAAAATTAGTGTTCATCTTTTAGTCTCTCTTGCAAAATTTTGAAGCCAAGGAAATTCTCACTTTTCCTCCCATTTTAGAAGCACTTTGGCCGAATATTAAAAGTGGTATAGATCTCTTCGAGATTTCTATTGCAATCGATTAAGTGAAGGTAAGTGATGGTCGAAACTTTCTTTTTCATAATCTTTTTCTCTGTCGACTTGGGTGAATGGTTTAGCCGAAATATGTTAATGGTGTGGCTAACTATTTTCTTCTTTGGAACCGATTTCTCATAAGGTACTCCGGGATTTTGAAGTGATTCAATCTGAATCTCCATTTCCGGTCAATTGGTTTTGGTAAGGATCTATTTTAATAGATTACTCTTTTAAGTATTCGAAGCCGAAGGTTAATGACATTGTTGATTAACCGATTGTAGTTTGACGAAGTAGATTCGTGTATCGTGTGCCGTGGTTAGTACTCAAAAGCGTGTAAGTAAGGATTCGGATTCAAGAGATGACCCCTTTGGATTTATTTGATTTGATCGAATAGGCCATGTCACTAATCTTGTGTTGGCCGAATATAGGAGCAAGGATATTGTGGGTAGCCGATTGGTTTCTCCGGGATTTAGGACTAACGTTAGAATCAGGTGTGTACATACACACTTTATAACTAATTAATGTGCTAAGTACTTTGTGTATGTGAAATCGGATTTGTGTAGATTCGAATTTAATACCATAAAGGTATAAGCAAGGCTTCAGGTAAGTCCTTGTCAATATGAGGTTACTATTTAATGATTATGGAAGCATGCCATATTTGGTATATGTGGCATGTAATATATGGCTAATGATAAATCTGTTGGATGTTGTTAAATAAACATATTGGCATGATATCTGTTAAATGTATATCATTGATTGATGTGGGATAATACGAGTGGAGGGCGAAACGATAGTTGTGTCGACGGACACCAGTGGTTTGGTACCACATTGTGACTTCGGTCACCAGAGGTTTGGCACCTCCAGAGGTTTGGCACCTCATAGCGTCTCGTCCCTGTGGTTAACACCACCGTGGGTTGGCCCCACATTTGAGATATGGGATCGACGCCAGTGATTTGGTATCACACGATGGGTTGGCCCCATCATTCGATTTGTGTCTTCGGACACCAGAGGTTTGGCACCTCCAGTGATTTGGCATCACATCTGTGACTTTGAGTCACCAGTGGTTTGGCACCATCAGTGGTTTGGTACCACACGGGGTAGAGAAAGACGTTTGGATGGCTAGGTTGGGTGCATGTTAAACTGAATGCATGTTAAATTTAGTTATAAATTGTGTATGATGTTGCATTAAATTGGGGAAGGGTTACACATTGAGTCTTGGTGACTCACCTTCTCCTTAACATTTTTCAGGTGACTCGTAGATCGCGGATGAGGAGCCGGATGGACTCGAGGTGGCCATGCAATGGATATTTGATATAAATAAACTCTAAACTTTGGCTTATTTTATTTTACTATTGGTTTTACTTTAATCAAGTTGTAATAAGGCCTCCTAGAATTATTTCTATTATTGTTACATGTTTTGAATATTTTGTTTAAATTATTTAATGATGTTAAAACGGGTTCACATGTTTTCTCAAATCAAACGTAAAAGGTTTTAAGTGTCATCGGGCACATTCAAAATCTATAAACAACCCGACTTAATAAATATTTTTTTTTACAACACTAAGTATGGTTTTTAACAAGAGACTCGAAATCGAAGGGTTTTCGACAAAACTTTAAATCGGTTTTAAAGGGATTTCAAAATGTTTTCTCTGTAGCAAACCAAATTCGGTCGTAATATTTGGGCCGGGTTTGGGGTGTTACAAGTTGGTATCAGAGCCCAGTTCAAAGCTCGGCTGTGAGGGCCCAAGGCCCAAAAATGTTTTTGGTAGGCCTATTTGAAATATTTTGGTTTTGAATAAGCATGGCACCGAGTCTCCGGCACCTATCCGCCCAGGTAAGTACTCCTAACTTCTGTATGATTTATTTTCTGTAGAAGGGTAGGAAGCATGTAACGTAGATAGCGATAAGTACTTTAAACCTTAGGACTAGTTTACCCCAACAAGGGCATAAAACTTTAAAAGCCTAATTAAACAAACTTAGGACCAAGTCGCCGAGTTAGGGTATGGTAACTTTGGTGCGCATGTCTAGGATTGGATCCGGAAGAGCTTGGTATTTAAGCAGTCCTCGTGACTCACCTCCTCTTCGCAGGAATCCTACCTGGTGCGTAGCTTCGGTTCACCCTAACCAAGAGGACTCGGTCATAGGCTAAACATAATAAAACCCGAAAATGGATTAGCCATGTTTTAAGGGAAACTCTAGTTTTAAAATCACTAAAATACTTCTTTTAAATAGTAGGACAATTTAAAAAAAAAAACTCCTGATTTGTGAAAATTACCAAAATGCCCCTAGTGGCAAAATTACGAAAATACCTTTGATTTCTAAAATTACCAGACTACCACGATTTCAATAAATTTTCTCACTTTGCAAAAGTATCCAAAAATCTTGTAATTCAAAATAATGCCCTGACTTTTGGAATTTACAAAATTACCCTTGATTGACAAAAATTACCAAAATACCCCTGGGTTAGAAACGGACAGAAATGCCCGAAGAGTGCATAGCTATGAAAGGTATTAGGGAATGGATGTACTTTTCTGTGTAACTAGGATAGAAGGCTTAAAACCTTGTTTGATCGAAAGAACCTCTATTAAACTTTCTTCATAAAAATTTCTTCGTGAATAATCAGTGAAATAGGTACTAATCCATAAAAATCTCCTAATCAGATTAAAGCGCGATAGTTAGAATGAGCTCTAGAGGACGTAGCCGTCGTGGACGCGGAAGGGGCAGGATGATCGTGTCAGAACCCGTTAGGACGGGTCAAAGGTCTGATAATGAGATACCACCGCCACCACCACCCCCAACTTTTGGAGCTGAGGAGCAAGATCAGACGGGAGGTGAGGCAGTATCGCAAGCTGTGTTGCGAGTCCTTGAGATGGTGGCTGGGGCTAATGGAGGTATGGGAGCTCAGAAGTCTATACCCGAGCGACTCCGATCTAACGGAGTTGAGGTATTCCGGGGTGTGTCGGGCGTGGCACCCAGTGCAGCAGAATATTGGTTAGAATCGACTGAAAGGATCATGGACGATCTTGACTTAACTAATAAGGAGAAGCTGAAAGGAGCAGTGTCGCTTTTGAAGGATGAAGCATATCAGTGGTGGCTCACGGTTCGAGATGGTGCCACGGCAGATAATCTTACGTGGGATTACTTCAAAGCTGCTTTTCAGAAGAAGTATGTGGGCACCAGCTACACTGATGCTCAGAGGAAAACTTTTCTGGGATTGGTGCAAGGAACTAAGTCAGTGTCGGAATATGAGGCGGAATTTTTAAGGCTGAGCAGATATGCTAGGGGCATCGTGGCTACTGAACATGAGCGTTGTGTCCGCTTTGAGGACGGGCTTAGAGATGACTTGAGGTTGCTGATTGCTCCGCAGCAGGTTCGTGAATTTTCGTCCCTAGTGGAAAAGGCTAAGGTAGCCGAAGGGATCAAAGAGTCTGTGAGACAGAATTATGACAAAAATAAACTGAAAAGAGGTTTTGGGCCATCTGGATCAAGTAATAATGCACAGAAACGGGCTAAGCAGAGTGGACCGAATCAGGAAGGAAAACCCATGACTACTAATCAGAGACCAGCTCAGTGTAATCGTTGTGGGAAGTCACATTGGGGAAGTTGTTGGACCGGGGAAAGAGGATGCTTTGAATGTGGATCTTTGGATCATCGTGTAAGGGATTGTCCTCGAAAGTTGGTAAGGAATCAGCCAGAGGGTCAGAATCGTGCTCAGGTTAGAAATGTGGGACCACCACAGAGGGGTCGTGGTAATGATAGAGGAAGCAATGGTCCTAATCGAGGTCGCGGAATTCAGGGCAGAGGTGCAGGCAACACAGAAGCTAGGCGGCCTGGCTTGGTCTATGCAGCGAGGCGCCGCGAGGAGGGTGACGCACCGGACGTCATAACCGGTACGTTCCTAATTTTCAGTCTTCCTTATGTTGCATTAATTGATGTGGGTTCAACGCACTCATACGTCGCTAGTAGTGTGGTAGAGACTATGAACCTAGACTTCGAGACTGTTTCTAGGGAGATGACTGTAATTAGCCCTTTAGGTCACTCTGTAGTTGTAAATAAGCTTTATAGAGATGTACCCCTAGAACTCCAAGGGGTAGTGTTTGTGGCTGATCTGATGGAACTGCCGTTTGGGGAGTTCGATCTAATTCTTGGAATGGACTGGCTGGTTAAGTATCAGGCAATGTTGGATTGCGCTGCTAAGCGCATGGTTCTAAAGACGGCTAAGGGTGATGAAGTGGTCATGATAGGTAATAGAAGAGAGTATCTATCCAATGTAGTGTCTGCTTTGAAGGCTGAGAAAATGGTCAAGAAAGGTTGTGAGGCGTTTTTGGTTCAAATCTGTGCCTTGGAGGCTAGGGAGTCAGCAGTTGAGAAGGTTCGGACTGTAGGGGAATTCGCTGATGTGTTTCCAGAAGAACTTCCGGGTCTGCCTCCAGATCGGGAAGTTGAATTCAGTATAGACTTGTTACCAGGAATGGCACCTGTGTCTATAGCACCCTACCGAATGGCACCAAAGGAGTTGGTGGAGCTGAAGGCTCAAATTCAGGAGCTCTTGGATAGAGGGTTTATTCGACCAAGTATATCCCCGTGGGGAGCACCTGTGTTGTTTGTTAAGAAAAAGGACGGTTCGATGCGGATGTGTATCGACTACTGTCAACTAAACAAGTTAACGATAAAAAATAAGTATCCGTTACCTCGGATTGATGACCTGTTTGACCAACTGAAGGGTGCATCGGTGTTCTCGAAGATAGATCTTAGGTCGGGTTATCATCAACTTAAGGTGAAGGAGGTTGATGTACACAAGACGACATTTCGTACTCGGTATGGGCATTACGAGTTTCTAGTGATGCCGTTTGGGTTGACCAACACGCCGGTAGCATTCATGGACTTAATGAATAGAGTGTTTCAACAGTACTTGGATCAATTTGTCGTGGTGTTTATAGACGACATATTGGTTTACTCAAAGACGGAGGAGGAGCATGATAGGCATTTGCGTATAGTTCTACAAGTACTGAGGGAGAAGCAGTTATATGCCAAATTTAGTAAGTGCGAATTTTGGCTAAGGGAGGTGGCTTTCTTAGGTCACGTAGTATCAGCTGAAAGGATTAGAGTGGACCCTCGCAAGGTTGAAGCTGTGTTGGATTGGAAACCGCCTAGGTCAGTGGCAGAAATTCGAAGTTTTCTGGGTCTGGCAGGGTACTATCGAAGATTTGTGGAAGGATTCTCTTTAATCGCAGCGCCGTTGACTAAGTTATTAAGAAAAGGAGTCACATTTGTTTGGTCAGAGAAACAGCAAGAAAGTTTTGATAAGCTAAGGAAAATTCTGACGGAAGCTCCAGTTTTAGTACAGCCTGAGGCAGGGAAGTTGTTCACGATTTATTGTGATGCGTCCCATACTGGTTTGGGATGTGTGTTGATGTAGGAAGGTAAGGTAGTGGCCTATGCATCCCGTCAGCTAAGACCGCATGAGGTTAACTATCCGACTCACGACTTGGAGTTAGCAGCAGTAGTCTTCGCTTTGAAAATATGGAGGCATTACTTGTATGGGGAAAAGTCGATAGTCTACACGGATCACAAAAGTTTGAGGTATCTCTTGACGCAGAAGGACTTGAACTTGAGGCAACGCCGATGGATTGAACTGTTGAAGGACTACGACTGTTCAATTGAGTACCATCCAGGCAAGGCTAACGTGGTGGCTGATGCGTTGAGCCGGAAGGTCGTGACAGACTTAAGGGCGATGTTTGCTCATCTCAGTCTATACGACGATGGAAGTCTTTTGGCAGAGCTGCAAGTTAAGCCAACTTGGATCGAGGAAGTTAAGGAAAAACAGTTGGTAGATGACAGTTTGAATGCGCGGAGGTTGCAAGTTCAAGATGGTGGTTTGGAAGGGTATAGTTTGTCTGGTGACGGTGTACTATGTTTTCAAGGACGAGCTTGTATGCCGAAGGATGTGGAATTGAGGCAAAGAATTCTTCAAGATGCACATAGCAGCCCATACGCTATGCATCCTGGAGGAAACAAGATGTATGGAGATTTGCGGAGACAGTTTTGGTGGCCAGGGTTGAAGCGCGAGGTAACTGAATTCGTGGGAAGGTGTCTGACATGTCAGCAAGTAAAGGCTGAACATCAGTTGCCATCAGGGTTACTTCAACCAGTGAAGATTCCTCAGTGGAAATGGGAGAGGATTACTATGGATTTCGTCAATGGGCTACCCCTCACGCCCAGCAAGAAGGACGCAGTTTGGGTAATTGTGGACCGTCTGACTAAGTCAGCTCATTTCATACAGGTGAAAATGGATTATTCACTTCAGAAGCTAGCTAAGCTGTATGTGTCGAAAATAGTAAGGTTGCATGGTGTACCAGTATCGATCATCTCAGATAGGGACCCTAGATTCACGTCAAGGTTCTGGAAAGCATTGCATCAGGCTTTGGGTACACGATTGGATTTCAGTACAGCTTTCCATCCACTGTCTGACGGGCAGTGGAAAGGGTCATACAGATTTTAGAAGATATGCTAAGAGGTTGTGTTTTGGATTTCAGTGGTAGTTGGGAAGAGTATCTACCGTTGGCGGAATTCGCTTATAACAATAGTTATCAAGCAAGCATTCAGATGGCTTCATATGAAGCACTGTATGGACGAAAATGCTGAACTCCTACATGTTGGACGGAGTTGGGTGAACGACAAGTTTTAGGTCTAGAGTTGGTGACAGAGACTGAAGAGAAAGTGAAGCTGATTCGGACTCGTCTCAAGGAAGCGGCGGATAGGCAGAAGTCCTACGCTGATCTTAAGCGCAAGGATATGGAGTATGCAGTAGGAGATAAAGTTTTTCTGAAAGTGACGCCTTGGAAAAAGGTATTAAGATTTGGGCGAAAAGGGAAGCTAAGCCCAAGGTTCATCGGCCCTTATACAGTAGTAAAGCGAGTGGGACCGGTAGCTTATCAGCTCGAACTGCCGGCAGAGTTGAGTCAGATTCATGACGTCTTTCATGTGTCGATGCTTAGACGGTATCGGTCAGATCCATCACACGTTGTGCCAATGGCGGAGATTGAGGTAAACTCGGACTTGTCTTTTGAGGAAGAGCCGGTACAGATTTTGGACCGAGATGTCAAGGTTCTACGTAGGAAGTCAGTACCTTTGGTGAAAGTACTATGGCGGAACCATGGTGTAGAAGAAGCTACGTGGGAACCCGAGGACGTAATGCGGCAGCAATACCCCCAACTCTTCTGACCCAAGTAATTTCGAGGACGAAATTATTTTTAAGGGGGGTAGAACTGTAACATCCCGAATTAGGGGTCTTTTGCAATTTTACTATTTTCAAGTGTTAAAAAAAATTTCGACGCGCTTATGTTGTGAGTGAAGCAGTGGCAGAGTGGCTGAAGGCTTGGGGTGCTTTCAGCAGGTCATGGGTTCGAAACCCATATGCTGCATTGGAGGGTTTATTTTTTTATTGATAGGAGTATGGGATTTTTTTTTATTATTTATTATTGATGGTGGAAATTAGCATGCTTGTGATGGCCGGCCTTGGTCAAAAAGAGGAGCATTGCCGTTTGGGAGCATGAACATTAACCTTTATTGTTTTATTATTTTATGGCTAAGGTGTTGGGTTATTATTATATTGTGTAGGATGCATGGTTATTGATATTTTGTTTATTAGAGAATAGGTATAGGAAATGATGTAGTAGTGGGAGAAGGATTAAACAATGTCCTTGGTTTTGGTAAATTGAGAGTATGGCCGTTTGGGGAAGCATGGGTAGTGTTTTATTATTTTTATTATTGGAAGATGAATAAGTGATGGAAAAAAAATTTATTGTTTTATTTCAATGGAGATGGAAGATAATGTTTTCTTTTATTTTAGATGGGTTATTTTATTTTATTTGATAATAAATAAATGAAGGGTGTTTTGTTTTATTGTTATTTTTTTTTATGTAGTGATAAGGGAGATGAAAGTGGGAAATGTTGAGGGGTTGAGGTAGTGGCCGATTATGGATTTCTTTGGTGGTGAAATTCGGTCATGTAAGGGGGGGATTAAGTGCTGAAAATTAGTGTTCATCTTTTGGTCTCTCTTGCAAAATTTTGAAGCCAAGGAAATTCTCTCTTTTCCTCCCATTTTAGAAGCAATTTGGCCGAATATTAAAAGTGGTATAGATCTCTTCGGGATTTCTGTTGCAATCGATTAAGTGAAGGTAAGTGATGGTCAAAACTTTCTTTTTCATAATCTTTTTCTCTGTCGACTTGGGTGAATGGTTTAGCTGAAATATGTTAATGGTGTGGCTAACTATTTTCTTCTTTGGAATCGATTTCTCATAAGGTACTCCGGGATTTTGAAGTGATTCAATCTGAATCTCCATTTCCGGTCAATCGGTTTTGGTAAGGATCTATTTTAATAGATTACTCTTTTAAGTATTCAAAGCCGAAGGTTAATGATATTGTTGATTAACCGATTGTAGTTTGACGAAGTAGATTCGTGTATCGTGTGTTGTGGTTAGTACTCAAAAGCGTGTAAGTAAGGATTCGGATTCAAGAGATGACCCCTTTGGATTTATTTGATTTGATCGAATAGGCCATGTCACTAATCTTGTGTTGGCCGAATATAGGAGCAAGGATATTGTGGGTAGCCGATTGGTTTCTCCAGGATTTAGGACTAACGTTAGAATCAGGTGTGTACATACACACTTTATAACTAATTAATGTGCTAAGTACTTTGTGTATGTGAAATCGGATTTGTGTAGATTCGGATTTAATACCATAAAGGTATAAGCAAGGCTTCAGGTAAGTCCTTGTCAATATGAGGTTACTATTTAATGATTATGGAAGCATGACATATTTGGTATATGTGGCATGTAATATATGGCTAATGATAAATCTGTTGGATGTTGTTAAATAAACATATTGGCATGATATCTGTTAAATGCATATCATTGATTGATGTGGGATAATACGAGTGGAGGGCGAAACGATAGTCGTGTCGACGGACACCAGTGGTTTGGTACCACATTGTGACTTCGGTCACCAGAGGTTTGGCACCTCCAGAGGTTTGGCACCTCATAGCGTCTCGTCCCTGTGGTTAACACCACCGTGGGTTGGCCCCACATTTGAGATATGGGATCGACGCCAATGATTTGGTATCACACGATGGGTTGGCCCCATCATTCGATTTGTGTCTTCGGACACCAGAGGTTTGGCACCTCCAGTGATTTGGCATCACATCTGTGACTTTGAGTCACCAGTGGTTTGGCACCATCAGTGGTTTGGTACCACACGGGGTAGAGAAAGACGTTTGGATGGCTAGGTTGGGTGCATGTTAAACTGAATGCATGTTAAATTTAGTTATAAATTGTGTATGATGTTGCATTAAATCGGGGAAGGGTTACACATTGAGTCTTGGTGACTCACCTTCTCCTTAACATTTTTCAGGTGACTCGTAGATCGCGGATGAGGAGCCGGATGGACTCGAGGTGGCCATGCAATGGATATTTGATATAAATGAACTCTAAACTTTGGCTTATTTTATTTTACTATTGGTTTTACTTTAATCAAGTTGTAATAAGGCCTCCTAGAATTATTTCTATTATTGTTACATGTTTTGAATATTTTGTTTAAATTATTTAATGATGTTAAAACGGGTTCACATGTTTTCTCAAATCAAACGTAAAATGTTTTAAGTGTCATCGGGCACATTCAAAATCTATAAACAACCCGACTTAATAAATATTTTTTTTTACAACACTAAGTATGGTTTTTAACAAGAGACTCGAAATCGAAGGGTTTTCGACAAAACTTTAAATCGGTTTTAAAGGGATTTCAAAATGTTTTCTCTGTAGCAAACCAAATTCGATCGTAATATTTGGGCCGGGTTTGGGGTGTTACAGAATCTCTTTTCCCTGAAACCACATTGGCACCACAACCCTTATTTCTTTGAAGTTTCATCAGAGAAGATCGAGGTTACAATCTCTTCTCTCTGAATTCTCATCTCCTTGAAGTTTCAGCGGAGTAGATCGAAGCTACAAATCTCTTCTCCCTGAAGTTACAGTGGAGCAGGCTGAAGACAATTAATCCTATCTCCCTGAAGTTGCAGTGGAGCGGATTGAAATGACAAATCCTATTTCTGAAGTTGCAGTGGGTTAAAGTGGAGCTACCTGAAGAAGAAAAGAAGCACCGAGGCTCAGTAGGTCCGGACAAAATTGGCCCTTTTATAGTCTTTGCTCCATTCTCGTTACACGACAACGAGCAAAGAGGGGCAGCTGTAATAGGCCAATTTTGCCCCAAGGCAATAAAACACAATAAACCCAAAAATAAAAATAAAATAGTCCAAAAATATAACTAAAGCCCAATCAGTTAACCCAAACCCAACCTAGCCCAAACTACAGGTGGCCCAACACAAAAAAAGAAAACAGCAAACACAAAGAAACCCTAAAGCCTAGCCGTTGACCTTCCATCTGCCTCCACCAGTGGCCTACACGCCTCTGCCACCGCCGCCCATGTGCCTCTGACACCTGCAGAGAAAATGAAACATGCAACAGCCAAAAATAAAGAGCAAATGACAAAACATAACAAGAGGACAAAATAAAAGCAAACAAAGACAGATATTTGTAAATCGGTTATAAAAACCGAAACAAATCTTGTATTTTTTTCTTCCCTTTTTACGAACGCTTAGAAATAAAAAAAGACGAATAGAAACTTTCAAGGTTGATCTCATTTTTATTTTTATTGTTATTTACTGTTTTTTATTTTTTGTTATTTCAAAAACTTTATAAATGAAATCGAAAAAAAAGAAAAGAGAAGAAGCCTTACCTGGACCCCCCGTAGGTGCGGCGTCGAAGGCCATTTCCGTTGCTACCTTCGGTTTCGAAAGGGGGGATTGAAGGTCTTCTCCTTCGTTTGCGACAGGGCGTCGTGGGTTTGGCCTCCAACGGGGCTTCGAAAGAAGGCTGAAATGCTTGGGCCTTTAAGCATCACTGGCCACCGATACGGTGGTGGCACGGTGGTGATACGGGGGAAGAAAGGGGAGCCCAATCGATTGGGATGATGAGAGGAAGAGAGTTTTTTTCTTTTGAGTGGCTGCTGTGTTTTAAAAATTAGGGTTAGAATATGATTTTTTGGGAAAAATTGGGCATTTATACATCCAATAAAACGGCGCCGTTTGGTTCAAGGGTTACCGAGCATGTCCCTCAAAAGGGATATTTGCGCGATGGGTCCCCCCTTTTTGCGGCGCTATTTGATCAAGTCTTATTTTGCATTTTTCTTTTTTCTTTTTTTTTGCAATTTTACCCTGTTGTTTTTATTTCATTTTAATTTGATCCGTGCATTGGCCAATCGGAATGTTGCGTATCAGGGGTTGGGTTATTCACCCATTCCCGAAAGTTCACGCGCATGGCATTACGGTCCCTGGCGCCCCTTTTATTAATTATTATTTATACCTTGAATGTCATTCTTTTTTTTAATTTAGTCTTTGATCAGTTTAATGAATTTATTTATTTATTTTCTTTTTAAAATAAATCATATTATTATTATTTATTTTAAATTTTTATATACTATTCTTATTAAACTTTATATATATATATATATATATATATATATATTCATTTTTAATTCTTTTGGTTTACACATAATTTATTTTACACCTTTTATATGTTATTTTATTACTTACATACATTTTATTTTGAGTTGTTTTACATATTATATATTCATTTTAAACTAATTTACATAATATTCATCCTACACTGTTTTAATATATATTGTTTTTAAACTATTTTACCCTTCATTTATTTTATATTGCCTCATTTATGTATTTTAAAGCTCATATATATCATTTTTTGAACAATTTGTTTATTTAAATTTTTGTATATACTCTGTTTATTTTTAAACTTCTATATATATAAATACTACTTATTTTATTTTATTTTTGTATAAATGTATCATCTTTTCTAAAAATGACTTGTATATTATCGGTTTTACATCTCTTTTACATAATATTAGTTTCAAACTTGTCTATATATTATTTTAAGTTGTTATGTTATATTATTCGTTTCAAATTATTTTACGTATTATTTGTTCTAGGATGTTTATATACATATAATTCATTTTAAAATTTCCCACATATTATTCTAAATTCTTATATAAATTACTTAGTTTAAACTATTTTGAATTTCCTTTTTGTTTATCTCAATTATTCTTTCATTTTTATCTTGTTTTTTATATGAATTATTTATTTTAATTATTGTTTACTTTAAATCGTTTCATTTATTTATTTTCATTATAGATGTCAATATTTTAATAATGTATATTGTTTGATTATTGCCATTGTATATTTTTTAAAATCCATTTATTTCATATCTTTTGTATTATTGTCATTCATTCGTATTATACAGTGCCCATGTATACTTATCCCATGCTCGATATTACGTTTTATTTCATGTCATCGCATTGTGGATTAACTTAATGCATTTATCCAACTTAGATCGCTTCATTCTATTTCAAACAAAATCAATTTACGCCTTTGAGTGTTATACTCGTGATTATCCAAAAGTGAAAAACTTTCAAAATAAGGCAATATTCTGTGTTTGGAAATCTGAGAAATCGTGCCCTAACGTGCTGGGTTTCGGTGTTTTCGCTTGGTCAAATAATCGAATATCCTTTTGATATTTTCAATGCATAAGTATCGGGAATCATGAGATGATCTTGGATTCGAGGATTTAAATTGTCGAGTCCTAACGTGCTGGATGTGATATTTTATTCCTTCGGAGTGAGAGAATCTTAATATTTATTAGAATTCCTTAAATTAAGAACAGAATATTAGGTTGTCAGGTTATAGTTGTCCAATAAGTTAAATGTTATCCTATGAATATTTTATTTTAAGGCACTATACCAGTAGTGCTGCCAGCCTAAAATCAGTAGTGCTACCAGCCTAAAATAAGTAGTGCTGCCAGCCTAAAATCAGTAGTGCTGCTAGCCTAGAGTCTTCTAAAGGTAGGCTTTTTTTTTGTATATAAATATGTAGTGTAATCTCTTGAAAAAGAAGTAGAAAAGATATATCCTTTTTTACATGGTATCGGAGCCTTAGGAATCATTCGATCCCTCTTCTGTTTCGAAAAATCCCTTCCTAAACTTTCCTCCATTTTTTTTCTTTTCTTTTCCATGGCTGACCTCAATGACGCCATGTCCGAAACTGAGATCTCACAAATATCTCAGAATGGCAATCGAGGGATCAATCAAAGTTACCTCAATTCTTCTCTAATGATCACTAGTCATCGTCTAGATGGAAAAAACTTCCTGCAATGGTCTCAATCTGTCCTCATGATGATTAGCGGTCGTGGCAAGCTAGGGTATATTAATGGAGACCTCCCACGACCACATGCTGCTGACCCGACTTATGCTACTTGGGAACTCAACAACTCTATCGTTATGGCGTGGTTGATTAACTCGATGGAAAGCCACATAAGTCGAACCTACCTTCTCTTCAAAACTGCAAAAGACATGTGGGATGCAATTAGTGAAAATTATTCTGACATTGGAAACGCTTCTCAAGTTTTTGAGATAAAGCTCAAGCTGAAGGATATTCGACAAGGGACTCGAGAGGTAACTCACTACTACAATAATCTGAAAATATTGTGGCAGGAGTTAGACATGTACTACGAGGCAGATTGGGGTGAAGGCTTAGAACAGTCTAAGTTCATGACTCATCTTAACAAAGAACGACTCTATGAATTTCTAGCTGGACTAAGAAATGAATTAGATGAAGTTCGAGGCAGAATTCTGGGTAGATCACCCCTTCCAACCATTGGTGAAGCTTTTGCTGAAGTAAGACGAGAAGAAAAACGTAGTCTTGTCATGATGGGAGAACCTAAACCAATGATCCCTTCTGAAAAATAGCCTACTGAAGTTTCTGCTCTCGTCTCCAAAGGTCCACCAACACAAAAGTCACGTGCTGGAAGTGACCCTGGATTAAACAGACCAGTATGTAGCCACTGCCACCGTGTTGGTCACACTAAGGAAAGGTGTTTTAAGCTGCATGGTTATCCGGATAAAAAACAGAGAGAAAAGAAAACTGCCATGCTATCCTCCACTGATGTAGATGAAGTACTTGATGTCCGCCTCACCAAGACTCAGCTTGCACATCTCCATAAGATCCTGAGTACCTCTACCGAACATGGGACTCTAGCCACTCAAGGTACTGCTCTTAATATTGCTCTTGAATCTAATAACCAAACCTCTTGGATACTAGATTCGGGAGCCTCGGACCACATGACAGGTAACTTCTCTTTGTTTCAAACCTACACCACTTGTCATAACAAGTCAAGAATCCGAATAGCTGATGGTTCGTACTCACCTGTGGTTGGAGTAGGGAAAGTAAAAATAGCAGAAAATTTTTCCCTTGACAATGTTCTACATGTTCCAAACTTGTCTTGTAATTTACTTTCGATAAGTAAACTCACAAAAATTGAAAACATGCTTGCTGAATTTTCTGGTCTTGGTTGTGTACTGCAGGAACAGAAATCGGGGAAGATGATTGGCACTGCTAAAGTTGAGGATGGATTATATGTTTGGAATAAAAACAGTACAAAAGGGGGATTGGCTCTATCTACTTCAAAAGAAGATGACATTATGCTATGGCACCGTAGGTTAGGACATCCAAACCTCTTGTATCTAAAAAGGCATCTTCCGCTGCTATTTAGAAATAAAAGAATAAATTCTTTGAAATGTGAAATTTGTGAGTTATCCAAACATACTCGAGTGCCATACCCTCTGAAACCATATACCCAATCTAAACCTTTTTCATTAATTCACAGTGACTTATGGGGAGCTAGCCGAGTGACAAATATTACTGGTGCTAAGTGGTTTATAACCTTTATTGACGATCATACTAGGGTATGTTGGGTACATCTATTAAAAGACAAATCCGAAACACCCAATGTTTTTAAAAATTTTCACTCTATGGTTCGAACCCAATTCAACTCTACCATACATACCCTCCGCACTGACAATGGAAGAGAATACTTTAACTCTGTCCTAAGTCCTTACCTTTCTGACCATGGCATTATACACCGAATCTCTTGTCCCAACACTCCTTAACAAAATAGAATTCCCGAGAGGAAAAATCGGCACCTTCTAGCTGTGGCTCGAGCCATTATGTTTACTATGAATGTCCCTAAATATCTTTGGGGAGAGGCTGTCCTTACTGCTTGCCACCTCATTAACCGAATGCCCTCGAAAGTATTAAACTTTCAAACACCTCTAAATACCCTTCTAAAATCCTTTCCCTTATTCCAAGTTACTAACCTTCCAGCCAGAATATTTGGTTGCAAAGCCTTTGTCCATAATCATCAACCTGATCAGTCAAAACTTGACCCTCGAGCTCACACCTGCATATTCATTGGTTACTCTTCCACCCAAAAGGGCTATAAGTGTTACTCCCCACTTTTACGCCGAATGTTTGTCTCTCGGGATGTGACTTTTTTTGAAAATGAACCCTATTTTGGAACCTCTCATCTTCAGGGGAAGACCTTAAATGAAGATGAAAATCTTAATACCTTCCTTATCATACCCCCTCAAGATCCTGTCACTACCCTCAATACTGATACTGTGTTTCCTCCTATAAACCAAACAGTTAGCACTATCCTACCTGATCCTAATACCACATCGGGACTGCCTTCTAACCAAGAAAAATAGCAAGAACAGATGCCTAATCTACAGGTTTACTCTAGAAAAAATCGGCATCCTGAAACAGATATAGTAGTGCCAATCCTATCTCTCTCCGAAGACTATTCTGAAGATACTACAACTAAAGTCTCACCTCTATCACCATCCATCTATCTTCCAATCGCAATGAGAAAAGGCACAAGGAGCTGCACTCAACACCCTATTTCTCAGTTTGTATCCTATGGTAATCTATCTAAGTCCTATAAAGCATTTGTGACTAATTTTGATTCAGTAAAAACTCCAAAAAATATAGAAGAAACACTTGAGTCAGATGAATGGAGACAAGCTGTAATGGAAGAGATGGAGGCCCTCAAGAATAATGGAACTTGGAAAGTTTCGGATTTGCCTAAAGGAAAGAAAACAGTGGGCTGCAAATGGATTTTTACTACAAAATTCAAACTTGATGGAAATATCGATAGATACAAGGCTAGACTTGTGGCTAAGGGCTTCACCCAAACCTATGGACTTGACTATGAAGAGACATTTGCACCGGTTGCGAAACTTAACACCATTAGAGTCCTCCTATCTCTCGCTGTCAATCTTAATTGGCACTTGACTCAGTTGGATGTTAAAAACGCTTTCCTCAATGGGGAGCTAAATGAAGAAGTATACATGGATTTTCCTCCGGGGTTTGAAGAAAGTAGAGACAAAGTTTGTAAGTTGAAAAAGTCATTGTACGGGCTAAAACAGTCTCCAAGGGCATGGTTCAGTCGTTTTACAAAGGCTATGATGAGCAGACAGTATACTCAAGGACAGGCAGATCACACCATGTTCTACAAGCACTCTGAGGAAGGAAGATGTTGCATTCTCATCGTCTATGTAGACGATATTATCGTGACAGGAGATGATACCAGAGAAATTGACAGATTGAAAGAATTTCTCGGAACAGAATTTGAACTTAAAGACTTGGGAAATCTCAGGTACTTTCTTGGTATGGAGGTAGCAAAGTCTAAAAGAGGTATTTCCATCTCCCAAAGGAAATATGTCCTTGACTTACTCTCTGAAGCTGGATTGATGGGTTGCAAACCAGCGGAAACTCCCATGGAGTGTAATCTTAAGTTGGGTACTGATCAAGATGGAGAAAAAGTTGACAGGGGGAGATATCAACGACTGGTAGGTAGACTTATCTACCTAGCTCACACTCGTCCCGACATCGCCTTTAGTGTGAGTGTCATAAGATAATATATGCATGCCCCAAGGGAGAAACACCTGGAAGCGGCATATCGAATACTAAGGTATTTAAAAGGGACTCCTGGAAAAGGCCTATACTTCAAGAAGAATGACAACAGGAATGTGGAGGTTTATACGGATGCTGACTGGGCAGGTTCTATCAACGACAGACGCTCCACTAGTGGCTATTGTAGCTATGTTTGGGGTAACTTAGTGACATGGAGGAGTAAAAAGCAGTCTGTGGTAGCACGCAGCAGTGCAGAAGCAGAATTTCGAGCACTAGCACATGGTATTTGCGAAGGAATTTGGGTACAAAGACTAATGAAGGAACTAAAAGTTCCTTATAATAGACCTATGCAACTATTTTGTGACAACCAAGCTGCTGTCAGTATTGCTTACAATCCTGTGCATCACGATCGTACTAAACATGTTGAAATAGATCGTCATTTCATAAAAGAGAAAATACACTCAGGAGAAGTGAGTGTTACCTATCTACCTACCAGACAACAGATTGCTGATGTGTTAACAAAAGGCCTGAACAGGAATATGTTTGAAGAACTTGTTGGCAAGCTGGGTTTGATAAACATCTATACTACAGCTTGAGGGGGAGTGTTAGAATTCCTTAAATTAAGAACAGAATATTAGGTTGTCAGGTTACAGTTGTCCAATAAGTTAAATGTTATCCTATGAATATTTTATTTTAAGGCACTATACCAGTAGTGCTGCCAGCCTAAAATCAGTAGTGCTACCAGCCTAAAATAAGTAGTGCTGCCAGCCTAAAATCAGTAGTGCTGCTAGCCTAGAGTCTTCTAAAGGTAAGCTTTTTTTTGTATATAAATATGTAGTGTAATCTCTTGAAAAAGAAGTAGAAAAGATATATCCATTTTTACAATATTCATCTCAAGAAAATTCAAATATTTTTTGAAAGAGATCGTATTTTTAAAATTTTTTTCAAATTTTTAACTTTCGACATTAAGACACTAATTAATCAATTTGGTACCATTTTTGGGCGTGACGAGGGTGCTTGTTGTCTAAACCCGTTTGCTCGAATTTCGTAGACCAAAAATGCCGTTTTAGTAAACCAAAATTTTTTATTAAAACAAAGGTGATTCGATCACACCTAACAAAGATCGATGGCAACTCCTGTTTTATTTTTGTTTTTAAGCCCCAGTCGATCCTCGTTTTCAAAAAAAATGGTTTCGACAACTATATAAGTGGATCCCTCCCGATATGTAATTAATAAGTAGCAAAAGAAAATATCATGTAAAAAATATTTAGATTTTTTTTTGGTAATTACAAGAGGAGGGCAGAGCCCTAACAACAACGCAACTAATGCGACCTGAACTCGGGCCACACTTGGAAGGGTGAATACCCTAACTATCAAGCCAACACACAGGGTTCAGAAATTTTTTTTAAAATGATTGTAATTGTAAACTTTTACTTCAATTATAATTATTTTGATTAAACTTTTTAAAGTAATAAATGTAAATAGAAATTATAATTATTTTAAATGTATAATTATCACAATTACTATTGAAATATAATTATTGTTAAATGTATAATAATCACAAATTTTATTTTATGTCAACTTTTTTTAATTAACAATTTTAAATTAATATTATAATTATTTTTAAATATCAATTTAGTGATATGATAAAAAATAAAAGATATTCTCGTGATATATTATACATTATATAGACTTTTATTGTTTAAATCACAATTATATATATTTACAATATAAATTATACAATAAATATTATATATTTTAAATAAGTTAGACTCAAATGTTAAATATTAAAATTAAAATTCAAGTCTCTATATTTGGGATTTAGTATTTTTATTTTTATTTTTGAAAATATTCGTTTTGGTTTTATTAATGGGATAATGGCCAAATACAAACACAAACACCAACAGAACATTGTAAAAGCACGCGGCAACAAAATTCCTAAGGCTATGAAAGTAAAGCTAAAAATTGAAGAGACAACTTAAACAACTCAGAAAATACCCAAAATCAAAACAAAGCAACACACTTTGAAACCCTAAAACGAATAGCAAACAATCAACCATCATACTCCAATCCAACAAAAACGATGAACCCCCCCCCCCCCAAACATAACTTACTGAAATTGTCATGACAGGAAGGGAGATTGAGGGAACCCTTTTCCAAAATCATGAAATACCTCAATCCCAGAACCAAGCAGAGCATTCAACCTCACAGTGGGTCTAGCCAGCATCGATCCTCTACAACAGCTTCTTGGGCTTCTAGAGGAACATCCTCCACCCAGAACTGATCAGTCGACTCTTTCCCACCCAAAGCCGCCATTGCATGCGCAATAGTATTACATCCTCGAGGGGCGAAGTTGAAACGACAGAGCTCAAAACTTTTCAATAGAGCTTTCACATCCCAGGTATAGGTCGAAGAGTTGAGTAATCCTTATCAGTTGATTGTAATTTCCTTATTACTGTCCTTGAATTGCTTTCCAGGATGATTCGCCGGAAACCCATTTCTTGGGCAAACTGTAATCCATGCAGGACCGCCATCGCCTCTGCCATACACATCGTACAAGCATATGGATGGATACGATACCCTGAACCTAATATTTGCCCCATATCACCTCGAACAATAAACCTTGAACTAGCTTGATTTCTTGGTCCGGAGTACCCCGTATCCATATTAAACTTAACCCACAACGGCGGTTGGGGTGGGGGGACCAATGGGCTACCACAACTGAAAGAGGGTGTCTCAAAACAGAACCCACACCTTGGTATTCTCTTTCATAGTCTTTTTGTTTTTATTCTTAAAAATTTAGTTTGTCTACATTTCAAGTTTCAAAATAAAGGTCCAGTTCTTGAGACTGTTAAGATTTTATGTTCAATTTGTGGATGTGACATTTTGGATAAAAAAAACTCACTTCGTAGTCATTTAATAAAAAATAATATTATGATAGCTCGATTTTTAATAGTATCGAAATCGAGGGTTTAAGAATCTCATTTTCAATATCTGAGACTGTAAATATTAATATTTAATATTTCTGATGTTAATATTAAAATTTGATTCCTTATTTCTTTAAATTGATAATTAATTAATGTATAAAGACTAAATTGTAAAAACTTATCATGATAGATTTTTAATTAACCAAAGAACCAAATGAGCAATTAGACCAACTTATATGGCCAAACTGTGGTGGGTGACAATATAAGTCCACCAATGTTAGCTTAATTAAGTTTAATTAAATTAATGTTGATTTAGTTAAGTTAATTATAAGTATAAAAGTCAAAACCTTTCTATTTTTTCCTTTAATCAAGATTTTGTTCTCCTCAATTTTTTTAGTAAAGTTTTTAACGAGGCAATATGTTATCCGTATTATGATAAGTGTACTTTTTTTTTCATAGAGATTTTTTTTCAGAGGCATATTATCTATTAATGGATATCTAATGAGAAGTATTATAAATATTTTATTATTAAGTGAATATCTATCAATATCAAGATAATTTTGATGTACTTTAGGATTCTAATATTCATTAGCAGTATAGTTTTATTATTTCATTTATCCTTTTTATGTTTATAAATATAGACTTTGGTGGAAGCATTGTAAATATCTCTATTAATCAATAAAACATCATAGTTCTTTTGCTCTCCCAATATATTTGTTCTTTACTCTCTTTTATCTTTATTTCATAACAAAACCTTACTCTTTTTTTTGTTGACATTTTTTAGTTTTAGTTCTTTTCTAGGTAAACAACAATAGTCGCCCAATTATGCCCACGTTTTTGTTTTAGTCACTCAACTTTAAAAATATTCAATTTAGGCACTAACGTTTGAACTCGTTCTTGTTTTGGTCACTCAACATTAAATTGATAACAAAATATCTTTTTCTAATTGGTATAATAACACATTTAGTTCTCAATATTTATATATTCTATCAATTTGATCCTAATTTTAAATAATTCAATAAATTTAATCCTTCACATTTACAAATTCTATCAATTTGATCATCTAACTTAACCAAAGCTTTAAACTTTTAAAACAGAGGCATCCCGCATCTATTAATTATTATATTTATGGTTGAAATTATCTAATTTGGTACATAACTCTTTTTATTTATTTTTTTAAGAAATTAGTGTTAGAAATTAACTAAACACCATTAAAATAATAAAAAATACAAAATTTAAAAATATAATATATAATAAAAAATATTTAAATATTTGTAAAAAATATTTTCTGGCTAGCATAATTTTAGTTTTTAATTAATTTGGTAAATGGTTTAACATTAAATCAAATTATTAGTAATACATATTGCTTATTGTAGATTTAAAAATAAAAAAATAAATAAAAATAAATACAACACATAATAATCCCTTAATCAGTTTATAAAATTAAAAAAATAATTATCCAAAAGGAAATTCAATTAACTCTTTCACATTTTTTTCTTATGAAAAATTAACGTTCATAATTTTTCTTATATAATTATTGATTGAACAATTGGATTTTTCAAAGTCATATATTTTAACTCTGGATTTAATGTCCAATTTTAAGGACCAACTTCGAGGACTATTTCTATAGATCTTGAAGTAAATATCATACTGTTAACAACAAGAGTAAATTTAAAGTATTTTTTAAAAGGTTTTTCTGTAATGATTCTATAGTCAGGGGTGTCGGAAAGTGTATTTCCGGGACTCTGTTCTTATAAATCGGATTCGTAATTATTTTTAATAAGTATTTATAAAGTTAGTTGTGCAGTTAATTAGATTTCAGTTAAGTGAATATGCATGAATTAAGAATTATTATAGTATAAGGACTAAATCACATATAGAGTAAAAGTTGAATTATAGATTAAAAACTAATTAAAGGGACTAAAGAAGCAATTATACCTTCGTTTCTTTAAGTGGACGGCAATAATGATGATTTTTTTATATTTTATAAATGTTTATATTACATAATAAGAAATGTATATATATATATATGTATATATGTTATAATATTAATAAAATAAAGTATAATAAAACAAAAGAATTAAAAATAAAGTGGATGCATGCAAAAACTTATCAAAGAAAAGAGAGAGAGAGAAAAGAAGAAGGGTTAACGCACGGCTATAGGAGGTTCAAACTTCAATCGGTTAGTTAATTTAGTTATTTTTTTTGTAATTTTTATATTTTTGGAATCTTGGTGTTAAGTACTACCAGACTAATGTTAAAATTTTAGCATTGATTAAGATTTTAAATGTTGTTAATGTTAAATAGTTTTAGTATTAGGTATTAAATTGATAGATTTTTAAGCTAGAAATAGAAAAGGATTAAATTGTAGAAAAAATTATAAATTTTGGGTAATAGAGACTAAATTGTGAAAAATTCAAAATTTAGGGGTTTAATTTAAAATAGGGAACTAAATTTAGCTTAAAGTGAAAATTAGTATAAAAATATAGGATTAAATGTGAAGAATAAAATTAGTCTCGGTTTAAGGACTAAATTGGAATTTAAGCAAATATTGAGTAAAAGTTGAAATATTCAATGTAAAATTGAATTGTATTGTATTGATGTATTTTAATTGTTTTAATTTCGTAGCTAACGTTGTACCGGAATTCTCGACTAAAAAGGGAAGGATAAAATTGAAGTCGAATAGTTCGGAATCCACGGTTTGTATTTCTATAATCCAAACCTAGTTGTTAATTGTTGTATATTGATTTAATGCATATGGTAAGTGGTGGAGGTGAGTATTTTTGCACTTTGATAGTGAATTGAAATTATAGTTGATTGAAATAGATTGAATTGGAATATACATTATGAATGTTTTGATTATTGAATTGAAATGAATATATATATATATATATATATATATATAAATGTGATAATTTGCAAATATGAGAATTGGATATTGGTTGTATTTGAAAAGTGAATTGAAACCCTATTAATTGTTCGGGCTGAGTCGGATATAGATGGCATGCCATAGGATAGGAAGAGTTTAGAGATTTCTTCGACTTCGAGTCGGTGATGTACCGAGTGCCAATTTGCTTCAGTTTAACCGATGAGACACTGGGTGTCAATTTATATAGCGCTGGGTGCAGTTATTATTTCGAATTTATCCGATGAGGCACTGGGTGCCAAACTGGTGTGTTGGTTGGATCTGTGTATCCGTCCGAGTCCGAGTCGTGTTAATAGGGGTAATTAAATAATAAAGTTCTATGATCGATATTAAATAATAAAGAATTCAAACGTTAGTACCTAAATTAAAAATTTATAAAGTTGGGTGATTAAGATAGGAACGCGAGTATAGTTAGATGACCATTTGTATAATTCACCCTTCTTTTTTTTCTCTTTTACTTTCATGTAAAATTAGGTAGTTCGCTCTCTAATAAATCTTGAAAAGGGTTAATTACTAAGTTAGTCCTTCAGTGACTATTGAACATTCAATTTAATCTTTATAACTAAATCAAAGTTCAATCTATTCTCAAGATTATACCCATATTTAATAAAAGGATTAAATTATTTTCTTTTATTTAAATAAACTTTTATTAATATATATTTATTAAAGAATATAATTTGTAAATTAAATACAAGGATTTTCTTATTCAATCATACTTCCATAATATATTTTAATTTCTTTAGACATATATGATACATTCCTATCTTTTGAATATCTATTTAAACATTAACATTATAAATGTAGCGTCTTTTAATATGTTGCAGTCAATGACAAAATATATAAAAATTAAGATTAAATTCTACTATTACTTCTTATACTTTCTAAATTTTATGGATTTAGTCTTTGTGCTATAATTTGATTAATTTTGGTTCTTGTATTTTTTGAATGGCTCAACTTTAGTCCCTTTACTTTTTGAATTTGTCAATTTTAGTCTTGACCCAAACAACAACAGTTAAATTCGTTGGGTTAAATTAAATTAATATTCTTGTACTATATTGAGCCCATATTCTCCAATTAGATCATTCTAAGTCCCTATACTTTTTGAATTTTGAAATTTTAGTCTTGACGCAAATGACCACCATTAATCCATTAATTGGATTTTTATCGAGTAATATGTGGAAATAATAAGTTGACATGACATTACACACATGACAATATATTTGTACATTAGATTTTGGAAATAGCAAAGTTTAATGAATTTAACAGTTATCGTTTGACAAGGACTAAAATTTTAAAATTTGAAAAGTACAAGGACTAAAAATGACCAAATAAAAGTATAGGGACTAAATCCACAACCTTCGTAAAGTACAATGACTAATACCAAAATTTAATAAAAAATTAATGTCAATGTAATGCCCTGAATAGTTTATTTCTGCTCCTATAAATATTTGACACAATTGTGTATTTGCTTTAGTGGTTAAGTGTTTTGGGGGTGTGTGTGAGGTCTTGGGTTCAAGTCCCACTTCTATCAGTTTTGTTATTTTTGGATCTGAGCCTTATCTTTGTTCAATGGGCTTATATTAATTTGCCTGTAAATTCATATTAGAATGAGCTTGTTGGTTTAAGTGGTAAGGGAGTTAGAGTGTTGGAGGTATTGTGTTCGAATCATTGTGTGAGCGTGGATGTATTTTTGCTCCAGTTGTGTGAGAGTGTCTGGGTGGAGTTAGAATTCTGAAGCGGTTAAGATTTAGTGGGATAATGGCAAAATATCGAATTTTAATCTTTTATTTTGATTTTTGATTTTCTCAACTTGCAAAAATTGCTGTGCATTTTTTGATGTTCTTCTCCAAATTTTCCTCTTCCAAAATTTTCCTTCTGATCGCCATTTTTTTTATCCCTGTTCGTTATTCTATCTTGCGAATCATCGCATTTGGGTACTGTAGGTAAGTTCTCTTGAAGTTTTGGAATTATGGGAATCGATATCGGGTCTGGTAATGTGTTGTTTTCTTGTTTAGGTGTTGCTCAAAGGGTTCAAAACGTGTTTTCCAGCGAGTAGCATGTTTAGGCTATCGTATCCACTGTGGTAAGTAATCAAACCTTCGTTTGAAGTGGTTTCTCGAGTATGCCGTTTGGGGGTTTTGGATGGTTTGGCTTTGGTAATTGGAATTGATCGGGTTTTTGGTGTTGTTCTTAGGTTTCAGGAGTCTCGGGATTAGTGTGCTGCAAAAAACAAACCAGGTGTGTACCCCTTACACTGAAAATAGCATTTCGGCGAAAGCCGAAAGTGGCCACTGTCGACGCCACACGAGTGTGTGGCCAGCCGTGTGCAAGACACGGTCGTGTGATCGACGAAGGCATGGGCGTGTGGGTTTTTGGGCCAGGTCGTGTGGGCCACACGGGCAAGGCCAATCTGGGTGTGTGAGCCACATGGGTGTTTGGGCCCACACAGGCATGTGGGCCCATATTTTTGAAATTTATCCTAAGGTCGCGGCGGGTAGTTCCGATCGACTGTGGGCCTACCGTAGGGTCGGTAAGGGCTAACCAAACCCTAAAACTGTAGATTTGATAGACTGATATTCTAATCTGAGTATGTTAATGCTATGCATATCTGTTACCTGTATATAAGCATGTTGAGCATGTTTATTTTGTTATATCTGTATTTGATTTTTGCATCTGTTTATTGGGATGGGATTTATATTTATGGGGGAAGTGTTCTGAATGGCGTTCATCGCCTATACTCTGGCAGCATGACTACACATTTTCTTATATGTGTCATAATGGCACGACACGGTGTGTAGGGCTGGGTGGGTGTATTTAACCCCACATGGTGTGATGGGATGGTCAGAGTTGGTGTGTAGAGGATGGGGGTAGGATTCTGTTTATCTGATTTTCATAATTGTATCTGTTATCTGTATCTGGAAAGGATATGAGCCCAAATCTGTATCTGACTGTATACACATGAGATTTCTGTTTAGTTTGTATGCTTAATTCTGTTAGGTTACACATTAAGTTTACGAAAACTCACATATGTTTGTTTGTTCTATTCAAGTAATCCACAGACTTAGGCGGATCAGTACAGCGGAGACTCAGCGGTGACCACTCGACCATAATCTATTAAAGTTATTAATTTATAGATTTTATTTATGATTTTGGTTTTATTCTGAGAGTTTGTAATTTTTGGACTTTATAATTTTTAACTGTTGATTTTTGGTTTGTTAATAATTTGTATGCCTTAATAAATTATTTTTTGAAATTGACAGTTTTTACGCAAAAGAGGCTTTTTTCCTTAAAAATATGAATCGGATTTCTAAAATGTATTGGTTAGTAAAACTAGTTTTGGCAATTAAACTAATTATTAACGTTTACAAATATGGGTATAAAATTACTAATGATTGTTGATTTTCTTAGCAGGCCTTATGGATAGAGGTAAACAACCTCTAAAAGAAAATGATGGATGGAGAACCGTCCATAAAAAAGGAAAACCAATGAGTCCTAAACAGGGATTTATTGCTTCACCAGTAAGTCCTAAACAAGGATTTATTGCCACCATAAATCCTAAACAAGGATTTAATACACCTGCACATGTACAATTTTATCCTAAACAGGGATATTATGTACCATATCCGATGGTAAACCAACCATTTGGATTTTCTCAAACACCGTCTCCGGTGAGTTACTTTGAATTCTCTCAAAATCCCGATTCAGATTCTCAAATCATCAAAAATACAGAATATTTGTTGAAAAAAACAACAAACTCTTCACTTTCTCGAAACAGAAGATTTGTTGAAAAAACAACAAACTCTTCACCTCCCTGAAATAAAGGATTTTTATAATCCAGGATTACCGCTAGAATATTACAATTTTATAAACAGAATATGGAAAAACCATGTTCTTGAGCAAAGAGCAAATTTCCGAAAAGCTCTTACACAATTCTCGAAATTCCTAGTTGAAAAAACAACTAAGGAAAATAAATCCGAAGATTTATTACTAAAATCTATTTTATACCGAGATTGGGATGAAATCCTAGTCGAATATATGGATATTAAGGAGATAAACAATCTTCTTGATATATTTCAATATTTTATTAATAAAGGGAGAAACACTCCTATTATTAATAAGATGTTTAGAATATGTCTATATAACAAGTGTAGACAAATTCTACCTATTGATATATTTTCGAAAATAAAAAGAGCCATTTGCAACCAGCAAGCTCTATTTTCAGAAACTTTTTCGAAATATTTTTCACAAGCTTTTGTTTATACAAATGATATAGGAGAAAAAACTCCTGCTATCAAATTTCGATTAAATCATGAGCCATTTGATATAACCAGTATTGAATGGGGATTTGTTAAAGAAATAACAGTCCAAAATCTTTCTTTTGATTTAATAAAAGATTTTCCAGCAATGGTAAAATCTAGATTAACAAACTATGTTAATTTAGATGATTTTGTTTACTATTTTTATATAAAAATACACAACCTTATTGGTATTGCTGAAAAAGAAAAATTTTATCAGCCATATCAAATATGGATTATTCATAAAATGCTTGGAGGAAGATCCCTCTTGGCGGCCCAAGAAGATCAACAGCATTTGTCAAAATCCATTGACGAGTGTTATAAGAATTTTCTCCATTATCAAATCCAAGCCGGAGTTGATCTAATGGTAGAAGCCCAGTTCCTACTCCAACAAAACAGTTAATAAAAATTAACAAAACAGTTAATAAACTTTAAATCCTATAACGCCTGTATATAAATTAGATTGAATTCCTCCAATAAGTGCTTTTATTGGATTTTCAAATCTTTTATCTAATAATACCGCTAGAATAGGAACATCATGACCTCTTCTAAATAAAGCTCTAATTGTTATCATAATGACTCCTAAATGTATATATCTTACCTGAGGATAGTTTTTTCTAATCCTCTTTATTTTTTCTTTAGTAAATAAGGGAATTTCTGTTAATCCACCTTTGGTATCTTTAGCGACTGTGTTACCACTAATTTTCTCTATATGTCTTTTTGACCATATTTTAAACTTAGAAATTTTATAAATTTCTTCTTTAGAAATATGATTTTTATTAATCTTTTCTATAATATCATCAGAAAAGTCTATTTCTTCTCCGATTAAATTTCCTAACTTAATATCCTGTTGTTCAGGATTAGGAATTTCTTCTAACTTATTATTAGAAGTACTTCCTATCATAAATATATATTCTTCAGAATCTACATCAGATTCTGTTTCTATTATTAATATATTATCTATTTTATCACCTAATATTCTTGTTGTGTTTTCAACAGGTTCATAATTTCTATTAATAGCTCTCAGATTGTCATCTGTTTGAAGATCTGAGTCTATTTTCCTCTTACCATGAGAATCTCTTTTATCTATTTCCCAAGGTTTCGGTACTACATAATCATATGGATCTGGTGGTTCAGTATCCATTGGATCTGGTTTTTCTATCTTTTCTTCTGTTGAAGTATTTTCTTCATCAGAATTATGGCTAGTAACATTAATATCTATTTCTAAATTATTAGAATTATTACTACTTTCTATTTTTTTTTCAGATTTATTATCATTATCATCATATTCTAACATATAATGATAATTATATTTTTCAAAAAGATTTTTATGTTCTTCATAAAGATCTTCTATTAACTTAAGATATGGAATGATTTTACGTAACTAAACCCATTCTCTGTGACTTCTCCAGATTTGGCCATAAAGTCTAGGCCGGTTTGGGGTGTTACAGTGAAAAATTTGAAAGAGGTTTTAGAATATCTTGTTACTATAAATATAATCACAATTAATTTAAAATATAACAATTGATAGAAATTGTAACGCCCAAATTTTAGGCTTGAAAGTTTAGGGTGTTTGTGGTTAGGGACAGTGAAAAGGTTGCGCTTTTGTGTTTAGTGGCGCATTTAAATGGTAGAATGGGCTTGCTGGTCTGGTGGTTGAGTGAGTCTTAGGGAACCTCTGGGTTCTGGGTTCAAGCCCCTGTGAGAGTGTTTTTGGAGAAGTGTTACTAATTTGTTTTGATTATAAAATAGTAATTTTGTTTTAAGTTAAATTATCTATTTTTCTTTATTTATTTATTTTTTATTTGGTATTTTCTATTTTGTTTTTTTTTTGTTTTTCTGGAACGTCTTTGGTTCCTTCTTCTCTTCTTCCCTATTTCCTGTCTTTTTCTCTTGAATACGGGTTTCATTGGCTAATCTTGGGAATCTCGCTTCTTCGTCGTCATCTCCGATTGCAAAACAGGTGTGGGATTCAAACTTTTACTACACTGTTTTATTCTTTGCAAAGTTTATGTCGGCTTCTCTTGACTGTAGGCTAAACCATTTGTTTTTGGGTTTTTAGTCGATGGAAGTGATGAGAAATTGTCACTTTTTTGAAACATGTTGGTAGGGAAAAGGTTGGAGATGGATCGAGTGGCTGAAACTGTGGTTTTGGGGCTGTTTTAGGGAGGTTTTGTGACCACTCTGACGGCCACACGGGCGTGTGTCGACTCACATGGCTGTGTGAAATTGGGTGTTAGGATTTTTAGGCTGAATTGGGTGCCACACGGCCGTGTGGTCGATTTGGGGATTTTTTTATTTTCACATGGTCCTGTCCCTTGGGCACACGGGCATGTGGGTTTGGGAATTAGGGATTCTGAGCTTTGGTGTCACACGGCCAGGCCACACGACCGTCTAACTGATTTGAGGATTTAGGGATCCTACACGGGCGTGTGTTTCGGGACACACGGCCGTGTCTGGTGGGCACACGAGTGTGTTAGATCCTCACACGGCCGTGTTTACCTTGCACTTGATTTTAGCGAAATTGGACAGTGAGTTACACGGCCTGTTCGCACGGCTGTGTCCCTGTACCACATGAGCGTGTGCCTTTGTCACACGGCCATGTGCTACCCTTCACACGGGTGTTTGGACCCCCACAAGGCCGGGACTACTCCACACGGTCGGAGCACACGAGCGTATGGTCCTATCTTGCCAGATTTTGGTTTTAGGTCAACTTAAGCGTACTTGTGACTCTGTGTGTTTCAACCCTTGGCTAAGCTTTAGTAAGGGTAATTATGACTTTGTTCCAACTTCGGTTTAGGTGAAATTTGTGATTGGTTGCGTGACATGTTTGTTTCTGAACCCGGTTGACTGGGGTGTGTGTGTGTAATATGCTTCTGTTCGATTGTTTGAATAGTTGTCATTGCTTTGTGAGGTTGCATAGCCATTGAATCTGAATCTGGGTAGTTAAGTATACCCCTATCTGTATTTGACCGACTAGATGTGAATGACTGTCTGTAATCATGTACTCTGATTCTGTTCATCTGTTTGCACTCATACATATGCATATAATGTTTTTGGGTGGGATTGTGAAGAGAAGAAAGATCGAAACTGAACTGAACTGGCAACTGATCTGCTGGTTGTTAGCCCCTAATACCCATAAGGTCGTGGGAAATCCCAATACCCTGAGGGTCGTGGATTATGCTGTTAGCGAGTTACCGCATTGCACTGTATAACACATACGCCAGCCTTTGCTGTGTGTATTTATCTGATCTGGCAGTTTAATTGCACTTTACCTGTATAGCGATTTACTGCATTGCACTATACCACTTATACATCAGCTTCGTTGCGTATCATCACTATCTAATCTGCTAGTTCATACTGCATGTCTGTACCGCGATTTATTGCATGGCACTGTACAGCTTACTGATAGCCCCTAATACCCATAGGGTCGTGGGCAGTCCCAATACCCTGAGGGTCGTGGACATTATTAGAGTGCAGGAATGGATGGGCCCTACGAGGTCCTATGTGGTATGATTGGTTGGATGAGCTCAAACAGCTCTCATGTAGAGTGATGGGGGACAGAGTGGTGTGTTGGCTGGTTGGGTGGGTTTTATAACTCAGTTCCATTCATAAGCATCTGTGTGACTATTCAATGTGCTAGAACATCTGATTGTTCTGTTTGACTGAAAAGAACTCTTGTGGTTTTATGTACATTGTAACTCCGATTGTATCTGATTGACTGAATTGAACTGTGATTATCAAATTGAGACTTCTATCTCGAAGTTACCGTCTGATTCTGTAAGTATGTTCCACTTCTGAACTGCCACGGGTTTTCTGTTTCTGATTCTGTGGTAGTTGGTTTTGAACTCACAATGAGCTCGAGTATCTCACCCCCTCTTAGTGTTTCTTTTCAGGTACCTTTTCTGGATTCTGACGTTGGACTCAGTATGCGGAGGTCTCGGACAGTCTCGGTGGAGAATAAAGGAGTATCGGTTTATATTACCAATTGTATGTGGTTAAACTATTTTTGGAATGTGAGATTTTATAAAGCTATGGTACAAATTATGTTTTAAGTTTTATACACTTTTATTCCGTTTATATAAACATATATTTTAACTGAAAATTTTCTTATCTGATTTTAAATGATTAAATGGTACGATTCAACATGTTAACTTGGTTTGTAAAAATTCACCTATGATCACTTCGGTGATCAATGTAGCATCCAAAATTCGGTCTAAACTTCTAGGCCGGGTTTGGGGTGTTACAGAAATTATTTAATTTCGTTCACATGTTTATTAATTTTTATTGTATTTATACATTTTAATTTATATAGAATTTAAAATTTTAATAAATTTCTTTATTTATACGTAAAATTAATCTATGCATCACATAAATAAAAGAAACTAATATTTTTAAACAAACCAACCCAAATTCTTTTTTTATTAAAGAGAAGGGTAGATGACGTCGAAAGATCCAAATAGATTTGTCCATAAGTCGGGCCACCTGGAAACCCACCCGAAAAGTGGAAGAATTTGCAAAAAACTATAGGCCTGAAAAATGGGCTTTGGAAAAAAAATAAAACATGTCTAAAAAATGGGTCGGGCCTCGGGTAAAGCTTTTTGGCCTGAGCTCAACCTGACCCAGCCTGAATATGCAAAAAATGTTATTATTTTTACTGTTTTTGTAACAGCTGTTTTTAGTGAAATCGGAACAGTGATTTTGGGACCACAAATCCAAGGTAGAATAATTTATTTTAATATTATTTTGTGGTCTACAGCATGATAGTATTATATTATAAAAATTTCATTAAGAAATTTTACCGTTTACATGTTCAATTGGATAAAAAAGGACTAAATCACGTAAAGCTCGAAAGTTGTGTTCTATTAGCTAAAGGTATTAAATAGCTATAGAATTTTATTGTGGAAGTCCTTAAATGGTAATTAGCCCATTAATGAGTTAGTGGATGATAATGCATTGGCAATCTTGTATTTTTTTATGTTTTAAAAGGGTAAATAGGTAATTAAGCTAATAAAGACAAAAGTTAGTAAAATAAAAGCAAAGTATCATCTTTCTTCCTTCTTCAACCGATTGTGAAGAGGAAAGAAAGCCATTTTTGTTGAGAAATATTCGGCCAAGCTTCCATTTTCCAATTAGGTACGATCTTTGTCCCATTTTTAATGATTTCTATGTTTCTGGGATCGTTGTAGCTTAATTTAGCTAGCCTGGGGACTAATTTGTGAAACTATTAAAGCATTTGAGTTTTTCCATTGATGTGCATGTTAGGGTTTTGAAGTTTAATGGAAGAAAAATAGTGGTTGTTGTTAGATAAACAACTTTTGTTAAGTGATTTTTTGATAAAATTGTCAATTAGGGGTTAAATTGAGAAATGTGATAAATTTTATGGTAAAAGTGTAAATATCTGAAATATATGGGCTGCTATAAGCATGTTTAATAATCGGCTAGGCTTGGGTAGGGATAAAATTGAATGAATTTCATTTTTACAAGCCTAGGGACTAAATTGTAAAGAAATTAAAAGTATAGGGGCAAAATGGTAATTTTTCCATAATATGATTTTTGGACTAAATTGATTAGAATGGAGTTTGAATTAGTTAAATTTGTTTATTTAGATCAAGAAAAAAATGACGTATAGAATTAGATCGAGGGAAAGATAAAGTTATCGATTAATCGATCATTTTTCTGTCGTACGAGTTTGAGGTAAGTTCGTGTAATTAAATTGTGTATTTATATGCTATAATTGAAATACATGAATATGAATGGTTTAATTATTTTGTATAATTATCGAACACATAACCGATGTTGTACAGAGAACACCGAGCCCCGTTGGAACCTTCAGAATTCGTATGATATAAATGACAATGTCATTAGGGTTATCGTTTTGGTTGAGGTCTTGCATTTGTGTCGGGCTCACCACAGCTCATATGAGCTTACCGATACTTAGCTTGTATGAGCTTACCAATATTCAGCTCTGGGGAGCTTACCGTTTATCGCTCATGTGAGCATATATGTATAAGAATTGATGGATTACCGTTCAGTACACTTCGTGTGTACAACCTGCGTATCCTACGATATTCTAAGTGGTTCAAAGGGCATAGTATTATTACGAGATTATACAAGTTCAATACGAACTAGTACAGATATTTGCATAGAAATGGTATATATATGATATACGGATATATGGTATATATGTTACATGTATATAGAATTTAATAAATGTTAAATTCATATATAATTTTGTGACGAGTTTATATGAGTTTGATACAAACTAGCATAGGTATTTACGTAAATTACACGAAAATGGTTTATATATGATATAGGAATACATGGTATAGATGTTACATGTATATGGAATTTAAATAGTTATTGAACTCATACATGATTCTCGGTTTTTATATGAATACATGGTTAATTTGGTAAATGGTTCAACGGGCAATGTTCTGATAGGATATGACATGAGTTTGACACGAACTATTATAGGTATAGATATGAATTGCATGGAAAATGATGTTATATGGTATATTGGTATATGAAATGGATGCTACATGTTATGCAACTTGATTAATTGTTGAGCTCATCCATGACTTGGTTTATATATGTGTTTATATGACTAACAAGGTTGAGGTATATGTGCTTAGGCATTTGGCCAATATATGTTAGGATATGCTTTGAGTTACTTACCTAAATTTGTGTTTAAATGGTAAGTTTAATTCTGTGTTATACGAACTTACTAAGCTTAATTGCTTACTTTGTTTATTTTTTCCGTGATTTATAGATATCGGAAGCTCGTTCGGGTTGAAAGTTGTCAGAGATTTCATCACACTATCTATTAGCTATTTTGGTACTTATGGTTTATAATTTTGGTTATAATGACATGTATAGGTTTTTTGGATGGTGTAGCCTATATGTTTCGGTCATGTATTTAGCCATTTGATTTGGCTAGTTTTTGGTACATTTGTATTGTATATATATATGTGTGTGTGGATGGCCTTATCATAATGGTTTATGTTTATCATGTAAGCATGTGCTAGTTATGAATTGTTATTTTGAGTATCAATTGGTTGATCTTGATAAGTGACATATATGTTAAGCTTAAAGCACAAAGATACACATTTATATGTTGGACCACTTAGGTAGATTTTGGTGACATGTTGGTATGCTTTAAATGGCTAATTGAGGTGTGTATAAATATCATTGTTGTAGGTGATGTTATAACATGTTATAAGATTAATATTGGTTGGCTTTGAATGCCTATATTTGTCACGGTTATATGCAAATTGTTGTGTTTAGGTTGGTACCAATTTGGGTGAGAAAAATGGCTTGAAAAATGGTCTATTTTTATCCACACGGGCAGAGACACGAACGTGTGTCTCAGCCGTGTATGACACATGGTTAGGGTACACGGCCTGACACACGGGTGTGTGGCCTGGCCGTGTGACCCAAGTCAGTGAGTTACACGGGTACGAACATGGGCTGGGACACGACTGTGTGTCCCAATTACGAATGCCCACACGGCTTGAGACATGGGTGTGTCTCTTGGCCATGTGAGACACACGGCCTGGCCACACGGGCGTGTGTCTCCTGCACCTTTAAAAAATTTCAAAGTTTTCCTAAAAATTTCTTGAGCACTCGGTTTAGTCCCGAACTACTTTTAGTGTTTATTTTGGGCCTCGAGGGCTCGTATTAGGGACTATATGATTGACTTAAATGGTTTTTTATTTGAATGAGAAATGAACATGAAATGTTTGATTGTTTGATTTATAAGTCCGGTAATGCTCTGTAACCCTATTTGGGCATCGGATACGGGTTAGGGGTGTTACAATTTTATTGCTGTTTTTTACTGTTTTGTTGCTTTTTTCTTTTTTTATCATTATTTTACTACCATTTCACTATTATGTTGCTATTGTTTTGTTGTTATTGTAACGACCCAAAAATTTACGGGCATCGAAAAAATGTATTGTCGGGTCTCCATCTTAGCAAAACGGATTCGTAAATATTTATTAAAAATATTTACGAAGCTAGTTGTGTGATAAATTAGGTTTTGGTTAGGAGAATTTTTTTAAATTAAGGTTAAATAGGTATAAGGATTAAATTGAATAAAGTGTGAAAGTTTAATTATAGATTAAAGAAAAATTAAAGGGGCTAAATAGGAAATTATACCTATTTCTAAAGTTGAGGCGGTTTACATGTGAAATATCAAGATATTTTTAATTAAAAAATATATATTATATTATATTAACTTAATAAATAAGTATGTATTATATTATAATAAATAATGAAACCATGTGTAATAATATATACACTTGTAATACATTTACATATTTACTTATTATTTAGGTAAAAGATATTTAATATTATTATATATTATATTATATTATTATATAAAATAAATAAATAAATGAAAGAAATGAAACAGAATAGAAATTGAAACGAAAACAGAGAAGAAAAGCAGGAAAGAAAGAAAAAGGGAAAATTAAGGTTCTAAGGATTTAAATTTAAATTGGTAAGTTTTTTTAATTCCTTTTCTTGTAATTTTTGAGTTTTTATGATCCTAGAACAAAATACTACTAAGTATATGTTGAAATTTTGAAAGTTAGTGAATTTTTAGAAGTAGTTTATGTTGAATTAATTGAAGAATTAGAGGTTAAATTGATAGAATTTCAAGTTGAAATTGAATAAAGGATTGAATTGTAAAATAAATCATAAGTTTTAAGTAATAGGGACTAAATTGAAAGAATTTTGAAATTAGGGTTTTATGGTGAAATTAGAGAGTTAAATTTAGTTTTAAGTGATAAATTGAATGGAAAATAAAGAATAAATTGTAAAGAAATAAAGTTAGTACTGGTTAAGGATTAAATTGAAAACTATGCAAGAGTTGAGTATAAATTGAAATGTTCAATATGAAATTGTAGTGTATTGATAAATTTTAATTTTTTTAAATTTCCGTAGCTAACGCTGTGCCGGAGACCTAGGCTAAGAAAGGGAAGAGAAAGTCGACGAGGAGTGATTCAGGTTTGTATTTCTATAATCCTAATTTAATAATTAATTGTTGAATTATTACTTAATATGTATGGTAAGTGCATTGAGGTGAGTATTGATATTGAAATGAATTGAATGGAATTGATTTCATGTACATATGTGAATATTTGAATTGGAATGAATATTAGTTGAAATTGAAAAGTAAATTTAATTATTAATTGTTGTATTTAGATTAAATATTATGGTAAGTAATTAAGGTGAGAATTCTTCGTATTGTGTTTTATAATTGAAATGGATTGATTGGGAATGTGATGAAATAGATATGAATATATGATTATTGTAGAATTTGAATATTTGTTATTGAAAAGTGAATTGAATTGAATTGTATTGAATTATGAATTTATGTGATTAATTAAAATGTGTATTGATTGGAAACTGAAAAGTAAATTGAATACCCCATTAGCTGTATGGGGCTGAGTCAGATATAGTTGGCATGCCATAGGATTGGAAGTGTTTAGGGATACTTCAACCTTGAGTCGATGATGCAGTGTAAGTGTTGTATTATTACTTCGGATAATTCCGATGAGGTACTGAATACCGTACTGTTTTACTTCAGCTTGGCCGATGAGGCATTGAATGCCGTACTGGTGTGTTTTGGTTAGATCCGTGTATCTGTCAAAGTCCGAGTCTTGTTAATAGGGGTAAACAAATGATTTGGCCAATTGGTTGATAATGAATGATATTGAATATGGATTGGAATGGACAATGAAATGAAATATGTAATTGAAATGCATGGAATTGCATGAATCCCTGATTCATGAAATAGATATTGGTTTGAAATTGAATGGTGTATCCTATTGAGAAAAGCTATTGAATAGCAATTATGAAATTGAAATAGTATTATATGAGAATTGAAAGTGTTATGAATGATGCATTTATGAAATTGATTATTTGTTGAATGATTTTGTTTATGTGTGATTATATAAATAAATATTATAAGTTCTTGTTTAATAAGTATTCGGATTATAGAAATACCACTGAGTTTATACTTAGTGTACGGTTTGTTTCCGTGCGCATGTTAGGTAAAGTCTGAATGTTAAATCAACATCCAAGGTCGATCCCGAACTCAAAGTGATGAAGTATGTTTCTTTTTGATAATGTCATGTACCTAGGATGTCATTTGTATGTCATTTTGGAAAATGTTCATAATGATGTTATAATATGAAATGGGTTGAATATTTATATATTAACTTATGTGTTATGTTTTAAGCTATTAAGTATTGTATTTTGGTAAAAGTTAGTATAAATTTAGGAAAAAAATTGAAATTTCGCGAAAAATTCTCTGAATTTCTGATTGAGTCCTAATTTGTTTCTAACGTATATTTTGGGCCTCGAGGGCCCATATAAGGGACAATATAATTAATTTATGAAGTGAATGTAATTTAATTTGTTTAATTTTCGTATTTGTTTTGAAAAGTCTGGTAATACTCCGTATGTAACACCCCTTACCCGTATCCTATGCCGGGACCGAGTACGAGGCATTACCAGACTTAACAATATCTTTGGTCAAATTACTTAACACATATACAAAATGACTTAGTCAAGTCCCTATACATGCCATAACTTAAATCATTTATAAATAAAGATACCCATAGATAACTTGATAGTGTGAAGCGATCTCCGACGACCTCCAACACGAGCTTGTTTAATAGGACTCTGTAACATGGGAAAGAAAAGGCGGTAAGCTTATAAAGCTTAGTAAGTTCACATGTAAAAATAATAAGCATTAGCAATGAATTTAGCTTACTACTAAGCTGTCATAACTTGCATAAATAATGCTAAGTTCTTACTTTCCCAACTTACTCATTTGTGGCCTTATCAGAGCCTTAACATGACAAATCCTCACAACAAGTTCTCAATTTGATACAAACATTAAATCACATGCTTATACCTCATTACTTATGTTCACATTAATCTGTCTACTCGAGTCACAGTCACTAAATTATTTATATCTCGATCTAAGTTATGGCATGTATAGGGACTTGACTAAGTCATTTTGTATATGTGTTAAGTAATTTGACCAAAGATATTGTTAAGTCTGGTAATGCCTCGTACTCGGTCCCGGCATAGGATACGGGTAAGGGGTGTTACACCGTAACCCTGTTCTGGCGACAAATAAGGGTTAGGGGGTGTTACAGTTATTGTTTGGATATTGTATAACTTTTGTTGTATTGTTAATTTTGTTACTATTTTAGAGGAATGTGCTTATTAAGTTGCACCTATCTTAGTGTTATTTAAGTATAAATATTATTTTTTAATTTATTTTCAATTTATTGGGAAACATTAACTTTAATGTTTTTAGTATTTTTGAATTATTTTTTTAAAAAAAATATATAAAAAAATTAATACTGGTAGGTTGGGCCCCAGTTTTAGCATTTTTATCTGGACAGGACTTGGACAAAAATGTAAGCCCATTTTTTGGGCCAAGCCAAGCCCGAGGCCTAACAATCGTACTTAAAATTTTGATTGAACTCGACCTGACCCATGAACACCTCTAAATCCAACTATCAAAATATTTTACTGAATTGGGTTGATAAATTAGATAATATAAAAAAAAATTCCAACAAATAATACCATCCATAGATATATCCTTTATCTATATAGCTATAGCCGTCAAATTTTAATTATCAAAGTCAATGGTAAATTTAATGAACACACATAAAGTATAGGCTAAAATGGCCCCTAAAGACAATAGATAGAAAATGTTGCTCAACTTGAATAATATTTAATTCATAATTAACTTCTTTATGGGATAAAATTGCCAACTTTATTTCGTGTACAATCTTAGTCAAATCTGTTATTAGCCCCGGTTTATATATTAAATATTCTCTATATGACAATGAGGCCAATTAGTTTAGAAATTACAAATCCTGACTCAACCTTAGTTGAATAGGAAATTTGTTTTTTTGTATTTATAATTTTTTTATATATGATATTAGAAGTAGGGGATGGGTAAAAATAACATAATCCGAATCAATACCAAAATGATATCATACCTAACTTAATTTATTTATACCCAAATATGCCTAATAATATAAGAAAAAAATAAAAATAAAAAAGTATTTTCATTTTAAAAGAAAGAAATCAAATGAATATAATTTTTATTAATTAATTAGATAGATGTTACATAACAAGTCCATAAACATCTGTCAAAACTATTTTTATTAAGCTAGGGTTTAGTATTGGGTCATTAGTTTTGGGCTGATTTAAGTTTAGTGGTTTGGGTTTTGTACTGGGCTGCTATTGTAAATCAACCTTTATTGGATTTTTATTAAATTCTGTTTGCTTTTTTTTTGTTTTGGGTTTATTTTGTTTGGTTAATTGGGCCCCAGCCATAAATTGGGTTCTACAACATCAATTATCAACAAACTGTACTATATTTTAATAATTCAATTTTGTTTTGAGTAGTTAGAAAGGAAAAATGTAGACTTCAATCAAGAAAGAAACCCCAACTACTCTCACCACTTAAAATTAACAAGTAACCACATTATATCCCAAAACGACCAATTGATATACATGTAGAATCATCAAATCATTTATCACGTACAGTAAAAAGATTTCCTATGTATATGATAGACCTTGAAGAATAAGAAAATAAAGCTACCATCATTGAGGTCCTTGCCTGCAGAAAAACAGTAAAAGAGCAGCCCTGGGATTAATATTGCTTCTAGTGAAGATCATTGTGACAGTGGTGTTGGTTGGAGTTACTGGGATGTTCCTTCGCCTGTTGGATGCTCTTGTTTTGACTCCCAAAAGGATTCATTCCCAGCTCCAAATTCAAGCCACCAGCCAAAGTATTCCGCCCTCAAACAACACCAAATTCAAAGGGAAACAGGTGTGGTTAAGTCACCATCTTTATTCCCATACTTCGGATTTAGTCTTACGGTTTCGTCTACGTCTGTAATCACAATAAACATCAACTATTATTATTTATTAATCTGATATCTGGTTCTGTTTTTGGGGTTAGGTTCAACGCATATGTTTTCACCGAGGGGAATACGGATTTTGCAGAGGAAGCATCCGGATATGGCCGAAAATGGGTACGTCAGAGAGGCTACGAGGATGAATAATGTGGTTTTTCCATGGAGGTATGTCTGTCAATGTGAATATTGGTTTCCCAAATTGGTCAGTTTTAAGAAAGACGACGACGATGGTCTCGTTCGTGCAAGTCTCTTCATCAGGTGGCTCACCTGTCTCTTTCTACCGGTTCCTCTTTAGAACCAAATAGGGAAAATGGCTCGGTCTAACTCAATTTCGAATTTTAATTTTATTAATAATATATATTTTAAAAAATTAGCTGTGTAATATTTTTTATGGATTTTTATATTATATAGTTTATATCACATGAAAATTAAATATATAATTATTTAAATAAATATTAAAATATATGTTAATTTATTTTTATTTTATATAATTAAAGTATAAAAACATATTATTTAATGTGTTAAAGTTACTTGTGTTTGAATATCTGATAAAAAAAAAAAACAAAACTACCAAATATTAAATAAAAACAACACATTTAATTAAAAAAAAAAAGAATAGGAGGCGCCTAAACAAATTTTAATTATTCCTTTATAAAATATATAGAAGTTGGACCAAAACTTTTTATGCTTCCAACAAGGTTCAAACCTAATACATCTTACATCTTAACTCATGCCAATAATAGTTACTAGAACTCTACATGAGTCGGGGCAAGCCCGTTAAAAAGTGAGATAATTTGAATAAAAATATAAGTCCAAAAAATAAATTTAGGTAAAAAATAATGTCCACTTAAAAAATGGGATGGGTCTCGAGTAAGGCCTTTTTAGCTTGAGCCCGGCTTGAATATGCAAAAAAAAAAAAAAAAACTACTATTTTTTCTTGCCCCTTTTTTTCTCTTTCTATTTTCTTGTTATTTTTTTTCACTTTTTTGCTACTATTTCATTATTATGTTGCTACTATTTTGTTGATATTATTTGGATATTGTATAACTCTTATTTTATTGTTAATTTTATTACTATTTTAGAGACATTTACTTGTTAAGTTATACCTATCTTAGTGTTATTTAAGCATACATATATTTTTTAAAATTTATTTCAATTTGTTGGGAAGCATTTATTTTCATGTTTTTAGTATTTTTAATGTATTATATTTTTTAAAATTATATAATAAATAATATAAAAAATTAATACGGTGGGTCGAGCCGGGCTTGGGCTTAACAAACGGGCCTAAAATTTTGATTGGGCCTAACCCGACCCATGTACACCTCTTATACTTACCTTAAACATTGATTATAATTTACAAAATCAATAAATGTTGTACAAAAACAAATTTAAATATTTTTAAAATTAAATATAAAAATTAATAATAAATTTAAATATAATATTTTTTTGTTAGAAAAAAGATATCTACATTAACATATTATTCTCTTAAATCTCATTTAGTTTATCTTGAATTATATTGTAGCACCCCTGACCCGGCCTAGGAGTTTCGGCTAAATCGAAGGCGTTACATTCAACCATCGAAGTGATCTTGTAAAGTCATTCGTTTTGAAGTGTTTGATTTGTACGGAAAACGCTCTTTTGTTATTAAGATAGACATTCATTAATTTAAACCAGATTTACTTAATAAATCGATTACAACATTATTAAAGTGAAATTTTAGGAAAACGGTTTTTAGAAATTTAAGAAAATACTTTATAAGAAATTCTAAGTATTTTGCAACGCAGTGGAAAACATTTAAAGTTAGGGTTTTTTTACACTGAAAAACATGCAAATATCATAATATTAACTAAGTGTCATTCTTTAAAATAAATAAACTAATCAATCCCAAAATATAAAAGCAAGAAATTAATAATTACAATCCCAAAAATAAATTATAAATGGAAACTTTTTAAATATGTAGAAAAAAAAGCTGCTAATCCGAGAGTCCTTTGATGCCATACCGAGTCTGTAACAACCCGTTTTCAGTTAAATTGGAACAGTGGTTTCGGGACCACAAATCCGAGTCCGGAAGAAAAATTATTTTAATATTATTTTATGATCTGCATTATAATTGAAATATCATATGAAAAATTTGTAAAGAAATTTTAACGATTACATGTTTAATTGATAAAAGGACTAAATTGCATGAAATGTAAAAGTTGAGTTCAAGTACCTATAAGTATCAAATAGCTATGAAATTCAAAATTTGAGGTCCTTATATGTAAAATAGACCATTAAGAGGAGTTAGTAGATAAGTATGATGATTCATCCATGGAAAATTAAATAAAGAAAATGACTAAATTGGAAAGATAAAATAATAAAAGATGATATGTTAATTAAATAAGAAATATCATCATTTTATATCATATTTCCCAAATTAAAGACATGGAAACCCTAGTTTGAAGCTTGAAGATAGACAAGCTTACTTTGGCTCAATAAGGTGAGTATTCAAGTCCCGTTTTTAGTAATTTTTATGTTTTCGAGATCGTAATAGCTTAATTTAACTATCTCAGGGGTTAATTTGCAAAGTTATCAAAGTACTAGGGTTTTCCATTGATGAATATAGTTTAATTATGAAGTTTTATGGTAGAAAATGAAAGGTTATTGATAAATAAACAACTTTTGTAAAGGGAATTTTGATGAAATTATGATTTAGGGACTAAATTGAAAAGTTGTAAAATTCATGGAAAAATTATGAATTTTATGAAATACATGGGCTGCTATTGTGACATGTGAAAATTGACTAGGCTTGGAACAAGTGTGAATCGATTTCGGAGCCTAGGGACGAAATCATAATTTAATAAAAGTATAGGGGCAAAATGGTAATTTTGCCTAAGATTTGAATTGAATTGAATTGAATATGAATTGTATTAAATTGAGCTAAATTTACTCTTATAGATCTTGAAAGACAAAATACAGAATTAGATCAAGGAAAAGAGAAAGTGTCGGATTAATAGACAATAAGTTAACGAAAACTTGTCAAGGTAAGTTCGTGTAACTAAATTTATATTTATATGTTTGAATTGAATGTTGCGTATGTGAATTGTGTAATTGCTATGTATGAAATTAATTACATATCCAACGATGATCGACAAGTATTAATTTCCGTTTGAATAAATGAAATTCGATGGATACTGGGTTACCTTATTGGTTGTGGTCCTGCATATGTTGCGGACACACCATAGCTCGAAAGAGTGTCCTGTTATTAGCTCTCATGAGCATCCTGATATTTGGCCTTCTCGAGCTTCCCATTATATGGTTCTTGTGAGCTTCCCGTTAATAGCTCTTCGGAGCATCCTCATTGGTTGTGATTTTGCATGTGTTGTAGACACACCACAGCTCTTATGAGCATCTCCAATATATGGCTCTTTGTGAGCTTCCCGATTAAAGGCTCTTTGTGAGCTTCTTGATTAATGGCTCTCCGGAGCTTCCTAATATGGCTCGCTTGAACTTCCCGATATATGGCTATCCAGAGCTTCCTAATTAATGGCTCATCGAAGTTACTTATTATTGGCTCGCATGAGCTTCCTGATTATGGCTCTTATGAGCTTCTCGTTATATGGCTCGAGAGAGAGCTTCCCTTTTATGTGCTCACATAAGCATTCCCGAATATGAATTAACGGGTTACAGATTTGTACACTTCGAGTGTACTACCCGGGTATCCATCGATATTTTAAATGATTCAACGGACAAAATCCTGATATGAAAAAATAAATAAATTCAAAGTGAATCATTACCCTATATACATGAAGTATATGGAATTGATATGTGAATAAAAGAAGTGGAAAGTTATGAACATGGAAACTTGATATCGTTGAGCTCATACATGTTCCTTGACATTTATGTGAAAAATGTGTCTAACATGGTTGATGAGGATATGTGCGAGGGATTTTGGCCATCTTGCTTGAGTATGATTTATATGCTTACCTTAATTTTGATTAAATGGTAAGTTAAATTTCATGTTATACGAACTTACTAAGCATTATATGCTTACTCTGTTTTATTTTCCCTATTTTATATTACTCGAAAGCTTGTAAAGGTTGGAGGTTGGTCGGAGCATCATCACACTATCCTCGGCTCATTTCGGTATAAATAGTAAACTCATTTTGGTTATGGTGGCATGTATAGGTTAATTAGCCAAAATGTAATATCCCGAAATAGGGGTTAATTTTTATTAAATTATTTTGCACAAGTGTGGTCATTATGGTGATGATTGAGGTATTTTAGGTGCTAGTTATAAGCTAAGGTAAGGTCTGAGCTATAGGAGAAAATTTGGTTTCTAGTATTAATTAAAGGGGGCTAGGCGAAGGAGGCCTTAAGGAAAATTTTGGGAACTCTTGGACATAAGAATCACCTTGGTAAAGTGGCGGCGATGCACCATTTAAGGGCCTGGAAATGACGCCTGGGCAAGGGCCTTGGTTCGAGTCTTGGGGGCAGCATAAGCGTGTTTTATTTTTGCAAAGTTGGTGCTACGGGAGAAGAAGGCCTTAAAAAGAATTGTTGGGAGTTTATGACGAAAAGGAGCTAGCAGCAAAGTGGCTGGTAGCGTGTGGTGGTTCCAGCAGGTCACATGTTCGAAACTTGGGGGCAGCAATGGGTGGCTTTTATTTTGCTTTTGTGCCGAGGTAAAAAGGGGAAGCTAGGCAAGGAAGTCTTAAGAAAATTTGTAAGGGATTTATAGCATAAGAACCCGCCTGGTGAAGTGGCTGCAAGGCGCCACTTAAGGCACAAGCTTGGTGCAGGTCTGGAGTTCGAGTCGCGTGGGAAGCAGTATTTTGGTGTTGTATTTTTGCATGTGACGTCAAGGCTAGGGAGAAGAGTTGGACTGCACATGGGCTTCCAAAAGATAAGGATTAAGCTTGTTTTATTTTTTTCAAATTTCGGCTGGAAGAGTGGGATAAGAATGGTTTTATTTTATTTATTTTAATAGGAAGATAAGGGATATGGTGATGGGTTATTTTATTTTTATTTGTTAAAGAGATAAGAGAATATATAGGAATTTGATATGGGATAAGTGAGGTGATAAATTATTGTTTTATGAAGAGGTGATTAAGAAATATTATAAGGTGATAAGATAAGAGAATTAGGTGGAGATTAGTGATGGGTTGAGATAGTGGATGAATGGGGGTTATTTAATTTATTTTGAATAAGTGGAGATTTATTTTATCTATTTTAAGTGGGTAGATAATTGGGGATTTTATTTTATTTGTTTTAAATATTGAGATAGTGGATGAATGGAGGTTATTTTTTTTTGAATAAGTGGGGATTTTTTTTTATTTTAAGTGGGTAAATAATTGGGGATTTTGTTTTATTTGTTTTTTTGAGATAGTGGATGAATGAGGGTTATTTAATTTATTTTGAATAAGTGGGGATTTATTTTATTTAGTATAGATAGAAGATAATGGCGACTTTAGTTTATTTTTTTAAAATGTTGGGTTTATTTAATTTATTTTGAATGAGAGGTATGGAGAGAATATAGGAAAGAAATAAGGGGATATGAATGGAGGGTGAACTAGTGGCCGAATTTGAGTAGTATATATATAAGGGGGATCATCCTTTGGAAATTCTTTTCTTCACTTATTTCTCCTTTTGCCGAATTCTCCTAGGCCTCTTCCATTCCTTTATTCTTCTTTTCTTCAACACCATCTTAATCTTGGTTTCCAAAGTTGATTCTCTAAGGAAAGGGACTGCCGACTACACTCTTTTCTCCTCTTGATCTTTCCAACGCATGTGGTGGTAAGTAGGTTCTTTCTTAGCATTCGGTTATGAGTTTTTCTTCAAGGGGTGGCCGAAACCAAATGTTGGCTTTGGTATTTGGGTTGGCCGAATGTTTATAGGGCCTTTACCTTGTGTTTCTTGTATATGTAGTTAGCGTTAAGGAGCAGTAGGGAGTTCTTCGGGATTTGAAAGCATCAAGGTAAGCCTATGTAGTTTCAGCCAAGGCCATGTTTGGTATTCAGATTTGTTTCCTTATCTTCCAAAAGCCGAAAACTAACCTATGAAGTAATTTGATGCTAGCCGATGGCAAGAAAGAGAGATTGTGGAATTTTGGGATTTGAATAGTCATCAATTCGGCACCAAAGGTAAGAAGTTGACTACATAAATCCTTCGGGATTTGGGTTATAGCCGAATAGGCTTTTACTAAAGATACTAAGTGTGGCCGAATGTAGGGACTAAGGATCTAAGGCTTTAGATCGGATTTTCGTGACTTGGATTAAAAGCTTTAAGTGAATCAGGTGTGTACCTCACACTACTTTTTAATAAGTTTAAGGCAATGTTTAATATGTATGTATGTTATACGAATGTGAAAATATGGCTAAGTACCATGTTATGGTACACAGTACTAATGTACGTTTTCCTACTCCTACTATGAGTATGATATGAATTGCTATACCATGAATATGAATATGTTAAGAATGTGAAATCGGGCCTAAGGCATTATGTTGCATGATATTGTATGACATGGGCATATGGGATATTATGAAAAGGGGAAGTGAATGTGGTGACCTAAGACCACGATATCTGAATGTGGTGTCTCATGACACAAAAATATGTATCTGGTGGCTATGCCACGAATTTTATAAGGGTGATGAGCACGTCGACTGCAGCAACTGCCTTCGATGATGTGTAGCGGATGGAGGGTTGACTTAGTAGTCCCTACGGTGTACAGGTTGGTACGGGTGATGTGTAGTGGATGGCATCTAGGCTTGGTTTTGGGTTGCATCATATTGTTTAAATGCTATATGTACCTGTATGATTTGAAATGCTTGAATTTGCTAAGACTTAGTGTTTGTGTACACATTGAGTCTGTTTGACTCACCCCGTTGTGGGAACATTTTTCAGGTGATGATCAGTAATGGACCGGGTCGGCAGGAGCTTAATGGTGGCCATGCTTAGCAAGGAATTACTTTATTTGGACATTTTATTTTTATTTAAGTACTTTAAACTATTTGGGTTTGTTTTGATGTAATAAGACCTTAGTATGAACTTTATTTCTGCATGCACGTTAAATTTTTTTTTTACTTAAATAAACCCTAAATGTTTTGACACATAAATTCACATGATTTTAATTAAAGATAAAATCTATCGTTCGGCATATATTTTAACTTAAAAGTTTTGAACTTAACAATGGCATCTTTATAAAAACTCCTATTTCAAAACAAATTGGTTTTCAACTCGAGCCCAACCCAAATCGTTTTTTTTTGAAATCACTTAAAGATTTTCAAAGAACTTGAACAATTTTTACTCGAGGAACATACCAGTTCTGGTCGAGGCTCGTGGGCCGGGTTTGGGGTGTTTCACAAAATGTTGGCATGTAAATGTTTGATTGATAATAGCTATTTGAATGGCTTATGTTTGATATGTTTTGATGTATATATAAGTAGATTTATCATGTTAAAGTATTGAGCTTTATTATGCATATATGCATTTGGTTATTTAGGTAAGTATGAACACTAAGTAGAAATGATAATAAATTGTCAATTGAGGTGCTTAAGAGCACTGGTTAAGTGTAGTAATATATTATGTTTAAGGCATGACTTTGGCTTGATTTGAATGTCTTGAATTGGTTGGTGAATGTGTTTAAGTGTTTATGTAGGTGGAAGGCAAAATTGGGTGAGAAATGTGGCCTTGGAAATAGCCTATTTTCATTCACATGGGCAGAGACATGGGCGTGTGTCTCAGCCGTGTGTCACATGAGCGTGTGGTTCGGCCATGTATCCCTTGCATCTTTAAAATTTAAAAACAGAATGCTTAGAATTTATCACATGGCCTGGCACACGGGCGTGTGGCTTGGCTGTGTGACCCCTACACCTATTTAATGCAAATTTTCATGTTTACAAGAGCGTGTGACTTGGCCGTGTGACCCAAGTCAAAAGTTACACGAGTACAGACACGGGCTGGATACAGCCTTGTGCCTTATTTCAAATGCCCACACGGCCCGAGACACGGGCGTGTGTTTTGGTCTTATGAGCCACACGGCCTGACCACACGAGCATGTGTCCCTTATATCTTGAAAAAAATTGAGATTTTGCAAAAAAAAAATTCTCTGAATACCCGGTTTAGTCCCAACTTGTTTCTAATTTGCATTATGGGCATCGAAGGCTCATATAAGGGACAATATGATTGAATATGATCGATTTATGGTGTGAATGCTAAGTGACATGAAATATCTGTATTTGATCTGTAAATCCTGATAATGCTTCGTAACCCTATTCTGACGATGGATATGGGTTAGGGGTGTTACATTTATTGGCATCAAAGCTACGGTTTAGCCGATTCTCGAACTAACATAACATGTACGAGTCTAGCTATACATGCCATTATATAACCTGTGATAGTATGGTATCTCCTGACCATTTTAAACATGTTTTTCATATAGTAATGTCATCCAACCAAGCTGAATCCAAAGAAGCTAAGAGTAATGCTCAAGCTTCAGTACAAAGAGCAGCTTTGAGTAGTAGAAGGCTCGTATCTGAGGGCTGGGGAGGAGAGGCTAAAGAAGCCTTCTTCCAAATGATGAATGAGTGTTTTACAGTAAGAACAAATCCAGCTGTACAGCAACCTCCCCTTCCTGTTTCTCAACCGGTTCCCAAAATGCCTCAAGGTACAAAACTTGTTAGAACTGGTAAGCCTCCTGTAGATAAAATCCGTAAATATGGGGCAGAAGAATTCAGAGCAACAAACGATGATGATCCTAAAAGGGCTGAATTCTGGCCAGAAAACACTATCATAGTTTTGGATGAATTGTCTTGTTCACCGAATGAATGTTTGAAATGTGTTGTATCTCTACTAAAAGACTCAGCTTATCAGTGGTGGAATATAATGATTTTTGTTGTACCGAAAGAAAGTCTCACTTGGGAATTTTTCCAAACTGAATTAAAAAAGAAGTATATCAGTCAGAGATTCCTTGATCAGAAAAGAAAAAGAGTGTATCCTGATTGAAATCGCCATGTGTAAATGGTTTGAAGAAGGCTTAAACGAAGATATAAAGTTATTGGTTGGGATTCTTGAGCTGAAAGAATTTGTTGTACTAGTTGATCGAGCTCATAAAGCTAAAGAGTTGAGTAAGGAAAGAGACAAGCTGAGATTGAAGCCCGAACTTAAAGTAAAATATTTACTGGAAATTCATATCAGTCGGCTTCAAAGAAGTCAAAGAAAATTTTTGATCATTTTACCACCTCTGTAGGGTACTCTGGGAAATATAGAAATATTCCACGTTCTAGTTCAAGATCTCAAGCTACATCTGTAGCAAGTGCGGATAGTGTTAGAAATATCAAACCCAAATGCAAGCATTGTAATAAAATGCATTTTAGTGAGTGTAGAATGAAAAGTGGAGCATGTTTCAGATGTGGTTCCTTTAACCATTATCTAAGAGATTGTCCGGAGAAAGTTGAAAGAGATATTGTTCAAACTTCAAAGCCGAGCAATACAGCTACCAGAGATAGACCACCTCGTAACCCCAGCAATGTCAGTGGTAGTCGAGGTATGACAAAAGATTCAACTGTCAAATCTGAAGCATGAGCACCGGCAATGACATATGCTATTTGTGCACGTGAGGATGTCTCTGCACCTGACGTTATTACTAGTATTCTTTCTCTTCTTAATACTGATATAACTGTTTTATTGATCCCGGTTCAACTTATTCATATATCTGCACAATTTTAGTGTCTAGTAAGAATTTACCCATTGAGTCAACTGAAGTTAAAGTATCGAACCCCCTAGGCTAGTATGTGATGGTGGATAAAATTTGCAAGAATTGTACATTAATAATACGGGGTTACTGTTTTCCTGCTGACTTGATGTTATTACCGTTTGATGAATTTGATGTAATTTTGGGTACGGATTGGTTAACTCAACATGATGCGGTGGTAAATTGTAAATAGAAGCATATTGTATTAAAATGTCAGAACAATGAATTGCTCTGTATTGAACCTGATAAATTGGACGGATTGTCTAATGTGATATCAGCCATGTCAGCATAGAAATATGTCAGAAATGAGTATGATGCTTATCTTGCTTATGTGTTGGACACTAAAGTATCTGAATCCAAGATTAAATCAGTGCCAATGGTATGTGAATATCTTAATGTGTTTCCGGAAGAATTACCCGGATTACCGTCAGTCAGAGAAGTTGAAATTTCTATAGATCTTGTTCGGGGAACAACATCGATATCTATAGTACCCTACAGAATGGCTCTGACAAAATTAAAGGAGTTAAAAGCACAGTTGCAAGAACTGATTGACAGAGGTTTTGCTCGACCTAATTTTTCACCTTGGGGTGCGCCGGTTCTGTTTATTAAGAAGAATGATGGATCCTTAAGGCTATGTATTGATTATCGACAGCTTAATAAAGTCACAATTAAGAATAGGTATCCACTGGCTCGTATTGATGACTTGTTTGATCAGTTGAAGGGTGCTACAGTATTATCAAAAATAGATCTATGTTCTGGTGCCAAAAACAGCCTTTAGAACCAGGTACAGACATTATGAATTTCTTGTGATGCCGTTTGGCTTGACAAATGCACCTGTAGTGTTCATGGATTTGATTAATAGAATTTTCAGACTGTATCTGGATAGATTTGTTGTATTCATTGACGACATTTTGGTATATTCCTGAGATGAAACCGAGCATGCTAATCATTTGAGAATTGTTCTACAAACCTTACGTGAGAAACAACTGTATGCTAAATTTAGCAAATGTGAATTTTGGCTTCGGGAAGTTGGTTTTCTTGGACATATTGTGTCTACTGAAGGCATTAGAGTGGATTCAAATAAAATTTCAGCTATTGTTAATTAGAAACCACCGAGAAATGCATCTGAAGTTAGAAGTTTTCTGGGATTAGCTGGTTACTATAGAAGGTTTCTGAAAGGATTCTCGATGATAGCTTCGTCGATGACACGACTATTACAGAAAGATGTGAAATTTGAATGGACCGATAAATGTCAGCAGAGTTTTGACAGATTGACAGCCTTGTTGACTGAAGCACCCATTCTAGTTCAGCCTGAATCAGGTAAGGAATTTGTAATTTACAGTTTATGCTTCTAGACAGCTTAAGCCACATAAAAAGAAATATCGGATACATGATCTTGAATTAACAGCTATTGTATTTGCTTTGAAAATTTAGCGACACTACTTGTTTGGTGAAAAATATCACATATTCACTGATCATAAAAGTTTAAAGTACTTGATGCCGCAAAAATATTTGAATCTAAGATAACGGGGATGGCTTGAATTGTTAAAAGATTATGATTTGGTAATTGATTATCATCCGGGAAAAGCAAATGTAGTTGCAGACTCTCTGAGTAAAAAGTCTCTGTTTGCTTTATGAGCAATGAATACCCGATTGTCATTGTCTGATGATGGTTCAATCTTGGCTGAGCTAAAAGCTAAACCGATGTTTCTGCAACAGATTTGTGAAGCTTAGAAAAGTGATAGTGAGTTGTAAGTTAAACGGGTACAGTGTGAATCAATTTTTGATTCAGAATTTCAGATTGGACTAGATTATTGTCTGTTATTTTAGGGCAGAGTCTGTGTACCAAAGAATTCCGAGCTTGTAAAAAAGATTTTTGATCGCTGAAATCAGAGCTTTAAAAATTTGTAAAAGAATTATCGAACTTGGAGACTAACTCTGACAACGATTAAAGGTAAGTGTACCTATCGAACAGTAGTATAGCTTAGGCAGGACTGAATTATCGAACCCAAAGGAACTAAAGGTACTAATACTAACTTTCTTTTTATTATTTAGCCTTAAAACGGAGTGAAGTTACTTTTAAACTAAATTGACGAGAACTAAACTAAGGACACAAAGACAAAAAAGGATGAATTGGAAAATAACTTGAAGAAAAACTCAATTGATCAGAACGATACCCTCAGGAAGAATCCACCTAGACTTCACTTGTTATCTAACCTTTAATTATATGATCTCTTTACTTAGCTTGATCTGTAGGACTCCCTAACCTATATTAAACCCTCTCTCGAGGTGAATAACGTCTAACCCTAGGTTAATTAGTGGAACTCTCGTTCGCTTGTAATAACCCCCTAGGATAGCAGTAAATCGATCAACGGATTCCCATATTAGGTTTCACCCTAATCCGACAAAATCTCTAACCCTATCTCTAGGTGTTCGATCAACTCCGCTTAATTATGTTAGATCTTCTCTTAGGCAGGGTCTATTCCTCCTCCACATAAGCACATTAGATTTGGATTAAGCAACATAATTAAGAACAAACTAAGTAATTCATCATATAACTTAAAAAATCAAATAACAAGATTTGTCTAGGTTTCATCCCCTTCAGGTATCTGAGGGGTTTAGTTCATAATGAATAAAGAAAACATCGCAAGAGAAAAGATAAAACAAAACATAAGAAATTCCTAAAACCTCCTGAAGGAATTGAAGGAGAATTTCGCCGTCTTGAGTATAATTCCGGCTTCTTGGGATGGATCAACTGGCTATCCTCATGTTATTTCCTAGCTCTGACCTTCTCGGCTTTGCTCTTTGGCCTAGCTTTCGATGCCTTTCAAAGGTGGTACTTGGGGGATATATATAGGCTCTTGGAATGCGATTCTTTCTCCCTAAGTATCCTTTTCCGACTGAAATTGCTCTTTCCAGCGACAGAGGCACGACCATGGCACACGCCCGTGTGTATCGAGACCAGACCGTGTTCGAACTTCTAAAGTGAGGCACGACCATGTGAGGCGGAGTTGAGGCCGTGCTCTAGGTGTTGTCGAGGCACGACCGTGCGGGCTTTGGGCCAGGCCGTGTCAATTTCATGCTAAGGCCCAATTACTCTGTTTTAGGCCAATTTTGTGTTCTTTTCATCCTCGGGTGCTTTCCTGGGTCTAAGGCATGAAAAGAAAGGATTACAAGCACCTTTTTATACAAATCAAGGAATAAATCATCAAAAGGTAAGCTAAATGTGGGATTAAAATATGTTACTTTTACGGTTTATCAAATACCCCCACACTTAAGCTTTTGCTTGTCCTCAAGCAAAATTCTTAATTTACAATTAAAACGAACATTCCATAATTCCCAATTCCTATCAACAATGCCTCATCATAATTCATAGATAATTCATACATGGATAATTCATTGCAAAGAGTCCTAAAGATTTAAACGAGATAAGTCATTATTTTGTATCTTGAAAACATAGGTGCCTCCCTTTATTTAAATGACTACCTTTTCAATTCAAAACCGACAAGAATTGATGTCCTCACTAAGGATTCACTCAAATCACTCTAAAGTGTTTAAGGTTCAGGAAAAGATCGCTCATAAGTCGAACCTGAGAAGTTAATCCCATAGGCTTGCCTGAAAATCAAATCTCCACCACTGTAATATGAGATGATAAACAGATCAAAAGGTCTTTGTTAGGGTTGTAACGGGGCTAGGGTTAAAGGTGTGGTTAAAGGCCGAAATTAGAAGGTTAGAATCGAGATCGAGTTGACGAGTACCTTCCTAAAAAAAAACTAAAATATTATCCATTGAAAAGTAATAATCCTACTAATACGAGCTTTTCTTTTGAAAATAGACTTTGATTTGGTAAGCTCACTACTAATATTGAATACTTTGAAAATTTTTTTTAAGAACAAACTAAGTAATACAAAATTTAAATATCAGAATAATAACTTCGATAACTGATCAAATCAAATCTCGATTAAGGGATAGTTAAAAGAAAGGGTAGTAACAATTACAAAGGGACTTTGGGTTAATATTAGTAGGTAAGTCAATAAAAAGGGTTTTGTTAGGTTCAACGGGGTTCACTAGGGGTTAATTGTAAAGGTAGGCTATTTAGTGGTGTAAGTGGACTAAAAAATAGATGCCTTTATCATCTCTGTAATATCAACTCAAAAATGTGGTCTCAACCTCCATAAATGAGGCAAGTTTTAGAATAACAGTTCATAGTTGCACACTCATAATCAAAAAATGAGCATGAAAAAGAATATATGCTTTATAAGGTTCAAATACTCACAAAAAATAATGGGTGTTTTGACATTATCCTTGTGAATTTCAAATTTCAAGGTAATATTCAAATTTAGGTTAGCAACCTAGCAAAATTTTAATTCGTGAAAAAGAGACTTATCATGCTTAATTCTCTAGTATTCCTTTAAATTTAATCAACAATGCATAATTAACTATGACTTATTCTAAAACATGTCAATAATAATCACAAATCATCAAAAATTTCATCCTAATTAGTAATATGAGAACTTTGCATAAAAACAAGACTAAATCAGGGATTTGAGAATAATGAAAAATCCTTTTACCCCCCACACTTAAGATGTACATTGTCCTTAATGTACGAAGATAAATAATGACAATTAGTGATCAATCAAAGAGATAAGAGGGGAAAGTGTACTTCCTGGATTCACTGACGAGATCCTTGAGGATGTGGACAGTGTGTGGCATCAGGTGACTTTTGTATTTTGCCTATTTGTGCTTTTGTGTAGGTGGAATATATGATTTATTCTGCAAAGTCGCTTGTTAATGATCTTTTTGTTGACATCGATATGTTTTTAGGGATGCTTGAATAATTGGATAGTCAATGATAAAAATTTGCAATAAAAGTTAAAATTAAACAACGTAAAATAAAGTCTTAAAAATGAAAAAAATATAATTAAAGAATCAAATTAAAAGGACTCAGAGGTCTTCATCGTTGGTTGGAGCCGGTGGTGGTGCTGATGATGAAATGTGGAGGTGCTGGCATATTTGGTGGAGAGTCGCCTCTAATCCATCAAAGCACCATGCATTTTCAGCGAAATGCATGTCGAACCGATCAAGTTGAGCAGAGATGTCTGCTAATGATGTTGCTGCTCGGTATGAGTGTTGGGTTGGATTTGGTGCCTCCTCTAATGGTGGTGGGACATCGTTAAGAATGTCCTCATCCTCTCCCTCGTTCATGGGTGTCTGCAGTTTGTATTGAGGGGGGTTGGTACCTCGACGTTGTTAGATCATCCTCATGTGTAGCATCATCTAGATGCCTTGAGGTACCATGTTGCCTATCAGTGTGAGGGAGGTGATCTGATCGTCGGAGTTTAGGAGGTTGAAGTGTCGAGCCAGCCTCGTAATTTATGGCCCCATTGACAAAATCCTTTTCCTGTGCGGCTCTGTTTGATGTTGAGTTGCGCTTGCGATAAAATATGCCAAGTCGAAAACATGTCCTTCAGACATGCATGATAGGAAGTAGACGTCGTGCTTGTTTACGACGCCGGTGATTTCTCTGTGACCTGTGATAGTATACGCGAGAATGGTGTAAATATACCTTAGGGCCGGGGGAAGTGCCATCGCCTTAGAGCAGCTGGGGTCGTAATGGCTTGTAGGGGGCGTAGGCTATGCCAACATTCGAGCGGAGTGTAGTGGAGCTCACGGTTTAATCCGGCAAGTGGGTATTCTTCTATGAAGTCCGGTGTGTAAAGTCCGAGAGCTATGCCGAATTGTGGTATACTTAATCGACACACTGAGCCCCCTAGACGGAATTGAATAGCACCTGGGTCGTCGAACTGAGTTGTCACTGCTTGCAAAGTGAAGGTGGTGCAGAATTCTAGTGTAAGCTCCATAAATGTGGGTTCGTTGATTCTGAAGAACTCTCACAGTTCGGTTGAGAGGAGTGCTTGAATGTCAGTTTTGAGCCCAACTTACTGCACTGCTTTCCAGTCAATGCGTCTACTGGTGCCTATGGGTTTACCCCGGATTGCTTTGTACCTTTCATCCTGAGTTGATTGAGGGAATCGGAGAAATGGGTGTCGAAGTTCGGTGGAGGCACTTGTGGGCGATGATCCGAGCCCCTTTCTTTTCTTGCTTGGGGCGGATCGTTTGGTTCGTGATGACGACATGGTACCTGAAAAAAATGATCAGATAATAAAAGAACAAGTTCCTTAACCAATGTATTTCATATCAAACTATAATCAATATGTATTCGATATCAGTGATTCATTTTGATCAAGAAAAATGTTAAATTTTATGTCTAAGAATGGAATCAATCAACAACCAAAATCAAATTATTCATGAATGTTGTGAGAACAATCACTAACTAAAAAAAATCAGGGCTAACAAAATGAAAAAATAAAGCTACAATCAAAGTTTTATGGGGACTTAAACCAAAAAGAAATCATGCTTTTCAAAACTAAATCTAACAAAATATGAAAATAAATACAAATGCCATAATTTTCAACAAGAATAAAGGCAAGAAAAGGGAACCAGGGATGGGGGAGACGATCAGCACGGGCGTAGCACGGCGGTGGCGTGGGCTTTTATGGCATGAACACGATGATGGCGTGGGCGTGGGGCTTGGTAGCACGGCTGTGGTGCGGCCGTGTGGAAGGTTTTGGTTGGTTTTTTTGAAGAAAAAGGCGAGGGGAGGTGGTTTTAAGGGAAGGGGAATGGTTGTGCGGTCGGGTTTGGGGAGAAGGGGGTTTAAGACCGATTTTAGGGTTTGATTTTGGGGAAGATGACGGTTAGATTTTATTTATAGGGGATGGGGCACGGTCCGGTGACATACTCGTGTCATTTTGAAATAGCCCGTGCTTTTCGCGTTTTTCAGGATTGGGCGTGTTCAGGGTTATTGGCACGGCCTTGTGTTCATTAGGCACGCCCGTGCTGGTCAAGTCAGTATGTTGGCACGGTAAGTTCACACGGCCGTGTCTATCCCGTGTGTGGCAAGTCAGTATCTCAGCACGGGAGTCGAGCACGGCCATGGGTGGCTCGTGGTGTGCAAGTCAGTATCTTCTCACGGTTTGGGGGCACGGGCGTGTTCTGCCCGTGATGTGCAAGTCAGTAGCTTCACACGGTTAGATCACACGGGCGTGTTCTGGTATCGCAGCCTGTGTTGACGATAGAAATTTTTCCCTGGTTGGGCACGGCTTATGGCACGACCGTGAGTCGTCCCCTGTTTTGTACACGGTCATTGACACGCCCGTGTTCAAGGCCGTGTTTAAATTCCTGCATTTTCTGTTAGACTATTTTAGGGTAGTGTTAGAAAGATAAGAAAAACAAAGACAATGTTAATGTTTTAGTGCTCGGGTTGCCTCCCGAGAAGCGCTTGTTTATAGTCTTAAGCTAGACTTTCCCTGTTTTCAATTCTAAAGAAGGCTCATGGAGCAGAAGCTCCTCTCTCATATCTCCGGGGTCTGCACTGTTATAAATTTTAAGTCAGTGACCATTTACCTTGAATGTACCTTCAGTGGGATGAGTTACCTCGATGGTGCCGTATGGAAAAATTGTTTTGATCATGAATGGGCCTGACCATCTTGATTTCAGCTTTCCCGGGAATAGTTTAGGCCTTGAATTGTATAGTAGGACCAGGTCTCCTACTTTGAATTGTTTTGATCTCTTGAGACGAGCATCGTGTCGTAACTTTGTTGCTTCTTTGTACAGTTTTGAGTTCTCATAAGCTTCTGTTCTCCATTCGTCTAGCTCGTTCATCTGAATCATTCTTCTCTTTCCTACAATTTTGAGGTCAGAATTCAGGAATTTTATTGCCCAAAAAGCTTTGTGTTCCAATTCGAATGGTAAATGACAACTTTTCCTGTATACAAGTTTGTAGGGGGATGTCCCTAAAGGTGTTTTAAATGCTGTTTTATAGGCCCATAAAGCATCATCTACTTTTAATGCCCAGTCTGTTCTATTTGATTCAACGGTTTTTTCTAGAATGCGCTTAAGTTCTCGGTTTGCTACCTCAACTTGCCCATTGGTTTGAGGATGATATGTAGTTGCTGTCCTGTGGTATACTCCATATTTTTTTAGAACTTTTTCAAATTGAGTATTGCAGAAGTGAGTACCCCTATCATTAATAATTGCTCTAGGTGCGCCAAATCGGGAGAACAGTTTCTTAAGGAACTTGACTACTACCCTAGCGTCATTGGTAGGTAAAGCTTCCGCTTCTACCCATTTTGACATGTAATTGACTGCCACTAGGATGTACTTGTTTCCAAATGAACTAGGGAATGGTCCCATGAAATCGATACCCTATACATTAAATATTTCACATGATAACATATATGTTTGAGGCAATTTATCTCGTTTAGAAATATTACCTGTTCGTTGGCATCTATCACATGAAGTAACATACCTGTTGGCATCTTTAAATAGAGTGGGCCAGTAAAAACCTGACTCGAGTATTTTGTGTGCTGTCTTAATACCACTGTTGTGTCCTCTTGATGGTCTTGAATGACAATGCTCGAAGATTTTGTTTGCTTCTGTCTTTGTAACATATCTCCGAATTACCTGATCTGCACATATGCGGAAAAGAAAGGGATCTTCCCAAAAATAATTTTTCACATCAGCAAAGAATCGCTTCTTTTGGTGATGTGTTAATTTTTTTTGGCATGACATTAGCTGCTAAATAATTTGCAATATTTGCAAACCATGGTACCTCAGAATGTGTTATAGAACGGAGTTGTTCTTCGGGAAACGAGTAATTTATTTCACTTTCGTCGAGCTATTTGGTGTGTGGATTTTCAAGTCTAGAAAGGTGATCTGCTGCAAGATTTCGGCTCTCCTCTTATCTTGTATATCCAAGTCGAATTCCTGCAAAAGTAAAATCCACCGTATGAGTTTGGTTTTGCATCAGGTTTGTTTAAAAGATAATGAAGAGCTGAATGATCAGTGTAAACGACAACTTTAGACAATACTAGGTACTGTCTAAATTTATCAAAAGCAAAAACTACAGCTAACAATTCTTTTTCTGTGGTGGTGTAATTTTCTTGTGCTGGTGTTAATGTTCTGCTAGCGTAGTAAATTGGCTGAAAATGCTTGTCTCTTCGTTGTCCCAAAACTACACCTACCGCAAAGTCACTTGCATCACACATTAGTTCAAAAGGTAAATTCCAATCAGGTGCAATTATGATCGGCGCATTTATTAATCTATCCTTAAGGATATTAAATGCATCTAAACATTCCTGGTTGAAATCAAAAGGAACATCCTTTTCTAGTAATTTTGTAAAAGGCTTAGCTATTTTAGAAAAATCTTTAATAAATCTTCTATAGAACCCTGCGTGTCCTAAAAAGCTTCTAATAGCCTTAACAGAACTAGGGGGAGGTAGTTTTTCTATGGTTTCAACCTTTGCTTTATCTACCTCAATGCCTTTACTAGAAATCTTATGTCCTAACACAATTCCTTCTCTAACCATAAAGTGACATTTTTCCCAATTCAAGACAAGGTTTGTTTCCTCACATCTCATTAGAACTCGTTTTAAATTTTTAAGGCAAAGATGAAAAGAATTACCGAATACCGAAAAATCATCCATAAATACCTCCATGATGTCTTCCACGAGTTCGTCAAAGATTGCCAACATGCAACGTTGAAAAGTAGCAGGAGCATTACATAATCCAAAAGGCATTCTACGATAAGCAAACGTACCGTATGGGCATGTGAATGTCGTTTTTTCTTGATCTTCAGGAGCTATGGGGATTTGGAAGTAGCCGGATAGTTCATCCAAGAAGCAGTAGTACATATGCCCTGATAATCTTTCCAACATTTGATCTATGAAAGGTAGAGGGAAGTGATCTTTTCTGGTGGTGTCGTTCAGCTTCCTATAGTCTATACAGACTCTCCACCCTGTAACTGTTCTTGTGGGAATTAACTCATTCTTTTCATTGGCATTACCGTCATTCCTCCTTTCTTTGGAACTACCTGCACAGGACTTACCCAAGTGCTGTCAGAAATAGGATAAATTATTCTTGCATCTAGAAGTTTAATTACCTCAGCTTTGACAACTTCTTTCATGTTGGGATTTAATCTTCTCTGAGGTTGCACACACGACTTATATTCTTCCTCCATTAAAATTTTGTGGGTGCAGAATGCGGGGCTTATTCCCTTGATGTCAGAAATTTTCCAAGCTATGGCTTTTTGTGCTCTCTTAGTACCTTTACCAGCTCCTCTTTTTCCTTGGGTTCTAATTTTGCAGAGATGATTACTGGTAAAGTAAGATTGTCCCCGAGGAATGCGTATTCTAAGTGTTTTGGTAACTGTTTTAATTCTAATTTAGGGGGCTCTTCGATGGAGGGTTTCTATTTTAATTTTTCATCATTTTCTATGCTTTCTTCTTTCGTTTGTTTGGATAATGATGTATTCAGATTCAACTCATTGTCCTCATCTTCTCCCCTCTCTTCTTGAGTCAGGCACAGTTCCATTGTGTCGTCATGTATGATTTCCTGTAATGAATGTTGAATGATATGATCAGTAGTATCAACAAAATAACATGAATCATCTTGTTCTTTAGAATAGCATATGGCATCATAGATTTGAAAAATGATTTCTTCATCACCTATCCTCAGTGCGAGTTTAAAATCACCTACATCAATAACAGCTCTAGCAGTGGCTAAAAAAGGACGGCCTGATATTAAAGGAACATTAATGTCTTCATCCACGTCTAACACAACGAAATCAACAGGAAAAATAAATTTATCAATTTTTACCAAGGCATCTTCGATAACTCCTCTAGGATATTTAATGGATCTATCTACTAACTGAATACTCATCCTAGTGCTTTTTGGTTCCCCAAGATCTAGTTGTTTAAACATTTTGTAAGGCTTTAAATTAATACTGGCACCTAAATCAGCTAATGCTTTCTTAATATTCAAGCTACCAATTAAACAAGGGATAGTAAAACTTCCTGGGTCTTTTAATTTGGTTGGCAACTTATTTTGGAGGATGGCTGAACACTCCTTATTAAGTTCCACTATTGACACTTCTTCAAGCTTCCTCTTATTCGTCAAGAGTTCCTTTAAAAATTTTGCGTCGGCATCTGTGAGATTGCTTCAACAAAAGGTAAGTTAATATGTATTTGTTTGAAAAGTTCAAGAAACTTACCGTATTGGGCATCAAGTCGTTCCTTTTTTAACTTTTTCGGATATGGAATTGGTGGTTTGTTCTCATTGCGTAATGGAGTTACTTCTTCAATCCTCTCATCGCTTGCCTTGTTGTTCTTGTTTGGGGTTTGTTTCTTCGGTTCTCCTAATTCCTTTCCACTTCTTAGTGTGACTACTTTTACCTGTTCTGTTCCTTTAGGAAAAATTTCAGCTCGTATCTCACAGACAATCTTCGTAAGCATTCCAACTGTCTTAGTGAGTTCCCCAAATGATTCGGTAAAATTTTCAATTGATGCTTGTTGATCTTTAAGGGTTCTCTTGATATCTTGTAGGTGTTTTTCTGTATTTGCTGATTCCTCTTCGTGGATTTGTGTCTGCTCTTGTGGATAGGGCAAATTTTGGAAGTTCTGAGGAGGTTGTTGCCTTTGATTTCCTTGATTGCCTTGACCTCTCCACGAAAAATTTGGGTGGTTCCTCCAACCTGGATTGTAAGTGTTACTATAAGAATTATTATTGGATTAGAAATTATTACCTATATAGTTCATCTGTTCGTCCTCTGCTCCTAGTTGGTAAGGTGGGTACTCAGGATTCGCCACGTTTCCACCTGTGTCGCATTGCATGACTGGATGTGCCTGTGAAGAGCATAAGCTGTCAAGCTTTTTATTCATCATCTCGATCTGCGTTGATAGCATGGTCATGGCATTGACATTGAAAACTCCTGCTGATTTCGTTGGTTTAGTCCTTGAAGCCTGCCATTGATAATTGTTTAGTGACATCTCCTCTATGTCTGGGACATGGCCTCAGCACCAAGTTGAAATTTCGTATAACACCATATCTGGGATATGGCTTCGGTGTTGAATATGAGAATCATATAAGACCATATCCGGGATATGGCATCGATACTTGAAGTGTGATCCCGTATAAGACCATATTTGGGATATGGCATTGGCATTCAGAGGTGACCCCGTGTAAGACCACATCTGGGATGTGGCATTGGCTTTGAATTTATATTAATGACGATGAACAAGCGTATTTGAGTATCCCTAGTGATTAATGGGATAATTAGATAAGTTTGGGAAATAGAAATGAGATTAGTACTAAAGTCATGTGAATGAGTGAATACAAGTACTCGTAAGAAATTTACGTGGAATTTTTACGATATGTGGCATGGTATGTTTTAGATAAGAACAAGTATGAGTAAGTTATGTCAAAGTGCTTATGACTTTGTGTGGTTATCTAATGCCATGGATTGATGTCATTATGAGCTTTTTGTTGCTATTTATTTTCATGCAAACTTACTAAGCTTTATGCTTACCCCTCTCATTTCCCTTTTCCTTGTAGCATTGCCAAGATAACTCAAGGATCGTGGGACGTCAGAGTTCAGAAATCGCACTATTGATATCTCTTTGGTATAACAAAGTTAGATTTATTTTGAGTATGACATGTATAGGACTTGAGTATTTTGTTATGTCATATTTATTAGCCAAAGTGTTGGCTATTTATGTTATCAAACTCATTTTGTAAATGGTCATTGAAATTGGGCCAATACTTACCAAGTTTATGTGTATGTTCAAGGATTATAAAATTCATAAAGTGTATGCTTGTGTGGACGCTTTGACTTGAGTTCTTAGAAATGCTTTAGAGTCATGAGTTACGCCAAATTGAATTGGTATAAGTATGGTTGCTATGTAGGGTGGCATTTGGCTTGGTATAGCCTTTTTAGTGTCCACAAGGGTAGACACACGAGTGTGTGTCTAGGCCGTGTGTGATACATGATCGGCCCCATGGGCGTGTTGATCAATCGTGTGTCCCCTTGTGGGCTAGGTTTACAAGTCAGTAAGCTCAGCATTAAACACACGATCAGAGACACGACTGTGTGTCCCAGCCGTGTGAGAGGCACGACCTTAGACATGGGCGTGTGCCCAGGCCGTGTGAAGTTTGCACTTAAAATGTGGAATTTAATTCGACACATGGTCTAAGGACACGGGCGTGTGCCTTGGCCGTGTGACCATAATGAGATGATGACATCATAAACAAAATGCCAAGGTTTTGGCACACGGGCTAAGACATGGGTGTGTCGAGGCCGTGTGAGGGACATGGGCCAGGGACATGGGTGTGTGTCCGACCGTGTGTATTAAGTTAGTGTCGACCACGGGTGAGGAGCTCAGACATGTCTAAGGGGCACACGGGTGTGGCCCTTGAATAACACGGCGTGGCCCTTGAGTAACACGGGCGTGTGGCCCTTGTTTTGGCAAAACTTTTCTAAGCGCGTAAAAGTTTCTGATTAATTTCTGAAACCTTCTGGAAGTATGTTTAAGACCTCGCAGGCCTAGGATGAGTATGTTATGGGATTGAATGGAAAGTTTTTAAGATGAAAAGAAATTTTATAGCCCGAAACGTCATGTTTAAGCAAGTTGAGCTAGGTAATGCCTCGTATCCGGTTCCGGCTTCGAACACGGGTAAGGGGTGTTACAGTTTCTGATCATCAGAAATCTTATGCAGATCTTAAATGAAAAGAAATAGAATTCCAAATTGGCGACAAGGTATTCTTAAAAGTTTCACCGTGGAAGAAAGTTCTTCGATTTAGCTGTAAAGGAAAACTAAGTCCACGATTTATCGGGCCATATGGGATTACTAAAAGAATAGGACATGTTGCGTACCGATTGGCATTACCGTCAGAGCTTGACAGAATTCACAATGTTTTCCATGTGTCTATGTTGCGATAGTATCGGTTAGATCCTTCACATGTTATGTATCTAACGGAGGTTGAGATTTAGCCTGATATGACTTACAGTGAAGAACCGATCAAAGTTCTAGCATATGAGGCAAAAGAATTGAAAAATAAAAAGGTAGCTTTAGTAAAAGTCCTCTGGCCACGACACGGTATAGAAGAGGCTACCTGGGAACCAGAGGAAACAATGAGAAAGCAATATTCGAACCTCTTTACTGGTAAGATATTCGAGGTCGAAAATTCTTTAAAAGGAGAGTTGTAACAACTCGTTTTTAGTGAAATCGAAACAGTGGTTTCGGGACCACAAATACGAGTCCAGAAGAAAAATTATTTTAATATTATTTTATGATCTGCATTTTAATTGAAATATCGTATGAAAAATTTGTATTGAAATTTTACCGATTTCATTTTTAATTGGTAAAAAGGACTAAATTACATGAAAAACAAAAGTTGAGTTCTAGTAGTTATAAGTATCAAATATATAGAATTCAAAATTTGAGGTCCTTATATGGCAGATAGACCATTAAGAGGAGTTAGTAGATAAGTATGATGATTCATCCATGGAAAATTAAATAAAAAAAATGACTAAATTGGAAATATGAAATAATAAAAGATGATATTTTAATTAAATAAGAAATATAATCATTTTATATCATCTTTCCCAAATTAAAGACATGGAAACCCTAGTTTGAAGCTTGAAGATAAACAAGCTTATTTTGGCTCAATTAGGTGAGTATTCAAGTCTCGTTTTTAGTAATTTTTATGTTTCCGAGATCGTAATAGCTTAATTTAACTATCTCGGGGATTAATTTGCAAAGTTATCAAAGTACTAGGGTTTTTCCATGGATGAATATAGTTAATTTATGAAGTTTTATGGTAGAAAATGAAAGGTTGTTGATAGATAAACAACTTTTGTAAATGAAATTTTGATGAAATTATGATTTAGGGACTAAATTGAAAAGTTATAAAATCCATGGAAAAATTCTAAATTTCGTGAAATATATGAGCTGCTATTGTGACATGTGAAAATCGACTAGGCTTGGAACAAGTGTGAAAATCGATTTCAGAGCCTAAGGACGAAATCATAATTAAATAAAAGTATATGGGCAAAATGGTAATTTTGCCTAAGACGTGAATTGAATTGAATTGAATATGAATTGTATTAAATTGAGTTAAATTTTCTCATATAGATCTTGAAAGACAAAATACGAAATTAGATTGAAGAAAAGAGAGAGTGTCGGATTAGTAGACAACAAGTCAATAAACACTTGTCAAGGTAAGTTCGTGTAACGAAATTGTATATTTATATATTTGAATTGAATGTTGTGTCTGTGATATGCTATTCTGATAAACTGATTTGAGTTTAGGAAAATTGATATGTATGTTTGACTATTTTGTAAAAACATGTATGATATTTGTATACAAGCACGTGGGGTCATGTTAACTCTGTTATATCTGTATATCTGTATTCTGTATCTATACATGGGGTGGGATTTGTATATGTGGAGGAAGTGTTTTGTGAGGTGACATATCACCGATATACGGATAGTTTGGCTACAAACTACTCTAATAGGTGTCGTAAATACACTATGTGGTGTGTAAGGATGTGTGAGTGTTTTATACCCCACATTTTGTGTTGGAATGGTCGGAGATGGTGTGTAGAGGATGGGGGTAGGACTTTGCATATCTGTATGTTTCTAATAATCAGATTCTGATATAATCTGATTCTGTTAAGGACTTATGTCAGCTTCTGTTCTGATATACTGAGAAATCTGAGTTTATGTGTATGTATGACTCTGTTTAGTTACACACTGAGTTTATGAACACTCACATCTGTTTGTCTATTCTATTTAGGTAGCCCTTAGACATACCACTAGCTCGCAAACTGGTTTAATTAACGATTTTATTTAAATTCTGGATTATTTTGAGAGTTTTGTAATTTATAGATTCTCTGGACTATTGGTTTTAATTTCGGGATTTTGATATGGTCTAGATTATTATTCTGCGTCTTTTAACAAAATGATTTACAAGAAAAAAGGTTTTTACGCAAACATATTTTTTTACTAAAAACACAAGCTCATATTTCAAATATAACGATTTCTAACTTCCGCTACCAGATAAGTTTTATTGTATGAGTATACTATCAATGTTTTCCTTAATGAATATAATAGAATTAATGTGTTTTTATAAAATGTGGACTCTCTTTTAGTAACAAATTATTAGAGAAATTTCAACACGGTAAAATTGGTTACAAAACCCTTCTTCGTAACATTCCCATATTCAGCCATAACATCTAGGTCGGGTTTGGGGTGTTACATTTAGTGGTATCAAAGTTAGGTTGCAAAACTCGGGCTGTGAATTTTGGGTTCAAAATTATAATTGTAAAAGAACTGGCTTTTAAACAAAGTTTATTTCTTTTTGAGTTAAGTATGTGGTACACTAAGTCTCTGGCACCAATCATGTAAGTACTTCTGAACTTAGAAATACTGTAGTTAGAACTGTCTGAAACTATACTGAGTTAGTTAGAGACTAAAACTTTTGAAAGATCTCTGAAACTTTTGATAAATGTCTGAAGCATAAAACATTTGCTAATAAACACTAAAACTGATGCATAAATTAAATATAGATAAAATTTTAAAACAATGAGCACTCTTGTAACGCGTGGTCATGGTACTCGTGGGGGCAGTGGGTGCCGTAGGGGGACTCGAGCTGAGTCTTCCTCATTGGGCAATGTGCCAAATCTAGATACGAGCGAGAATCTGGCTACACCTACTGCCGAGACCGGGTCTCAAAGCCACTTAGCTAGGGACGGCGCACTGTCTTAAGCTATATTGAGAGTTTTGGAGAGGGTCGTTGGACCCCATTCTGGATCTAAAGGCCGTGGGTCAGTAATTGAACGACTCCGGTTCAATGGAGTTGAACTGTTTAGGGGTGTTTCTGGAGTCGCCCCTACCGTGGCTGAATATTGGTTGGAGGCTACCGAAAGAATAATGAATGATATCGACTGCACTTCTATGCACAAACTAAAGGGTGCAGTTTCTTTGCTTTGCGACAAGGCATACCAGTGGTGGTTATCGGTTTAGGAAGGTACTCAACCGAATCATCTTAATTGGGATTATTTCAAGACTGCCTTTGAGGGGAAGTATGTGGGAGCGAGCTATGTAGATGCTCGTAGGCGTGAGTTCATGAATCTTATATAAGGTGATAGGATTGTGGCCGAGTATGAGGCTGAATTTTTGAGACTGAGACACTATGCTCAAGGGATGGTGGCATCTGAGTATGAAAAGTGTGTTCATTTTGATGATAATTTGAGGGAAAATTTGCGGGTTTTGATAGCTCTACAGAGGAAGCGAGAGTTCACCATTCTGGTAGAAAAGGAGAAGATTGCCGAAGAGGTTAAGCGTGTGGAGCGCCAGAATAGGGATTGTGAGAGAGGCAAGAATAAGAGGGATTCAGAGCTCTCTAGTTTTGCTCAGAGGCATAAGAAACAGGCCATACCTGATGGGTCTTCTAGAATAGGAGTTCCAGTTGCTCTTATTGGGGCTCAGCCATGCAGTGACTGTGGTAGGAGCCATCTGGGTGAGTGTTGGAGGAGATTAGGAGCATGTCTACGTTGTGGATCAATGGATCATCAGATTAGAGAGTGCCCACAGCATTCTAATCAGATGCATGCTTCGGGTCCGAGTTTTGTTCAGCCTCAGAGTGTAGTACAACAGCCACCTAGCAGCCGTGGTCCGGCCAAGGGTGGTAATGGTTTAGGTAGATGACAGATAGCACTGGGCAGAAGTGCTAATCAGACTGAGACGAGGTAGCTTATATTGGTTTATGCTGCTCGACGCTAAGAGGACAGAGACACCCTTGATGTGATTACAGGTACGTTCCTTATTTTTGATGTCCCTTATATTGCTTTTATAGATATAGGGTCAACACACTCCTATATAGCTAGTTCTGTCTCTGGAAATTTAGGGATTCCTGTTGAGAGTACTTAAGGTGAGATTTATGTATTGAGTTCGTTCAGTTAGTCAGTTTAGGTGAATAGAATGTATAGGAATGTTCCGCTGGAAGTACAAGGGGTTGTGTTTCCGACAAATCTGATGGAGATACCGTTCGAGGAATTCAATTTGATTTTGGGAATGGACTGGCTGGTAGAGCACCAAGTTAGTTTGAATCGCATAATTAAAAGGGTAGTTCTGAGAACCGAGGATGATGTGGAGGTTGTTGTGATCACTAAGCGTCAGCATTACTTGTCTAACGTAATCTCCGCTCTAGTGGCCGAAAAACTGGTTTGGAAATGGTGTGAAGCATATCTAGCCTTTGTAAATGTTTCAGTTTCTAGGGTCTCTTTTGTCGCGAACATTAGAACAATGAGGGAATTTTTAAATGTATTTCCTGATGAGTTACCGGGTTTACCTCTGAATCGGGATGATGTGGAAGTTGTTGTGATCGCTGAGCATCAGGATTACTTGTCTAACGTAATCTCCGCTCTAATGGCCGAAAAACTGGTTTGAAAATGGTGTGAAACATATCTGGCTTTGTAAGTGTTTTAGTTTTTGGGGACTCTTCTGTCGCGAACATCAGAACAGTGAGGGAATTTTCAGATGTATTTCCTGATGAGTTACCGAGTTTACCTCTGAATCGGGATGATGTGAAAGTTGTTGTGATCGCTGAACGTCGGGATTACTTGTCTAACTTAATCTCCGCTCTAGTGGTTGAAAAACTGGTTTGGAAATGGTGTGAAGCATATCTGGCCTTCGTAAGTGTTTCAGTTTCTGGGGACTCTTTTGTCGTGAACATCAGAACAGTAAGGGAATTTTCAGATGTATTTCCTGATAAGTTACCGGGTTTACCTCCGAATCGAGAAGTTGAGTTTAACATTGAGCTTCTACTAGGTACAGCTCCGGTGTCCATCGTTCTATATCGAATGGCATCGAAGGAGTTTACAAAGTTAAATGCTCAACTTCAAGAGTTTCTGGATAGTGAGTTTATCCGTCCTAGTGTGTCTCCATGGGGGGCATCGATTTTGTTCGTAAAGAAAGACAGTACCATGAGAATGTACATCAATTACCGATAGTTGAATAAGTTAACTATGAAGAATAAGTACCCACTTCCGAGGATCAATGATCTGTTTGATCAATTATGCAGGGCTTCAGTATTCTTAAAGATAGATATCTGTTCTGGGTATCATCAGCTTAAGGTTAAGGAAGCTGATATCTTTAAGATGGTTTTAGGACTCGTTATGGGCACTACGAATTCCTAGCAATGCCTTTTGGTTTGACGAATGCTCTGGCTGCATTCATGGGTCTGATGAACCAGGTTTTCTAGCCTTATTTGGATTAATCCGTCATAGTCTTTATTGACGGTATTCTGGTGTACTCTAAGACCGAGGATGAGCACGATGAGCATCTTAGAGTAGTGCTTCAGATACTACGTGAGAAATATTTCTATGCTAAGTTGAGCAAGTGTGAGTTTTAGTTACGAGAAGTAACATTTTTGGGGCACATGGTTTCTTCTGAGGGGATCCGAGTTGATCCTAGAAATATTGAGGTTGTCCTTGATTGGAAATAGCCTAAGAATGTTTCTAAGATCTGCAGTTTCTATGTGTTGCGGGTTATTATCAGAGGTTTTTTGAGGGTTTTCGTTGATTGCAGCTCCTTTGAATAAGCTTTTACGCAAGAATGCTCCTTTTGTCTAGACTGATATGCAACAATCAAACTTTGAGAAGCTCAAGTCTATTCCGACTCAGGTTCCTATTTTGATTTAGCCTGAATCTAGTAAAGAGTTTGTGGATTATAATGATGCATCGCACATTGGTTTAGGATGTGTACTGATGCAAGATGGTAAGGTTGTGGCTTATGTGTCCCGACAGCTTAAGTTGCACGAGGGAAATTATCTGACGCGCGATCTCGAGTTGAATGCTGTGGTTTTTGCCTTAAAGATTTTGAGACATTATCTGTATGGTGAGAGGTGTATTATCTACACCGATCATAAGAGTCTTAAGTACCTCATTACTTAAAAGGAGTTGAATCTTAGGCAACGTAGATGGATTAAGCTACTCAAGGATTACGATTGCATGATAGAGTATCATCTTGGTAATGCTAATGTGGTGGCCGATGCTCTTAGTCGTAGAGCAATGTTTGCTTGCCTAAGTCTGTTTGAGGATGAGAGTCTGTTAGCTGAGTTGCAAGTTAAGCCGACTTGGATTGGTCAAATTTGGGAAAAACAGTTGGGGGATGACTCTATGGTTTAGCGTTTCTGTCAAGTTGAGAGTGGCAGTACGCCTGATTTTGGGTTGAATAATGATAGGGTTCTATGTTTTCGAGGATGGGTTTGTGTACCGAACGATTCCGATTTTAGACAGTCGATTCTGAGGGAATCACATGGTAGGCCTTATGCTATACATCCCGGTGGAAATATGATGTATCAGGATCTCTGTGAACTGTGTTAGTGGCCATGTTTGAAACTAGAGGTAACAGATTTCGTTACTCATTGTCTGACGTGCCAGTAAGTTAAGACTGAGCACGGGTTGCCTTCGGGTTTGCTCCAACCCTTTAAGATTCCTTTATGGAAATAAGAACATGTAACTACGAAATTCGTTAGTAGGTTACCTTTAACATCTGCTAAGAAGGATTCTGTTTGGATCATCGTGGATCGGTTGACCAAGTCCACCTCTTTCATTCCGGTTTAGATAGATTACTCAGTGCAAAAGTTGGCCAAACTCTACATTTTGATATTGTGAGACTTCACGAGGTTCCGGTTTCGATAATATCTAATAGGGATCATCGCTTCACTTCTTGATTTTGGAAGAAACTTCATGAAGCTCTGGGTTTGAGATTGGACTTCAATATTACGTTCCATCCTCAGACCGATGGTCAGTCTGAGAGGGTGATTCTCATACTGGATGATATGCTTTGGAGTTGTGTGATAGATTTTCAAAGGAGCTAAGAGGATTTTCTGCCTTTAGTTGAGTTCGCCTACAACAATAGTTTTCAGCCTAGCATCCAGATGGCACTTTACGAGGCTCTATATGGTCTTAAGTGTCGTACTCCGCTGTGTTGGACTGAGTTAGGTGAACGACGGGATGTGGGTCCGGAGTTGATTTTTGAGACTGAGGAAAAAGTTAGGTTAATTCATGATCATCTTAAGGCGGCTTCTGATAGACAAAAATCTTATGCAGATATGAAAAGAAAGGATATCAAGTACTCTGTGGATGACTTTATCTTTTTTAATGTATCACCGTGGAAGAAAGTTTTGCGATTCAGATGTAAGGGCAAGTTAAGCCCTAGGTTCATTGGGCTATATTGGATTCTGAAGCGTGTGGGACCTATCGCTTATCAGTTAGAGTTACCTTCGGAGTTAGACCGTATTTATGACGTATTCCACGTCTCTATGTTGAGGTGGTATCATTCTGATCCATCTCACGTTGTTTCTATTGAGGAGATCGAGGTTAGATCAGATTTGACATTTGAGGAGGAGTCGGTTTAGATTTTGGGTTGAGATGTAAAAGTTTGGAGGAGGAAGTCTATTCCGTTAGTTAAGGTTTTATGACGGAATCATGGCACTGAGGAAGCCACGTGGAAGCTGAGGACTCGATGCATCAGCAGTATCCTCATCTGTTCGGATTAGGTAAATTTCGAGGCTGAAATTTTTTTTAGAGGGTAGAGTTGTAATGCCCTGGTTAATTTAAGTTTGTTTCTTGTAACAGCCCAATTACGACCCTAATCAAAACAGTGGTTTCGGGACCACGAAGCTGGAAAAAAAATGTTTAATTATTAATTTGATATGTATGTTATGTGGTTGTACATGTGTTAAAATATTATAGATTAATATTTGTGTTTGGGTGATTAATTTAAGGAAAAAGGACTAAAGCGTATAAGTGGTAAAATTTACCATTTGATTGATTGGGGGGATTAAATAAGGTGTCTTTTAATTAAGGGATTAGTAGTGAAATTATTCATAGTATTTTATATAGTGGACGGCAAGGTGATAAGAAAGATGCAAATCTATTATATTATAATATGGTTAGTGGTATATGTTAATATAATAATATTATATATTATGGAAAATGGATTAAAAACATAAAAGAATTAAGGAATCCTTTGCATGTCATCTTTTTGAGTTTTTGGCCGATTATAACAAAGGAAAAAGAAGAGCAAAAACTCCTTAGGGATTCGGCACTATCAACTAAAATTGGGTAAGTTCAAGTCTTGGATTTTTGGTAATTTTTGCATTTTTGTGATTGTTGATCATTTTCCTATCAAGCCCATGTGAAAATTTTGTGTATTGAACATGAATGTTGGTTCGACCATTGATGAAAATTCATGCTTTATGATGGTTGATGGTTTTAACTAAAATGTATGTGCTAGATTACTACATTTCGAGTTGGAAATTTTGATTAGGTGGAGCATTTAGGATTTAATTTCAAAAGTAGTAAATGGAGGAGTTAGATTTTAGAAATTAGGAAAAATGTGGACTTAAATTAGGCTAAGGAACATTCGGCCTTAGCTTGAAATAGGTAATTTTGGCATATTTTGTATTTTGTGAAAATTTGACTAAATTGTAAGAATGAGTAATGTGAGGGATAAAATGGTAAATTGCGCAATCAAGTAATTATGGATTAATTGAATGGAAATGAAATTAAATGAGCTTAATTGAAATTGTTTTAGACCGAGAACAAAAAGAAACTAGAGTGGATCGGGGAAAAGCTAAATTGAACGAGTAGCCGGGAAGCTTAAATTGTCGAGTTTCGAGGTAAGTTTCTAAGCAATTGGGTTAAATTGAAATTTGATAATATAGAGGTAAAATAGTTAAGTAAATGTAGGTATTTTAATTCATGAATTGTCGAATGTGATATGAATAAAATAGAAATACATGTGTTGGTCGAATATAAGCTTAGTATATTTATATATATATAAGCTTGAATAAATTGAGTTTAATGATAAAGCATTGATTGAGATAGGGCAAATTTTGGATTGACCGTGTATGATTATGGTATTAAATTTTATGAGTATATATGTTGTTTTTTATTGCCGAATAGGGTAACACTTTGAAGGAGGGATGGTGAAATTCGAATATCTATATCTATGAATGTTGTATATCTCCTTTAAAAATGTGATAGTTATATCTATATGAATGAGATGGTAATTTGATTTAAATATGGCATTATGTGTGTGGGAAATGTTAAGTAACGGCTCTATGTGAGCAATACGTTACGAGAAATGTTATGTAACGGCTCTATGTGAGCGATACATTACAAGAAATGTTAAGTAAATGCTCTATGTGAGCGATACGTTACGAGAAAGGTTAAGTAACGGCTCTATGTGAGCGATACGTTATTAGAAATGTTAAGTAACGGCTCTATGTGAGCGATACGTTACGAGATATGTTAAGTAACGGCACTAAGTGTGCGATACGTTACTAAATCTTATTTACAAGTGTGTAAGTATGAGATTCATTAAAAGATTTCTATTGTTAATGATATTAAGTATACAGAAATGTACGAGTATATTATCACAGGTCATGAACTAACGGTTAAGTTAGGAGAGGAAATTAAACTAGAGGTATGTATTATACCTATTAACTTGAGATTTTTGGTGGCTTGAAATGTAAGTAGAGGATTTGGTAAGTATATGACATGTATGCTAATTAATTATTATGTGATGATGGTATACGGAAGTTAGTATAAGCATGTGATGTGGGTATTAGTTCAACTTTTAATTGTTTGGGATATTCGGTATGGATATTATCAATAAGTTAGGTTTCAAAATTTTGAATAAATTTATATATATTTATATGAGTATATGTATTGCTTAAACTTACTAAGCTATTTTAGCTTATTTGGGGTGTTTAATTCATCGTTTTATAGATTTTCGAAGTTGGGGCTCGAGATCGGGGATACACGTCAAAGTCAATTGCAATATCACCAAATTGTGGTATCTTATAAGTTATATCTCTTCTGAATTTATGGCATGTATAGGCTATGTCTCTTAGGTATATTTTGAACGTTGTGAAATTGTATATAAGCCATACGAATATGGCTATACTTTTGTAATTATATGTGGTCTAGTCCTTTTTGAATTTTGATGCCATTAGTTGAATGTTTGGATCTTTAGTTATAAACTTATCTTACAAGATCATTACATACTAAATTATGTGTGATAGAGGAATGCATAAACTTGATATTAAGTATAATGTATAATGCAATTTGGGTCCATAAAATTTATAGGTAATATATACATGTATGATTTGAAATATTAGTAGTAGTTTAATGATATGTGGATGCCAGTTTAAGATTTTAGAAATGGTCTGAATATGAGATATATATATATACATGTATGTACATATATTGCGCCTAATGCATGCGCATACCTTAGGTGATTTAGTAAAGAGCAAATAAATTTATTTGAGCTAATCATAGGCATTCGGCAATGAGTTGCTTTTGTATAGAGTTTAGAATTTTTTCATTGAGTGATTGAACAAGTTTGGCTATGTGTCTTCAATGTTAAATAAATGAATGGTTTTGAGCTTTGAAATTTTGGTTTGAATGATTGTGGATCGAAATGTATGTCCAATAATGAGTTAAAGTGGTATGTTAGATGGATGGTATATGTGTTATAAAACAAATAGGTGTAAATTAATTATTCAATTATTGCATTATACTTGGTTTTATAATAGCGACTTGTCTATTGGTATGAAATTCACTAAGTATGATTCTATTTGGGTGCAATAACTTGGATCGGTTTTGTAATGCTCGTAACCCTAATTCGGTGACAGATACAGGTTAGGGTGTTACATTTCTGTGAAATCTGTCATAATTGAGTGTTTGCTTTAGTGGTTAAGTGCTTTGGGTGTGTGTTTGAGACTTTGGGTTCAAGTCCCAATGCTGGAAATTTTTGCTATTTTTGATCCTAGCCTATTCCTTGGTTGTTCGACTTATATTCTATTGTTATTTAAATCATATATAAATGAGCTTGCTGGTTCAAGTGGTAAGGTGTTAGCTTACCCCAAGGTCTCATGTTCAAATCTCTGTGAGGGCGTGGATGATAATTTTTGCATCGGTTGCCTGGTAGAGGTTCTAAGGTTGTTGGATGAGAATCTAATGTCGATTTTAGTGGGATATGTTGTTAGTAGGGTAGTAGGGGGAGTTAGGATTTTTGTTAACTTGGATTCATTTTATTTTCTTTTTAATTTTTATCTTTTCCCAAAAACCTCTCCCCTTTCTGACCTTTTTTTTTGTTGGTTTCCCACTATCAAATTTCTTTCTTTTTCTTCCTATTGATTTCTGTTATAATCTCCCTTTCAAATCGCGGTGCTTCGGTTTTCCTGTTCTTCGTACGACTTGGTAAGTAGTGGTAGTAAGGTTTTGCTCGGGTTAGGGGAGAATTCTTTTAAATCTATTTTAAAACGATGTTGTCTTTTTCATTAGTATTGATTTTTGGGTTGTTGGTAGCAACGAATCGTGAGGAATAGAGCTTTCCTATTGTGGAATCGTAGTATCGGGATTGTTAAAGAAGTTGGGTAAGTGATGAACGCTTGGGTTTCACTGTAGTCTATTTCTTTATTTCGGTTTAATTGAGCATTCAAAACTGATTTTTGGGCGTGTATTGTCGATTTTTAGGTTCTGGTGGTCTCGGGATTGCTTCTATGTAAAAAAATGAACCAGGTGTGTAACGAAAACACGAGAAAACGAGGTTCAGCGAAAGCTGAAAAAGTGGCTTGTCGACACCACACAGGCTTGTGCCCGACTGTGTGCGACACATGGTCGTATGGGTCATATGGGTTAAGTCGATTTAGGCATGTGGGCCTCACGGGCAAGTCCACTTTGGGTGTGTGGGCCACACGGGCATGTGGGCCCAAAATTATGAAATTTTCCCTAGGGTCACATACGTCGTTTCGATCGACTATGGGCCTTCCGTAAGGTCGGTAAGGGCAAAACAAACCCTGATGCACGTGATCTACTATTTTGGTAGACTGATTTGAGTTTAGGAAAACCAATATGTATGTTTGACTATTTTGTAAAAACATGTATGATATCTGTATACGAGCATGCAGGTCATGTTAACTCTGTTATATCTGTATATCTTTATTTTGTATCTATATATGGGGTGAGATTTGTATATGTGGAGGAAGTGTTCTGTGAGGCAGCTTGGCTACAAACTACTCTGATAGGTGTCGAAAAGACACTATGTGGTGTGTAGGGATGGGTGGGTGTCTTATACCCCACATGGTGTGTTGGAATGGTCGGAGATGGTGTGTAGAGGATGAGGGTAAGACTTCGCATATCTGTATGTTTTTGATAATCCGATTATGATATGATCTGATTCTATTAAGGACTTATGCCTGCTTCTGTTTTGATATATTGAGAAATATGAGTTTATGTGTATGCATGACTCTATTTAGTTACACACTGAGTTTATGAAAGCTCATATCTGTTTGTATGTTCTGTTTAGGTAATCCTCAGACATAGGCGGGTCAATGCGATGGAGTCTCAACGGTGACCACTAGTTCCGGAACTTGTTTAATTAACGGTTTTATTTAAATTCTGGGTTATTTTGAGAGTTTTGTAATTTATGGACTCTCTGGACTGTTGTTTTAATTTTAGGATTTTTATATGGTCCAGGTTATTATTTCGCGTTTTTTAACAAAACGATTTACGAAAACAAAGGTTTTTATGTAAACAAATATTTTACTGAAAACACAAGCTCAGATTTTAAATATAACAATTTCTAACTTCCGCTGCCAGATAAGTTTTATTGTAGGAGTAGACTATCGACGTTTTCCTTAATGAATATAATAGAACTAACGTGTTTATAAAACGTGGACTCTCTTTTAGTAACAAATTATTCGGGAAATTTCAACACGGTAAAATTGGTTACAAAACCCTTATTTGTAATATTCCTAAATTCGGCCATAACGTCTAGGCCGGGTTTGGGGTGTTACAATTATGTTAGTACAATGTACATTTTTATACTAATGATACGTAACATTAAACTTTAAACGTGCAACTAACTTTATAGTAGATTATAATATACGATTAACATGGGTTAAGTAATTAAGTTATTTCAGGTTATTATGGAATTATGAATTTGTTTGAAATTCTCATGTTTAAGTTGTGAAATTGTTATGTTTAATTTATTTGGATTGCTATTTAACTATTTTTGTTAATTTGCATATATTTATTATTAATTATGAATAAATTTTTCTAAACTTAATTTTTTTTCTATTTTATATTTTTCTCACAAATTCATATTCAGATTTTTACAGATTCAAACATCTAACATATGATTGAAAATGTTAAATTCAATTTTTTTTGCATATTATTATGGAACTTTTAATTTGTTCAGAATTCTTATGTTTAAATTATTAGGTATATTTAAATTGTTGTAAAATTATCGTGTTTAATTTATTTGGATTGTTATTTAACTATTTTAGTTAATTTACTTTTTATTTATTGTTAATTATAAATAAATTTTACTTAAAATTATTTTTTTTTGGTTTGATTTTATATTATTTTGTGAATTTGGATATCCAATATATGATTGAAATGTTGAATTCAAAATTTTTTTACAAATTCAAATATCTGGCGGATAATGATATTTAATTTAGATTTAAGTTTGAATAATAATACTTAGACAATTTATAAATTTGGATTCGAATAATTCAAAAATGATAGATATAAGAGGTATTGCTAAAAAATGATATGAATAGATGAGTGAGATTTACATGCACGTTAAATTTCCAAACTTGTTTTTATTTCATCCACAGGAAACGTAAGAAGTGAATAGATGATGAAAAATTTTGGGAGGTTTGCAGCAGTGAGTTTTTACAATTCCATATTTTATATATTTGTAAAAGTGAATCGGAAACTTAGAGTTGATAGGGATAAAGTGACCTTAGATTCCTTATCAGAGTGGGTAATGGTATTAGAATATATTTGATATGATATGGAAAATGCTTTAAATGTAGGAAAGGAAGATACTTCCCCGCCAATTAGAGCTAATTTATACCTTGCCAATCTTGAGAAGCCTAAACAGAGCATCCATCACACGTCCCCGTCCCCAGTATATTACTTCAATTGTCTTCTTAAACCCAAAAGTTTAAAAAAGAAAATAAAAAACCCTCCGAATGTTGTGTTGACATGATTGATGATCAGCCATTCCCAACCAAATGGCCCCAAAAACAAAGTTCTCAACACATCGGGAACGAGCAACCAATCCGCTGGTGTGGTGTGCTGCTATCATCTGCACCATCTTGACCGTAGCAGTCATCATCGCAGGCATCGTTACCTTCATAGGATACTTAGTTATACATCCCAGGGTGCCTTACGTCAGTGTCATGGATGCTCACCTAGACCATATCCAGATTGATTATGCGGGTATTCTGGAAATTCAGGTAACCATACTAATTCGAGCTCAGAATGGGAACGAAAAGGCACATGCAAGCTTCTCGGATTCGAGTTACAGCCTAAGCTTGAACGGGGAAGTGGTGGCGCAGCTGGTAGCACCACCCTTTGAAGTAGGTAAGAACAGTTCGGTTGATTTTAACTATGTAGTGCCATCTTCACCCATACCCTTAAGACCAGATCAAGCAGAGGATGTGGACACGGGGTTGAAGAAAGATTTGATTACATTCGATTTAAAAGGCAGTACCAGGGTGAGATGGAGAATAGGGCACCTGGCTTCAGTTAGGTTCTTGTGTCGTCTTGAGTGCCGACTGCGTTTCCATCCTTTGAATGGAAGTTACATTCCTTCACGCTGTAGTTCCAAGGCCAAATAATTTCCTCTTTTTTATTTTTATTTTTTGTTATACATACATACATATACGTATACATCTACATAGAATAATTAAGCCTTTCCATTTTCTTTTGTATGCTCTATTCTGTACATGCTCTGTTCAACCACTTCGTACCCAAATTGCCTTCTGTTTTTCATCATCATCATCATTAGTATTATGTTGAGGATTCATTTATTGGTAGAGGCAACTAGGATTTCTTATACAATATTATATTTGTGTAAATTAGTGACAAGCATGGCAAGTAGATAGTTTTATAAATATTTAAAAATCCACATTTCATATAATAAAAATTAAAAGGAAAAAAATATTTTATTATGAGGGAATAACTTAATAAAATCATCTTATCAACTTTTAAAGAATGTAATTAATAAATTGTACTCTAAATTATACCACTTTTCTCTACTTGACACCTAAACTATTTAATTATTACTCAAATCACCTCAAATCTTAATAATACGATTATACTAATTATATCATGCCTCACCAATACTTATTTTTCTAATTTTATATTTATATTTATATTAATTAAAAATAATTATATTAATATTAAAAATAAAAAACAATACTTCCCTGGCAAAATTTCATATATATGAATCCTGTTATTTCATGGCTTATAAAAAGAAAACACAACACCCAGATTTAACGGGCTAAATTAGGGATAAATACTAAAAATTTTAAAAAAAAAATTGGGGAAATGGGCCAAAAATTCTGATATTTAGGAAAATATATTGATTTTAGAGAGAGAAATTAAAAACGCGTCCAACATGAGGTGCATTTTCTGATGACGTGGTTGAAAGCTTGTCAATCTCAATGGTCAAATTTCAAATCCCCCAATGACTATTTTATTTCCTATATAAACCTAATCATTTTCACCACTTTTCATTTAAATCCAATTCTCTCAAATCTCTTAAGACTTTAGTTCTAAATTTTTCATTAAATTTCAATCAAAATCTTATTGTTATAATTTTTTATTTCATAATTTATTCCTTTCAATTGACTTCTAATGGAAATTCCTCTTATTCATCTTGATGACAATCACATCTCTTGCGTGCAATTGCAAATGGTAAGGAAAAATTTGTAATTTGTAATTTTAATTAAGTTCATTTTTAAGTTGTTAACATTATTAAATTTATTAATTTATGTGAGGCACCACGTGTAATTGAACCTCAATTGCAATAGGCGGGATTCTTGCATGTGTCTTGTATGCTTGGAGTGTAACGACCTGTTTTTTAGTAGTGTTGGAAATAGTGGTTTCGGGGCCACAAGTCTGACAAGTAAGTTCATATAATTAGTATTTAAATTATACGAGTCAATAGTATTTTTATAATGAATATTGATATGAGGAATATTAACCAATAGAATTAAAAGTTAGTATAAGTTGTTCGGTTCAAAAGTCAAGTGATTATTGAAAACGAAGTATTAGAACCTTGTTTCCGTAATTTAAGGCTTAAATATTTATGGAGTTGTATTATATATGAATGGAAGTTTGGTCTAGTAATTTTGATAATTTATTGGTTAATTGCGGTAAAAGGATTAAATTGTAAAAGAGGTAAAAGTTAATTGCTTTTGATTTAAAATAGTAAAGGGACCAAAATGGTAATTAAATCATCATAAAAAAGTCCAAGCGGTGGTGGAAATGATTAAATCCACTAACTTTTGAGCTATTTTCTCATTTAGTCCTAATTAGTTAGGATTAAATTAAAAATTAAGTTCGTTTAGTTGGAATTTAATAAAATTGAAGGACCAATTGTGCAATTAAACTCTCCTTGAATGGTAAATATCCCATTAGAAGGGATATTGGATGGTATTAGGCTTATAAATATTGAAAATTATGAGCAATTAAGAATAGCAAAATAGTAAATTGGTAATTAAATGAAATGTAATAAAGAAAACAAGTCAAAATCATTTTTAACTTATTATCTTCTTCATAATTTTGAATCGAAGCCATAGGAGGGAGTTCGGTAGGCTTTGGTTCTCATATTGGGTAAGCAAACATCGCCTGTTTTTAGTGATTTTTATGTTTTTGAGCTTGTATTAGCTTAACTTAGCTAACCCGATGACTAATTTGTATAACTGTCAAATGTTGAGGATTATGCCATTGATGAAATTGAGATGTTTATGAAGTTTTATATTAGATTGTTAAGCTTGGTTGTTAGATAGGACTATTTTGTAAAGAGATTTTCTATGATTTTGACGTTTAAGGATTTAATTGTTAAAGTGGTAAAATAGAATGTACTTGAGGTGAAATAATTGCAAATATGGACTGTTGAGCTCATAGATGATTCGGATGAATTGGGTTTGAAGAAAAAAGGTTAAATTGCATGTTTTGGGCTTAGTGACTAAATTAAATAAAAGTGAAATATTAGGGTAGTTTCGTAATATATTAAAAAGGACTTAATTACAAAAAAAATGAGTTAATTTTACTATTGGAATTATTTAATGGAATGAAAATATTACTTTAGATCAAGAACGAGCAGAAAATCGAGGAAAGAGAAAACTATCGAATAGTCCCTGTACCTTTGTCATTGTTGTAATTTAGTCAAGTAAGTTCGTTCGGTTTAATTTTAGTACATTTAAAAATGTTAAATATGAACCTAATTGTATAATGTTAGATTATATTGATTTGTGTAATTGAAAATGAAAATAATAAATTGATATTACGTCGATCACTGATTGAGATACTTTGAGCCATTACTGCAAACTAGTCCTGTACCTTTTGAGCTTGTATTTGTAGTAACCCGATAGTTGAGTAACCAAAAAATATATTTTCGGTCTCCGTTTTCATAAAACTGAATCGTAAATAATTACTAAAAATATTTACGAAGCTAGTTGTGCGTCTAATTGGGTTTTATTTAGGTGAATTTGACTTAATTAGAAGCATTTGGGGAAAAAGGATTAGATTGTAATAGGTGTGAAAGTTTAATTATAGATTAAAAGAAATTATGAAGGACCAAAATGGCAATTATGCCATTTTTAAATGATTGAGGCGGCATAAGTGTAAAAAAATCCTAAGATTTTTGTGTGATAAAATAAAATATTATTTTATGTTTATAATATAATATATAATAAGGTTAAAAAAAAAGAGAAAGAAAGAAACAGAGAAGCAAACGAAACAGAGAGCAGGGGAAAGAAAGAAAAAGAGAGAAAAGAAAGAAGAAAAGGGAAAATTGAGGGTTTGAAGCTTGGAAGTTTAATAGGTATGTTAATTTAGCCCTTTTCTTTTAATTTTGATGCTTTATAAGTTTTAGAACAAAGTTTTGATGAATTTAAGTTGAAGTTTTGAAATTTTAGAGCTTTTGAATAAAACATATGATGAACAAAAAGATGAATTAGTGGTTTAAATTGAAAGAATTTGAAGTTAGAATTGGGTAAAGGATTTAATTGTAAAATAAGTTATAAGAAAACTGTTTTTGGACAGCAGCAGTAGAGTAACTTTGAAAAATCACCAAAAAACGTATAAGTGGAATTAGAAGTTGGATGAGATATGAAATTAAATCTTATTGAGTTTATTTTCATATGAAAGAAACAGGGAAAGCAAAGGAATTCTGTAATTTGAGATATTTATATTTTTGTAAGACTGGTTTAAAGGGATTTCGGGATCCCCTGTTCTGACTTTGAAAAATTATAAAAAATTGGAGAAAAATAATTAGGGGCTTAAGTTTATATTTTTAGAATCTTTAATGAGTCTATTTTCAAATGAAATAAATAAGAAGGTCATATGAATTCTGTACAAAGAGTAATTTGATTCGTAGTGAAGAGAGGTCAGAACAGTCAAACAGTAAAACAGGGGAAACTTTAAGAAAACTCTGGTATTGATTGGTCATATCAAAAATTCTGGAAAAATTATAGTAAAAATATATATGAGTCTAGTTTCGAGGAAAATTAACGGTTCTTCATTTGGAGTTCTGTAGCTCTGGAAATAAATAATTTTGTGACTATGACACAAAAGGACAGCTTTGAATAAGTTTATGAGTAAATGATTAAATTGAAATGTGAGCAAAAGTAAGAAAGCATGAAATTATCATAAAATACATGTTTATTTTATTAAATAGTACAGGAAATTATTTGATTATTTTTAACATATAAGTGTTATGTGTTTATATGGAATTGAAGAAAAAGAAAAGGAAGGAGAGAACCGAATCGAAGGAAAAGGAAAAGAGAAGATTAAGGAGTGAAGGAAGAAGAACTTATATCACCTCAATCTTTTGTTGTAAGTACTACAAGAATTTTAAATTATTGTTATTTATCTTTTTTTGAATTATTTATGTGAATTATTTAAATATATGAGATTCAGTTTTAATGCCCAAGTAGACGAAATTTAGAACTACTGGGATATTAGTGGCATGCCATTAAGGAACTTTAGCGCACTCTCTGATATTAGCACGTTGGTGCTCTCTGATATTAGCACGTTGGTGCTCTCTGATATTAGCACGTCAGTGCTCTCTGTTCACTTGTGCATCATAATGCACCTCTGTATTTGTTCCGTATATCCGGTGTGTTCTAGGAAGTCTACTTTGGGCTAATATTGTGAATTGAGAATAAAAGTGAATTACTGATGTGTTAAGGCAAGTTTTATACTTTACAGAAGATAAGTTAAATTTATTTAAAGCAATGCATAATTGAAAAGACTTATATGTGAGTAAATATGCGATAATTGATTGAGTTTAAAATACTCTGTTATGATTGTTTAATTAATTATTTTTGTAGTGCTTACTAAGCTTTCCCTGGCTTAACGCGTTTATTTTAACGCGTAGGTACAAAGAGTCTAGAAGAGAAGTTCAACTAGAAGATTTCTCATCTCATCACATCTTCGAAGACTACAGAAGTAGGTACTATATTTTGTGTTAAAATGGCATGTACATAGGTGATATTTTGGTCACTTAAAACTACTACATGACTTTTGTTGTAGAAAACGATATTTGGTATTTTAATGTTATAAGTAGAATCTAAATATGATTAAATATGAAATTGCATTAGTTAAATTGTTGGATTTTGGAATTGGTTGAATTGGTTATATCTGGAATGAATACGGTTTTAATTGCAGGGGGTTATATGTGAAAATAAGTAGAAATGCTGCCGAAATTTATATTAAACAAAATTTATATTTGCAAATTATCTGATATGTCCGGTAATGCCTCGTAACCCTGTTCCGGTGATGGTTCGGGGTTAGGGGTGTTACATTTATTGGTATCAGAGCCTAGGTTTTCTGAATTCTTGGGTCGAGTATGAGTCTATTTGTACATGCCATTTTATAAATTGATGTGATGAGATGAGTTTTAGTTATTTAATTGTGTAATTTATGAATATTGTAGAAAAACTTAAAGATGTCAAATAGATCTCGTGAAGAGTCAGAAAATGAAGTAGAGAGCAGGGCGCCAAACCTTGATAGGGAAAGAGATCAACACAGAGTCCAAGTTCGAAGTGAATCGGTAAACTTAGGAGATGATAGAGAGCCTGAATTGGAAGAAAGAACTCAATCTGAAACTGAACCAATACCAGCTAGAGAAGAAATTCCGATTGCAACTTTATTACAGACAATGAATCAATTATTGCAGCAAGTTGTGAGAACTAATAATGCTCCATCTGTTCCACCACTATCTTCTCCTCTTACTGCTCCACATCCACAATCATCTATAACCAGTCATCGATCCCCCTTGGAAAAAATCAGAAAATATGGGGCTGAAGAGTTTAAAGGAAAGAAAGATGATGACCCAGCTGAGGCTGAGGAATGGTTTGAGAACAGTCAAAGAATATTTGAAGAATTGCAGTGTACAGGGGACGAAAAGTTGAAATGTGCAGTATCTTTATTAAAGGGTGAGGCTTATCAATGGTGGACCACTGTTATGAATATCCATCCTGCAGAGAAAATTAATTGGGATTTCTTTGTATCTGAATTTAGAAAGAAATATGTGAGTCAACTTTATCTTGAGAAGAAGAAAAGAGAATTTCTGGATCTGAAGCAGAACAACATGTCTGTTGCTGAATATGAACGTGAATTTATCAGATTGAGTAAGTATGCAAAGGAACTAATAGCAAATGAAGCAGATATGTGCAGAAGATTTGAGTGGGGATTGAATGAAGAGATTTATGTTCCTCTTATACCATTACATCTACAAGAATTTCCTATTTTGGTTGATAGAGCACAACGACTAGAAGAAGGGTTAGCTCGTTCAAAAGAAAAGAGTTTTGGGAAGAGACTAGCCACCAGTTCAGCACCACCACCATTTCCAAAAAGAGTGAGGGATTTTAGAGATTCTAGATACACTTCTCCTACTGTTGGGCAAAGATCCAGAATTCAGATAAGACAAACTCAGCAGACGACCTCTATGGGTAGTACCGGGGGTTCTAAAAGAAAACCAACACCATCATCATGTGAGCACTGTGGGAGATATCATTGGGGAGAATGTCGACTGATTTCTCGAGCCTGTTTTCGATGTGGGTTAAAAGATCATTTAATCAGAGACTGTCCGAAGATGTCAGAAAGTGTTACAGAACAGTCTGTGCGAGGTAGCTCGGTTTCACGAAGAGGTAGACAACCTGAAATTTCTGGTGGCACTAGTAGTGGTACGAGATTGGTGAGGGAAACAACTGATAGATCTGAATCCCGAAGGCCTTGAACTTATGCTATCAGAACACGAGAAGAGGGAGACGCTCCTGATGTGATTACTGGTACATTCTCTTTATTTGATTCTTCTGTAATTGCATTAATTGATCCTGGCTCTACACATTCATATATATGCATTACATTAGTAAAAGAAAGAGAATTACAAGTAGAATTTACAGAATACGAAATAGTAGTTACTAATCCTTTCGGGCAAAGTGAGAAAGTTAATAAAGTGTGTAGAAGATGTCCCTTAAAAATTCATGATTATGAGTTTCCAGCAGACCTTATGGCACTTACGTTTTATGAGTTCGATGTGATATTGGGTATGGACTGGTTGTCAGAACATGGGGTTATGGTTGATTGTAGAAGAAAAAGAATTTCCTTGAGAACTTCAGATGGAGACGAAGTGATTGTAACCGGTGAAAAATATAGTGCATTGACGAATGTGGTGTCTGCAATGAAGGCTTCTAAGATGATGAGAAGAGGATGTACTGCTTTTCTTGCTTACATTTTAGATACTCGTACAACGAATTTTGAGATTGAAAAGATACCAGTGGTTCGAGATTTTATTGATGTGTTTCTAGAAGAATTACCGGGTTTACCTCCAGAAAGAGAAGTAGAGTTTGGGATTGAGTTAATTCCAGGCACTGCACCGATATCAATAGCACCTTATCGGATGGCACCCACTGAGTTGAAAGAATTAAAAATGCAGTTACAAGAGTTATTAGACAAGGGATTCGTACGTCTTAGTGTATCACCATGGGGGGCACCAGTATTATTTGTAAAGAAGAAAGATGGGTCTTTGAGGCTTTGTATAAATTATCGTCAGTTGAATAAAGTGACTATAAAGAACAAATATCCGTTGCCTAGGATTGATGATTTGTTTGATCAGTTAAAAGGAGCTAGTGTATTTTCTAAGATTGATCTCAGATCGGGGTATTATCAGTTACGGGTGAAAGAATCTGATGTGTCGAAAACTGCCTTTAGGACTCGGTACGGTCATTATGAGTTCTTGGTTATGCCATTTGGATTGACTAATGCTCCAGCTGCTTTTATGGATCTTATGAATAGAATTTTTCAGCCTTATTTAGATCAGTTTGTGGTTGTGTTTATAGATGACATTCTAGTGTATTCAAAAGGTGAAGAAGAACATGATAAACATCTCCGAATTGTGCTACAGATTTTGAGAGAAAAGCAATTGTATGCTAAATTGAGTAAGTGTGAATTTTGGTTAAAAGAAGTCACTTTTCTGGGACATATAGTATCGGCAGATGGTATTCGGGTAGATCCCAAGAAAGTAGAAGCTATACTTGAATGGAAACCACCAAAGAATGTGACAGAAGTAAAGAGTTTTCTCGGATTGGCTGGTTACTATAGAAGATTTGTTGAGGGATTTTCTATGATTGCATCTCCATTAACGAAATTGTTGCAGAAAAATGTAAAATTTGAATGGACAGAAAAGTGTCAACAAAGTTTTGAAAAATTAAAAGCAGCATTAACAGAAGCTCCTGTGTTGATTCAACCAGAATCTGGTAAGGAGTACGTGGTTTTCAGTGATGCTTCATACAATGGTTTGGGCTGTGTGCTAATGCAAGGAGGAAAGGTAGTAGCATATGCTTCTAGGCAATTAAAGCCACACGAAAAGAACTACCCGACGCATGATCTTGAATTGGCTGCAGTGGTGTTTGCGTTAAAAATATGGAGACATTATTTATACGGGGAGAAATGTTATATCTACACTGACCATAAGAGTTTGAAGTATTTGTTGACTCAGAAGGATTTGAATTTGAGATAGAGAAGATGGGTTGAATTGATAAAGGATTATGATTTAATTATCGATTACCATCCAGGTAAGGCTAATGTTGTTGCTGATGCTTTAAGCCGAAAATCTTTATTTGCTTTGCGAGCTATGAATGCCCGATTGTCTTTGGTTGATAATGGTTCAATCATGGCTGAATTGAGAGCTAAACCGACATTTTTACAGCAAATATGTGAAGCTCAGAAGAATGATGCGAAGCTACAGATTAAATGGGCACAATGTGAGTCAGGTACTGATTCTGAATTTCAGGTTGGAGTTGATGGTTGTATGTTATTCAAAGGTAGGATATGTGTACCTCTGAATTCAGAACTCATACAGAAGATTTTATACGAGGCTCACAACGGTACTATGTCTGTACATCCGGGGAGTAATAAAATGTATAATGATCTGAAAAAGATGTATTGGTGGCCAGGAATGAAACGGGATATCTCTGAGTTTGTATCAAAATGTTTAATATGTCAGCAAGTTAAAGCTGAGCATCAGGTACCTTCAGGGTTACTTCAGCCAATTACTATACCGGAATGGAAGTGGGAGAGAATTACTATGGATTTTGTATCGGGATTACCGTTGTCTCCAAAGAAAAAGGATGCTATTTGGGTGGTTGTTGACCGATTGACAAAATCAGCGCACTTTATTCCGGTACGTATGGATTATTCTTTAGATAAACTGGCTGAACTGTATATATCAGAGATTATCAGACTACATGGAGTGCCTGTCTCCCTTATATCAGATAGAGATCCCCGATTTACGTCTCGTTTCTGGGATAAATTGCAAGAAGCTTTAGGTACTCAGTTGTATTTCAGTATTGCATTTCATCCTCAGACAGATGGCCAATCTGAGCGTGTAATTCAAGTATTGGAAGATATGCTCCGATGTTGTATACTAGAGTTTGAAGGTAATTGGGAGAGGTATCTGCCTTTGATTGAATTTGCTTATAATAACAGTTATCAGTCTAGTATTAAAATGGCTCCGTATGAAGTTTTGTATGGTAGAAAGTGTAGAACACCGTTATATTGGACAGAGCTTAGTGAAAAGAAGATACATGGGGTTGATTTGATCCAAGAAACAGAAGAAAAAGTAAAAGTCATTCGAAATAGTTTGAAAGCAGCATTTGATCGTCAAAAATCTTATGCTGATCTTAAAAGAAAAGATATTGAATATAATGTGGGTGAAAAAGTATTTTTGAAAGTGTCGCCATGGAAAAAAATTCTCCGATTTGGGAAGAAAGGCAAGCTCAGTCCAAGATTCATTGGGCCGTATGAGATCTTAGAACGAGTTGGTCCAGTTGCTTATCGGATAGCCTTACCACCGGAATTGGATAGAATTCACAATGTTTTTCATGTCTCAATGTTACGAAGATACCGGTCTGATCCATCTCATGTGATTACTCCTGAAGTAATAGAAATTCAACCAGATTTAACTTATGAAGAGGAGCCAATTAAGATACTTGCTCGAGAGGTAAAGGAATTGAGAAACAAACGGATTCCGTTGGTAAAAGTGTTGTGGAGACATCATAATTCGGAAGAAGCAACATGGGAAAGAGAGGAAACAATGAGACATCAATATCCGCAATTGTTTACGTCAGGTAAATTTCGAGGACGAAATTTATTAAGCGGGGGAGAATTGTAGTGACCCGATAGTTGAGTAACCAAAAAATATATTTTCGGTCTCCGTTTTCATAAAACTGAATCGTAAATAATTACTAAAAATATTTACGAAGCTAGTTGTGCGTCTAATTGGGTTTTATTTAGGTGAATTTGACTTAATTAGAAGCATTTGGGGAAAAAGGATTAGATTGTAATAGGTGTGAAAGTTTAATTATAGATTAAAAGAAATTATGAAGGACCAAAATGACAATTATGCCATTTTTAAATGATTGAGGGATTTTTGTGTGATAAAATAAAATATTATTTTATGTTAATATAATATAATATATAATAAGGTTAAAAAAAAAGAGAAAGAAAGAAACAGAGAAGCAAACGAAACAGAAAGCAGGGGAAAGAAAGAAAAAGAGAGAAAAGAAAGAAGAAAAGGGAAAATTGAGGGTTTGAAGCTTGGAAGTTTAATAGGTATGTTAATTTAGCCCTTTTCTTTTAATTTTGATGCTTTATAAGTTTTAGAACAAAGTTTTGATGAATTTAAGTTGAAGTTTTGAAATTTTAGAGCTTTTGAATAAAACATATGATGAACAAAAAGATGAATTAGTGGTTTAAATTGAAAGAATTTGAAGTTAGAATTGGGTAAAGGATTTAATTGTAAAATAAGTTATAAGAAAACTGTTTTTGGACAGCAGCAGTAGAGTAACTTTGAAAAATCACCAAAAAACGTATAAGTGGAATTAGAAGTTGGATGAGATATGAAATTAAAGCTTATTGAGTTTATTTTCATATGAAAGAAACAGGGAAAGAAAAGGAATTCTTTATTTGAGATATTTATATTTTTGTAAGACTGGTTTAAAGGGATTTCGGGATCCCCTGTTCTGACTTTGAAAAATTATAAAAAATTGGAGAAAAATAATTAGGGGCTTAAGTTTATATTTTTAGAATCTTTAATGAGTCTATTTTCAAATGAAATAAATAAGAAGGTCATATGAATTCTGTACAAAGAGTAATTTGATTCGTAGTGAAGAGAGGTCAGAACAGTCAAACAGTAAAACAGGGGAAACTTTAAGAAAAATCTGGTATTGATTGGTCATACCAAAAATTCTGGAAAAATTATAGTAAAAATATATATGAGTCTAGTTTCGAGGAAAATTAACGGTTCTTCATTTGGAGTTCTGTAGCTCTGGAAATAAATAATTTTGTGACTATGACACAAAAGGACAGCTTTGAATAAGTTTATGAGTAAATGATTAAATTGAAATGTGAGCAAAGTAAGAAAGCATGAAATTATCATAAAATACATGTTTATTTTATTAAATAGTACAGGAAATTATTTGATTATTTTTAACATATAAGTGTTATGTGTTTATATGGAATTGAAGAAAAAGAAAAGGAAGGAGAGAACCGAATCGAAGGAAAAGGAAAAGAGAAGATTAAGGAGTGAAGGAAGAAGAACTTATATCACCTCAAACTTTTGTTGTAAGTACTACAAGAATTTTAAATTATTGTTATTTATCTTTTTTTGAATTATTTATGTGAATTATTTAAATATATGAGATTCAGTTTTAATGCCCAAGTAGACGAAATTTAGAACTACTGGGATATTAGTGGCATGCCATTAAGGAACTTTAGCGCGCTCTCTGATATTAGCACGTTGGTGCTCTCTGATATTAGCATGTTGGTGCTCTCTGATATTAGCACGTTGGTGCTCTCTGATATTAGCACGTCAGTGCTCTCTGTTCACTTGTGCATCATAATGCACCTCTGTATTTGTTCCGTATATCCGGTGTGTTCTAGGAAGTCTACTTTGGGCTAATATTGTGAATTGAGAATAAAAGTGAATTACTGATGTGTTAAGGCAAGTTTTATACTTTACAGAAGATAAGTTAAATTTATTTAAAGCAATGCATAATTGAAAAGACTTATATGTGAGTAAATATGCGATAATTGATTGAGTTTAAAATACTCTGTTATGATTGTTTAATTAATTATTTTTGTAGTGCTTACTAAGCTTTCCCTGGCGTAACGCGTTTATTTTAACGCGTAGGTACAAAGAGTCTAGAAGAGAAGTTCAACTAGAAGATTTCTCATCTCATCACATCTTCGAAGACTACAGAAGTAGGTACTATATTTTGTGTTAAAATGGCATGTACATAGGTGATATTTTGGTCACTTAAAACTACTACATGACTTTTGTTGTAGAAAACGATATTTGGTATTTTAATGTTATAAGTAGAATCTAAATATGATTAAATATGAAATTGCATTAGTTAAATTGTTGGATTTTGGAATTGGTTGAATTGGTTATATCTGGAATGAATACGGTTTTAATTGCAGGGGGTTATATGTGAAAATAAGTAGAAATGCTGCCAAAATTTATATTAAACAAAATTTATATTTGCAAATTATCTGATATGTCCGGTAATGCCTCGTAACCCTGTTCCGGTGATGGTTCGGGGTTAGGGGTGTTACAGTATTAGCTTAACTTAGCTAACCCGATGACTAATTTGTATAACTGTCAAATGTTGAGGATTATGCCATTGATGAAATTGAGATGTTTATGAAGTTTTATGTTAGATTGTTAAGCTTGGTTGTTAGATAGGACTATTTTGTAAAGAGATTTTTTATGATTTTAACGTTTAAGGATTTAATTGTTAAAGTGGTAAAATAGAATGTACTTGAGGTGAAATAATTGCAAATATGGACTGTTGGGAGCTCATAGATGATTCAGATGAATTGGGTTTGAAGAAAAAAGGTTAAATTGCATGTTTTGGGCTTAGTGACTAAATTAAATAAAAGTGAAATATTAGGGTAGTTTCGTAATATATTAAAAAGGACTTAATTACAAAAAAATGAGTTAATTTTACTATTGGAATTATTTAATGGAATGAAAATATTACTTTAGATCAAGAATGAGCAGAAAATCGAGGAAAGAGAAAACTATCGAATAGTCCCTGTACCTTTGTCATTGCTGTAATTTAGTCAAGTAAGTTCGTTCGGTTTAATTTTAGTACATTTAAAAATGTTAAATATGAACCTAATTGTATAATGTTAGATTATATTGATTTGTGTAATTGAAAATGAAAATAATAAATTGATATTACGTCGATCACTGATTGAGATACTTTGAGCCATTACTGCAAACTAGTCCTGTAAGTTCATTTATTATGAACTCAATTATAACTCTAATTGTTTATGACTGTTAGAGCTTAAATGATGTAAAATTACTAATATTAAATTGATTTGTTGATAGAACAGGAATTGTAAAAAGTTACAAAAATGATAATTCCTAATATCAATGGAGACAGGCTGCATTCGCACGTAAGACCATAGCGAGGCTATGACAATTATTTAAACATAAGACTGTGGATGGACCATGGCAGTGTATATATGTAAGACCATAGCTAGGCTATGACATTCTGATGATAAGACCATAATTGGGTTATGACACTATAGACGTAAGACCATGGCAGTGTTTATATGTAAGACCATGGCTGGGCTATGACATTCTGATGATAAGACCATAACCGGGTTATGGCACTATGAACATAAGACCATGGCAGGGCCATGGAAATGCATATGTAAGACCATAGTTGGACTATGACACAATCGGAAACGTGTACCCGGGTTTTAATCATCTTTACAATATTCATGGATCGAAACAAATGAGAATCTAAATGTGATGTGTGAAACAGTAAGCGGTTTGTAATAGTATATATGTGTAAAAGTGGTAAATGTTGTATTATTATATGTTAAAAAGATTATGCATTGTTGTAACGTCCCAAAATTATTTGTATATGTTTCTATTATTAATGACAAATATCTGTCTGCTTCAGTGGTTATGTGTTCTAAGAGTGTCTGAGAAATCCTGGGTTCAAGCCTTAACCTGGGAAGAATTTTTGTTTTTATATGAATAAAGCCCTATCTCTAGACAATAGGCTTTTAATTAATTGTTTGTAAAAACATGTCAGAATGGGCCTGCTGGTCTGGTGGATAAATGGAGTGTCATTATGCTAGAGGTCTTGGATTTGAGCTGTTGCTTGAGTATTATTTTTGCTAGTGGTGCCGTGAAGTGTTTGAACTAAACTGAAATGCCAAAGTGGTAGAGAGGTAGTGGGAAGTGGAGAAAAAATTTAGGGATTTGGATAATGGGAGTGGTTGGACGATTTTAGGAGAAATTTGAGGGATTTGGGGATAATAGGGGCTGAATTTTTTTATTTTGTTATTTTGTTATTTTCAAATTCCCAAAGTCCCTCCATTCTTCTGTCGTTTCTTCTCCCCCCAGCTCTGCCGAACCTCTACCAAAGTTTCTTTTTCTTCTCCATTCTTGTTGATTTTGGCCATTGGTTTACCTTTTCTCTTTTCGTTTGCCGGAGTTGCACTAAGAATTTCTCCCTTTCTGTCGTTGTTCCTTTTTATTCTTCGTTCATCGCATTAAGTTCTGCCGAAATCAAGTTTCCCAATTCCAATTGTCAAGGTTTCGGTAAGTCTTAGTAGGTAATTTGTCTCTTTTTGATAACTTCCCTTTTGATGTGTTTCGTATATGATGTTAGGGGGAGGTTTTCAAGCATCTGTGGTCACCAATCGTAGTTCTATATTGTGTGGAAATTTTTGTTCATTGATTGAAGGTGAGAGGTTAGCCGCTTTTGGGTTAAACCTTAATGCGAGTTCGTTATGGATCGTTCTTTTTAATCAATATGCTATTGTGGATTTTGTAAGTACCATTGTAGTTTGATTTTGTTATTCGTATTATCTACTCTGGCTGATTAAATTCAATAGTAATGACTCAATTGTGGGATTGACTGTTAGTTCTTTTGTTGGTATAGGTGAATCTCTTTAAGCACCCAGTCTTTCGATGTGATAAGTGTTGGGGTGCATCGAATTGTCTAAGGTAAGCACTTTGGAATTGGAGAAATTAGTATGATTACTTATTTTTAGGTCTAATTTAGTGTTTTAATCGAAAAATTAGGTGTTGGTGTTCTCAGGATTGCGTTGGCTGTGAAACGAAACCAGGTGTGTGTAACCAAAATACTGAAAATGGAAACCAGTGAAAAGCCGAAAAATAGGGCTATCAAAGCCACACGGGCGCGTGGCCGCCCGTGTGGTAGGCCTTGTGATGGAACATGGGCGTATGGATGTTTTACTTAGGTAGAATTTGTTGATCAAGAATGAACTACAATGACACTATCATGACTAATGATATGAAATGATATTGATGTAATATTTTGATGTGTTAGTTGTGCTTTGTATATGAAAATATGGAAGTGAATTGTAATGAAAGATTGAGGTGTCTATGATGACATATTGGTTAGGCTTAGGATTAATTATATACATGAGTAGATTGATATTGAAGGTGTCAAATGACCTATTTGATTGTATGTTGAGTATGTTTAGGTATGTATGAATATTGGACAAGAAAAGAGCATGTTTTGGGTCAATTTTGGATATACAAGGCTTGGGACATGGGCTGTCACACGGTCGTGTGTCACACACAGGCAACTCACACGAACGTGTGCCCTGAGCATGTTTGAGTGTAGTATCCACATGGTCCGAGACACGACCGTGTGAGGGTATTTCGATTGTTACAAGGGCTAGCACACGGCCTACGTCACGACTATGTGGATTCATTTCGAATGATACATGGTCTGGGATACGGTTGGCAACACGGCCATGCCCCTGCACCACATGGCTTGAGTAGTGCCACATGGCCGTGTGACTCCTGTCTTGCATTTTTTTACAATTTTCCCTGAATATTTTGTTTTGTTCTGATTTGATCCCTGAATGTTCATAACTTATTTTTAGGGCTTCGAAGGCTCGATTTATGGCCCGTAAATGTTTTATTTATTTCATGTTGAATCTTATCTGAATTTATGAAATTATTTTTATGATTGAGTGCTAATTGAAATGAAATGTTTCGACTTGTACGGTAACACTCCATAACCCTATTTTGATAACGGAACATGATATAAGTGTTACACGGAGGGTGTCAATTGGATCCCACACTTATCAGTGCTCTAGGGTCACGGGGCTAGACTTTTCATCTCGTAATCTGTGCAGCCTTAGGCTATTCGCTCGTCCAAACTCTCCTAAGTCAGCCTTTACTCAAGTGAGGATTCGATAAGAACTCCTCCAAGGCACCAATTGTAGAGCGGAAGTGATTTATGCTAAAATAAGTAACCAAAAGAACAATAAAAAGGGACGCACACAAAGTGTTTGAGTAAATGCTTTCTATTCTCTTATTCACAAAGAATAATGAAACAATGAATGGATTGAGTACAAATGAGGGGGAGGCTCTCTATTTATAGTTGAGCTCCCCCAAAATCGACGGTTAAGATACATTTACATCGACGAACGAGATTAGCCATATCCCATGATTTAAGGGATTTACAAGATATGTCATATCAAATCCTATCTAATCTTTACAAGATATGATTCCCTCTATCTTCTAAGATTAGTTACCAAATTAGCCTAAGTTGCCATATCTTCACTATCGGGCCAACCAGGCTTCAATCTGATAGGCTTCTCCAATAGTTCCTTGAATCGGGTGGGCCAAATAATCTCCATTTAAACAATATACCTCCATCGGATGCATTTGTGCGATGGTCACAGGCTTTGAACTTTAACCCGTGACATTCTCCCCCACCTATTCTCGTGATGACCTCGTTGCGACTTCTGAATGGCACTGACTTGATTCGCCTCGATCTCGTCTTGACGCCTTAGCTTTTCCCTTCCTCTAGGACTTTTGCCTCAGCTTCCATTGCTTCTTAACTCGAGCCATCCTACTCGTTTGTACATCTCGATGACAAGGAGTTATGTCACTCTCTTACCCACATTCTAACTTCCCTCAAAAAGAATCCTCGTGATTCACAACACTTGGCTTTGCTTTGCCCATAGTCTCTTAGTCTCCTTGCTCAAGAACTTCAAAAGGGCCCCTACGTTCTTGCCAAGTCAACAAGTTAGAATGCAACACACTATTAAAGTGTTTGGAATGTACCTTTGCATTTACTCGGGCCAACTGTCCCTCTTGCATTACTTCTTTCCCTTTGAAGTCCGATGCATCACCCACCTCTCCCATAGGTGGAAGCCTTGTCAATGACTTAGCCAACTTCAACGCTTCACTCGACTTGAGCCTCATTGGTCCAGCTTCACTATTTTTATCGCAACTCCTTCATCTAAGTTCGATGACAAACTCACCTCTTTCTTGGGTGGAAGCCAATTCGATGAATCATCATGCTCGGACGTTGCCTTTCCTTTGACTACAGCTTGCTTTGGACAGTTCCGCAACTCATGCGGACCACGGCACAAGAAGCATTTTACTCACTTCTTTTTTCTCCTCTTTGCCCTCTTGGCTTCGGATTTTCCCTTGCTTGAACCAAACTTCTTGGGCTCCTTGTCTGTTCCATCGTTCCCTTCGATGACAGACTTGTTCCTTTTTACCCTCTTAGCTTCGGCTTCCCAACTCGTGGTTTTCCATTACCGCCATTTTCACCGTTGCCATTGCCATTAACAATGTCTTCTTTGTGATCCTCTTCACGTACGCCCCTTTCCTCGAACTTGGAAGACCCAAGCTTGTCTTTCCCTAGACCAAGCTTAACCACGGATTCCGCTACTGTCATGGTTTCCAACAGCTTTTAGACACCTCTTTGTTCCACCTCTTGTCTGACCCACGACTTCAATCCTTCTTGAAAAACAAGCAATATTTTTTTATCGGTCACATCTAAAACTTGGAACATGAGTTCCTTGAACTCTCGAACATATTCCCCCACTATGCCCCGTTGCGTTATCCCTTGCAACTTTGTCCGAGCTTCTTCCTTGGTAAACTCTGGGTAAAATTGTCCCTTCAACTCACATGGAACTCTTGCCACGTCCCAATCTCACCTTGCCTTTTATCTGTGGTCCTACCTTGCCACCATAAAAGCACAATATCAGTCAGAAATAATGAAGCAGTATTTACCTTACCCGCATCATCCAAGGTGCCTTTGGCACGGAAGTAGTTTTCCATCCTCCACAAGAAATTGTACACATCATATGCAGACCTTGTCCCCACAAACTCTTTCGGATTCGAGACATACTCATTACTGAGTGCTGCACTTGACACTCCTTCCCCCCACCGCTGCACGACACAAGGCCAGCTCTCCCTTAAGCTCCTCTATTCTTGTGTTCAAAGCCAGCGTCGTGGCCATTGTTTCCTACTTCAAAGCCTTCATCATGGCTTCGAGAGCATCGTTTCTCTCCGTCAGCTTCTTCTTATGGGAATCTAGAAGCTCTTGCACGCTATCCCTTTGGGAAGTGAGACACATGGTCACAAAATCCCTGAACTGCTCCTTCAAGTCCTCAATGCTTTCCCCAAGCGTGTGATCTGACTCTTTAGCGTTCTCCATAGGCTTCTCAAGCTTTACCACGCGTTCCTCAACAGCCGGCAGCATCTCCCTCAAAGGCTTTTTTATCCACCTTTGTTCGAACTCTTCTTTCGACATCCCAACAGTGCCTTCGAACCAATAGCTCGGTACCACTTGTCACAGGGCTAGACCTTTCGTCTCGCAATCCGTGTGACCTTAGGCGATTCGCTCGTCCAAACTCGCCTAAGTCAGCCTTTACTCAAGTGAGGATTTGATAAGAACTCCTCCAAGGCACCAATTGTAGAGCGGAAGTGATTTATGCCAAAAGAAGCAACCAAAAGAACAACAAAAAGGGATGCACACAAAGTGTTTGAGTAAATACTCTCTATTATCTTATTCACAAAGAATAATGAAACAATGAATGGAGTGAGTACAAATGAGGGGGGCTCTCTATTTATAGTTGAGCTCCCCCAAAACTGATGGTCAAGATACATTTACATCGACGGATGATATTAACCATATTCCATGATTTAAGGGATTTACAAAATATGCCATATCAAATCCTATCTAATCTTTGCAAGATATGATTCCCTCTATCTTCTAAGATTAGTTACCAAATTAGCCTAAGTTGCCATATCTTCGCTATCAAGCCAACCAGGCTTCAATCTAATAGGCTTCTCCAACAGTTCCTTGAATCGAGACAGTTCTCGTGGGCCAAATGATCCCCATCTAAACAATAGACCTCCATCGGATGCATTTGGTACGATGGTCACGGGCTTTGAACTCTGACTCGTGACATTAGTGGAAAGATGGAGACCGAGACACACACATTTAACATTCCATGCGGTGAGTGTATAATCACACTCGAGGACGTAACTTTAGAACTTGGTTTATTGGTGGATGGGCCAGTCGTTATAGGGCTAGTAGTCGTTGGTGGTTGGGGTGGCATTTGCGAAAAACTACAAGGCAAGGTGCCGGACATGTTTTATGGTAGCCAAATAGAGATGAAATGGTTGGAAGATAATTTCAGTTATCTCCGCAAAACTTCAAGTGCCCTTCAAAGAGAATAAGAACATTCATCTTGATGTTAATCGAGGGTGTTCTAATCTTGATAAATCTCGAACTGTGGTACATTTAAGGTGGCTACTACAACTTGTCGACTTGAAAGAAGCAGATCGACTAAGTTGGGGATCAGCTATGTTGGCCACGTTGTACTAAGAGATGTGTTAGGCAGTGTAGCCGTAAAAAATTAAAATCAGTGATTGCATATTCCTTCTACAGTCATGGGCATGGTATCGGCTACTATTTTTATGTCCCCAAGTCTACGCCCCTTATACTTTTTCACTCGTAACAATGTAAAATTCATTTAATAATATAGTTACCATAATAATGTTTTTTTCATTTTTATATATTTGAAATAACATATTATTTGAATAGGTGAAACAATAACCTGAGTTATGTGGTACGAACGGACGAGCTCGAAGATAGTTGGTTACTGTTAGGTCAACAATCGGACGTCGATGTTAGTTTTTGAATTTTTTAAATATATAATATTTATGTAATGATTTGAAATTTAATATTATGTAGAAAATAAAATTTATAATTTTGTACAATAGTTTGAATGGATGTCATACGCCGATCCAAAATATGTGGGATGTGAAGGTGCCATTGATAGTTTAAGTGAAGGCGAAGATGTACGAATCCAATTGAGTGATGTGCCAGTTCAGGTTTAGACAAATTATTCCACTGTCACCACAAGACATTGAGGCACTACATAAGGTCAACTTGTGGGGAGAACCAAAGAAGATTGACCTAAATTTCACGAGTGGTATATCAACATTTAGAAGCATAGGTACGAAATACCAATTCTCGCACTAGAATTGACGACCTCTTCAGACTACATGCCATGGTTTAGACACCATAGCAAGCCATATCTACTGTTGGAGAAGGCGAGGAATAGGCAACAATGTAAAAGGAGGCCACGACAACCGCACCAGAATCCTTGGTCGGGAGAACGTACTGAGACGGGTTCATCATCGGCTCTAACCCAACCAGAGGCACCGATAGTTGCACCAACATTTGGTTAGTTTCCTTCGTATTATCCTATTCCTTTTACCAACCTCGTTATTTTTATACAAGCACCGCACTATGCACCACTGTACCTTACATAAACACCTTCTGCAGGTATATCTTTTGTACCACCTCTGTCCCAACACAATATTACATGCCGATGCTGATGGCAACAATAATGTATCCTCAATCATAGGATACTAAAATTAGGTGTTATGCCAAAAATAAAATTAGGTGTTAGATCTCATTTAGTATGTTTGCGAAACATGCTTCTTACATGGGATTTTAAAGACGTTGGTTTTTCAATTTCATAGCCAACGTTCAGAGCAACCATCTAGCAAAGAATTCGATGTAGATCAAACACTTGACACCATCTTTCTCCACTATAACGGTTTGATCAGATGTGAAGCTGTTCATCTTTCAAAATGTTTTTTTTATAGAGATTCAATTTCTCAAGAAGAAAAAACTTTGTTTCGCGAAAAATGATGGGGTTTTTTTAAAAAAAATAAAGAAAGGGTAATTGTTAATAAATAGATAATAGTAAATATTGTAAATGGAACAGAAGAAGAGATATAATGAAAAGGAGGGGCGGGGAGGGGGGGGGGAGGACGTCTGCGGGTTCCAAGTCCATAAACATCAATATCAACAAATCGTCCTATATTTTAATAATTCAATTTTGTTTAGAATAGTTAGGAAAAACGTAGAATTCAATCAACCAGGAAACCCCAACTACTTTCACCACTTAAAACCAACATTATATCCCAAAAAGTTGAATTGATATACATATAGACTCATCAAATCATTCATCACGTACAGTGAAAAGATTTCCTATATATATAATATACCTTGAAGAAAAAGAAACTTAAGCTACCATCATAGAGGTCCTTGCCTGCAGAAATGGAATTAATATTGATTCTTGTGAAGATCATTGTGACAGTGGTGTTGGTTGGAGTTAGTGTGATGCTCCTGCGCCTGTTGGATGCTCTTGTTTTGACTCCCAAAAGGATTCGTTCCCAGCTCCAAATTCAACCCATCACCCAAAGTACTCCGCCCTCTTCCTTGGCCCCAAACAACACCCAATTCAAAGGGAAACAGGTGTGGTTAAGTCACCACCTTTATTCCCAATTTTCGGATTTAGTCTTACGGTTTCGTCTACGTCTGTAATCACAATAAACACCAGATATTATTATGTATTAATCTGATATTTGGTTCTGTTTTTGGGGTTAGGTTCAACGCATATGTCTTCACCGAGGGGAATACGGATTTTGCAGAGGAAGCATCCGGATATGGCCGAAAATGAGTACGTCAGAGAGGCTACGAGGATGATAATGTGGTTTCTCCATGGAGGTATGTCTGTAAATGTGAATATCGGTTTCCCAAGTTGGTCAATTTCAAGAAAGACGACGAGGATGATCTCGTTCGTGCAAAGTCTCTTCATTAGGTGGCTCACCTGTTTTTTTCTACCGGTTCCCGTCTAAAATCAAATAGGGAAAATGGCAAGATTTAACCTTTGAAATTGTTTAGACAATAATATTATTAAATTCCAAAATTAAGTTTTTACACAATATTTAGCTGTTTAGCGCAGTTTGGAATTTTAATTTTATTAATATTATTTTTTAAAAAGTTTTTCTTGCTACGTAATTTTTCTCAACTAACCTATAGCATATGAAAGTTAAAAAGGTAATTATATTAGTGTGTTTTTGTTTTAATTATTAAATTACAAAAATTCTCAATTTCATTATTAATAATTTTAGGTTAGTTTTGTGTGTTTTTATTTTAGTTACTAAATTATTAAAAAATTAATTTCATTACTGACGTCTTTAAATTAGGGTTAACACGACGTGATTTTTTAGTGTATTAACCGAACTTAAAATTCTTATTTTCATATTGATCAAGTCTGAACTTAATTGGCACTGTAGATTTAAGTGTATATTTTCCTCCAACTTAAACCTAAAAATTAGTTAATTGTTATATTATTTTTACTTAAGAATAATGATAAAATAAAACTATAAATTATTTGAAAAAAAATGAAATTTCTATGCAAGTATTTAATAAATTCTCTAATCCACAACACTTATTTGAGTAAGTTTTTATTGATATTTAATAATTAGTTTTATAGTAAAAAGTTGTTTACACTCAATTTTAAAATTTGAAGATATGGTGGATGGTTAATGATGTATACAGGGCAACTCTCTCCTCTTAGCTACCAATATATATTTGTTGTCAATAAGCTTTTTTTATGTTTTAGTGGTATCAAGAGATGAAACTTGATTGTTTTGAGGGATAATAGTTTCTTGCAGGAGAGATAATAAAATATATATATATATATATATATATATTTTTTAAAAAAGTAATCTTATAAACAAAAGGAGATTTCATGGTTTGGATCACCCAAATTAAATATAATTTGGTGGGGAATAGGATCCCATTTGGGTTGGGTTAATGGAATTAATTAAGATTTTTGATCAAAGCCGAAACTCTGATCATTGCTTCCTGGAATTGATTTCCAAGTTTCCATGAAATTGTAGTCACAATTAAGGTTCGGTTTTAGTGTTTTCCAATTCCATATTTGAAATTTATTATTATTATTTGTTACATTTTACTTACTTCTGTTTAAAATATTACGTTTTAATCACTAAGTCATTAATTACCGTTAGCGGTGTAACAGTAAGCTAACGTGGCATATTTAATCACAATTTTAAACGAAAAATTTAGATTAAATTCTACAATTGATCCTTTTTTTTTTATTTTAAGCAATTTATTTTTTTTTATATTTTTTTAACTTTCCCTTTTTTTTCGTTTTCTTCTACTTCTCCCTATTTTCCTTCCTTCATTTGTTTTAACGTAGTTTTTCTATATTTTTTCATTTGTTAAAACTAGTCCACAATTTCGTCTCACTCGTAAAAATTAAATTGTTCAAAAAAATAATAGCATAGAGACTAGTTTTAATAAATAGAAAACATAAAAAAAATCATGTTAAAAGAAATGGAGAATAGAGAAAAACAGAGAGAGAAGCAGAACTTGTAGCTTCGCCATTTGATAAGTCTACTCTACCCCTAACCTATATGAGTTAGCTTTTTTTCTTTTAAATTATGTTAGTTATTTTTTTAAATTCTTTTACTTTTTATTTTGGCTTAACCTATAAATTTTTATTTAAATTATACTCTCTCTCTCTCTCTTTTTTTTTTGGTATTTAAACTATCTTTCTTGTCGAAACTAATTTTATGTTTTGATAAAAACGAGGTCGACTTTTAAAGATAAAAACGGGAGTCACCATCAATCCCTTTTTACTTAGGTGTGATTGGATTACCTTGTAAAACGTTTTATTTTAAAACATTTGATTTTGGTCTACGAAAAACAAGAAAACGGGTTCGGAAGTCGGTTACGTATGAGGAAGGGTTAGCACCCTCATAACGCCCAAAACTTGGTACCTATTCGATAGAATCATGTCCAAATGTTGAAATTTAAAAGTATGTAAAAATATGTTTTCTTAAAAACTTTGAGCAATTTGAGTTAAAAATTTGAGATATCTTTGTTCCGAAGGAATATAAACATCACATCCAGCACGTTAGGACACGATATTTTAAAACCCTCTTAACAAAAATCAACTCATGATTTTTGAAATTTTAGTAAAAGGATATTTAGTTATTCAGCCAAACGGAAAATCGCAACCCAGCACGTTAGGGCACTATTTCCCGAATTTTTAAATACCAAAATATTGCCTTATTTTAAAAAAAACTTTAGATAAAATATAGTATTTTTACAAAAATGTATTTCTATTTTAAACAATAATTCATATGGCAATATTACATTCATACATTATAAATATTAAAAGAAATTATAATATACTAACATTTAAGATAGGCAATAAAGAAATAATAATACAAAATATGACAAATAATAATTCCTACATTAAAGCAATTGTAAACACATAGTGAAGTATAAACAAATACAATAAACAATAAAACAAATATGAACATATTTCATGCAAGTTTAAATAATAGATAAAAAGACATACATACAATATAAACAATATAAACAATGTATATATAAAATAAAAATAGTATATAATGATTTTAAATAAAAATATATAAAATTATATATAAAAATAAATAATGTAAATAGAATATATTATGCAATATAAGTAAATTTAGTTAAATTTATGATATAATGTAATATTATATTGTCGTAACCATTTTTTTGTGAAATGGGAATCGACTTTGGTTTTTGAAAAACAAAAATAAAATGGGAGTCGCCACCAATCTTTTTGTTGAGGTGTGATCGGGTCACCTCGTAAAACAGTTGTTTTTAATAAACGGTTTGATTTATCAAAATAACGATTTTTGTCTACGAAACTCAAAAATGGGTTCGGGAGTCGGTTACGCACGAGGAAGGATTAGCACCCTCGATACGCCCGAAATTGGTACCTAGTTGATTAATCGATGTCTTATTGTCGAATATTTAAAAACTTAAGAGAGTTTAAGACACGATCCCTCTTTGTTATGGTGCCCGAAAAGTCGTTTGGATGAATGGAAAATATGTACCAAAGGCCGTCTCGTCTCAAGGTAAAATGTCACACCCAATACGTTAGGACACGACATCTCGACATTCGCGGCTAAACTTGCCTTTTATATAAAAATCATGAATTTAATTAAACAAATATTCTGTTACTTAGAATGGACGAGAAAATCGCAAACCCAATACTTTAGGGCACGATTTCTTGAGCTTCTAAATATAGAACATTGCCTTAGTTTAGAAAATCTTATCTCGGAATAACAAAACATCACATCCAATGCTTTAGGACACGACATTTTGAGTTCCTGAGAATAAGCTTTTTGTTTAAAATGTATTTGTTTTAAAAAGATATTCGGTTATTTCGATTAAACGAAAAAATCGAAACCCAATACTTTAGGGCACGATATCTCGAATTTCTAAACACGGAATATTGCCTTTGTTTTAAAAACCTTTAAATGAAATATGATAATTTTACAAAATGTATTTTGTTTAACAATAAAGTACAAAACTAAGAAAACAAATATGGATGTAAATATAATAAATATAATAATAATAATAATAATAATAATAATAATAATAATAATAATAATAATAGAATAATGATAAATATAACGGTAGAAATAAAAATAGAATAAAATGATAATAAAAATAACATTAATGATAACATATAATATAGTAATGAAGAAATGAAAAATAAAATAATAAAAATAATAATAAACAATGATAAAAGAGACTGTTGAAAAGAAGGAATAAAATGATGATAATATACTGGTAATAGTAATTAGGAAGTAAATAAAAAAATCTATACCAAAGAATAAAAATATATGCAAAGGTTCTAATATAATAAATGTAATAAAGATATTAAGTAATAAAAATAAGGTAATTATAATAATATAAATAATAAAATAATTAAAATAATTGCAATAAAAAATAAAATTGCAAAAGAATATAACAGATGGGCCAAATTAAAATTAAAACGGAAATAAAGGGGCCAAATTAGATAATGTAAGAAATAAAAGGACGAAATAGCAATGCGCGCGAAACGCTGGGGACGAGGAGCGCGATTTTCCCTAAATAGTAAAACGCAGCGTTTAAAAGGACCGAATCACAACCGCACGAAATATCTGGGCCAAAATTACAATAACAGAAAACTTGGTTTTAAAAGCTAAAAATGCGGAAGGACCGAAAGCGTAATTAGCCCAATCGACGAAAACACGCGGATCCTTCAGTCGGGTCGGGTCGCGCGCGGGTCTTTGGCCAAACGACGTCATTTTGGGCGTTAAAGGCCAGCCCCAAAACGACGTCGTTTTGAGGGGCTATTTAAGGTGAAAAATGTTGAAAAAAAAATCATTTCTGCCTTGTGTTTTAAAAAAAAATTTGGTCTCTCTCTGTTCTCTACGAGTTCGAGAGGAAAAAAAAACGGGGGATGGTCCACGTCGCTCTGGTCACCGTCGCACCGGCCACCGCACGCGGTGGCCAGAAAGGTAAAAATCCTTACTTTTTCTCCTCCTTTTTTATTATAATATATATATATATATATATATATGTGTGTGTGCATATATATATGTTAACAAAGGAATCATAAACAAAAAGGAGGGATTTCGAGAAAAATAATAACCTTTCATAGTCTCCGATGTCGATTTCGATTTTTTTAGTGGTTTTTAACGTTTACTGCGCTTCCTGATTACTCTGTTTCCGTTGATATTCGGATCTCTTTCGTGGTATTGTATCTCGAAATAGTTTTCTATTAAAGAAAAAAAACCCCCTTTCTTCTTTGCAAAGTGTGCAAATCGACTTTTATAGCCATGTGTTATACAACTTGGACTCGGTTATGTCCTTTCTTTTTTAATGCCTGCAGGTGCTAGTGGCCAAGTGGAGCCGGTGGCGGTGCTGTTCTGACAGTGGCGGTGGATGGGACACGAATAGACAGGGGTCAGAAACGGCGCAGGAACTAGGCAAACTTTTAGGGTTTTTTTGTTTATTGTTTCGGGCCTTTGAGAATTGGGCTAGGTTAGTTTTGGGTAACCGAGTTTGGGCCTATTTTAAGCATTTGGTTCTATTTGTTGTAGAATGGGTTATCTAATTTTTGGTCATGTTGGGCTTTAGCGGGCCCGGGCAAGAATTGGGTCATACAGCTGCCCCTCTTTGCTCATTATCGTGTAACGAGAATAGAGCAAAGACTCTTAAGAAAAACCCATCTTGCCCGGTCTTGCAGAGTCCTGATTTCTTTGATGCTTATCTTCTTCAAGTAGCCTCATTCTGGTCCTTCACATCTTGTCGCTTCGATCCACCCCACTGTCGCTTTAGAGAGATGGGACTTGTAGCTCCAATTTGCTCTGTTGCAACTTCAGAGAGATAAAACTTGATGTCTTCGATCTACTCCTTCAATCTGCTCCCACAACATCAGGATTGCCAGATTTGCTATCTTCGATCTGCTCCTGCAACATCAGGATTGCCAGACTTGCTATCTTCAATCTGCTCTTGCAACATCAGGATTGCCAGACTTGCTATCTTCGACCTGCTCCTGCAACATCAAGATTGCCAAATCTGCTATCTTTAATTTGCTCCTACAACATCAGGATTGCCAGACTTGCTATCTTCGACCTGCTCCTGCAATATCAAGATTGCCAGATCTGCTATCTTCAATCTGCTCCTGCAACATCAGGATTGCCAGACTTGCTATCTTCGACCTACTCCCGCAACATCAAGATTGTCAGATCTGCTATCTTCAATCTGCTCCTGCAACATCAGGATTTCCAGACTTGCTATCTTCGATCTGCTCCACTGCAAACTCAGGGGGACAAGATCTGCTATCTTTAATCTGCTCCTGTAACATCAGGAATACCAGACTTGCTATCTTTGATCTGATCCACTGCAAACTCAGGGAGACAAGATATGCTATCTTCAATCTGCTCATGCAACATCAGGAATGCCAGACTTGCTATCTTCGATCTGCTCCACTGCAAACTTAGGGAGACAAGACCTGCTATCTTCAATTCGCTCCTGCAACATCAGGAATGCCAGACTTGCTAACTTCGATCTGCTCCTGCAACATTAGGGATGCTAGACCTGCTATCTTCAATCTGCTCCTGCAACATCAGGGATGCCAGACTACTATCTTCAATCTGCTCCTACAACATCAGGATTGCCAGACTTGCTATATTCGATCTGCTCCACTACAAACTCAGGGAGACAAGATCTGATGTCTTCAATCCACTTTACTACATCGTCCTCTTGAGGACATAACCTGTAGAATGGGTATATGCTTATGCCTAATAATTAGAATGCCATGCTTGGAATGAGTCAAAATGTTATGAGTATGATTCCTATTCAAGGTGTTATCACCCTTTTATCCGTCAAGGTTTTGTCTTCGTTCCCCTTACAGTAACGTTTCCTTACTCAAACAATTTGCCCCTATGGAAATTTCAGGGCTCATTCCTTTTAGACCTCGGGGTACGGGTATACATTGACTTCCAACCATCCCCCCAGGAATCACAACTTTCACTACCATAACTCGAAGAATACACGACTTGTTTCGACTTTGATTCATTCCACAGCAATTTATGGTTTTTGAATCTTTCCTTGTCAAAAATTGACCTGTCATATCATTTTTCGGATGACTAGGTAACATTGTTTATCCCCGTCACAATTACTTAATTGGACAAGGAATTTGAAGAAATAGTCTCCATTAAGACTCTTCTTTCTCAAACGTCTTTAATCTGTGTACGCGGAAATTCTAAACAATTATCCTATTTCGGTTTCTTGTTTTATCTAGAGATTTCCAAAGTAATATGTAGAACTTTATTTTGTGAAATTATTAGTTCATCAATTATTATTTCAATGCAACATGTTTATGAATGATGGGTAACAATAAATTGATTTTCAGGAGAGTTAAAATGAATTATCAACGATACGAGGAAATTGATTAGGAACATATCCTTCTTGCGGAGAAAAAGAATCCAATAATAGTAAAATGAGCAAGACACAAATCAAATGCCTTAGACATCACCGATTGGGCTTCTATACAAGTTTCATGAAGACTACTTTGAGCTTTAGCATATGTTTAGAAGACTCAAAGTACTTTGTTGATGCCCCAATATGTAACATGCTTCCTTTCTCGTTGATTCAAACATTACAAGATCGCTACATGCCTATTCAAAATTCGAGCTGCCCTTTTCGGGTTTTCAACTCAAAAGCCCTTTGGTCTCAAGGCGCCCTTTGCGGGTTTTCGCCTTGGCCTCTCCATCTTTTTTTTTAGAAGTTTCAAAGTGCCCTTTGCGGGTTTTCACCTTAGCTTCTTTTCATTTCAAGCAAAGTATTTTTCGACCGAATCCGAGTTCACAGGATTGGGTAAGCTTTTTTTGTCTATTTCAGTCAGAATCAGTGCACCTCGAGAGAAAGCTTTCTTCACCACATATGGTCTTTCCCAATTTGGCATCCATTTTCCTCTGTAATCCTTTTGTATGGGAAGGATCTTTTTCAGCACAAGGTCCTCCTCGTGAAATTCTCTTGGGCGAACTTTTTTGTCATAAGCTAGCATCATTCATTTTTGGTACATCTGACCGTGACGAATAGCCCTCAATCTCTTTTCTTCAATTAAGTTCAACTGATCATATCGAGCCTGGATCCATTCAGCTTCATCCAGCTTTATTTCTGACAAAACTCGAAGAGAAGGTATTTCCACTTCAATAGGTAGAACTGCCTCCATCCCATAGACCAATGAGAAATGCGTTGCCCCAGTAGAGGTTCTGACGGATGTTCGATAAGCATAGAGTGCAAATGATAATTTCTCATGCCAATCCCTATAAGTCTCGGCCATCTTCCCCACTATCTTTTTGATGTTTTTGTTGGCCACTTCCACTGCCCCATTCATTTTTGGACGATACGAAGACGAATTGTGGTGTTTGATGTTGAACTGGCTACAAACTTCTGTTATCGTACTATTGTTTAAGTTTAATGCGTTGTCTGATATGATCTTCTCAGGCATTCCATATCGACAAATAATCTCCTTCTTTAAAAACCGACTAACCGCTGATTTAGTGACGTTAGTATATGAAGCAACCTCTACCCATTTTGTGAAGTAGTCAATGATCACAAAGATGAACCGATGTCCATTCGAAGCTTTCGGTGAGATCAGTCCAATAACATCCATGCCCCACATGGAAAATGGCCATGGGGAAGTCATAACGTGTAAAGGTGACGGAGGCACATGAATCTTGTCTCCATAAATCTGGCATTTATGACATCTTTTGGCATAGTTGATACAGTCCCCTTCCATGGTCGACCAATAATATCCAAACCTTATTATCTGTCTGGCCATTATGAAACCATTGGCATGGGTTCCGCAGACACCCTCATAGATTTCTTCTAGGATTTCATTAACTTCGGTGGCATCCACACACCTTAGTAGTACTTGATCCTTTCTCTTTTTGTATAGGACCTCTCCATCCAAGACATAGTCATAGGCTAGTCTTTTCAGCATCCTTTTGTCGTTCTCAGTTGCTTGATCAGGGTACTCATGATTTTTCACGTATTGCAGTATGTCGTGGTACCATGGATGACCAATTTTCTCTTCTTTTTCGACATTGTAGCAATGGGCTAGGATCTGATAAATGCTCATTTGTATAGGTTTTATATCATCATTTTCGTTTATTCGGACCATAGAAGCCAAAGTGGCCAGAGCATCAGCCATCTGATTTTCGTCTCTTGGCAAATAACTGAAAGTGATGTCGTCGAACTCTTTGATCAATTCTTGGGCCAATCTTTTGTAGATAACCAGCTTAGGCTCTCTTGTTTCCCATTCTCCTTTGATTTGGTATATTACCAAAGCAGAGTCTCCATATACCTCTAATACCCTAATTTTGCATTCAATAGCGGCACGAATACCCATGATACAAGCTTCGTATTCTGCCATATTATTAGTGCAATCAAAATTCAATTTGCAAGTAAATGGATAATGGCCTCCTTTTGGGGATATCAGAACTGCCCCAATTCCATTGCTCACAGCATTTGATGCCCCGTCAAAATTCATTTTCCAAGGATGATCTTCTGAGGTACCCTTTTCGGTGATTGCCACATACATTAGATCTTCGTTAGGGAAATCAAAGTCTAAGGGCTCGTAATCTTTAAGGGCTCTACTGGCTAGAAAATCCTCTATTGCACTCCCTTTCACCGCTTTTTGGTTTACATAAACTATGTCGAATTCAGAAAGCAGAATCTGCCATCTGGCCATCCTTCTATTCAAAGCGGTAGACTCCATCATATATTTTAGAGGATCTAGCTTCGAGATGAGCCAAGTTGTATGATACAACATATACTGCCTTAATCTCCGAGTTGTCCAAATCAAGGCACAACATAGTTTCTCGATTGGCGAGTACCTTGTTTCACATTAAGTGAATTTTTTACTAAGGTAGTATATTGCCTTCTCTTTCTTTCCCGACTCGTCGTGTTGACCAAGCACACATCCCATTGAATTATCAAGCACTGTCAAATAAAGGATTAATGGCTTGTCTGGATGCGGCGGCGGCAATACTGGGGCATTGGACAGGTATTGCTTTACTTTGTCAAAAGTTTTCTGGCATTTTTATCCCACATGCCTGGATTGTGTTTCTTAAGAAGACGGAATATGGGGTCACATCTCTCAGTTAGTTGTGAAATGAACCGAGCGATGTAATTTAATCTTCCTAAGAAACCTCTAAATTCTTTTTGGGTACGTGGCGGAGGCAATTCTTGTATAGCTTTGACCTTGTCTGGGTCAACCTCAATCCCCTTTTCATTGACTACGAATCCGAGCAGCTTCCTAGCCCGGGCTCCGAAGGTACACTTTGCTGGATTAAGCTTTAGCTGGAATTTCCTCAACATCAAGAATAATTTCCTTAAGACCTGCACATGCTCCTTTTCAGTTCAGGACTTGGCTATCATATCGTCGACGTAAACCTCAATTTCTCTGTGCGTCATATCGTGGAATAGGGTTACCATGGCTATCTGATATGTCGCTCCCGTATTTTTAGTCCAAACGGCATCACCTTATAGCAAAACGTTCCCCACATGGTTACAAATATTGTCTTATCCATGTCTTTAGGATGCATCTTTATTTGGTTGTATCCTGAGAAGCCATCCATGAAGGAGAACAACGAATAGCCCGCCGTATTATCCACTAAGGTGTCGATGTGAGGCAATGGGAAATTGTCTTTCGGGCTAGCCTTATTTAGATCCCTATAGTCCACACACATTCGCACTTTCCCATCTTTCTTAGGGACAGGGACGATATTGGCTACCCAATCTGAGTACTTAACCACTTGCAAGAATCCCGCGTTAAACTGCTTCTCGACCTCTTCTTTTATTTTTAACAAAACATCCGGCCTCATTCTCTGAAGCTTTGTTGGACTGGCTTGTATTCCTTTTTTCTGGGCAACCGGTGTACCATGATATCAGTGCTTAATCTGGGCATATCTTGATACGACCTCGCGAATACATCCTTGAATTCTTGGAGTAACTCGATGAGGTCTCGTTTGGTCTCTTCCGTGATACAAGCTCCAATCTTCACTTCTTGTCCCTTTCCCAGGTTCACTATTTCTACTAACTCTTTATGAGGTATGATCTATTTTTCTTCTTGCTCTACCATTCTTAACAAATCTGGAGGCAAGTCACAATCTCTGTCACTTTCAAAATCCTAAGATTCCTCTAAACACATATCTTACTCAAAACGGACCTCTGAATCTGTAGTATCGTTGCTCATATCATTGATGTCTAGGGACCTGTGATGGGTATCAAAGATGTACAAAGAACAAATGAATTTGAGGACAACTATTCACATGATATGAATGGGAACAAAGAATACAGAACAAAAATGAGAGAATGTTTGTTTGCATTAAAGATGTATTTCATTGAAACAAAATATCCGAACATGAGCCTATTTCACAAAAGAAGTCTTATTGTTTCTAGCCTTAAAAACAACAAGTGCGTTCTGAATATTACTTTGTATAATCTCTAAACACTACAGGAAATTTCTCTGCAGTCCAATTGTCCAAAACGCTTCCAGGTTCATACGGGCGAATGCCCAATAGGTTTCTTTGATCAGTTTCCTTGTCGTATATGGTATTGATGTGAGGATGTTCATCTCTAGAAGATCCTTTCTTCGGGTGGATTATTCCTCCTGTCACGAAGGTATGAGATATGTGGGGGAATGTCATCGATTCCCATTTGACGTCTTCTCCGTTCAACTGTGCCCTTCTCCTCTCTTGCTTCTTCTCTATTTCCTTCTTCATTTGTTTAGCATCTGGTTTGAAACCCAAGCCAAAACAGTCTCTCTTCTCCTTCAGCATCGGGATCTAAACTTTCCCTTGGAGGTGTTTGCCCAATCCTTTTCCTGGTAGGGCTCCTTTTCCTATCATTATTCGTAGGCCTATCCTTGTGGTCTTGGATATCTTAGGCACCGGGACTTCATTCCCTTCCGAGATGAACGTCGCATTTACGAACTCTAAAGATCGAAAGGAACATTCAATGGCTTCCTCATTTGTTTCTAGATATGGTGCTTCATTGGTAATAGTCGCTATGATGTCTTCTTCGGCGTTTATAGTTACCAGTCGATTTTTCGTTACCAGTTTCAGTTTCTGGTGCAGCGACAAGGGTACTACTCCCGCCGAATGAATCCAGGGCCTTCCCAACAAGCAATTGTAAGAGGGCTTGATATCCATGACCAGGAAGTCCACTTCATATGTGTTAGGCCAGATCAGTAATAGTACCTCCATTCTTCCCATCACTCTTCTTTCAGTGCCGTCAAACGCTCTCACTATGTTCTGGCACGGTTTCATGTGAGAATTGTCTATAGGCAACCTCTTCAGTGTAGACAATGGTAAGACATTCAAAGCTGATCTATTATCTATTAACACACTCGGGAAAGTGTATTCCCTGCAACGAGTAGTTATGTGCAATGCCTTTGTTGATCCCATGCCTCCTGGTGGGATTTCATCATCACTGAAGTAAATGAAATTGTCAGCGCTTATGTTACTAACCAGACGGTCCAACTTATTGATAGGTATATCCTTAGTAACATAAGTTTCATTCAGTACTTTCATCAGTGCTTCGTGGTGCACTTCTGAGCTTAAAAGCAGGGTTAGCACAGATATGCGAGCCGGTTGTTTGCATAGCTATTCCACCACGCTGTACTCACTGTGCTTCAAGAATTTCAAGAATTCTTTGGCCTCTTCCTCCTTTACAGGCTCGTTGATAAGGGTCTCAGGTTCCTTTTTCCGTTCAATTGTCACAGTCTTTGATTTCACTGATTCTGCCCTCATGTTTTCCGGATCGTAACGCTTCCCACTACGCGTATAGGACCCTTCATTTTTTACTTCCTCAGCAGTGCTAATTGAGCTTTCCACCCCTGGTATTGTCACATTACAATTGTAATCCAAGGTACCCTTTTGTTGTCCTTGTAAGGAAAGGAAACGGGTCTCTGGATTACAATCTTTGGCACTCTATGTACTCCGCTTTCCGTGTTTCTTGGTCGGGAGATAATGATCCTAGGATAGTTGACTCCTTGCTTCATCAATTCTCCCTCAGTTGCATGCATGTTTCCTCCCTCTAAGCCTTTTTTGTAAAATTCCAGTTCCTTGTTGTCCATAAGGCTTTGTATCAAGATCCTAAACTCGACTCATTCCTGGATCTCATGCCCTTCTGCCTTACAGAATTCACAGTAGTTCTTTATTTTCCCACATCTTTCCGTAGAATTTGAATCTGTCAATCCTCTTTTCACCATCTCCCTCAAGACCACTCTCAACGGGGTTTTCACCTCTGTGACATCCCTCTTGATATTTCTCACGACCTTTTCACCAATCGCATTTACCCCATTATCCTCATGGTTGGGTAATGGGTTCCCCTTTCCTACTATATCATCAAGTGTTACAACCTCCATTTTGATTAACCTCTCGACTACCTTTTTGAAGACGGTGCAATTTTTTATCGAATGCCGCTATTCCTGCATGGTAATCACAGTGAGCATTTGAGTCATACAATTTAGGATATGGGGGCTGCAATGGTTGTAGATAAAATGGGGACACGATGTGCTCGTTAAATAAAATCCGGTATAGCTCTTTGTACGTTATTGGAATTGGCTTAAATTGGAGCTTTTCGGTCTTTTGTCTGGTTCTTGATTCCTGTCTTACTGGACCTTGTTGCCTGGTTGTAACCACCTTTAGCTGGCTAACTGTGATTGCCTTCGAGTACCCTTTATTGTATGTACTCATATTATTCACCTCACCGTCCTTTTTCTTAGGAGCGGCCCTCTTAGCGCTTTCTCCTGCTTCGATCTTGCCACCCTTTATGGCATTTTCAATCATTTCCCCTGCCATTACTATGTCGGCAAAACTCTTAGTGGTACTTCCTATCATATGGGTTATGAATAGAGCTTTCAAGGTGTTGATGAAAAGAATGGTAGTTTCCTTTTCTAGGAGAGGTGGTTGGACTTGCATAGCAACCTCCCTCCATCTTTGCGCATACTGTCTGAAACTTTCATTTAGTTTCTTCTCCATGTTTTGCAAAGTAATTCTATCCGGCGCCATGTCCGTGACATGATTGTACTATTTCATGAAGGCTTGAGCCAAATCTCTCCAGGAACTGATGTTAGCACGGCTAAGCTGGTTATACCATCTGGCTGCCGCACCCACTAAACTTTCTTGGAAACAATGAATCAAAAGTTGATCATTGTTCACGTAGCCAGTCATTCGTCTATAGAACATGGTGTTGTGGGCTTCCGGGCAGCTAGTCCCACTGTATTTCTCAAACTCTGGCATTTTAAACTTATGAGGCAGCACCAAATCTGGAACTAGACTTAAGTCTTTTGCGTCAATTCTATGATGATGATCGATATTTTCCAAAGCTTTGAACTTTTCTTCCAACCATTTACAATGATCCTCTAACTACCTTGAAGATTCTATTCTCGACCCCATTTTCTCTGCTATATCCAAATCGGGCAAACAGGATTGGCCGGGCTATCTCCTGGTTGGGATCCTGAGCCAACGTAAAAACTCATAGGAGGTCTAGCGTCATCCTACCCTTGCTGAGGCCTAATCATAACTGGTGGCCTTTGGAGATGCTCTTCAGGCTGTATTATTGCGTGTGGCAGGGTAAAACCCGGGGAATGGCTTCGCTATCCTCTTCGACCGGAGGCATGGGACCTTTCCCTTTATTCGTTGCCCCGTTCATCATTTGGGCCATTTGAGCTATCATGTTTCTCTGAGCCTCCGACATTTGGTCTCTCATCTCTTGTTGGAGTTTTGACATTTGCTCTTGCATTTGGTCCTGTATGTCCTTCTGGAATTGTTCAAACCTTTGATCCATTTTCTTAGTTTTTACACGTGTCCGTAGTGATGTTCAGTTTCCAGATTTTCTCCTCTTTCCTTTCTCTCTTTTTGGTAATTTCAACTAATTAGGCTCTCTTTATAGACTTAAATGCATGTGATATGATGCAATGTAATGCAGATGCATGTATGCAACAAAAAAGGCGTTGATTTTGATTAAATTTCATTTTGATAACTTTTCTAGAAAACAAATTTCTTTACATAAAACAAATTACATATAAGGCCTAGCCCTAATACTTAAGGCCTTGACTTTCTTGAGAAGCCATGCTAACTTTCGGCCTCGGTCTGACTCTAACTCACACTTTAAACTTAGTACATCAGCTTGGACTGCTAAGGTTTGTAGATGATCCGCCACCTCTCGCACTTGAGTCACGGCTTCACCCATGATGTAATCCCGATCTCTGACCTGACTCTGGGAGTGGTGAAGTTGTGCTTTCCACCGTTCTTCATTGACTTCAAGAAGTTCCACCCGAAGCTCACAACCATGTAAAGCAGACTCTAACTCTTCTATTCTCGCCTTCATCTCTTCAATTTTGCTCAGGCTCACCTTCAACTCGACTACAGAATTACGACTACGATACTGATATAATGATCTTTCTAGCTCTGACACTCGGGTCTTTAATTTCTCTTTCTCATTTTGACTTTCTACTAAACTCCTTTTCAGAGTTTCTTCTCGCTCTTAAGTTTTTCAGAGTCTATTCTCTCATCGACTGAATCTATTCTTTTCCTCTTTAATTTCTTGACGCCATTGCTTCGACGTTTTTCCTAGTCCCGTAGTTCTCATCGACCTTCGCAGCTTTTTATAATCTGTCTTTAAGCTGTCCAAATCTTCTTCAGCCTTATTCTTCCACTTTCTCAGTTTCTCGGCCTCTAGCTTCTGAATGTCGACATCCAATCCTAGCTGCATTTTCTCTTCCTCTAACTACTCTATCTTTTTCCCTAATTCCAGACTCCTTTTCTCAAAGTCCTGTATGATGATTTTGAGCTCAGACGGGATCACCTGCAAGTGTTCTTTTAGCAGTCGGGTGTTTTCTTGGTTTGATGTAGGGATGTTGTCATTGACTCTCTGACTCCACCACCGGTCATACTCAGGGGTTGTCATTGGGTTAGTAGTAAACCTATTCATTCTATGAATTCGGCTCCAGGCGTTCGATATTTCACGAACTCTCCTTTTGTAGTTACCTCCCTTATAGTCAAACTCGCACTGAGTTAACCCTTGTGTTGGTGGCGTAAACTGTCTCGATCTGTACTATCTTAACACGAGGAGAGGAGCGTACCCGACAACTCCCCATATTCCAAGCATAGGAACATAGTCAAAATATCCGCACCGGTATAAGATCTCGTCCGGAACCATCCAAGGATCTCTCCATTCTATATCTTCTTCTTGTAGATTTTGCAGAATCATCATCCAGTTTTCTGACGTAATATCATCCCGCCTTGGCGTGGCTACTATCTTTTTCAACGGAGAATAGTCCTCAGAGAAGATTCGACACGATACCTTTTCCATCTTCAAAAAATGGCCGTGGAACCATGCTAGTAAGAGTTGGGCGCAACCGATGAATCTCCCTTCGCCCGCTCTTCGGAACGCGCTTAGGGACCTGAAGGTTTCGACTAGAATTGCAGGAACAGGAGTAATCCTTCTATCTAATTTGTCAAATAAATCAGAGACAGCCTCAACTACATACCCTAGAGCTTTGGGGAAGATAACCAGTCCATAAATGCTCAAGGCTAAAATGTCAACCCTCTTCTTCTCATCGGGATGCGCTATGATCAAATCTCTTAGATTTCTCCAAGGGATGCACTTACAATCTCCTTTTTGTTTTGCCTGGGTCGTCACCCACTGCTCGCTCATCCCCGTAATATTCATCAACTTTTTTACGAATGTGGGGACCTTAACGGCTCTCAAATAAGCCTTGTCAGTTTGAATCTTCGAGCAACGGAGCAAAGCTATATACTCTTCAATAGTAGGTACCAAATCCACTTTCCCAAAAGTAAAGCAACTATAAGCAGGGTTCCAAAACTGGGCTATAGCTCGGAATAGGTGCTGGTCTACCTTGATATCAAGTAGATAAGGCAAATCACCATAATGACAGTAGAATAATTGCTTGATCCCGTCATCCCATTGACTCCACATTTCTCTCATTTCTTGAAGATTGTTTTGGGTTACGCTGATGTGTGTGAAATCCCACAACTCCGATATGTACCCCTCTATAAGACTATCGCCCTTCTCTTGCTGCACTGTCTCGGCCCATATCCTGATGGCCGTGTTGTCCTCCACTTTATCAAGAAAACCCTTTTCCATGATAAGCTATCTATTTAGCAACCAAATGTGAATCAACACCTTTTTTGATGAATATGCCATACAAAAATGAAGTGAGTCAGTATTTCATACACAGTAAGCAGAGAATAAAATCCCTAGTCGGGTAACCACTAGGGTTTGGAGCGGCTCTACCTAGGGTGGCTCTTAAGGCTTGCTATATGGGGTTATGTTCTAGAGTAAAGGTACCTGAACCAGCAGATTCCTCAATCCTCACCCATTATAGGCTCCTATGGATTGAGTTCAGTTCAGGGGAATACATTTCCATATGGCTATATAGAGATGAAAATCTCACGAAGACATAGGTACGGATGTATCCTGAAAGCGATCCACTATCCTGCACGGATGTGAAGACCTCACGAAGGAATAGTTTCTCACTCCCACTTAAAGGGTATAATCAAGTGATCATGTACTGCAATGTGCAGGGACATATCAAGAATTAACCAGAAAAGCGAAAAATGATAAAAGACATAATAAAGATGCATGATGTGCAAAGAAAGGGATCGTATATTTAAAACAAGTTTTCAATTTTCGACAGAAAGACAAAAAGTAATCAATATGTGGCTTGACTCTCTTAGCACCGTCTCCCCAGTGGAGTCGCCAAGCTATCGTAACCATTTTTTTGTGAAAACAGGAATCAACTTTGGTTTTTGAAAAACAAAAATAAAATAGGAGTCGCCACCAATCTTTTTGTTGAGGTGTGATCAGGTCACCTCGTAAAACAGTTTTTTTAATAAACGGTTTGATTTATCAAAACAACAATTTTGGTCTACGAAACTCAAAAATGGGTTCGGGAGTCGGTTACGCATGAGGAAGGATTAGCACCCTCGATACGCTCAAAATTGGTACCTAGTTGATTAGTTGATGTCTTATTGTCGAATATTTAAAAACTTAAGAGAGTTTAAGACACGATCCCTCTTTGTTATGGTGCCCGAAAAGTCGTTTGGATGAATGGAAAATATGTACCAAAGGCCGTCTTGTCTCAAGGTAAAATGTCACACCCAATACGTTAGGACACGACATCTCGACCTTCGCGGCTAAACTTGCCTTTTATACAAAAATCATGAATTTAATTAAACGGATATTCTGTTACTTAGAATGGACGAGAAAATCGTAAACCCAATACTTTAGGGCACGATTTCTCGAGCTTCTAAATATAAAACATTGCCTTAGTTTAGAAAATCTTATCTTGGAATAACAAAACATCACATCCAATGCTTTAGGACACGACATTTCGAGTTCCCGAGAATAAGCTTTTTGTTTAAAATGTATTTATTTTAAAAGGATATTCGGTTATTTCGATTAAACGAAAAAATCGAAACCCAATACTTTAGGGCACGATATCTCGAATTTCTAAACACGGAATATTGCCTTTGTTTTAAAAACCTTTAAATGAAATATGATAATTTTACAAAATGTATTTTGTTTAACAATAAAGTACAAAACTAAGAAAACAAATATGGATGTAAATATAATAAATATAAGAATGCTAATAATAATAATAATAATAATAATAATAATAATAATAATAATAATAATAATAGAATAATGATAAATATAACGGTAGAAATAAAAATAGAATAAAATGATAATAAAAATAACATTAATGATAACATATAATATAGTAATGAAGAAAAGAAAAATAAAATAATAAAAATAATAATAAACAATGATAAAAGAAACTGTTGAAAAGAAGGAATAAAATGATGATAATATTAATACTGGTAATAGTAATTAGGAAGTAAATAATAAAATATCTATACCAAAGAATAAAATATATATGGAAAGGTTCTAATATAATAAATGTAATAAAGATATTAAATAATAAAAATAAGGTAATTATAATAATATAAATAATAAAATAATTAAAATAATTGCAATAACAAATAAAATTGCAAAAGAATATAACAGATGGGCCAAATTAAAATTAAAACGGAAATAAAGGGGCCAAATTAGATAATGTAAGAAATAAAAGGACGAAATAGCAATGCGCGCGAAACGCTGGGGACGAGGAGCGCGATTTTCCCTAAATAGTAAAACGCAACGTTTAAAAGGACCGAATCACAACCGCACGAAATTTCTGGGCCAAAATTGCAATAATAGAAAACTTGGTTTTAAAAGCTAAAAATATGGAAGGACTGAAAGCGTAATTAGCCCAATCGACGAAAACACGCGGATCCTTCAGTCGGGTCGGGTCGCACGCGCGGGTCTTTGGCCAAACGACGTCTTTTTTGGATTTAAAGGCCAGCCCCAAAACGACGTCGTTTTGAGGGGCTATTTAAGGCGAAAAATGTTGAAAAAAAATCATTTCTGCCTTGTGTTTTAAAAAAAATTTTGGTCTCTCTCTGTTCTCTGCGAGTCCGAGAGGAAAAAAAACGCGGTTCCGGAAAGGTAAAAATCCTTACTTTTTCTCCTCCTATTTTATTTTAAAATATATATATATATATGTGTGCATATATATATGTTAACAAAGGAATTAGAAACGAAAAGGAGGGATTTCGAGAAAAATAATCACCTTTCTTAGTCTCCGATGTCGATTTCGATTTTTTTAGTGGTTTTTAACGTTTATTGCGCTTCCTGATTACTCTGTTTCCGTTGGTATTCGTATCTCTTTTGTGGTATTATATCTCGAAATAGTTTTCTATTAAAGAAAAAAAACCCTTTCTTCTTTACAAAGTGTGCAAATCGGCTTTTATAGCCATGTGTTATACAACTTGGACTCGGTTATGTCCTTTCTTTTTTAATGCCTGTAGGTGCTAGTGGCCAAGTGGAGCCGGTGGCGGTGCTGTTCTGACAGTGGCGGTGGATGGGACACGAACAGACAGGGGTCAGAAACGGCGCAGGAACTAGGCAAACTTTTAGAGTTTTTTTGTTTATTATTTCGGGCCTTTGAGAATTGGGCTAGGTTAGTTTTGGGTAACCGGGTTTGGGCCTGTTTGAGGCATTTGGTTTTATTTGTTGTAAGATGGGTTATCCGATTTTTGGTCGGGCCCGGGCAAGAATTGGGTCATACATATATAATATGCAGAATTTTAAAAATATAACATAATATCTATATATATATATATATAATACTAAAATAATATGTAATCAAAAAATAATTAGACAATAAAATAATAATTATTTGTGACTTTTATAATATTAATAAATCGATATAGATAACTATTAAAGAAAATATAAAATATTTAATATAATAAATAATTTAATACCAATTTAATATATATATATATATATATTTTAAAAAAGAAAAAAAAAAGGTTAAATTGAAGTATAAACAGATTTCTAGGGCTAATTTTAAAAAATAAAATATTTAATTGAATGGAATTTAATTTAATAAAATTGTAGAGAGACTGAAAGAGTAATTTTTCCTTTTTAATAGAAACGTGCGGATCTTTGTCGGGTCTTCGGGTCAACACGCGGGTCGTATACCTTAAAATGGTGTCGTTTTCCTTTGTTTATATAAGTTAATTTTATTTAAAAAAAAACATTTAAACACCATTTGTAAAAAAAAAAATTCTGAATATCCTCTGAAATCTTCGTTCTCTCGCCTGAGCTCTGATCGCCGGGTTTCTGGGCCACGCGTCTCACGCGCCACATGCGCCTGCATGGCCGGTGGCCGGAGGCCTAAATCTCTGATTTTCGTCGTCGAAAGGTAATCTCTTTCCTTTTTTTACTTTTTTAGAATAATGGTTATACGCGCAATATGTAAAAAAATAAATAAAAAATAAAAATATAAACAGAATAGAATATTAAAAGAATCACCTCTGTGAAATCTGTCTTTTATTTCTCTGAGTTTTCTGACAATATTTTTGTACTCACTAACTCTCAATATAGGTGTGTAAATCTCTATGTTTTTTCGTATATTTGTGTCTCTCTGTATTCGTCCCTTTTACAGGTTTTACATGGGGTTTTATAACCCAAAAAACGAAAATAAAAAAGGAAAATACATATTTCCATATCTGCTTCTTTCCCTTTTTTGCTGCGTTTTCCTTATTTTGTAGGACGAGCGAAGGAAGATCTGGCGATGATGGCGTGATTCGGGCGCGGATCGTGGCGCGACCGGAAGCTTGGTGTGGGTGCGAGGAGCTGAATTCGGCGTGACTGTTGGCTTGCTATCTCTTGCGGCGCCTAGGGTTTCGGAAAACCCTAAGCTTTCTGATTTCTGTTTAAGAGTTGGGCCATTTTTGGGCCGTCCTAGTTTGGGTCTGTGGGTCTGTTTAGGAATTGGGTCTGTTTTGGTGTTTGAGCTCGGTGTAATAGGTTCTGGTACGGGGCTAGTTAATTTAGTTGGGTCAGAGAGTGTAATTTTGGGCCTGTTTTAGTGTTGTAATTGGACTATTTAAAAACACTAATTTTATTTATTATTTATTTTCTATTTCCGGGCAAAATGGGTTACTACAGCTGGCTCTCTTTGCTCATTGTTGTGAAACAAGAATAAAGCAAAAACTATAAAAGGACCAATTTTTTCCGGTCTTGGCGGAGCCTTGACTTCTTGGTCTTCTTCAAATGGCTTCTAACTCCACTGCAACTCCAGAGAGATAAAGCTAAAAGTGCTTTTGATCTGCTTCCTGCAACTTCAGGAAGATAAGATCTTCTATCTTCAGTCTACTCCACTGCAACTTCAGGGAGACAAGGTTGAAAGTGCTTTCGATCTGCTTCCTGCAACTTCAAGAAGATAAGATCTTCTGTCTTCAATCTACTCCACTACAACTTCAGGGAGACAAGGCTGAAAGATTTTGATCTGCTTCCTGCAACTTCAGGAAGATAAAATCTTCTTTCTTCAATCTACTCCACTACAACTTCAGGGAGATAAGACTAAAAGTGTCTTTGATCTACTTCCTGCAATTTCAGGAAGATAAGATCTTCTGTTTTTGATTTTCTCCACTACAACTTCAGGGAGATAAAATATTCTGTCTTTAGCCTACTCCGCTCCAACTTCAGGGAGATAAGACTAAAAACGTCTTCGATCTGCTTCCTGCAACTTCAGGAAGATAAAATCTTCTGTCTTCAGTTTACTCCACTGCAACTTCAGGGAGATAAGGCTGAAAGTGTATTTGATCAGCTTCCTGTAACTTCAGGAAGATAAGATCTTCTGTTTTTGATTTGCTCCACTGCAACTTCAGGGAGATAAAATCTTCTGTCTTTAGTCTACTCCGCTGCAACTTCAGGGAGATAAGACTAAAAACATCTTCGATCTGCTTTCTGCAACTTCAGGAAGATAAAATCTTCTATCTTCAGTCTACTCCACTACAACTTCAGGGAGATAAGGCTGAAAGTGTCTTCGATTTGCTTCCTGCAACTTCAGGAAGATAAGATCTTTTGAAAATTCTTCGATATTGTTACACCATCCACTGAGGGATATGACCTGTAGACTCGGTTCCATATGTTTATGTCACATGACTAAGATGTTATGATCGAAATGAATCAAATGCTTCTACCTGCATGTGTTATGAGTGACATGAATGTACATGAATGTAACATGTCATGATTCCTTTTAAAGGATTGGGATTAGGATGCAATGACCGGAATGAATCAAATGCACCTAATGAAATTTGCTATGATACCAAAAATGTTATGAGTATGATTCCTACTCTAGGTGTTATCACTCATTTGTTCTTCATCTTTGTTCATCAATCCTGTTCTACTCAAAAAGCTTGCCCCAATGTAATTTCAGAGTCAACTCTGCTTGGATCTCGAGAACATAAGGCTGGTACCATGCCACCATAATTGACGTATCTGAATTTTCAAGGTATAGGGTTTACTTCAAATTTAACCTATTCCACCACAATTCAGGGTTTTTTGGTTCATCACACCACCCCTCAAATGACCTGGTGACATCACTTACTTCCATCACATCAACTCATTTTCTTTATCCAATTATCAACTGGTCCCAGAATTCGGAGAAATAGTCTCTATCCAGACTCTTCTTTCTCAAATATTTCTATGCACATGGGAATTCTAAAAATCGTCCTGTTTTGGTTCCTTGTCTTATCTAGATATTTCCAAAGTAATATGTAGAACTTCTTTTGTGAAATTATTAGTTCATCAATCATTATTTCAATGCAACGCATTTATGAATAGTGGGTAACAAAAAAATTGATCTAAAAAAGAGTTGAAATTGAAAAAATTATAAAAAAATACAAAGAAAATTAACCAAGAATATATCCTTGAGAAGCAAAAGAATCCCAAGATAGTAAAAAGAATAGGACAAAAAATCAAATGCCCTAGATATCACTGATTGAGCTTCTATATACAAACTTTTATGAAAACTGCCTTGAGTTCAAAATGTGTTTAGAAGACCCAAAGTATTTTGTTGATGCCCCGATATGCAACATTCTTCCTTTCATTATTGACTCAAAGTGTAGCAAGATGATTGCATGTCCATTCAGAATTTGAGCCGCCCTTTTCAGGTTTTCAACTCAAAACCCCTTTGGTCTCAAGGCGCCCTTTGCGGGTTTTCACCTTGGCCTCTCTATTTTTTTTTTTTAGAAACTCAAAGCGCCCTTTGCGGGTTTTCACTTTGGCCTCTTCTCTTTTTCAGGCAAAATACTTTTTAACTGAATCACAGTTCACAGGGTTGGGTAAACTTTTCCCATCCATTTCGGTCAAGATCAGTGCTCCTCCAGAGAAAGCCTTCTTCACCACGTATGGTCCTTCTCAATTCGGCATCCATTTTCCTCTGGAATCCTTTTGTATGGGAAGAATCTTTTTCAATACCAGGTCCCCCTCATGAAACTCTCTTAGGCGAACTTTCTTATTATAGACTCGCATCATTCATTTTTGGTACATTTGACCATGACGAATAGCTCTTAGCCTCTTTTCTCCAGTTAAGTTCAGTTGATCATACCGAGCCTGAATCCATTCAGCTTCATCTAGCTTTATTTCTGACAAAACCCGAAGAGAAGGTATCTCCACTTCAATTGGTAGAACTGCCTCCATCCCATAGACTAATGAAAAAGGTGTTGCCTTAGTCGGGGTTCTGACAGACGTCCGATAGGCATAGAGTGCAAACGGTAGTTTCTCATGCCAATCCTTATAAGTCTCAGTCATCTTCCCCACTATCTTCTTAATGTTTTTGTTAGCAGCTTCCACTGCCCCATTCATTTTCGGATGATACGGAGACGAGTTATGGTGCTTGATCCCAAATTGGCTACAAATTTCTGCTATTGAGCTGTTGTTCAAGTTCAACGCATTGTCTGATATGATCCTCTCGAGCATTCCATATCGACAAATGATCTCCTTTTTCAAGAACTGACTAACTGCTGATTTAGTAACGTTAGCGTATGAAGCAGCTTCTACCCATTTTATGAAGTAGTCAATTACCACGAAGATGAATCGATGCCCATTCGAAGCTTTTGGTAAGATTGGCCTGATAACGTCCATGCCCACATGGAAAAAGGCCATGGGGAAGTCATAACATGCAAAGGCGACGGAGGCACATGAATTTTGTCTCCATAAATCTGGCATTTATGACATCTCTTGGCATAATTAATACAGTCTCCTTCCATGGTAGACTAATAATATCCAAATCTCATTATCTGTCTGGCCATTGTGAATCCATTAGCATGTGTTCCACAAACGCCCTCATGAACTTATTCAAGGATTTGCCTAGCTTCAACAGTATCAACGCATCTCAATAGTACTTGATCTTTTCCTTTTTTGTACAAGACATCCCCATCTAAAATATAGTCAGAGGCCAATCTTCTTAAAGTCCTTTTCTCATTCTCAGTGGCATGCTCCAGGTATTCACGATTTTTTACGTATCGTAATACATCCTGATACCAAGAACGATCATATTTTTCCTCTTCTTCCACATTATAACAGTGAGCTGGAACTTCAAAGATACTCATCTGAATAGGTCTCATGTCCTCTGATCTATTTACTTTGATCATAGAATCCAGGGTCGCCAAAGTATCTGCCATCTGATTTTCATCGCGTGGGAGATAATTGAAGGTAATGTCATCAAATTCCTCAATCAGTCATAGAACTATTTTTCGATAATCAATCAATTTGGGATCTCTCGTCTCCCATTCACCCTTGAGCTGATAAATTACTAGCGCAGAATCTCCATATACTTCTAACACTCTGATTTTACGCTCTATAGCTGCTTGAATGCCCATGATGCACGCTTCATACTCTGCCATGTTGTTTGTACAATCAAAATCCAATTTGCATGTAAATGGATAATGATCACCACTAGGGGATAACAAGATTGCCCCAATCTCATTTCCCACAGCATTTGACGCTCCATCAAAATTTAGCTTCCACGAATGCTCTTCAGTAGTTGCTACATACATTAATTCCTCGTTCGGGAAACTGAAGCTCAATGGTTCGTAATCTTCTAAAGCTCTGCTAGCCAAAAATTTTGCTATTGCGCTCCCTTTTATAGCCTTTTGGTTCACATAGACTATATCAAATTCAGACAGCAAAATTTGCCACCTAGCCATCCTCCCATTCAAAGTAGTGGACTCCATCATATACTTTAATGGATCCAGCTTCGAAATTAACCAGGTTGTATGATATAGCATATACTGTCTCAATCTCTGAGTTGTCCAAATCAAGGCGTAACATAATTTCTCGATCGACGAATACCTCATTTCACAATCAATGAACTTTTTGCTGAGATAGTATGTCACCTTTTCTTTTCTTCCTGTCTCATCGTGTTGTCCCAGCACACACCCCATAGAGTTATTGAATACTGACAAATACAATATCAACGGTCTATCTGGATTAGGCGGAGATAGTACTGGTGCGTTTGACAGATACTGTTTGACTTTGTCAAAAGCTTTCTGACATTCATCGTCCCATACACCTTGATTGTGTTTCTTGAGTAGACGAAATATGGGATCACATTTCTCAGTTAATTGTGAAATAAACCGAGCAATGTAATTTAGCCTTCCAAGAAAACCTCAGACTTCCTTCTGAGTGCGCGGTGGAGGCAATTCTTGTATAGCTTTGACTTTGTTCGAGTCAACTTCAATCTCTTTCTCGCTGACCACAAAACCCAGTAATTTCCCTGACTGAGCTCCAAAAGTACAGTTTGCCGGGTTGAGCTTTAACTAAAATTTTCTCAACCTTAGAAATAGCTTCTTCAAAACCTCGATGTGTTCCTTTTCTGTTCGAGATTTGGCGATCATGTCATCAACATACACTTCGATTTCCTTGTGCATCATGTCGTGGAACAATGTTACCATGACCCTTTGATATGTTGCCCCAGTATTCTTTAATCCGAATGGCATTACCTTATAGCAGAAAGTACCCCACAATGTTATGAAGGTAGTTTTCCCCATATCCTCAGTGTGCATTTTGATCTGATTATATCCCGAAAAACCATCCATGAAGGAAAACAATGAAAATTCTGTCGTACTATCCACCAATGTGTCGATATGCGGCAAAGGAAAATTGTCATTTGGGCTAGCTTTAATCCACACACATCCGGACCTTTCCGTCTTTCTTAGGGACAGGAACAACGTTGGCAACCCACTCTAAGTACTTGACCACTTCTAGAAAACCAATATCAAACTATTTCTGGACCTCTTCTTTTATTTTCAGCACTACATCAAGCCTCATCCTTCGTAGCTTTTACTGAACTGGCTTGCACTCTTCTCTAATAGGAAGGCGATGTTCCACAATATCAGTGCTTAGTCTGGGCATATCTTCGCATCACCATGCAAAGACATCTTTGAATTCTCGTAGTAACTTAACAAGATCTTGTTTCGTCTCCTTAGCTATACTGCGTCCCAATTTTCACAATCTTCCCTTTTTCCAACGCTATGTTCTCTACCTCTTCCTCATGGGGCAAGATCTGTTTCTCCTCTTGCTTCACCATTCTTAACAAATCTGGAGATAAATCACAATCTCGGTCACCTTCAAAATCCTGAGGTTCCTCTATACACATGTCCCGCTCAAAGTGAACCTCTGGATCTGTATTATCATTGCTCACATGATGGATATCTAGGGACCTTTGATGGGTACCAAAGAATGTACAAAGAACAAATAAATTCGAGGACAACTATTCACATGATATGAATAAGAAATAAAAGATTCTGAATGAAATTAGAAAGTCAAGAGAATGAGAGAATATTTGGTCAAATTAATTATCAAAATGTATTTTATTGAAACAACAATTTCTGAGCCTATTTCACAAAAGAAATCTTATTGTTCCTAAGCTAAAAAACAACAAGAGCGTTCTGAATATATCCATCACCAGAAAGTCCACCTCATATGTGTTTGGCCCAATCTGCAACGGTATGTCAATTCTCCCTATCACCCTTCTCTCAGTGCCGTCAAACGCTCTCACTATGTTCTGGCACGTCTTCATGTAAGAACTATCTATTGGAAACCTCTTCAGTGTCGACAATGGTAGGACATTCAAGGCTGATCTGTTATCGATCAACTCGCTTGGTAGAGTATATCCTTTGCAACGAGTAGTTATGTGTAGGGCCTTGGTCGATCCCATACCCCCAGGTGGAATTTCATCGCCACTGAAGGAAATAAAGTTGTCAACACTTATGTTACTAACTAATCGATCAAGTTTATTGATAGATATGTCTTTAGTAACATAAGTCTCATTCAACACTTTCATCAAAGCCTCACGATCAACTTCTGAACTTAAAAGTAAGGCTAGCACCGAGATGCGAGTGGGTTGTTTGCGCAACTGCTCCACCACGCTGTATTCACTGCGCTTTAAGAATTTTAAAAATTCTTTAGCCTCTTCCTCTCTTACAGGTACATTGATAAGGGCATCAAGTCCTTCCTCTGGTTCAACTGGCACATTCTTTGATTTCACTAGTTCTGATATGACGTTTATCGATTTGTAACACCTCCCATATTGTATGTGAAATCCCTCACTTTGGACCTCCTTAGAAGTGCTAACTGAGTTTTCTACTCTCAGTGTCGTCACGTTACAGCTGTAATTCCATAGTACCATCTTGTCATCCTTGTAATGAAAGGACACAGGTATCTGGATTACAACTTTAGGCACGATTTGTGCTCCGTATTCTGTATTTCTCGGTCGGGAAATGATGATCCTTAGATAGTTGACTTTCTGATTTGTCATTTCTCCTTCAGTTGCATGTACGTTTCCTCCCTCTGAGCCTTCTTCGTAAAATTCCAACTCCTTATTGTCCATGAGGCTTTGTACCAATAGTCTGAACTCAACACATTCCTGGGTCCCATGTCCCCCAGCTTCGAGTAACTCATAGTAGTTCTTTGATTCTTCTCATTCCTCCTCGAGACTTGATTTTATTAGTCCCCTACTTACCATTTTTTCCCATACTACTCTCAACAGGTTTTCACCTCTAAGATATCCCCCTTAGTTCTTCTCACGACATCCTCTCCGACCGCGTTTACCCCCTTATCTCCATGGTTGGGTAATGGGTTCTCTGTACTGGACGTATCATCAAATTTGACAATCCCCATATTGATAAGCCTTTCAACTACCTTTTTGAAGGCAGTACAGTTTTCTATTGAGTGACCCTTTATTCCTGCGTAGTAATCACAATGAGCGTTGGAGTCATACCATTTAGGATATGGGGGTTGTATCGGCTGTACATAGTATAGGGACACTACACGTGCCTCGAACAAACTTTGATATAGCTCTTTATACGTCATTGGAATTGGCGTATATTGGGGCTTTTCGGAATTTTGTCTAGGGCCTGATTCTTGTCTCGTCGACTCTTATTGTCTAGTAGTAACCACTTTCGGCTGACTGGCAGTGACTGCCTTTGATACCCTTTGTTGTATGTACTCGTGTTTTTCACCTCGTTGTCCTTTTTTTTAAGGAGCAGATCTCCTAATTCTTTCTCCTGCTTCAATCTTACCACCCTTTATGGCATTTTCTATCATCTCCCCTGCCATAACTATATCTACGAAGCTTTTGGTGGTGCTTCCTATCATATGGGTGATAAAAGGTGCCTTTAAAGTGTTGATGAACAACATGGCGGTTTCCTTTTCTAGGAGAGGTGGTTGAACCTGTATAGCAACTTCCCTCCATCTTTGCGCGTACTGCCTGAAACTTTTATTCAATTTCTTTTCCATGTTTTGCAACATGATTCTATCAGGCGTCATGTCTGTGACATGATTGTACTGTTTCATGAAGGCTTGGGCTAAGTCTCTCCATGAGCTAATATTGGTACGGCTAAGTTGATTGTACCACCTGGACACTGCCCCCATTAAACTATCTTGGAAATAATGAATCAAGAGTTGATCATTGTTCACGTATCCAGTCATCCGTCTGCAGAACATTATAATGTGGGCTTCAGGGCAACTGGTCCCATTGTACTTCTCAAATTCCGGTATCTTGAATTTATGAGGAAGCACAAGATCAGGGACCAAACTTAAATCTTTTGCATCAATACCTTGGTGATGGTCAGCATTCTCCAAAGCCTTAAACTTCTCTTCCAACCATTTACAATGATCTTCCAACTGCTTTGAAGACTCAATTTTGATTCCGTCTCTCTTTGCTATGTCGAGATCAGGAATAACAGGGTTAGAGGGGTTGTCCCCTGGGTTGGATCCCATGCCAACTTGAAAATTCGTAGGCACTCCAGTGTCATCTTGCCCTTGTTGAGGCCTAATTATGACAGGTAGCCTTTGGGGATACTCCTCAGTTTGTACATACAGTGGGGTGAAACCCCGAGGAAAATCCTCATTGTCATCAGCATTAACTATGGGACCCTTCCCTTTGTCCATTGCCCCACTTAGCATTTGGGCCATTTGAGCCATTATACTCCTTTGAGCTTCCAACATTTGGTCCCTCATTTCTTGTTGGAGCTTTACCATTTGCTCTTGCATCTGGTCTTGTATATCTCTTTGGAATTGTTCAAGTATTTGATCCATTTTCTTTGACTTGGCACGTGTTCCGTAAGGGTGTTCAGCTTCCAGATTTCCTTTCTCTTTCTCTCTTTCTTTGTGTGTGTGTGTGTTAATTTCAACTAATTAGACTCTTACTATAAACTTAAATGCATATGATATGATATAATGCAAATGTATGAATGCAAAGAGGCATCAATTCTGATTCAACTTCATTTTAGAAAACTTTATTAGAAAACAAAATCCTTTACATAAAACGGATTGCCATATACTTTCGCCCTAAGAAGCAATGGAGCTAGCTCTTGACTACAATCAGACTGTAGCTCATACTTCATGCTCAACGTATCAGCCTGTGATGCCAAAGTCTATAGATGATCAGCTACCTCTCGAATCTGAACTATGCCTTCCCCCATGAGATAATCCCGGCTTCTAACTTGATCATTCAAATGGTGGAGCTCTTCCTTCAAATGCCCTTCTCTCGTCTCAAGAAGCTCGATTCGAAGTTCACAACTGTGCAATGCTGATTCTAAATCTTCAATTTTCCCCTTCATTTTCTCGATCTTGTTCAGGCTTGACGTTAGCTCGATCGCGGAATTACGGCTTCGATAGTGATGAAGAGACCGTCCAAGTTCAGCCACTCTAGCTTGTAATTCTCCCTTTTCATTTATACCTTCTGCCAAGTTCTTCTCTAAGGCCTTATTTCGCACTTGCATTTCACGAAACCTTCTATCCCAATAGTCAGCTTTGGCCCTTTCCTCTTGGACCTCTTATCGCCACTATTCCGAAGACTTTCCCAATCCAGCATTCTTCATCGATAGACGCATCTTCTTATATTCAATCTTCAAGCTATCTAGATCTTTCCCAATCTTTCTCTTTTCCTTTCGTACTTTCTCAGCTTCTGATTTCTGAACATCCGCATCTAGCTTCAAGTACATCTTTTCTTCTTCTAACTTCTCTATCTTCTTTCTGAGCTCTGAACTTTGCCTTTCGAAGTATTGCTTTATACTCTCTAACTCCGATGGGACTACTTGTAAACACTCTTTCATTGATTGAGCACCCTCCGAACTTGGCCCAAGGATGTTATCATTGATCCTTTTTCTCAACCACTTCTTATATTCCGGGGTTGTCACCAGTCCTCGAGTCAATATCTTCATACAGCGAGCCTGCTTCCAAGCCTCAGAAATCTCTCGAATCCTCTTCTTATAATTATCCCTTCTATATGAGAGTTTGCTTTGAGCCAACCCATGCGTCGCCGGTATAAACTGTCCTGCTTTGTATTGCCTTAGCACGAGCAACGGTGCATATCCAATAGCTCCCCAGATTTCAGGCAGAGGCACCCAATCAAGATTTCCACACCGATAAAGGACTTCATTAGGAACCAACCAAGGGGCTTTCCACTTAATATCTTCCTCTCGGAGGTTTTGAAGAATTTCCATCCACCTATCCTCTAATAGATCATCCCTCCTTGTCGTAGCTGCAGCCTCCTTTAAAGGGGAATAACTTTCAGAGAACACTCGATAAGACACCCTGTCAACCTTCCAAAAATGGCTGTGAAACCAAACCAATAATAACTGTGCACACCCTATGAATCTGCCTTCACCAGCTCTCCTACATGCATTCAACGATCGGAACGTCTCAGCCAAGATTGCGGGAACAGGTGTGACTTGTTTATCAAGTCGATAAAAAATATCTGAGATAGCTTCATCCATATATCTCAATGCTCTATGGAAAATCACTAACCCGTATATACTCAAAGCAAAAACATCCATCTTCTTCTTCATATCAGGATGTACTAAAATCAAGTCTTTCAGAACTTTCCAAGGGATGCACTTACATTCACCTTTCTGCTTGATTCTAGCTGTGACCCACTGTTCGCTCATCCCCGTAATACTCATCAACTTCTTCAGAAAGGTCGGAACACTAACAGCCCTCAAGTAAACTTTATGAACTTGAATCCTAGGACATCGCAATAGAGCTGTATACTCCTCTACTGTAGGCACCAAATCAACCCTTTCGAAAGTAAAGCAACTATACGCAGGATTCCAATATTGAGTAATGGCTCGAAATAGATGTCCATATACCTGAATGTCCAACAAGTACGGCAAGTCCCCATAGCTGCTGTAAAACAACTGCTTGGTCTCATCGCTCCACTGATCCCATATCTCTCTTAATTCCTGAAAATCGTTCTGCGTCACACTAATGCAAGTGTAGTCCCATAATTCTAATGTGTGCCCTTCAGCTAGACTATCCCCTTTCTCTAGTTGTGTTTGTTCTGACCACTTACGGACGGCTGCATTGTCCTCCACTTTATCAAGGAATCCGTTCTCCATAACCAACTTTCTAACTTAGAAACTGATCATGAATCGATACCTCTTAAAATATGAAATGACATGCACAAATGTAAACACAACAAATTAGCACCGCGGAATAGAATATAAAACAAGTAAAATATACTAACACCTATTTGGGTAACTAAAATTTGGTATAGCTCTACTTAGGGTAAGTTCTTAGGTTTTCTATATGCGGTTTAGCTCTAGAGTTGAGGTACCTGAACCAGCAGATTCCTCGATCCTCACCCATTATAGGCTCATATGGACCGAGTTCGGTTCAGGGGAATACATTTCCCTATGGCTGCACAGAGATCAAAATCTCACGAAGACATAGGTACGGATGTATCCCAAAAGTGATTCACTATCCTGCACAGAGGTGAAAACCTCACGAAGGAGTAGCTTCTCACTCCCACTTAAGGGTATGACCACAACGATCATGCAATGCAATGTAGAGATATTTTATAAAATAGAACCACATGCAAAAAAGGATCATAATTTTTAAACCGGATTTTTAAATTCAGACATAAGGACATGAAATTATCGATTTTACGGCTTGACTCTCTTATTGGTCCCCAGTGGAGCCGCCAAACTGTCGAAACCATTTTTAAAGTTTGATTTTAAAAACGGGGATCGACTTTAAAAAACAGAAATGGAGTCGGCACCAATCTTTTTTACTTAGGTGTGACTGGATTACCTTATAAAACGTTTTATTTTAAAACATTTGATTTTGGTCTACGAAAAACAAGAAAACGGGTTCGGGAGTCGGTTACGTATGAGGAAGGGTTAGCACCCTCATAACGCCCAAAAATTGGTACCTAATCGATAGAATCATGTCCAAATGTTGAAATTTAAAAGTATTTAAAAATATGTTTTCTTAAAAACTTTGAGCAATTTGAGTTAAAAATTTGAGATATCTTTGTTCCGAAGGAATATTAACATCACATCCAGCACGTTAGGACACGATATTTTAAAACCCTCTTAACAAAAATCAACTCATGATTTTTGAAATTTTAGTAAAAGGATATTTAGTTATTCAGCCAAACGGAAAATCGCAACCCAGCACGTTAGGGCACTATTTCCCGAATTTCTAAATACCAAAATATTGCCTTATTTTTAAAAAAAAACTTTAGATAAAATATAGTATTTTTGCAAAAATGTATTTCTATTTTAAACAATAATTCATATGGCAATATTACATTCATACATTATAAATATTAAAAGCAATTATAATATACTAACATTTAAGATAGGCAATAAAGAAATAATAATACAAAATATGACAAATAATAATTCTTACATTAAAGCAATTGTAAACACATAGTGAAGTATAAACAAATACAATAAACAATAAAACAAATATGAACATATTTCATGCAAATTTAAATAATAGATAAAAAGACATACATACAATATAAAAAATATAAATAATGTATAAAATAAAAATAGTATATAATGATTTTAAATAAAAATATATAAAATTATAAATAAAAAATAAATTAAATAGAATATATTATGCAATATAAGTAAATTTAGTTAAATATATTATATAATGTAATATTATATAATATGCAGAATTTTAAAAATATAACATATATATATATATATATATATATATGAATACTAAAATAATATGTAATCAAAAAATAATTAGACAAAATAAAATAATAATTATTTGTGACTTCTATAATATTAATAAATCGATATAGATAACTATTAAAGAAAATATAAAATATTTAATATAATAAATAATTTAATACCAATTTAAAATATATATACATATATATAAAAATTTTAAAAAAGAAAAAAAAAGGGTTAAATTGAAGCATAAACAGAGTTCTAGGGCTAATTTAAAAAATAAAACATTTAATTGAACAAAATTTAATTTAATAAAATTGTAGAGGGGCTGTAAGAGTAATTTTTCCTTTTTAATAGAAACACGCAGATCTTTGTCGGGTCTTCGGGTCAACACGTGGGTCGTATACCTTAAAACGGTGTCGTTTTTCTTTGTTTATATAAGTTAATTTTATTTCAAAAAAAAAAAACATTTAAACACCATTTGTAAAAAAAAAAAATTCTGAGATCTTCGTTTTCTCGCCTGAGCTTCGATTGCCGGGTTTCTGGGCCACGTGCCTCACACGCCACACGCGCCTCCGTGGTCGGTGGCCGGAGGCCTAAACCTCCGATTTTCGTCGTCGAAAGGTAATCTCTTTCCTTTTTTTACTTTTTTAAAATAATGGTTATACGCGCAATATGTAAAAAAATAAATAAAAATAAATAAAAAAATAAACAGAATGGAATATTAAAAGAATCACCTCTGCGAAATCTGTCTTTTATTTCTCTGAATTTTCTGACAATATTTTTGTACTCACTGACTCTCAATATTGGTGTGTAAATCTCTGTGTTTTTTCATATATCTGTGTCTCTCTGTATTCGTCCCTTTTTACAGGTTTTACATGGGGTTTTATAACCCAAAAAAACGAAAATAAAAAAGGAAAATACATATTTCCATATCTGCTTCTTTCCCTTTTTTGCTGCGTTTTCCTTATTTTGCAGGACGAGCGACGGAAGATCTGGCGATGATGGCATGATTCGGGCGCGGATTATGGCGCGACCGAAAGCCTAACGTGGGTGCGAGGAGCTGACTTCGGCGCGACTGTTGGATTGTTATCTCTTGCGGCGCCTAGGGTTTCAGAAAACCCTAAGCCTTCTGATTTCTGTTTAAGAGCTGGGCCATTTTGGGCCGTCCTGGTTTGGGTCTGAGGGTCTGTTTAGGAATTGGGTCTGTTTTGGTGTTTGAGCTCGGTGTAACAGGTTCTGGTACGGGGCTAGTTAATTTAGTTGGGTCAGAGAGTGTAATTTTAGGCTTGTTTTGGTGTTGTAATTGGACTATTTAAAAACGCTAATTTTATTTATTATTTATTTTCTATTTCCGGGCAAAATGGGTTACTACATTTCTCTTTTCTCAAGTTGGTATTTCTATTAGTTAAACCGTTAGTCAAACTGTTAAGTCTATTTTAAAATAGGCTTAACCCACAAATTGACACTTAAACTATCTTTTTTTTTTTAAATTTTTGTACCTAAACATTTTTTCTCAACTTGATGCCTCTGTTAGTTCAATTATTAGTTAAACCCTTAAGTATATCCTAAAAAAAATATAACCGATTAAAAATTGACATGTGGCAATTTAACTACAAAAAAATATAACCAATTAAAATTTGACATGTGATAAAAAGATTAAAAAGTATTATTTTATCTTATATATATATATATATATATATATATATATTCTTTTCTTTTCTTTCTTCAGAATTAGACTGATGGTTGAATCGGTCAGACCACCAGTTTCTGGTTTGATTAGTTCATTTGGTTCGATCAAATAAATTATTAAATAAAATTAATAAAATAAAAATATTAAAAAATAGAGAAATTTGGTTCAATTGGTTTTTTTAGCTTGATTCAATCGGTCTGTATTGGTTCATATTGGGACCAATGCTTTGTTCAGTTCCTAGTCCAACTAGTTCATTTCAAAAACATTGGTTTTTGATCTATGAAATAACTTTTTCAATCTCACCAGGTAGATCAAGCGAGCCATGAAGTTAAAAAACAAAATAAATCGTCAGCGTCTTAACCTTTAATGGAAAAATTTCAAGCATTACCGGTATTGCTAGAATTATAAAGGAAGAAGAAGAAAAAATGCATAATAATAAATTTATCCCTCAACGTTTACATTTTTTAAATCAATTTGGCCATTATTCTTTTTTTAGCTATATTTGACCTTTAACCTTTTAAAAAATAGACAAATCGCTTTTTTTAACAGAAATGATGACTAAAACATTAATTTTTAATGTTGTTCGCGTGGCAACTCGCATGACAGTCCATGTGTACGTCATGCTAAAATATCATCAATTGTCTTATATGTTACGTCAATAAGTAATTCAAAAATTATAAAAATTTAAAAATATGAAAATTTTATAATTTATTTTAAAAAAAAGCATGGAGTATATATAGATTGTTATGCAAGCTATCGTGTTTAAAAATTTAACATTTTAGTTAGTTTTCTCGTAAAAAAACATCATTTAGACTATTTTTAAAAGGTTGAAGGCCTGTTTAGGGCCTATTTTTCTATGCTTAAAAAAGCACTTCTGGCTTTAAAAGCATTTTTGCAAGGAAAACTGTGTAGAACAAGCTGCTTTTGGCTGAAAATTTTTGGCCTTTTTAGAAGTGCTTTTCAAAAACATTTTTGAAAAGGATAAGTTAAAATTTTTAGTTTTTCCTCTCCCAAAAGTACTTTTGGTGCTTAATTACTTTTTCACCCCTCCAATAACATAGTATTTCCCCCCCTTTTTTATGCTTAATTACAAATGTGTTAAAGTCATTAATTAAAAATAAAAAAATATTTTTTAAAATAGTAATTACAAATATTTAAGAGTTATATTTAAATATTTAAAATATAGTTTATATATTCTAATTAAATTTTCTAAATAATTAATATTTATTACTTAAAAATATTTAAAATTTATATTTGATATATTAAAATATTAACAACAAGTTATAATAAATTTTTTATATTCTTACTAAAATATAATAATATTAACTAATTTAAATATTATTTTAATGCATATTTGTTACTTGATAATAACATGTCTAAATAGACATTTTATTTCTCAAAAGTACTTTTTGACAGTAATGCTGAACACTCAAATTTTAAATCAAAATTTTTAAAAGTACTTCTCAGAAACACTTTTCCACAACACTTTTCAAAAGCATTGTCAAACTAACCCTAAATTTTGCTAAAAAAAATACAGGCCAAATTAAGCGAAGATGTAAACATTAATGGCTAAATTTGACATTATGTCAAAAAATAAAATAAAAGAAAGAAATAATGTAAAAAAAGGAAAATAAAAGAATTTAAAAATATATTTTTTGTTTATATGATATGACAGTTTATTAATTGGCTGTAATTTTTTAATGGATATAATATTTTGGTGTAAAATGGGTACTATGAGAATAATTTAAGTACCACTGTGATAAAAAAAAGTTTAGATATCAGCTTGGAAAAATGGGAATAGTGTGGTTACTAATTTGTGGGTTAAGCCCTTTTTAAAACAGATTTAATAGCTTGTCTAACGGTTTGACTAGTGAAGATATCAATTTAGGGAAAAAAATAATTCAAGTATCACTTATGACTAAGAAAAAGTTTAAATACTATGGAAAAATGGTAGAACTTAAGTATTAATTTATAGATTACACTTTAATTTTTATTTTTATTTAGTGCGTTTTTCTATTTATACCGTCTCTATGAAATATAAACCCACTTAATAAATTATGCAATTAACCAAAGAAATATTTATAGAATGTAGCCCCATGTTGACTTGGTTGCCAAAATATGGAATGTTTTAGCTTTCTTTTGAATCCTACCCAAAAAAAAAAAATAAAAAAAAAAACTAAAACTAGATATTGTAGTTTTTGAAAGATAAAATTTGAGATTAGATGGCAAAAGTATTATAGAGGTCTCTGCGTTAAGAGTTATATTACATTTTATTTTTTCTACTAAAAATTGAAAAAAATAGTCCTTATACATTAGATCAAAAAGTAAATTAGTATTTTTTTGTTAAAAAAACCATCCATTTGTACTATTAAAAATTGGCATGGCTGACAAAATAACCTAACAATAATATATGGCGTGCCATGTGTACCTCATACAGACGTACAGAGATAAGTTTTTAACAATAAAAATTGATGAAATTTTTAACAAAATAACCAATTTACCTTTTAATCTAATGTAAAAGGACTAAGAATCTAATTTTTAATGCAGAAAGCTGTATAATATTTTTATCAAATTAGAGTCTCCACTAGTAGACAAGAATCAGAGTGATATTTCTGTAATGTGCCGTATGAGATTCCATGATAGGAACAATCTTGTGTATACATACACATCTGGAGACATTCATTATAGATTTATTTTAGTTTTATATATTTTATGGTTAATATTTTAATACTTTTTTACACAACTATTATAAATGAATATTTAACTAATATACTGCAATTTGGACTCATATTTTAATTATTTAATTTATCAAACATTAGATTTTGATATATGGATAATGACAGTGTAACAAATTTATATAAATGATATAAATATTAAATGTAGTATTGATTGAAATGGTAAAAATATTAATATTTTAGGTTTAAATTTTATAAATTTTATAATGTGCATGTATTTTTTAAAATTTATCAAATTACAAGACATAAATATCCTCCAAATAATATTTGTTATCTTACGAAAAGAATGAGTTTTGATACTTATTATAATTAAATTGGGACTTGGTCGATAGATGACACTAACTCAATCAAATTCTTAATATATAGTATAGATAATTATATTTGCCATGCATCTTAATTTTTAAATCATTCTATAAGCAAATCATATTAAGTAAGAATAAATTTTTTATCAGTATATATTTAAAAATTTGAAAGTCTTTTATAGCAAAGAAGTACTTAAAAATTAACAAATATTGGATACAGTGGTAACATATAGTACACTCTTAAAGGGAGAACCCTAGTACAAACTATGAAGACGACATTATTGAGAGAGATAACTACAAACACCGAAAGAATCCGAACTATAGAATTATTAAAATATTAACCGAATCATTCCATTTAAATATACTAGTTTGCTATCCTTGTTTCACTTCAAGCAAATAATAATTTATACCAATTAAATTAAAAATGGTCTATTATATATATATATATATAAACCTTTATGTTAAATCAAATAACAATGAAAGTGTTAGGTATAGATTGTTTGAAGTGAAATTATAGTTATGGTTGATATACTATGTTTAATTTTAAAATTTAGTATCTATCATTTAATCTGACATAATTTGATGTCCTTACATAATATTTTTAGTTAATTAAAATAGATGACATCCTTAATTATTTCGGTTGACATAGTGAGGTTGATTTTTTTTCTTAAAAATATTCGTTCCTACTTATCATGTCGGAACAAGTTTTTTTCGTGTATTAGAAAGATGTTTTAAAAAGATATTGACATCATCATTTCAACTGCAATGGTTAAAGATGCTAATTATTTGGACTAACCAATATCCACTACACCAAAACAGACTTTTAGCGTCGTTTTTTTGGGCCTTTAGCGGCGTTTTTAAGCGCCACTAATAGTACTTGCGGCGCTTTTGAAAGCGCCGCAAAAAACGCCGCTACGGAAACCGCCGCAAAAATTAGTGGCGTTTTTTGCGAAAAAACGCCGCTACAGGTAAGGGCCTTTAGCGGCGCTTTTAAAAAAAACGCCGCTAAAGGTACGAGTCTTTAGCGGCGCTTTTAAAAAAACGCCGCTAAAGGTACGGGCCTTTAGCGGCGCTTTTAAAAAAAACGCCGCTAAAGGTACGGGCTTTTAGCGGCGCTTTTTCAAAAAACGCCGCTAAAAGTCCTGGTCTTTAGCGGCGCTTTTCCTAAAAACGCCGCTAAAAGTTATGAAAAATAAAAAAAATTATTATTCTTTTAGCGGCGCTTTTTTTTAAAAACGCCACTAAAAGTAATAAAAAATAAAAAAAATTATTATACTTTTTGCGACGCTTTTAAAAACGCCGCTAAAAGTCAATAAAAATAAAAAAAATTATATATTATAAAAACACCAAAAATCTAATTTAAAAATGTATAATTTAATTTCAAGACATTAAAATGAAAATTTTAGAAGAATACATATTTCTATAATTCCATCTAATAACAAGCATGTGAGATTTGCCTAAAATTATAAAAATGCTCCTAATAACAAACACATTACGATGGACGTAATATCCGAAGCTAGCATCATATGAGTGCTCTTGAATAGCCATGATCTGAACAGCATTGTACCCAAGTCTTTTAATACGGGGAAGAACATCATTTCTAAAGTTGGCGTATGTGTTAATCATTGGCTCCTACATCAGAGAGTAAATAATACTAAGAGAATTGTAACAAAGAAAATAAAGATCAAAGGTGCTCGTGGGACAATTTTTCTTTGAATGACGGAATGCATGAACATTAAGTTTTAGCATGTTAGTCATATTCTATACAAACATGTTAGTCTTATATCATATGCATATGCCATTATCCATAGTAACAAAGAAAATAAAGATCGGACTTTTAGCGGCGTTTCCCCAAAAGCACCGCTAAAGATCTGACTTTTAGCGGCGTTTCCCAGAAAGCGCCGCTAAAGATCTGACTTTTACCGGCGTTTCCCCAAAAGCGCCGCTAAAGATCCTTTTTAGCGGCGTTTTTCAAAATAAACGCCACTATTTGTCATTTTTTTGCGGCGTTTTACTTAAAACGTAAAACGCCGCTAATGTGTAATATTAGCGGCGTTTTTCTTTAAAACGCCACTAAAAACGCCGCTAAAAGTCTGTTTTGGTGTAGTGATCATTGTAAAAGTAAAAGATAAAATTATGTTAAATAAAAATATTTCAAATTTGAGCATAGTAGAGGGAATGTAACTGCAAATTTATCATTATCTTACAATAACTTTAAAAGGAGAAGAAGGATATGTGTCATTAGTTAATCCAAATAATTAACACCCTTATGACTTTGGTAGTTGGCGTGAATTTTTTAAAGCATAAATTTTAACTCATAATGTCAAAATATTTTTTTATTAAAATTGTATTTATTTTAAGAAATTCGTGTAAAAATTTTAATGAAAATAATTAACATTATTAACTAAAATTATATTAAAAATTAAAGTATTTAAATTTAAATATAACAAAAAGACTAATTAAAATTTAACCAAAGTAGTATAAAAAAACACACACACACAAACTGACGAAGACGTGTGAACAAAAGTTGCCCTTTTCAACCATCTTTTTAAATAGAGATATAATATAGATATAAACATGACAAAAATCAGAATAAATTGATGAAAATCTTTCATCTCTCTTCAAAACTCTGGAATGCCCATTTCTGTCAGTACAACAATCTTCATCTACATAAACCATGCATTGGATTTGGACCCCCTTACAATCCACCATCCTTTTCATATATGTCATTTTGATGTTTGAGTCGTCAAACGTGCGCTTTTGTTCCTAATATTAATTGTAATTCTATATAGCACCAAGAAAGCAAGGCACCTTTCCATCATGGCATTGGCATTGACCGGAGACGACCTCGTCCGGTCGATGAGCCGGAGAATGAGTACTACGGGATTGGGAAGCAGAAGAGGCTTGGCTTCGGCTAGTATACGTGAGGCGATGAACAATCGGTCGATGAGCACGGGATTGGGAAGCAGAAGAGGCTGGGCTTCAACTAGTATCCGAGAGGCATGGAATAATCAAACCGATGTCTTCCAGCGAAGTGGGAGGGAAGAAGATGAAGAGGAACTGAAATGGGCCGCCATCGAAAGGCTTCCAACATACGATCGTATTCGAAAAGCAATGCTGAAACAGGTTTTGGAGGAAGGAAAAGTGGGATACGAACAAGTTGACATCGCCAACCTCGACATGCACGACAAGAAGAACCTCATGGAAAGCATACTAAGCGTCGTGGAACAAGATAATGAGAGGTTTCTTCTTAGACTTCGAGAGAGAACCGATAGGTAAATATCCAAAATAGTAATAAAATATTTGTCACCCTTTAATATCACATTGACTTCAAATTAATCCAAATTGCATGACCAAATAGGGTGGGAATTGATGTTCCAAAGATTGAAGTTCGATTTGAGCATTTATCCATAGAAGGAGATGCGTATCTTGGAACCAGGGCTCTCCCAACATTGCTCAACTCAACCTTGAACACACTTGAGGTGACTAAGATTCTCTTTACTCGGATAAATTTTTTTCTTTTATGAAGAAATTACATAAGTGTTAAACGTCGGTAGTTTTGGAACAAAATAGGGAGCTCTTGGATTAATGAAGCTTTTCCCTTCAAAGAAAAGAGTGGTCAATATACTTGGTGATGTGAGTGGCATAGTGAAACCATCAAGGTATTGTTTTCATTTTTCTGGAAAATACCTCTGCTTGGCAATTTAACTTATATTTTCTTTGTCTTTTGTATTACGTAGAATGACATTGCTTTTAGGACCTCCAGGGTCTGGAAAAACTACACTGTTGCAGGCACTCGCTGGGAAAACCAACACTAATTTAAGGGTATTATCAAATTCTCTAGGCTTTTATAGTATAATCTCCACTGTTATAAAACTCTTGAGTCAAACACTAAATACTCCTTTTCTCTTCTTCTTCTTTTTTTTTTTTTTAAAAAAGGCAAAAACTATTTTTATATTTTTAAAGTTTTTCCTTATATATTATATAATATCCTTGACTAGAAACTGTTTTTCCTTAAAATAAAAAACTATTTTAAAAATAATTTTGTCTTTTCAAGTTTTTATATAATATATTTAAATAAAATAACTTAAATAACCTTTTTAAAGAAACCACCTCTAAAAAAAAATCTCACTTAGAAATATTAAATTAAAAATAACTTCTCAAAAGTTGAGAAATAAAAAATAAAAAATTTATTATTTATTTAAATTTTATGATTTAAATTAATTTAGACTATTTGATTGAATTGATTTTAGGAGTCAATTGTATACAAACCTAATTGAAAAATAATTAAAAAAGCTCAAAATAATTAGATAAGTAATAAGGCTTTCACTTAGGACATTATGATCTTTAAAGTCTCAATTATATCATATTAATCAAAGTTTATTTTTTATTTACATAGAATTTTTAAAAATATATTTTCTACATAAAATTTTCGGGTTGAATATCTCGCTATATTTTTATATTAAAACAACTTACAAAGTACTGAATACCATGTTACCCAAAAAAAAAAAAAAAAAACACTAAATACCAAATATTTTAAAAAAATTCTAGAAGAACCAAATTGATTCCTACCGGAAGAACTCATTTTAAATCAACCAGTTGAGTTTGATTTTAAAAAAAAGAAAAAAAAACTGGAATAATGTTTTTGGTTTAGTTTACTGATGAACAATGTTCAATCTTTGAACAGGTATCAGGAAAAATAACGTATTGTGGCCATGAATTTCAAGAGTTTATTCCTCAAAGGACAAGTGCTTATATAAGTCAACATGATCTTCATCATGGTGAGATGACTGTAAGGGAAACATTAGATTTCTCAGGGCGGTGCTTGGGAGTTGGGACCCGATATCAACTCTTGGCTGAGTTATCAAGGCGAGAAAAACAGGCTGGGATTAAACCAGACCCTGAGATTGATGCTTTCATGAAAGCTACTGCAATGGCTGGCCAAAACACTAGTCTCGTTACTGATTATGTGCTCAAGGTTTGTCCATTTTTTCACTCGTTTCTAGTCTTTTATTTTTCATTGCCTATTGCTACTCAGATTCAGGTGCAAGTATGTATTCGACATGATGTATGTGGAAGATCTTTGAATTCATATTCTTGTATCCATGTGTCGGACATGAGTCTTGAACACCAATACTTCAAGAAAAAAATGAAGAATCCTAGCAACATAGTACATTCCAACAAAGTTGTAAAGATTAACCTTTTAACTATGATGTGATGACAGATTCTTGGACTGGATATCTGTTCTGATATTATGGTGGGTGATGACATGAGAAGGGGCATATCTGGTGGACAAAAGAAGCGTGTCACTACAGGTAAACTAATTCTAGAATGAATAATGTGAAGGGATTTGAATTGTTTTTGTCCTCAAGTATTATTTAGGATCATTTTTGGTACAATGGAGACTGTAGTTTAGGAATTGGAAAGGGATATTGCAGATGCTTAGTTTTGAACCCACTTTGAGCATGAATCAATTAGGCTAATCCTGAAGTTCGTATTATTTGAGATATCGATAAGTTCTTTTATAGATTAAACTTTTAAGGTGATAAACCGTTTTTAAGGACATAATGACATCTACCATATATTTGATATAATGTTTCCTTAATATTTGAAGCATTTTAAAACCATTTTTAAAACTCCTTGTTTCCATTTCACTTTGTAAGAAAATCCTAAAAGGAGCTAGTTATACAAAAATGCAGGGGAGATGTTGGTTGGACCTGCAAAAGCTCTTTTCATGGATGAGATTTCAACTGGTTTGGATAGTTCTACAACTTTTCAGATTGTAAGGTTTATGAAGCAAATGGTTCATATCATGGATGTAACAATGGTCATCTCTCTTTTGCAACCTGCACCAGAAACCTATGACCTTTTCGATGACATTATCTTGCTTTCTGAGGGTAAGGTAGTCTATCAAGGACCACGAGAACATGTTCTCGAGTTCTTTGAAAGTTTGGGATTCAAATGTCCTGAAAGGAAAGGAATAGCGGATTTCCTACAAGAAGTGACTTCAAAGAAAGACCAGCAGCAGTACTGGTGTAGAGAAAATGAACCTTATCAATACGTATCGGTATCAAAGTTCGTGGAGCATTTCAACTCTTTCCATGTTGGTCAAAAACTTGATGATGAACTCAGGATTCCTTATGATAAATCCAGAATTCATCCAGCTGCATTGGTGAAAGAAAAGTATGGAATCTCAAACTGGGAACTTTTCAAGGCTTGTTTTGCAAGAGAATGGCTACTGATGAAGCGCAACTCTTTCGTATATATATTCAAGACAACCCAGATAACCATTATGTCTGTCATTGCTTTCACTGTGTTTTTTAGGACCAAAATGAAAGCTGGTCATATATCAAATGGAACAAAATTTTATGGTGCACTGTTCTTTAGTCTCATTAATGTCATGTTTAATGGGATGGCAGAGCTTGCACTCACCATATTTAGGCTTCCAGTTTTCTTCAAACAAAGGGATTTCTTATTCTATCCAGCATGGGCCTTTGCTTTGCCGATTTGGGTCCTTAGGATTCCCCTCTCTTTGCTTGAGTCAGGGATATGGATCCTCTTCACATATTACACCATTGGTTTTGCCCCATCTGCTAGCAGGTATGGAAATGCACTATATTCAGTTACATAGAACTGTAGTTACCATTTTCCCACCTATGAGCTATGTTAATCTATAATTCTATTCATTGGCACATCAACAACGTTTCAGGTTTTTTCGACAATTCTTGGCATTCTTTGGCATTCACCAGATGGCCCTTTCTCTCTTTCGTTTCATAGCTGCAGTTGGAAGAACACAGGTTGTAGCAAACACACTTGGTACCTTTACCTTGCTGGTGGTTTTTGTACTCGGCGGATTTGTTGTTGCCAAAGGTTAGCACTTTCTATCTTTAAATTGGCTATATGCTTTTTAGGGTTTCCTTTTATTATTATTGATATTATTAATCTCATAGCAACTTTCAAAATCTGTTCTTGCAGATGACATCAAGTCATGGATGATATGGGGATACTACATCTCTCCGATGTCGTATGGACAAAATGCTATTGTCATTACTGAATTTCTTGACAAAAGATGGAGTACTGTAAGATCTCCTATGAACATGCTTAAAGAAAGGTCTATATTTTATAAATGTTACTAGTTTATCTTGATATTTCCTTTACATTACCATTGCAGCCATTTAACTCCACCACAGTAGGGAAGGTTCTTCTCAAATCCAGAGGCATGTATACAGAAGAGTTTTGGTATTGGATTTGTGTTGCAGCACTCCTCGGATTTTCTCTGCTTTTTAATCTCTGTTTTATTGCAGCATTGACCTATTTGAATCGTATGCTACTGAAAACTCATGCTGATAATATCCCTTAGCAAAGTATGGTTTCAGTTTTAAAATTAATTTCAAAAACAAATGCAGCTCTGGGAGATTCCAAAGCTGTTATTCTGGAAGAAGATGATGAAAGCAAGAAGCAATCATCTTCCAATGGACAGCCTAACTTAAAATCCATAGAAATGAGTTCACCACCAACTGATATGGCAATGAAGAATAATCTTGACAACTCAGTTCCTAGTGGTGCAAACCAAGGACCTTCAAAGAGGGGAATGGTGTTACCTTTCCAACCCTTGTCACTTGCATTTGACCATGTGAATTACTTTGTTGACATGCCTTCTGTGAGTCCCTTCTCCATATTTTTACACGCATCAAGCAATTTCTTTTACCAAAAAACAAAGAATATGAATATGAATAGATGGTAAAATTTGGTATCCTATTCAGGAAATGAAGATCCAAGGAATCGAAGAGACTCGTCTTCAATTACTACGAGACGTAAGTGGAGCTTTTAGGCCTGGTGTGCTAACAGCATTAGTTGGGGTTAGTGGAGCAGGAAAGACCACCTTGATGGATGTTCTAGCAGGAAGAAAAACAGGTGGCTATATTGAAGGAAGTATCAGCATTTCTGGTTACCCAAAGAACCAACAAACTTTTGCTCGGGTTACTGGTTACTGTGAACAAAACGATATCCATTCTCCTCATGTTACCGTCTATGAATCTCTCGTCTACTCAGCCTGGCTTCGTCTTGCCAAGGATGTTGATGCAGAAACACGAAAGGCATGTTCTTTTTTTAACCCAGATCTTTATTATTGTATGTTATATCTATGTCTAACTACACCTTATACCTAAAGAAATTTACGTAACTGTTTTATTCTATTGTGCAACAGATGTTTGTTGAAGAAGTAATGGAGTTGGTAGAGCTAAATCCTCTCAAGAATTCTCTTGTCGGCCTGCCTGGAGTAGATGGCCTGTCAACGGAAAAAAGGAAACGGCTCACAATAGCAGTAGAATTGGTTGCTAATCCATCAATCATCTTCATGGATGAACCAACATCGGGACTTGATGCTAGAGCAGCTGCAATTGTCATGCGTACCGTGAGAAATACAGTGGATACTGGAAGAACTGTGGTCTGCACAATTCACCAACCAAGCATAGACATTTTTGAAGCCTTTGATGAGGTATTCTTAAAATTTCAGCGTTGGAAACCTTTACTTCCACTTCATCTTCCATTTGCTTAATCCGTTCCTTTTTCAATGCAGCTCTTTCTGATGAAGAGAGGTGGACAAGTTATTTATGCTGGACCTCTTGGCCGCCAGTCCCACAAACTTGTAGAGTACTTTGAAGTAAGAACCAATTTTCTCACACTGCATACCACGGTTTAATATTACAGTCATGGATGCGTTTTCGGTCACATCGCATTGCATAGGTGTTAACAATAGTATTAGAACTCTTCGAGGCTTTGATCGCAACTTATGTCTATAAACTTTCTGCAGGCTATCCCAGGGGTTCCCAAGATCAAAGAAGGGTACAACCCTGCAACTTGGATGTTGGAAATTAGTTCCACGGCTGTCGAGGCTCAACTTGACGTAGATTTTAGTGAAATTTATGCCAAATCTGAACTTTATAGGTAACTAAAACTGAAACTACTATTTGTTTCCCTCCATTTTTATCTCTACTGAATCTGAAATGTTGTTGTAATTTTACCAGGAAGAATGAGGAACTTATCAAAGATCTAAGCACTCCAGTCCCTGGGACTAAGGATCTTCACTTCCCTACTACATACTCTCAAGGCTTCTTTACTCAATGCAAAGCCTGCTTCTGGAAGCAACACAACTCATATTGGAGGAACCCACAATACAATGCCATTCGATTTTTCATGACATTTTTCGTTGGTATCATATTCGGAATGATTTTCTGGGGCAAGGGAGATAAGATGTAAGTTCAAAAATTCTTATTTAGTTATCATTTTGGAAGTGAAAAGAAAACTACAGTTCAACATTAAAAAATGCTATGGCTATTAAGGTCTCCTCTCCTTGGTCATCTATGTTGGATGGACCAATTGGTTTAAGCCCGAAGGTCACCTTGACCGAACTTCGTCACCAACAACTCCAACATTAATGTGAAATACTTTCCAGAGAAATTTGCACTTTTATTCCTTTGTTAAAAGTTAAAGCTCCATCAACTTATAGATGAAAATTTGGAAATCATTAGAAACTCTTATAACAAAGTTCCCAATTTGGTATCAGCAGGTCATTTTATATAACTCTACATGGTCATATATCAACGGGAACAGAAATATAAACGGCATCTCTTATCTGGAAGATATATCTATGTCTAGCCTTTTTGGATTTCATTTGTGATAATTTGTAAACATTCTTTGAACAGACACAAGCAACAAGATCTAATGAATCTCTTGGGAGCTATGTACTCAGCTGTCCTTTTCCTAGGAGCCACCAACACTTCAGCGGTGCAATCCGTTGTGGCAATCGAAAGAACGGTCTTCTATCGTGAAAGAGCAGCAGGAATGTATTCACCATTGCCTTATGCATTTGCTCAGGTAGCAATAGAGGCAATATATGTTTCAATCCAGACATTGGTGTATAGCATATTGCTTTACTCAATGATTGGATTCCACATGGATGTTGGGAAGTTCTTCTTGTTCTACTACTTCATATTGATGTGCTTCATGTACTTCACACTCTATGGGATGATGCTTGTAGCTCTTACACCTAACCATCAATTTGCTGCCATTGTCATGTCCTTCTTTCTAAGCTTTTGGAACCTCTTTTCTGGTTTCCTCATCCCTAGGACGGTATGTATTAAAAGCCTAAAGCATTAGTTCAATGCTCTATTAATCTGAACTCAGGACTCAATATTGATGCAATCATTATTAAGAAGTAGCATTCAGTTTATCTGAAATCTGCAAATCCTATACCTTATTTCTCATACTGTGTCCTCCTTACAAATCCATTAGAAATAAAAGGAAAGGGTCGCAATACTAAATCTGCTGAATGCCACTTCTTAAGAGTGACTGCATAAACCAACTAAGTTAAACTTTGGGTTCTTTCTTTATCTTAAATTACAAGAAAGAAATGACAATGAAGTCTATGGTTTGAATATATGCAGGAAATACCAATTTGGTGGAGATGGTACTATTGGGCATCTCCAGTGGCATGGACAATCAATGGACTTGTGACATCCCAAGTGGGTGACAAAGATGATCCTGTTGTGATACCAGGAGAGTTGCCAATGACAGTGAAAGCTTACCTTGAGACACACTTAGGGTTTAGGTATGATTTCCTTCCAGTTGTTGTTGCTGCCCATATTGGTTGGGTCCTTCTCTTCTTATTTGTCTTTGCATATGGAATCAAGTTCCTCAACTTCCAAAGGAGATGAGGAAAATGCGCCTTACATTCCTTTTTTGGTGCATGAATAATTGTCTCTAAAGAAGGGATTTAAAACTTTCTCCTCTGTGGTTCTATGAAAATGTTGGGGCACGTGTATATAGATACACACATTGTAATTTGTTGTTCTTTTATTTATATATACTTTGTAATATGTTCTTTGATTTTCATTTCAAATAGTAATGTTGTATTATTGTTTACCTGTGTCCTTTGTGTTTGCTTCCTTCATTTCTTAGGAGGAAAATAAAGGAAGAAAAACCAATCTTTCTACCCCCGTAGCCCTTATGATTTGAAGGTTGGGCTTTTTTTATTTAACAGTGAATGAAATGTGAAGTCAACTTCCCTTTCGACCAAACCACAACATATTCTTTGAAGGAGAACTTTTTAAGAAAATCTGCTACACTCAATATCCTTCCATTTTAAATCTGCAAAAGATTTCTACCTACCCCATACTGCTTTAAGCCTATCTCCAATAAACATACTTTCTCTTTAGTTTCTTGAATCAAATCCAGACCAACCAACTTCTTTTCGCTAGGTTTAGTCAAACACAACAGAATACGACACTTCCATACAAAACCTCATACTTAACCATCCGAATACTCATTTGAATTTTTGTTCGCAATAATGTTCTTCTGCAATATTTTTATTTGTTTATGATATTCAAATTTAACACACATCATCTAATAATCACATTTCTATAGTTGAATCTTTTATATCTTGAATTTCGAGGAGATTAATATATGCAAATGAATTCAATATCTCATATCGACTAATTTGAATATAGTAATGCATTTCTAATCTCACTCGATCAAAGGACCTTAGATATTGCTCCCATTATTTAGGGGCCACAAATCATGTCTTGATCACTCATATCTCAGTACATAATTTTGTGGTATACACATCCAGTTATGACTATAAGAATTGTTATGACTATTACATAGTAATTTAAGAAGCATTCTCATGGTGGGCAGGGCCCGACCTCCCCTAAAATGGAAAATTATTATTTAGGCCATTTAAAAATTTTTAAAATTTTAAAGTAGTAAAGGTAAAATTGCACATTGGCTCCTTAAAATTATAAAAATTTGATTTAATCCTTTAAAAATTATAAAGATGTAGACTATAAAAAATTAAAATTTCATTCGGGCCCCCTAAAAAATTGTTCTAACTTCGCCCCCGATGACGGGTTAGTCTAATATACTATTCTTCTAATAAGTATCTATGCATGGACTCATTATATCATATTCATGACAACTTCTTTGCAATCAACCATTCATTAATCTCAATGAATTGCTGTTGTCTTGACTTACAATAATACTCGACTAATGACAATTTAAAAATAATTATATTATTTTAATGACTTTATTATTAACCAATTTATTTAATACACAACAGTAAAGATGAAATACAATAATAGGAATGCCTTTGTTAATAAAACAAATTAAATTACTATGCTATTACAATTGTCTTACGATTGGTTTGTGAGCATACTCCAATGGTGATTTCATTATTGTGAGTGAAACTATTATCATGCCTAAGCCATGTACCTAATACATCAAATTTTGGTTCATTAATTTGAGAGCACAAGTGAATTAATCTATAACTGAATCTAGGACTAATTTATCTTGGGTCTTGTTTAATATATTGTCAGTCCATATAATCACATTCATGACTCTATTCTTAGGAACCAATTTAACTTCGATAACTAAAACAAACTATTTTCCAAATTAAACTTATAATCAACATGATAGTTCTAACATGAATCATTTGCTTAATCTAACAATGATAATATCACTGCAGACACATCCCAACATAAATCTCTTTTAAATATTTTTTGAATGAGACTCATGCCAATTTTCAATATTTGTAAAACTTGTCATTTAACAATCTTTGTAGGAAAATATTTATGAATGGCATTGGATCCAAAAACAGAAATCAGAAAACGTGGGTATTGTAACACCTCTTACCTGTATCTAACGCCGAAACAGAGTACGAGGCGTTACTGGACTTAAAATTTCTTGAACATGTAAAACCGGGTCATAAAATTTCGTCAAATTTAAAACTTTTCTAACACATGCATTTTGTTCCTTATATGGGCTCATAAAGCTCAAAACATCCTTTAGGATGGTTCGGGACTAAACCGAGAACTTTAGAAACTTTTGGAAAAATTTAGAAGATTTTGTCAAAACAGGGGACACACGCCCGTGTGGTCTAGGACACGCCCGTGTCCCTAACCTGTGTAACTCTCTGTTTATGACATCATCATCAAAATAGGGTCACACGGTCTTGGCACACACCCGTGCCCTTAGACCGTGTCTGTCACATGGCTGAGACACATGGCCGTGTCTCTTCCCGTGTGGCCTAGAAGTTGGCTATTTTCCAAGTCAGTTCCCCAGATAAAACACAAACTCTCTTGTATCCATTTCATCAACATGTACCATTCTATAATTGGACATCCGAATATCCAATTTTGCATACACATTCCCATACACATCGTCATTCATGAAATCATTTGTAAACCACATCCACAACATCTCAATTATGCAATTACCACATACATGAATAACCACATCATAGGCGTATAACAACCATCAATATTGGCCATCTCCAAATAGCCTTACTCAAAATGAACATTTATTAAATAAGGGCCAACATTTTAGGCCATAAGAAATATGTCATTATGACAAAACGACCAAGCCTACTATACATGCCATAACCCAAAAATTAATGTATCTAGATATACCAAGTATTCCAATTGATAGTGTGAGCGAATCTCCGACGTCCACCGATCCTTGAGTTAACTTGGCGATACTACAAGGCAAGGGAAAAGAGAGGGGAAGTAAGCATAAATGCTTAGTAAGTTCACATTGAAATAATAAGAAATTCATAAACTTGTATGGATAAATCCTCACAATAATTTCTTAAGATGATATAATCATGCATACACCTTATTACTCATGTACACATTAATCTGTCTACTTGAGTCACTGTCACTAAATTTTTTATTTCTCGAGCTACAGAGCTCCGAATGAAGAACCGTTAATTTTCCCTGAAATTAAACTCACATAACTTCTTACCATAGAAATTTCAGAATTTTTGGTCTAGCCAATTAGTACAGTTTATTCATTAAGCTTACCCATGTTTCGCTATCCAACAGTTCTGACACTTCTTCACTACAAATCAATTTTCTCCTCGTATAAATTCATAGGATGTTCTCGTTTATTTCACTTGAAAATAGACTTATTAAGGATTTCAAATATATGAAATAATTATTTTTGTACAATTTTTACTAATTTTCCAAAGTTGGAATAGGGGATTCTGAAACTCATTCTGACCATGTCTCACTAAAATTCAAATATCTCATAATTCATACTTATTTTGCTTACTCTATTTCTTTTATAAAAAAATAGACTCATTGAGATTTAATTTCATATCTCACCCAGCCTTTAATTCATTTTCCACCATTTTTGGTGATTTTTCAAAGTTATACTAATGCTGCTGCCCACAACTATTTTAATGTCAATTTCACTCATTCGTTAGTTCTTTGTGTTCACTTTCATTTATACACACTTACACCAAAGCATATTATAACTTGGCACATAACAACCAAGTGATCATAGACACATCTTACTCATTTGCATCCTTATCAATGATGCATCATGTAATGGGCAATTTTTGCCCAGCCCAAGGGAGAATTAAGGCCCAAATTTTACAAACCCTAGCCTACTACACAAAAAGAAACAGCAGCCAAGAAACCCTGGCCTCAAGAGTAGTGCGCCGTCGATCCCTTCACGCCTCTGCCATCGTTACACGCCGCCAGCAGGCCCCTCCATGCACCTGACACGGTTCCGTCACCTGTAACAGAGAAGCAAACGGCACGCAAGCAAAAACAAACGAGAAAGAAAACGACAAAAAAAAAAACAAAATAGAAGAGGACAAAATCGTATCTGTAAATCGGTTATAAAAACCGAAACCAACACCATTGTAATTTCTTCTCCTTTTTTACGAATATCAGCAATCAAAAAATTAAAAAAGGTTGATTTCGTTTTTTATCTACTGCTCTTTTTATTTTATTATTATTTTTAAAACCTTTTGCAAGTGATTGAATATAAAAAAACAAAAAGGAAAAGCATACCTCTCCGTCGTCAGAACCACCTTTTCCAGTGCAAAAATCGAGCTATAGGGGTAGAGGGATTCGTGGTTTCGGTGCTTGTGGGGGGAGTTCTCTGTCTTTTCGTCTTTTTTGAGAGAATAAAGAAGGGAAAAGCTTTAAGGTTTTTGTTATTTTCTTCTTCTGAACTTAGGGTTGAATTGAAACAAAGCAGAATTTGGGTTTTAAATCCATTGAATAAAACGGGCCATTCAGCCTTTAGGGATAACTGCGCATATCCCTTTAAAGGGATATTTGCGCGATAGCCCCCACTCCCTTTCCGCGCCTCTGATTTTAGCCCAGTTTAGCTTTTTTCTTTTTTTTTTAATTTTACCCTATTATTCTTATTTCATTTTTAATTTGATCCGCATCCAAATCAGTTGAAACGCTGCGCATAGGGGTTGGGTTATTCACCCACTTGGTCCCCGTGAGTTTACGCGCTAGACGTTATGGTCCCTGGCCCCTTTTTTTGATTTATTGCAATTTCAGCCCCCTGATCTTTATTCCGATTTCAATATAATCCTCAACCCGCTTAACGAATTTATTTATTTACTTATTTTCCTTAAAAATATATTATTATTATTATTATTATTATTATTATTATTATTATTATTATTTATTTTAAGCTTTTATACATTGCTTTTTCACTTTATATACATTGTTTATTTTAAGATTTTATATACATTATTTATTTCAAAATCTTCCATATATTATTTATTTTAAGTTTTCTTCACATTATTTTTTATACTTTATACATATACATATATATATATATATATATATATATATATATGTATATATGCACTATCTTGTTTAAGGTTTTTTTTATACATCATCTTTTAAAAAAATTGTTTTGTATATTATTAATTTAAAAATCTTTTTTTACATTATTAATTTTAACTAATTTATTGTCATTTCGAATTATATGTTTGATATTTAATTTATTTCAACTTGTTTCATACTTGTTGTAAATTGTTACATATGCTGTTTAATTTATTTGCCTTTGATTATTGATGTTAATGTTTAAATAGTGCACATTATACGATTGCCATCTTTGTATGTATTGTAGTTTGTTATTTTGTATTTTCGTACCACTGTTGTTCATTCGTATAACATTTTATTCATGTATTATTGTTCTATGATCGTTTTGAACCTCGCCCTTAACTTTACTTTAATTTAAGGCTATGCCATCCTAAGGTGCTGCTATTCTATTTTTATATTATGCCATTGCATTGTGCATTAAACTCCAACGTATTATTTCAACTTAGATCATTGTTTTTTTAATCCAAACAAATCATACATGTCTTTTGAATGTTGTACCCGCTATCGTTTTAAAATAAATATTTTCAAAATAAGGTAATATTTCGCATTTTGGAAATTGTAGAAAATCGTGTCCTAACTTACTGGGTTTCGATTTTCCTCGTTTAGCCAAAATAACGGAATATCCTTTTAAAATGAAATACAAGTTTAAAATAAAAAGCTTATTCTCGAGAATACAAAATGTTGTGCCCTAACTTATTGGGTGTGACATCTCATTACCTCGAGATAAGAATTTCTAAAAAAGACAATATTCCATATTTAGAAATTCGAGAGACCGTGCCCTAACTTACTGGGTTTCATTCTTTCTCGTTTGATCTAAATAACCGAGTATTCTTTTAAAATTAAAATTCACATGCTTTTAAATAAAAGGCGAGCTTATTCTCAAGGATTCGGGGTGTTGTGTCCTAACTTACTGGATGTGGCATTTCGTCGCTACGAGACGATATGGTCTTTAATGATTATTCCAACTCATTCAAATGTTTTAAAATCAACACTAATAAAAGGATCGTATTTTAAATTTGTTCTCAGTTATCAACTTTCGACATTAAGACACTAATTAATCGATTTGGTACCAATTTTGGCCGTGACGAGGGTGCTAATCCTTCCTCGCACGTAACCGACTCCCGAACCCATTTTCTCAAAATTCGTAGACCAAAAATGTCGTTTTAGTAAACCAAAACGTTTTATTAAAACAAAGGTGATCCAATCACACCTAATAAAGATCGGTGGCGACTCCCATTGTTTATTTTCGTTTACAAAACCCTAGTCGATTCCCATTTTTTCAAAAAAAAAATGGTTTCGACAGCTTGGCGACTCCGCTGGTGTAACACCCCAAACCCGGCCCATGCGTTTCGACCGGATCTGGCATGTCACTGCTTGTACTTTGAAAACTTTTGCTTTGTTGGTTTTTGAAGTTGTGAGTTAATTAGATAATATTTAAGTAAATAAGTGGCATTTTAAAAAAAAAACCTTGTATTAATTATTATTAAGTATAAATAAACCTTATCATAAAATTCATAAGTTGCTTAACATTGTAAACTCCTAAGTTGAATAAAAACTAGGGGCCTTATTACAAAAATATTCCCATAATGAAAAAAAAATAAAAAAATAAACTTAAAGAAACTCCAAATTAACTTGTCAAAAGAAACTTGATGGCCCCTCGAGTCTGTCTCGGCTCCCATGTCCACGATCTACTGTTCATCTGGAAGAGTAAAGAAAAGGAAAGCGTGAGTCACAAAGACTCAGTGTATAAATCTCAAAACATACATCGATCTGAGCCCACAAACACATTATGGGCCCTGGCCCATACAAGAAGGCATCAATCATAATCACATAATAACAATAAAGAATGAATAACCCAACCTATCCTAGGTTTCCATCCTCTACACACCATCCCGTACCAACCATCACACCGTGGGGATTTCTACAATCAACCCTCCATCCGCTACACACCAAAACGACAGCCGTACTGCCTATTCCTATTAAGTAGGAATCTTTAAACGTGGCATAGCCACCGATCACTACGTGACCTTACATTTAAATTATGTGGGATTTCTACCACCGATCACCAAGTGACCTATCATGCACTTCCCCTTCAATTATCATCATTCCCACCCTATGCATACATACATAAAGAAACATCAAGCAGACATATATATTCTTCGATACATATAGGGAGTTCTATGTTTACGTACCTAGCATCCTTGCCTAACCCTTTTTAGGGTTCCATTCGACTGTCTATACAGCCTTATTCCGGCTTTTTAGCCCATAACATACAAAAATAAATATACATACAGGTTTATCAGTAGCGTGTTAGAGATCTACACACCTGATTAATGTCGATACCCTTGCTAAACCGATCTACAACTTTGTTCAAGAAGCCGGAAAGATGTGAAACTACGACCTCTCCTATATTCGGCCATGGTTAGTGTTTTACCCAATTTTATGTATTTGAATAAACAACTCTTCTTACCTTAAAATCCCGAAATTGAAGACTAATGATTTTCGGCTTTTAGATCTAGTCGACCAAGCTTCCTTCAAATCCCGAAAACCATTAAACTATTAGCTTTCGGCTTTTGCTTTTCAAAAACTGGGAATAGATTATGAGAACTAAACAAAAATCGACTCTTACCTTAGCTTAGGAGATTCGGCTAGCACTAGAGAGAGGATTCGACAATGCCAATGGAAGTTTTGAATGCCGGAAGTATAGAATAATTTCTCAAATAGGATGAATAAAAGAAAAAGCGATGGATGCTTCGGCTTTTTAGAGAAATCGGCATAAGGGAAAAGAAAGTGGGGAAAAATTTCGGCTTTTGAAGAAATTGAAGAAATAAATTTGGAGAAGGAGAGGCTAGGGAATTTCAGCACCAAGGGAGAGATTTTTAGGGTTTTTCAATGTCAGAAACAAGGAGCTAGCCCCCCTATTTATAGATTTTTGACACCTACTGCTAAATATCGAAAACGCCCTTAAAATTTAAGCTAGAAGAGAGGAGAATTTCGGCACCCTCTATGCCATGCAGTAGCTGAATTTTACACTCCTCTAGGTGGTGGATTTTCGGCCAACACTTCCTTTGAAGATAAGCTCCTAACTTTTCTCCTTTTTATCTATGATATTATCACTTATAAATCCGTATATATCTTCCTATTTTCAAGCCTTGTAGTCGTCCACCTCATTAATTCTAAATGCCGAAATTTAACTCATTTAAATTAAAAGATTTGGGCTTTATTAAACTTAAATTTAAATCCCTTAAATCCCTTGTTGTGGCGTCACCCTTGCTCCCATTTAATTACCGAAAATGGCCCAAAAACATGGGCTCCTTGCGACCCAAAACTTGTTCCTTTTTAATTGTTAAAGATGCCACCTTAAAATAATTTAATCTGGGCCTTTGCCTCATTCTAAGCCCAAATTTAGACCCCTATCACTTAAATTAACAAATTAATTCTATCCCTACACTAAATGCATAGGCCCATAATTTTAGGATGTTACAGTTTTCCCCCTTAAAGAAATTTCGTCCTCGAAATTTCCAACTAACTAGTAATCATACTACCTAAGTCTCACTACTATGCTTTCGCTGTGCACTCTAATTCTAAAGCCAAAATAAGCACTTAGTATACTATGGTAGGGTACGCACCGGTATTCACATCTAGAGCGTCCTCGTCCCCTTGGCGACGTGCTGCATAGACCAAGGCGGGCTGCCTCGCCTCAACATAACCTGTACCTCCACAACCATGTCCTGTGCCGTTGCCACCATTGACTTGACCACGGCCCCTTGGTGGTTGTTGACCTTCTCTTCCCGGTGGTGCATTCTCTTGACCTGTGGGCTCTTCACTGCCCCGTTGCTGCAGACAATTTCTAACTTGGTGGTCCGTAGATCCACACCTAAAACACTTCCCAGTGCCTGCCCAACACTCACCGGTATGGAACTTACCACATCGAGCACACATTTGTTTCTGGTTAGTCGCAACAGGTCTCTCATCCTGTTTCGGCCCGTCTGACCTAGGTCTTTTTTGAGTTTGCCCAACTGCCCCTGACGATTCAAAATTCCTCTTATTTCTTCCCCTATCTCTATCCCGATTCAACTTTTCAGTCCGCTTAACCTCCTCGGCTATCTTAGCCTTTTCCACTAGGACAGTAAATTCCCTTTCCCGCTGTGGGGCTATCAAAACACGCAAATCTTCCTTCAGGCCATCCTCAAACCTAACACAATGTTCATGCTCTGTGGCTACCATCCCACGAGCATAACGGATAAGACGTAAGAATTCAGCTTCATACGCAGCCACTGACCTACTCCCTTGAACCAGATTCAGAAATGCTCTACGCTGCGCATCCACATAACTCGATCCAATGTACTTATTCTGATACGCCATTTTAAAGAGTTCCCAGGTGATACGGTCAGACACTGTACCATCCTTAACAGTAAGCCACCATTGATATGCTTCATCCCGTAGGAGGGATACCACTCCTTTCAACTTCTCCTCCTCCGTGAAATCCAAATCATCCATTATACGTTCTACTGCCTCCAACCAATACTCAGCTGAACTTGGGGCTACACCAGAAATTCCTCTAAACACTTCTGCCCCATTGGCCCTAAGCCGCTCCGGCACAGATTTCTGGGCTCCTATGCCCATGCCAGCCCCAGCAACCCTCTCTAAAACCCTTAACATTTCCTGAGATACCGTATCATCTCCGGCAGTCTGATTCTGAAATTCCTCCTCCACAGCTGGCATCTCGTTTCCAGAACCATGACCAGACCCTACTGGTTCCGACACCGTCCTCTTACCCCTACCACGACCACGTGGCGGACGTCCTCGACCCCTTGTACTCATTCTATCGATTCGCTTTTATCTGATTAGAAATTTTATGAACTATTAGTTTTCTTCCACTGTTTTAACCATGGACAGTCTTATGAATAATAGCTTTAAGAGTAGTTCTTTCTAATTCGCATTCACCACATAGTCTCAAATTCATATCCTCTAAGAAACATATACATGAACTCACGTTCATTACAAAAAAGTGTTGTTGTTGGTGTTGTTGTTGTTGTTTTCACTACCCAGGGGTATTTTCGTAATTTTTATCCTATAGGGGTATTTTGGTAATTTTTTGAAATAAGGTTCCTTGGTGATTTTGTCAAATAAGGGTATTTTGGTAATTTTTGCATTCCCAGGGGTATTTTGGTAATTTTGAAAACCGGAGGTATTTTGGTAATTTTAGAATCTAGGGCATTCCAGTAATTTTGAAATATGGGGGTATTTCGGTAATTTTGAAATCCGGGGGAATTTCGGTAATTTTGAAATCCGGGGGTATTTCGGTAATTTTGAAATTTAGGGGTATTTCGGTAATTTTGAAATCTAGGGGTATTTCGGTAATTTTAAAATTCGGGAGCATTTCGGTAATTTTGAAATTTAGGGGCATTTCAGTAATTTTACCAAACAAGGGTAATTTGGTAATTCTTCAAACTAGGGTTATTTTGGTCATTTTGCAAAACAAGGGCAATTTGGTAATTTCTTTCATAGCTGTGAACATTTTCAAATCAAGTGTTTTTTTTTTAGGTGTACCAAACTTAGGGGTTTTTTTTTTGTAAAATAGGGTGGTTGGTCTCTTTCGGGTTTTAATTGTGGGTTCAGCCCACGAACAAGTCCTTTATAGCCAGAGTGAACAGTCACTACGCACCAGGTAGGATTCTAGCGAAGAGGAGGTGAGTGACTAGGACTGCTTAAATACCAAGCTCTCCCTAAATCCACTCCTAGTCATGCGTATGCCTATTGCCACACCCTGTCATGGCTAAAGTGAACAGTCACTATGCACCAGGTAAGATTCCAGCGAAGAGGAGGTGAGTCACTTGGACTGCTTAAATACCAAGCTCTTCCGGGTCTACTCCTAGACATGCATATGCCTGTTGCCACACTTTAGTCTTGCGACTCGTTTACAGGTTTTGTTTAGTGAAAATTAAGTCTTATGGAATTGAAGAGTTGTTTGTCTAAGCCTAGAGTCCATCAAGTTCTAATCTAGATAGTCTACGTACCATAAAGCCCATTAAGCCCACATTTATATCACAATCAGGAGTTCAGAATACTTACCTGGGTGGATTGGGTGCCGGTAGACTCGAAGGCCAAGTCTTCAAACCAAAATCATAAATTCAATTTTTTTTTAAAAACACTTCTAGACCCATTTCATAGCCCGAGTTTTGAACTGGGCTCCGATACCAAATTGTAACACCCTAAACCCGGCCCATGCGTTTCGACCGGATCTGGCATGTCACTGCTTGTACTTTGAAAATTTTTGCTTTGTTGATTTTTGAAGTTGTGAGTTAATTAGACAATATTTAAGTAAATAAGCGGCATTTTAAAAAAAACCTTGTATTAATTATTATTAAGTATAAATAAACCTTATCATAAAATTCATAAGTTGCTTAACATTGTAAACTCCTAAGTTGAATAAAAACTAAGGGCCTTATTACAAAAATATTCCCATAATGAAAAAAAAATAAAAAAATAAACTTAAAGAAACTCCAAATTAACTTGTCAAAAGAAACTTGATGGCCCCTCGAGTCTGTCTCGGCTCCCATGTCCACGATCTACTGTTCATCTGGAAGAGTAGAGAAAAGGAAAGCGTGAGTCATAAAGACTCAGTGTATAAATCTCAAAACACACATCGACCTGAGCCCACAAACACATTATGGGCCCTGGCCTATACAGGAAGGCATCAATCATAATCACATAATAACAATAAAGAATGAATAACCCAACCCATCCTAGGTTTCCATCCTCTACACACCATCCCGTACCAACCATCACACCGTGGGGATTTCTACAATCAACCTCCATCCGCTACACACTAAAGCGACAGCCGTACTGCCTATTCCTATTAAGTAGGAATCATTAAACGTGGCATAGCCACCGATCACTACGTGACCTTACATTTAAATTATGTGGGATTTCTACCACCGATCACCAAGTGACCTATCATGCACTTCCCCTTCAATTATCATCATTCCCACCCCATGCATACATACATAAAGAAACATCAAGCAGACATATATATTATTCAATACACATAGGGATTTCTATGTTTACGTACCTAGCATCCTTGCCTAACCCTTTTTAGGGTTCCATTCGACTGTCTATACAGCCTTATTCCGGCTTTTTAGCCCATAACATACAAAAATAAATATACATACAGGTTTATCAGTAGCGTGTTAGAGATCTACACACCTGATTAATGTCGATACCCTTGCTAAACCGATCTACAACTTTGTTTAAGAAGCCGAAAAGATATGAAACTACGGCCTCTCCTATATTCGGCCATGGTTAGTGTTCTACCCAATTTTATGTATTTGAATAAACAACTCTTCTTACCTTAAAATCCCGAAATTGAAGACTAATGATTTTCGGCTTTTAGATCTAGTCGACCAAGCTTCCTTCAAATCTAAAAAACCATTAAACTATTAGCTTTCGACTTTTGCTTTTCAAAAACCAGGAATAGATTATGAGAACTAAACAAAAATCGACTCTTACCTTAGCTTAGGAGATTCGGCTAGCACTAGAGAGAGGATTCGGCAATGCCAATGGAAGTTTTGAATGCCAGAAGTATAGAATAATTTCTCAAATAGGATGAATAAAGGAAAAAGCGATGGATGCTTCGGCTTTTTAGAGAAATCGGCACAAGGGAAAAGAAAGTGGGGAAAAGTTTCGACTTTTGAAGAAATTGAAGAAATAAATTTGGAGAGTGAGAGGCTAGGGAATTTCGGCACCAAGGGAGAGATTTTTAGGGTTTTTCAATGTCAGAAACAAGGAGCTAGCCCCCCTATTTATAGATTTTTGACACCTACTGCTAAATACTGAAAACGCCCTTAAAATTTAAGCTAGAAGAGAGGAGAATTTCGGCACCCTCTATGCCATGCAGTAGCTGAATTTTACACTCCTCTAGGTGGTGGATTTTCGGCCAACACTTCCTTTGAAGATAAGCTCCTAACTTTTCTCCTTTTTATCTATGATATTATCACTTAAAAATCCGTATATATCTTCCTATTTTTAAGCCTTGTATTCGTCCACCTCATTAATTCTAAATGCCGAAATTTAACTCATTTAAATTAAAAGATTTGGGCTTCATTAAACTTAAATTTAAATCCCTTAAATCCCTTGTTGTGGCGTCACCCTTGCTCCCATTTAATTGCCGAAAATGGCCCAAAAACATGGGCTCCTTGCGACCCAAAACTTGTTCCTTTTTAATTGTTAATGATGCCACCTTAAAATAATTAAATCTGGGCCTTTGCCTAATTCTAAGCCCAAATTTAGACCCCTATCACTTAAATTAACAAATTAATTCTATCCCTACACTCAATGCATAGGCCCATAATTTTAGGATATTACAACTAGGGACCAAATAAGAGAGTCAAGCCACGAGTTGATTACTTTTTGTCTTTTTGTCGAAATTTGAAAACTTGGTTTAAATATACGATACTTTTGTTGCATTTCATCTGTCTTTGTTACGATCTTCATCATTGTGGTTTATAATTGTCGTGTTGGTTTAAGTTTTGGTATCTTTCGCACATCATATTGCATAATCATCTGATTTTTACCCTTTTAAGTGGGAGTAAGAAACTACGCCTTCGTGAGGTTTTCACCTCCGCATGGGCTAGTGGATTACTTCCGGGATACATCCGTACCTATATGCTTCGTGAAGTTTTCACCTCCGCATGGCCATAGGGAAATGTATTCCCCTGAACCGAACTCGGTCTACATGAGCCTATAATGGGTGAGGATCGAGGAATCTACTGGTTCGGGTACTCTTACCTTAGAACCGAACCACATATAGAGAGACCTAAGAGCCTACCCTAGGTAAAACTGCACTAAACCCTATTGGTCACCCAGATAGGTGTTCTATTTTTGTTGATTATTTTTTCTGTACTGACGTATTTTGTTTTGTTCTATTTTGATTACATTGCACTGCATCATCTTAGAAAGATGGTGTTGATTCATATCCGATTGTTAAATAGAAGAGTTTGTCATAAGAAAATGTATTACTTGATAAAGTGGATTATAATACAGTCGTCTGAACATAGTCTAGGTAAATAACGAGAGAGGGTTGATAGCCTACAGAAGAATACAAGACTTTGCCTGAGGATTCTAGTCGACAAGGATTATTCGAGGGTCATCATGTCTCCATTTTCTAAAAGAAGCTTATGAACATCGCGGAGGATACATGAGTGAAGAGGTACGACCTGGATCAAGCAACAAGGAGCTAGAAGAGGCATCTATTGGGAAAGTTCACAAGACACGACCATAACATCCGAATACGAAGAAGAGGATTGGTGTTTTCACCTGGACTATAAGGACAAAGCCGTATATGCAATCTGTTTTATGTAAAGAAATGTATTTTCTAGAAAAGTTCTTCTAATGGAATTGAATTCATAATCAACACCTCTCTTTCTTTTTGCATTCATTCCATGCATTTGTATTGCATTTCATATATTTGCATTACATCACATTATATGCATTAAAATTTGTAGAAAGACCCTAATAAGGTGAAATTATTTCAGTTAACTTAGAAGACATGGAACAAAGGTTGGAAAGAATAGAGAAAATGCAAATACGAATGTAAGAACAATTGACCAAAATTCAACAAGAGATGCGGAAACAAATGCTAGAATTCCAAAGAAATATGATAGGCCAGCTAACCCAGTTACTAGCCGGAGGATTGAAAAAAAGGAGTGGCCCAGTGGTCAACAGTGTGGATGATGATGAAGAAATTATTTATTCCCCGATAAATATCTCAACTCAACCAGACGCGCATTCGTATGGGGTACCCGTCATTATTGGACCCAAATGTTAGACTGATACTTCGGCCCTGTTGAACTTCCCAATGGGTTCAGCTTTTAATTCGGGGATGATCAAGTCAATCCTGTGGTACATGGCTTAGCCGAAACAAAGGAAAAGGGAGAGCGGACTTTAAAAACCCCGAAGAAGAAGGAAAATAAAGTGAATAGTATGAAAAGGTATAACAAGGGCCATTTAGAGCCGATTACAGCAGGCCAACCAAGGACGGTAACTACCAGCCATCAGGTCTCCCCAAGGCAAGAACCCAATTCAAGACCGAACTCAGAGAAACCTCAGTTCACACCTATTCCAATGACGTATAGGGAGTTATACCGGAGCTTATTTGATATGCATGTTGTAGCTCCTCGTTACCTGAAACCAATGCAACCCCCATACCCCAAATGGTATGATTCGAACACTTAATGCGAGTACCATGCGGGAATAAAGGGTCGTTCAATCGGCAACTACATTGCATTTAAAAAGTTGGTCGAAAGGTTTATTAAAATGGGAATTGTGAAGTTCGATGATTTTCCAGAACCTGATCATTCTGATGAAGCAGTAAAATGTGATAATTGAAACAGGGATGGGGCAAGAGAGTGCGTTTCCTTGAAGAAGTCATCAGAGGCCTAGAAATCGAAAAATCAGAACATTAACGATGTATCTAAAGAGTGAATCGAGGAATCAAAGCTTCCGAGCTCTTACATACTTGAGAGTGTTTTGAACAATGGGACTGTGGAAGAGATCCTTGTATTTTTAGAATTGATTCGGAGTAATGTCCAAAACACGCTTACTGCTTTAAGCCTAAGAGCAATAAGAACCTTTTGTGAAATAGGCTTACGTTCCAAATCTATATTTTCAATGAAAATGTATTTTTGTATCTAACTTTGAGCAAATATTCTTTTATTCATTTATTTCATTCTTGTTAATTCATACCACATAAATAATTATCCTTAGATTCATTTGTCCTTTGAATATTCTTTTGTACCTACAACAGGTCCCTAGATATCAACGACATGAGCTATACTGCTACTGACTCAGAGTCCACTTTTGAGCAATATATGTGTCTAGAGGGATCTTAGGACTTTGAATATAACAGAGATTACAACTTATCTACTTGATTCGTTAAGAATGGTAGGGCAAGATGAAGAATAGATCTTACCTTACAAAGGGTTAGTGCACATTGCGAGCTTAGAAAAGAGAGCCTAGCTCACCATAGAAATAAGGCGATATATCGTTTCAAAGATGTTATCGCGTGATCATATCAAGAAATGCCCAAACTGCTGAGACGTGGGTATACTGTTAAGGCTAAGAAAATTCTAGAAGATGTTCATAAGGGTATTTGAAGATCACATTCACGATAGCCAAGCTAATCATGAGATTCAGATTCTGCTGGTCCATCATAGGAAGTGATTGCATCAGTTATGCCGTAAATGCCAAATTTATGAAGAAAATATTCATGTACCTCATTCATTTCTGCGTAGACCTCATTTATGTGGGGCATGGAGTTTATTGGGACAATCTCGTCAGAAGCTTCTAGCAGGCATTAATTATTTTGCTAAGAGGGTGGAAGTAGCCTTGTAGGTCAATATTACAAAGTCGATAGTCATCAGAACAAAAAAGAGAAAAGGAAAGAAAGAATGCCGACACAAAGAAAATGTCAAAAAAAGATCACATCTAACAGCACAATGTCAAAATTTTATGGTCTGTTCAAAGATCATGTGCCACATCACAATGCAGCAAAGGCAAAAAAAGAAAAAGAAAAAGGGGGGCAACAAAATAAGGATCATTAGAAAGATGACCTGAATATGTAAAGATTGGCATAAAGAAGTTACATTTACCCTCGATGCTTATCAAACATTGGCCAAGAACTTCGCCGGTGTAATACCTTAATTTGCAGAATAAAAGTATTTTGTCTATTGAAGTCGACATTCTTTTTCGAGTCATTGTCAGAACTGAAGTTGGAAAAGGTAGAATGGATTTAATCCCGATGTGATTAGTTGAATTTCAAGAAAAATGTTAAAAGCTATCTGTCACGGTCAGATAATGAGAGCTTACAACAAAAAGGTTCACCCTAGAAAATTTCATGATAGGGCTTCGAAGAAGATTTTTCCCATATAAAAGGGACTGCAGAAGAAAGTGGATGCCAAACTGGGAAGGACCTTATGTAGCAAAGAAGGCTTGTTCTAGGGAAGCATGGACATTGACTGAGATGGATGGCAATGACCTTCCCAATCCAGTGAATTCAGATTCAAAAAAAAAAAAAAAAAGGAGAGGCCAAGGCAAAAACCCGTAAAAGGGCATTTTGAGACTAAAGGAGATTTGAGATGAAAACCCGAAAAGGGCAGCTCAAATTTTGATCAAAAATAGGGTATGCAGTAGTCTCGCTTTCTCTGAATTAACAAGAAGGAGAGATGCTACATCTTAGGGCATCGACAAAGTGCTCCGGATCCCCTAAACACATATTGAGTTTAAAATGGTCCTCAAGAAGTTTGAACAGAAAGGTTCATGCTGCGATATCTGGGGCACCTAGTTTTCATCTTACCCAAATTGAATTTGCTATCTTTGATTACTTTATTCTTTTCAAAATACGCTCCCAGTAAATTTTATTTATTATATTGATTAACTCATTCTCATTTTGTGATTTTTTTTCAAAATTTGATATCTTGATTAATTCATTCATTTCGAACTTTGCTCTCAATAAATTTCCATTTCGTCCATCATTATGATTTTTTTCAAGCATTTTGCATTGAAATAACGATTAGTGGACTAATAACACTTTCATAAAAAGAGTTTTGCATATTACTTTAGAAGTTTCTAAATAATCTAAGAACTTGAAACAGGACTATTGTTTAAAATTCACCAAGTTTAAGGAAGAGTCTAAGCTGAGGCTATCTCTTCGGATTTTTGTTAAAAATGGTGGTTGAACAAATGACAGGATATTGCGTCAGTAATACAATCTTGAAGAAAAATGGGCAAAATTAACCTATGTGCAAAAGGGGAATCATTCTCGGAAAAATGATATTCTACATCTATGCAAATATCATGCATACACATTTGGCTAGGTCACCTGGGGAACGATTAGCTGATTGAACAGGTTACAGTCCTCTACCCCTGAGTCGCGATGGTATGATTGGAAAATGATACAAGTCCTGTACTCTTGAATAGCAATGAGATGGATAAAAAAAATCCTATATTTAGAAGTCGTAGTGGGATGGATTGGAGAAGATTCAGATCCTATACCCCTAAGTCACAATGAGATGGACCTTGAAGTTACATTGGGGCAAGTCATTTGAGCAAAATATGATTGTTTCTTTAAGTTTTTTGGCAAAGGTACCAGCCGAGTGAGATAGCAGCGTAATACGTTAGCAATAAAAGTCTGATGGACGACGAGCAGTGATAACCCTAAGCATCAAAAAGGGATCATTTCATTTTGCATTCATACATCATCACTCAAGACACATTTAGTTATGAGCATTCGGTTCATTCTGATCATTGCATCCTAATCATTGTAAAAAAAAATCATTCCCATGACATTTGGCATTCAGGCGAATATCGTCTATAATGCATTTAGTTAGGAGCATTAGATTCATTCTGACCATTGCATCCTAACCATTTTGCATAAACATAAACACATAAAACTAATTTTACAGAACAGGTCCCCCAGAGGACGGTGTCATAACATCGGTGAATTCACAAATCTGGCAATCCTGAAGTTGCAGGAGTAGATTGAAGATAGCAAATATGGCAATCCTGAAGTTGCAGGAGCAGATTGAAGATAGTAAGTCTAACATTCCTGATGTTGCAGGAGCAGATTGAAGATAGCATGTCTGGCATTCCTGAAGTTGCAGGAGCAGATTGAAGATAGCAGGTCTGGCATTCCTGAAGTTGCAGGAGCAGATTGAAGATAGCAGGTCTGGCATTCCTGAAGTTGTAGGAGCAGACTAAAGATACAAATCCTATCTCCTTGAAGTTGCAGTGGAGCAGATTAAAATGATGAATCCTATACCTCTGAAGTTGCAGTAGGACAGATCAAAGATTTTATCTCTCTAAAGTTGCAGTAGAGCAGATCAAAAAAAACCTTATCTCCCTGAAGTTGCAGTGGAGCAGGTTGAAGATACAAGTCTTATCTCCCTAAAGTTGCAGTGGAGCAGGCTAAAGATACAAACCCTATCTCCCTGAAGTTGCAGTGGAGCGGATTAAAATGACGAATCTTATACCTCTGAAGTTGCAGTAGGACGGATTGAAGATCTTATCTCTCTGAAGTTGCAGTAGAGCAAATCAAAACAAACCTTATCACCCTGAAGTTGCAGTGGAGCAGGTTGAAGATACAAGTCTTATCTCCCTGAAGTTGCAGTGGAGCAGGCTAAAGATACAAATCCTATTTCCCTGAAGTTGCAGTGGAGCGGATTAAAATGACGAATCCTATACCTCTGAAGTTGCAGTAGGATGGATCGAAGATCTTATCTCTCTAAAGTTGCAGTAGAGTAGATCAAAACAAACCTTATCTCCCTGAAGTTGCAGTGGAGCAGGTTGAAGATACAAATCTTATCTTCCTGAAGTTACAGTGGAGCAGGCTAAAGATACTAGTCTTATCTCCCTGAAGTTGCAGTGGAGCGGATTAAAATGACGAATCCTATACCTCTGAAGTTGCAGTAGAGCAGATCAAAACAAACATTATCTCCTTGAAGTTGCAATGGAACAGGTTGAAGATACAAGTCTTATCTCCCTGAAGTTGCAATGGAGCAGGCTAAAGATACTAATCCTATCTCCATGAAGTTGCAGTGGAGCAGATTAAAATGACGAATCCTATACCTCTGAAGTTGCAGTCGTCAAATTGAATTTACTACAGAAGATCTTATCTCTCTGAAGTTGCAGTAGAGCAGATCAAAACAAACCTTATCTCTCTGAAGTTGCAATGGAGCATGTTAAAGATACAAGTCCTATCTCCCTGAAGTTGCAGTGGAGCAGGCTAAAGATACTAATCCTATCTCCATGAAGTTGCAGTGGAGCAGATTAAAATGACGAATCCTATACCTCTAAAGTTGCAGTAGGTCGAATTGAATTTACTACAGAAGATCTTATCTCTCTGAAGTTGCAGTAGAGCAGATCAAAACAAACCTTATCTCTCTGAAGTTGCAGTGGAGCAGGCTAAAGATAGCAGATCTTATTTCCCTGAAGTTGCAGTGGAACAGATTGAAGTTAAATTATAGGTCTTATCTCTCTGAAGTTGCAGTAGAGCAGATCAAAACAAACCTTATCTCCTGAAGTTGCAGTGGAGCAGGTTAAAGATACCAGTCTTATCTCCCTGAAGTTGCAATGGAGCAGACTGAAGATAGCAGATCTTATTTCCCTGAAGTTGTAGTGGAACAGATTGAAGATAAATTACAGATCTTATTTCTCTGAAGTTGCAGTAGAGCAGATCAAAACAAACATTATCTCCCTGAAGTTGCAGTGGAGCAGGTTGAAGATACCAGTCTTATCTCCCTGAAGTTGCAATGGAGCAAACTGAAGATAGCAGATCTTATTTCCATGAAGTTGCAGTGGAACAGATTGAAGATAAATTACAGATCTTATCTCTCTGAAGTTGAAATAGAGCAGATCAAAACAAACCTTATCTCCTCAAAGTTCCAGTGGAGTAGGTTGAGGCTACAAATCCTTTCTTCCGGAGTTTACATTGAGGATCAATCCTTATTTCTTTGAAGTTTTAGCAGAGAAGATTGAAATTTCGAATCTCTTCTCCCTAAATTCTTATCCTGAAGTTACAATAGAGTGAGTTAAAAATAAACAAATCTCATCCTTTCAAAGTAGCAGCAGGAGCAAATTGAAGCTACAGGTATTCTCTCTCTGAAGTAGCAATGGAGTGGATCAAAGCAACAAGATGCAGTGGACTGAGCGAGGCTACTTGAAGAGGAAAAGAAGCGCCAAAAGAAGTTAAGACTCAGCAGGTCCAGGCAAAATTGGCCCTTTTAAAGTCTTTTCTCTATTCTCGTTACACGACAATGAGTAAAGAAGGGTAGCTGTAATGGGCAATTTTTGCCCAGCCCAAGGGAGAATTAAGGCCCAAATTTTACAAACCCTAGCCTACTACACAAAAAGAAACAGCAGCCAAGAAACCCTGGCCTCAAGAGTAGTGCGCCGCCGATCCCTCTGCGCCTCTGCCATCGTTGCACGCCGTCAGCAGGCCCCTCCATGCACCTAACACGCTTCCGTCACCTGCAACAGAGAAGCAAACGGCACGCAAGCAAAAACAAACGAGAAAGAAAACGACAAAAAAACAAAAAACAAAATAGAAGAGGACAAAATCAGATCTGTAAATCGGTTATAAAAACCGAAACCAACACCATTGTAATTTCTTCTCCTTTTTTACAAATATCAGCAATCAAAAAATAAAAAAAGGTTGATTTCGTTTTTTATATACTACTGTTTTTATTTCATTATTTTTTATTATTTTTAAAACCTTTTGCAAGTGATTGAATATAAAAAAAAACAAAAAGGAAAAACATACCTCTTCGTCGTCGGAACCGCCTTTTCCAGTGCCAAAATCGGGCTATAAGGGTAGAGGGATTCGTGGTTTCGGTGCTTGTGAGGGGAGTTCTCTGCCTTTTCATCTTTTTTGAGAGAACAAAGAAGGGAAAAACTTTAGGGTTTTTGTTTTTTTCTTCTTCTGAACTTAGGGTTGAATTGAAACAAAGCAGAATTTGGGTTTTAAATCCATTGAATAAAACGGCACCGTTTTGCCTTTAGGGATAACTGCGCATATCCCTTTAAAGGGATATTTGCGCGATGGCCCCCTCTCCCTTTCTGCGCCTCTGATTTCAGCCCAGTTTAGCTTTTTTCTTTTCTTTTTTTTTAATTTTACCCTATTATTCTTATTTCGTTTTTAATTTGATCCGCGTCCAAATCAGTTGAAACGCTGCGCATAGGGGTTGGGTTATTCACCAACTTGGTCTCTGCGAGTTTACGCGGTAGACGTTATGGTCCCTGGCCCCCTTTTTGATTTATTGCAATTTCAGCCCCCTGATCTTTATTCCGATTTCAATATAATCCTCAACCCGCTTAACGAATTTATTTATTTACTTATTTTCCTTAAAAATTATATTATTATTATTTATTTTAATCTTTTATACATTGGTTTTTCACTTTTATATACATTGTTTATTTTAAGATTTTTATATACATTATTTATTTCAAAATCTTCCATATATTACTTATTTTAATTAATTTATTATTTATTTTAAGTTTTCTTCACATTATTTTGTTATACTTTATATATATATATATATATATATATGCACTATCTTGTTTAAGGTATTTTTTATACATCATCTTTTAAAAAAATTGTTTTGTATATTATTAATTTAAAAATCTTTTTTTACATTATTAATTTTAAACTAATTTATTGTCATTTCGAATTATATGTTTGATATTTAATTTATTTCAACTTGCTTCATACTTGTTGTAAATTGTTACATATGTTGTTTAATTTATTTGCCTTTTGATTTACGATTGCCATCTTTGTATGTATTGTAGTTTGTTATTTTGTATTTTCGTACCATTGTTATTCATTCATATAGCATTTTATTCATGTATTATTGTTCTATGATCGTTTCTATTTTTATATTATGCCATTGCATTGTGCATTAAACTCCAACGTATTATTTCAACTTAGATCGTTGTTTTTTTTTTTTAATCCAAACAAATCATACATGTCTTTTGAATGTTGTACCCGCTATCGTTTTAAAATAAATATTTTCTAAATAAGGTAATATTTCGCATTTTGGAAATTCGAGAAAATCGTGCCCTAACTTGCTGGGTTTCGATTTTCCTCGTTTAGCCAAAATAACGGAATATCCTTTTAAAATGAAATACAAGTTTAAAATAAAAAGCTTATTCTCGAGAATACAAAATGTTGTGCCCTAACTTATTGGGTGTGACATCTCATTACCTCGAGATAAGAATTTCTAAAAATGACAATATTCCGTATTTAGAAATTCGAGAGACCGTGCCCTAACTTATTGGGTTTCGTTCCTTCTCGTTTGATCTGAATAACCGAGTATTCTTTTAAAATTAAAATTCACATGCTTTTAAATAAAAGGCGGGCTTATTCTCAAGGATTCGGGGTGTCGTGTCCTAACTTACTGGATGTGGCATTTCGTCGCTACGAGACGATATAGTCTTTAATGATTATTCCAACTTATTCAAATGTTTTAAAATTAACATTAATAAAAGGATCATATTTTAAATTTGTTCTCAGTTTTCAACTTTCGACATTAAGACACTAATTAATCGATTTGGTACCAATTTTGGGCGTGACGAGAGTGCTAATCCTTCCTCGCACGTAACCGACTCCTGAACCCATTTTCTCGAAATTCGTAGACCAAAAATGTCGTTTTAGTAAACCAAAACGTTTTATTAAAACAAAGGTGATCCGATCACACCTAATAAAGATCGGTGGCGACTCCCATTGTTTATTTTCGTTTTCAAAACCCTAGTCGATTCCCGTTTTTTCAAAAAAAATGGTTTCGACACATCATAACCTGAGCACATTATTTATGAGTCTCGTATACATACCTATGCCTAGTCATAATACTCACATATCCTACTCTTACTTATCTTGAGCATACTCCTTGAATTTTCCATTGAACTACTTGTAATATTAGGGATGTTCGGGATATATTGTACACTTGGTAGGATGCCAATGCCATATCCCAGATATGGTCTTACATGGGATCACATATCGGTGCCGATGCCATGTCTCAAACATGGTCTTACACTGGCACTCATCTTGAGCCGATACCATGTCCTAGACATGGTCTTACACTGACTCTCCTCTGTCCGTGCCGATGCCATGTCCCAAACATGGTCTTACACTAACACAACTTGAGGCCAATGCCATGTCCCAAACATGGTCTTACACTGACACACTCACTGCCATGGTCCAACCATGGTCGTTTCCGTCAATTCATCACGAGTCGTAGTACGAATGTACTTGACCCTACATTTCTCACGATTGATCCTTCAATCCAATCTCGTACTTGCATAAAGTAATGATTAGATAACAAACATATATAAAATAATACATCATCTCAATTCAAATTTAATAATCGTTCACTATAGACTAACCATTTGAACTTACCTCGATGGGAATCGGTCATTTTGATTGACATTTCCCCATACTTAGTCCAAATCTCGATTTCTTTGATCTAAAATGTCACATTTCACTTAATTATCACTCACATTACTCATTTTAATACAAAAATCATACTATGGCAAATTTACAATTTTCCCCTAAACTTTCTCATAATTATGACTTTGCCCTTAGGCTCGTCATATGATTTTTATTCAATTTCTATAAAATTCAAGGTCATTTGAACCTTTTTCTCTTCAAAAGCAACCTCAAATTCTTATTATTTCACACTTTTAGGAGCATTTACAACTTTTACTAATTAACCCGTTTTAACCATTTTCAACGAAAATCACTTAGCAAAAATCGTTCTCTTAACCTTGTGCACCCTTATTCTACCATTAAACATCAAAATGCACAAATATCTAGCATGATTCAATTTTTAAACTTCATTTTTCATGCAAATAAATGGTAAAAATAGAAAGGTTAAGCTTGTAGGATCTAAAAAATACGAAGAACATTAAAAACGGGGCTCAAATGCACTTACAATTGAGCTTTGAAAAAGCTTGAAACCCTAGCCATGACTTCTTAAAAATTTCGGCAGCATGGAGAAGAGAATGAGCAGATTTTTGGGTTTCAATTTTGTCTTTTATGCCTTAAAACACCCAAATGACAAAAATGCCTTTTTTACTAAACCTTCAATTTTTACCCTTCCATGACTAGTTTTGTCCATAACAAAATATGATGGTCTATTTACCATTTAAAGACCTCTAGTTTAAACCCCCATTTAAATCAAGTACTTATGTTCTAGAACTCATATTTTGCAATTAATGCAATTTAATCCCAATAATAAAATTGGGCAATTTATCGATAAAAATTACTTAACAAAATTTGCACACCATCACCCAAACATATCATAGACTCTAAAACAATCATAAATTAAATATTTTTTACTTCGAGTTTGTGGTCTCGAAACCACTGTTCTGACTAGGCCCTATTTTGGTCTGTTACAAGTATGATCTTATCCGAGTTATGTTTAATATGTGTCATAAATGCACATGAAGTGATTGTATAAATTCCTCCTATTGGTTTGTTGAGATTCCATCATTTCCTCTCTAGTATTTTTTTCCCTTATTTTTTTACATTAATTCTAAATCTTTTAATTTTTTTTATACCATATGCTTTATTTAATTATCACTTTTTTTCTTAGGTCTGTTTTAGCCGGTTGAGTTTTAGTTTGATTGGCATGAGCATTATTACTAATGTAAGAGGAGGTAGGTTCGAATATGCTGAAGCGCATTATCTTACTATTTATAGGTTGAGGAGGGGCTATAGGTAGTTTTCATAATACTAAAATACTACCCAACAAGCTTGGTAATCTTATCAAATTAGTTTGAGCTCTCTTCTTCTCCAATTTAAGGCATAAGATGTATTTAATTTTGTGTGATTTTTATTTTGTTTTTAAAATAAATTTTGAAAGCCAAATTAATGGTTTGGTTTTGTAATTTTTGGTAAATATATACTTTTACAGGGTTGTGATCTTGAGTATTTTTTAAGACAAATATTTACTTTTTGCCCTTTTAATATGCATTTTACTTCATTGTGGTGGGTGCTGCAATTTGGGCATCTTTATTGGCATGTTATTAAAAAAAGATTAGAAGTTATTTTTGTTTTTTAATTTCTTAAGGTTTGATTGTTGAAAATAAAAAAAAAATTGAATTTTTTTTTGTAAAAATCTCGTGTTGGTTGTGAACTAGTGAGAGACAAACAATAAAGATGCAACTTTGAATCAAGACATTCAATATTTTGACACTAAAGTTAGAATGTGTTGTTTTGGCTATCAACACTGATATTGTTATGGTCAAAGATGTTAATAGTGAGAAGGTATTTATAAAGTTTTGATCCTTTTTGGGGTCTTGAAATTTTTTTTTTTTTTTTTGCAGTTAAGCAATTTCATTCATTACATGGCAATATTTGTGTTTTGTCGTGGGTTTCTCAGCAATATGATAATTAGCTTTGGTCACACGTGTGGTTCCTCTCATTGCTATAATTGGAGCAATACATACCATAACATTAGCTAAACTCTCTTAAAAAAATTCATAGTGTCTGTCGGTGCCGCCTGACACACCAGCGGCACCACCCGCAATATGAGCCAATGATTAGCTTTTAAAAAAAAAAATTTTGGTGTCGCCACTGTGTTAAGTGAAACTAGTATGTATTTTTGAAATACTCGTAAAAAATACGAGTATTCACGGTAGAGAAAAAATATTTTTAATGGATGTCACTAGTCTATCAGGTGAAATCGGGAAATTATCAAAAAAAATTGTTTGGGTGCTGCCAGTATGTACACCCATTAATTTTTTTTAAAATATTTTTTAGGTGCCACCGTCGTGTCAGGTGGCATCGGTGATATTTTAAAAAATTTGTTGTAGAAAGAGTAGTTCAAAATTTTGATAATTGTTTTAGAAGATTTGGAACTGGCTACTAGGAGATTTGAATTGTAGAAGTCAACAAGGAGGAGGAAATCTCTTCTTTAGTGTCGAAATCGGCATAAAAGGCCATCGTAACGGTGAAATCAGTGGCTATTGAGTACGACGATTAGGGTTTACAATTGAGAAGAAGATGGGAAAGAAAAGGAGAAAAATAAAAAAAAAACAAAAACAAAAAGGACAACGTGAAAAGAAGAAAAAAAAGAAAGAAATAAAAGAATAATAAAAAAGAAAGTTGAGTGATCTTAAAAGTTTTAATGGGTGCCACCTGACATATCAATAGCACAAAAAAGAAGTTTTGAAAATTTTTCGGTGTTGCCTGATAGATCAGTGGCACCAATTAAAAAATATTTTTTTCTTTGTTTTTTTCTCCACCATGAATACTCGTATTTTTCATGGGTGTTCTGAAAAATACATATTTGTTTCACTTAACGCAATGGTGACACCCAAAAAGCCGATCATTGGCTCATTGTAATAACCCAAATTTCAGTGATATTGGAAATAGTGGTTCTGTAACATCTTGATCTAGGGGGGGTGGTTCACTAATAAATAAATTTTGATGCGAATCGTGTCATAGAAAATAAATTGGTAGAGTGGCTTTGTGCGTTAGTGCAGCTACTCCCTTAGGTCGCAGGTTCGAGCAGTGGGGAAGGAGTAATTATTTTAGGCTTCTGGCGTTAAAGCTAGGGGAACCTAGCTAAGGAGTGTTTAAAAGAAAATTCTGATGCCTTTATGTCGTGAAATGAGCGCAGGCCGAATGGCTAGGACGCAGGAAGCTAAGGGGGAGGGCTTCAAGTGGTCACGCGTTCGAGTCACATTTGTAGCGAAAGGCATTATATTTTTGCCTTGGCGCTCATACGAGAGGGAGCTAGAAAATGAAGGCTTAAATGAAAATTTCACTGCGCCCATGTCATGAAACGTTCAGTAGTCGAGTGGCTGAGGTGTAGGGGATTCTGCCTCAGGTCTCGCGTTCGAGACCCGAGGGTGGCGCATGAGTGTGCTTATTCTTTTGCCTTTGGCAATTAATGCGGGAAGGAGCCTTGGGGAAGGATTAAAAGAAATATGCAGCGGGTTTTTGACATGAAAGTCAATTGGCCGAGTGGCTGGGGCGCTATACTGCTCCAGGTCTCGGGTTCGAAACTCCTGGGCTGCAGTGAGGTGTTTTGTTTTTTTTCTTCTCTGGCATTAAATGCGTGAGGTAGCCAATCTTGGAAGCTTAAAGAGAAATTTGCGACGCTATTATAGCAGATACGCAGCAGTAGCCGGATGGTCAGGAGCTTGGGCAGTTTCTCCCAGGTCTCGGGTTCGAGACCTGGCAACTGCATATGGGTTTTTTTTTAATTTCTTTTTTTGGTTTTGGTCGGCAGGTGGCAGCCTGCATGGGGGCACGCACGCATGCAAAGCATGCTGCCCATGTCTCCTTGGTGCTGCACGGTATGGGGAGGGAGAAAGGTGTTATTATTATTTTATATTTACTATTAATTATTATTATTATTATTTAGTTATTTTATTTAGTTATTTTATAAGGTATATGGGCAATTAGTGTTATTATTTTATATTAGGATTTATTTTATTAATTAATGCATGGGGGAGTGTTCTATTACTATTTCATTTATTTTACTTATTATTTAGATGATAATGGAAACATGGGGTTAGCTTTCTCTCTTTAGTTTAATTGTTGGAAATAGGAAGAACATTATGGGAATGATGCTATTTTGGGGGATGGAAATTTTTATCAAAAGAAGAACAAATAAGAGAAGCTTGGCCGGCCATGAAGTTTTTGCAAGGGATTATTTCTTTTTTTCCTTTCAAATCCTTTGCATGGCCGATTGTTTGGCTAAGGAATCACCATTTTGTTTGAAGCCTGGCCGATGGTATAGCATGCCTTAGAGACTTGGATTCTTTCCTTCCTTTTTAGGTTTAACATAAGCAAAATTCCCTTAGCATGTTGTTTCCCTTCCCTTGTGCATGCCGAAACTTTGTTCTCCTTCTTCCTCTCTTTGGTTCCTCTTGAAGTGGCCGGCAACCCCATCCTTTCCTCAAGGTTTGGCCGAAATTTTGGTGATCATCTAAGTGAAGAAATCGTCGAGTCCTAGCCGAATGTTGCATAGCACGTAGAGCATAGACCGAATCCACGAGAGGAGATGTATCATCGAAGGTTGGTAAGTATTTCCCTTCTAACTTCGGTTCCTTATCTTTCTGTTTGATGGGCCTAAAGCATGAGTTCATGCACTTCTAAGGGTTGGCCGAATGCCTATAATTAATATCTAGTGTCTCCTTTGAAGGTAGCCGAAACTAAAGGATTTTGAAGGAGTCATTCGGTCTCGTTTCTTCAAGGGTTTGACTATTCAAAGCATAAGGGGAATTTTAGAACTTCGGTAGACAAGGTATGAGGTCATTAACATTCGGCCAAGGGCCATTTTGGTATCTACATCTGACCGATTTATATACTTTGATTTTAGGGGTTAAATCGGCTATGAAACCAGAAGTTTTCGAGATTTCAAGTCACATTAGTTTGTATTAATCAAGGTTCGACCTAAGGCCCTATTCTGTTGAAATATGACCCATCCTTTGGATTGTTAGTTAATCACATGAAACCCCTTATTAATAATCCATGATGGCCGAATATAGGGGCATTACGAGGACAAGTTCGTGACTTTTGTAATATCGCATAGATACGAGAATCCTAATTAAATCTCCGATTAAATAGGTGTGTAAACTCTTACACACTTTATTAGTATAAACTGTTATTTGATGATATTAATAACCTCTCATATGGTAACTTTGCTTAGTGGGCATAAGCTTGGTTTTCGGGTAAGTTTCCTTATTACTCGATTTACGATATATGTTGTATATGCCATCAAATGCTGAAAAAAATGCTATGCTATATTTGATTGCATGATATATGGATTCATGACACTTGTAATATGAGCATGATGATGGTGGGATTGATGAGAGGGAGTAATATTCGTGTCGACGGACACCAGTGTTTTGGTAACACATTGTGGCTACGGTCACCAGAGGTTTGGTACCTCCAGAGGTTTGGCACCTCATAGCGTCTCGTCCCTGTGGCTTAGTACCACCGTGGGTTGGCCCCACATTTGAGATACGGGATCGACGCCAGTGATTTGGTATCACACGGTGGGTTGGCCCCATCATTTGATTGTGACTTCGGGTCACCAGTGGTTTGGCACCACCAGTGGTTTGGCACCACACGTATTGACGGATATTGTGACTATAAGTCACCAGTGGTTTGGCACCACCAGTGGTTTGGTACCACACGGGGTAGAAAAGGAGCATGGATGGCTAGGTTGGGTTGCATAATTGCATGTCATACTAATATCTTGTGTATGAGTGTTATTTCCCGGGTTGGGGATTTATACACTGAGTCTTGGTGACTCACCCCTTCCCATACCATCTCGCAGGTGAGTAGAGCACGGATGCGGAGCCGAGGAGAGCTCGAGGCGGCCATGTTGGTTTTGTGGACTTGAAATTTTATTTTACCCCGTTTTAAGTTTAATTATTCACTATAATTCGATTGGGTTGTAATATGGCCGCTTATTATTATTTCGGATGGTTAGGTAGTTGTTTTACTTTACTTTATAACTAATGAACTTACGAACGGTTATGCAAATTGATTAAAAGTAACGTTTTCAAAAATAAGTACTCGTACGCGTTTTCAAGGAAAATATTACCATCGGGTAACGAGATTTTCTAAGCTATTGATCACGCTAATGTTCTAAAATTTAAATGGTTTTAAAAAGGAAGAATGGATTTTCAACTCAATCGGATTTACCAAATTTAACCCACTTGAGTTTTAACAAACACCGTTTTATACCCTTAGCAAAATTTTTAAATTTCTACTATCAATCCAAACCTTTCAAACTTCTTTTATTCCGTGACATACCAGATCCGGTCATGGCTTGTGGGCCGGGTTTGGGGTGTTACAATTTGGTATCAGAGCCAGGTTCAAAAACTCGGCTGTGAGGGCCTAAGACCTAAAAATGTTTTGCTAGATAGGCTTTTGAAAACCCCGTTGAAAATAATTTTGGTTGAACAACATGGCGTCGAGTCTCCGGCACCGATCCGCTCTTGTAAGTACTTCTAATCTATGTATAGATGGTTATCTGTAAATGGGTAGAAAACGGGACGTAGATAGTATGAAAAGTATATGAACTCTAGGACTAGTTACCCCAAACAATCGCATAAGATTCTAATTGCCTAATTAAACAAACCCATGACTAAGTCACCGAGTTAAGGTGTGGTAACCCTTGTACGCATGTCTAGGATTGGATCCGAAAGAGCTTGGTATTTAAGTGGTCTTAGCGACTCACCTCCTCTTCGCGGGATTCCTACCTGGTGCGTAGCTTCGGTTCACCCTAACCGTGAGGACTTGTTCATGGGCTAAACCCCTATTATTAAAACCCGAAAGGGAATTAGCCGCATTTTATAAAGACTCTAGTTTTCAAAGACTTCCCTCAAACTTATGGGATTTATACTACAAAATTCCTTTGATTTATGGACGTTTTAAAATACCCTTAGGGGTAAATTACAAAAATGCCCCCAGTTTTAAAATTCTACCAAACTACCCCAAAATTTCTTTTTAAACAAAATTTTCCTTATTTTACAAGCATACCTAAAATCCCTAATTTGCAAAATGTCAAAAATGTTGTGCTTTTGGAAAATTACAAAATTGCCCCTAAATTGCAAATTACCAAAATGACCCTGATTTTCAAAAAGGTTTTTGCAACACTACCAAGTTGGAAGACAATCCCTCAAAACGGACCCCAAGTTTTGCAATTTATAAATTTCCTTTGATTTGTCAAACTTACACTGTTTTGTTACCAAAATACCCCTGTAGGGTGAAGGACGAAATTACCCCCGGGTTAAGAATTGGACATAGAGAGTGATGGAATAAGTGAATATATATATATCTTCGAATTACGATAGAAGACTTGAAACTTGTTTGATCGAAAGAACAACTTCTAAATTTCGCCCATAAGATTCTTTGCTAATAATCAGTGGAACATTGACTGACTCATAAAACTTTTTAAGACAGATTGCGCCATAAGAATGAGTTCTAGAGGTCGCGACCGTCGGGGACGCGGTAGAGGCCGGATGGCCGTGACAGAACCAGTTAGGTCGGGCCAAGGATCGGATAATGAGATACCACCCCCACCGCCACCCCCAACTTTTGGTGATGGACCCCAGGATCAGACGGGGGGTGAGTCGGTATCGCAGGCTATGCTGCGTGTGCTAGAAATGATGGCTGAGACCAATAGAGGTGCAGGCGCTCGGAAGTCTGTATCTGAGCGGCTCCGATCCAATGGAGCTGAAGTATTTCGGGGTGTGTCAGGTGTCGCACCCAGTACCGCCGAATATTGGTTAGAATCAACCGAGAGGATCATGGACGATCTCGACTTAACAGATGAGGAGAAGCTGAAAGGAGCGGTGTCGCTTCTAAAGGACGAGTCATACCAGTGGTGGCTCACGGTTCGAGACGGCGCTACAGCAGACGATCTTACTTGGGAATACTTCAAAGCTACTTATCAGAAGAAGTATGTGGGCACCAGCTACACCGATACTCAGAGGAAAACCTTTCTGGGACTGGTACAAGGAAATAAGTCAGTATCTGAGTATGAGGCAGAATTTTTGAGACTGAGCCGCTATGCCCGGGGAGTCGTGTCAACTGAGCACGATCGTTGTGTCCGCTTTGAAGATGGACTTAGAGATGACTTAAGACTGTTGATTGCTCCACAACAGGTACGTGAGTTTGCCGTTCTGGTGGAAAAGGCAAAGGTAGCTGAAAGGGTCCGGGAGTCTGTGAGGCAAAGCTATGATAGGAGCAAGCAAAAAAGAGGTATTGGGTCGTCTGGATTGGGAAATACTGCACAAAAGAGGGCCAGACAGAGTGGGCCGAATCAGGCTGAAAGGCCCATGGCTTCTAGCCAGAGACCGGCTCAGTGTAATCGCTGTAGAAAGTCACATTGGGGAGGTTGTTACACCGGTGAAAGGGGTTGCTTTGAATGTGGATCTCCGGATCACCGGGTAAGGGATTGTCCTCGGAAGTTGGCAAGGAATCGGCCAGAGGGTCATAACCGTACTCCAGCAAGGAATGTGGGACCACCGCAGAGGGGCCGTGGTAATGGTAGAGGAGGAAATGGTCCTAATCGAGGTCACGGAGTTCAAGCCAGAGGAGCAGGCAGCACCGAAGCTAGGCAGCCTGGTTTAGTCTACGCAGCGAGGCGCCGCGAGGAGGGTGACGCACCAGACGTCATCACCGGTACGTTCCTAATTTTTGGTCTCCCTTATGTTGCATTAATTGATGTGGGTTCGACGCATTCATACATTGCCAGTAGTGTGGTAGAGACTATGAACTTGGATTTTGAGACTACTTCTAGCGAAATGACTGTAATAAGCCCTCTGGGACACTCTGTGATGGTGAACAAGCTATATAGAGATATACCCCTAGAACTCCAAGGGGTAGTGTTTGTGGCCGATCTGATGGAACTGCCGTTTGGGGAGTTTGATCTAATTCTTGGAATGGACTGGTTGGTTAAGTATCAGGCAAGGTTGGATTGCGCTGCTAAGCGCATGATTCTAAGGTCGGCCGAGGATGATGAAGTGGTCATGATAGGTAACAGAAGAGACTATCTATCCAACGTAGTGTCTGCCTTGGAGGCTAAGGAGTCAACAGTTGAGAAGGTCCGAACTGTAGGGGAATTCGCTGATGTGTTTCCTGAAGAACTTCCGGGTCTGCCTCCAGATCGGGAAGTTGAGTTCAGTATAGACTTGTTGCCCGGAACGGCACCTGTGTCCATAGCACCCTACCGAATGGCACCGAAGGAGTTGGTAGAACTGAAGGCTCAAATTCAAGAACTCTTGGATAGAGGGTTCATTCGACCCAGCATATCTCCGTGGGGAGCACCTGTGCTGTTTGTCAAGAAGAAAGACGGGTCAATGCGGATGTGTATCGACTACCGTCAGCTAAACAAGTTGACGATCAAAAATAAGTATCCGTTGCCTCGGATTGATGACCTGTTTGATCAACTGAAGGGTGCATCGGTATTCTCGAAGATAGACCTTAGGTCGGGCTATCACCAACTTAAGGTAAAGGAGGCTGATGTACACAAGACGGCATTTCGTACCCGATATGGGCATTACGAGTTTTTAGTGATGCCGTTTGGGTTGACTAACGCGCCGGCAGCATTCATGGACTTGATGAATAGGGTGTTTCAGCAGTACTTGGATCAATTTGTCGTGGTGTTTATAGACGACATTTTGGTGTACTCAAAAACGGAGGAGGAGCATGATAGGCATTTGCGCGTAGTTCTACAAGTGCTAAGGGAGGAGCAGTTGTATGCCAAATTCAGTAAATGCGAATTCTGGCTTAGAGAGGTGACCTTCTTGGGTCACGTAGTGTCAGCTGAAGGGATTAGAGTGGACCCCCGCAAGGTCGAAGCGGTGTTGGAGTGGAAACCACCTCGGTCAGTGGCGGAAATTCGAAGTTTTCTGGGTCTGGCCGGGTATTATCGAAGATTCGTGGAAGGATTCTCCTTAATCGCAGCACCGTTGACTAAGCTATTAAGGAAAGGAGTCCCTTTTGTTTGGTCAGAGAAGCAGCAAGAAAGCTTTGATAAGCTAAGAAAGATTCTGACGGAAGCTCCCGTTTTGGTGCAGCCTGAGGCGGGAAAATTGTTCACAGTTTATTGTGATGCGTCCCATAATGGGTTGGGATGTGTGTTGATGCAGGAAGGGAAGGTAGTGGCCTATGCATCCCGTCAGCTAAGACCACATGAGGTTAACTATCCTACCCATGACTTGGAGTTAGCAGCAGTGGTTTTTGCTTTGAAAATATGGAGGCACTACTTATATGGAGAGAAATCAATAATCTTCACGGATCATAAAAGTTTGAAGTATCTCTTGACGCAAAAGGACTTGAATCTGAGGCAGCGCCGATGGATTGAACTGCTGAAGGACTACGACTGTTCAATTGAGTACCACCCAGGCAAGGCTAACGTGGTGGCTGATGCATTGAGCCGAAAAGTTGTGACAGATTTAAGGGCGATGTTTGCTCGTCTTAGTCTATACGACGACGGAAGTCTTCTGGCAGAGCTGCAAGTTAAGCCAACTTGGATCGAGGAGATTAAGGAAAAGCAATTAGGAGATGACAGTTTGAGCGCGCGGAGATTGCAAGTTCAAGATGGCGGTTTGGAAGGGTTTAGTTTGAATGGTGATGGGGTGCTGTGTTTTCAAGGACGGCCTTGTATGCCGAATGATGTGGGTTTGAGACAAAGAATTCTTCAGGATGCACATAGCAGCCCATACGCTATGCATCCTGGAGGTAGCAAGATGTACAGAGATTTACGAAAGCAGTTCTGGTGGCCAGGGTTGAAGCGCGAGGTAACTGAATTCGTGGGAAGGTGTCTCACATGTCAGCGGGTAAAGGCTGAACATCAGTTGCCATCTGGGTTACTTCAACCAGTGAAGATTCCTCAGTGGAAATGGGAGAGGATCACTATGGACTTCGTCAGTGGGCTACCCCTCACGCCCAGCAAGAAGAACGCGGTTTGGGTGATTGTGGACCGTCTGACCAAGTCGGCTCACTTCATACCGGTAAGGGTGGATTACTCGCTCCAGAGGTTAGCTAAGTTGTATGTGGCGGAGATAGTGAGGCTGCATGGTGTGCCAGTGTCAATCATCTCAGACAGAGACCCCAGATTTACATCGAGGTTTTGGAGAGCACTACATCAGGCTTTGGGTACACGGCTGGATTTCAGTACAGCATTCCATCCACAATCTGACGGGTAGTCGGAAAGAGTCATTCAGATTTTGGAGGACATGTTAAGAGGCTGCGTTTTGGACTTCGGAGGCAGTTGGGAGGAATTTTTGCCATTAGCCGAGTTCGCATACAACAACAGTTATCAGGCAAGCATTAAGATGGCACCTTATGAAGCACTGTATGGTAGGAGGTGTCGCACACCTACTTGTTGGACGGAGTTGGGTGAGCGACGGATGTTAGGACCGGAATTGGTTGCAGAAACTGAAGATAAGGTGAAGAAGATTCAAGCTCGATTGAAAGAAGCCTCGGATAGGCAAAAGTCTTATGCTAATCTCAAGCGAAGGGACATAGAATTTGCCGTTGGAGATGAAGTTTTTCTGAAGGTCTCGCCATGGAAGAAGGTGCTAAGATTTGGGAAGAAGGGCAAATTAAGCCCAAGGTTCATTGGACCGTTTAAGGTGCTAAAACGAGTGGGACCAGTAGCTTATCAGCTCGAGTTACCTGCAGAACTGAGTCAGATTCACGATGTGTTCCATGTCTCCATGCTTAGACGCTATCGTTCTGATCCATCACACGTCCTGGCAGTTGAGGAAGTTGAGGTGAGTCCAGATTTGACAATGGAAGAGGAACCTGTGCAGATCCTAGATCGGGATGTGAAGGTTTTGCGTAGGAAGTCAGTTCCTTTAGTGAAGGTCCTATGGCGGAACCATGGCGTGGAGGAAGCTACGTGGGAGCCCGAGGATGTCATGCGACAGCAACACCCCCAACTCTTCTGATCCAGGTAATTTCGAGGACGAAATTATTTTAAAGGGGGGTAGAACTGTAACATCTTGATCTAGGGGGGGTGGTTCACTAATAAATAAATTTTGATGCGAATTGTGTCATAGAAAATAAATTGGTAGAGTGGCTTTGTGCGTTAGTGCAGCTACTCCCTTAGGTCGCAGGTTCGAGCAGTGGGGAAGGAGTAATTATTTTAGGCTTCTGGCGTTAAAGCTAGGGGAACCTAGCTAAGGAGTGTTTAAAAGAAAATTCTGATGCCTTTATGTCGTGAAATGAGCGCAGGCTGAATGGCTAGGACGCAGGAAGCTAAGGGGAAGGGCTTCAAGTGGTCACGCGTTCGAGTCACATTTGTAGCGAAAGGCATTATATTTTTGCCTTGGCGCTCATACGAGAGGGAGCTAGAAAATGAAGGCTTAAATGAAAATTTCACTGCGCCCATGTCATGAAACGTTCAGTAGTCGAGTGGCTGAGGTGTGGGGGATTCTGCCTCAGGTCTCGCGTTCGAGACCCGAGGGTGGCGCATGAGTGTGCTTATTCTTTTGCCTTTGGCAATTAATGCGGGAAGGAGCCTTGGGGAAGGATTAAAAGAAATATGCAGCGGGTTTTTGACATGAAAGTCAATTGGCCGAGTGGCTGGGGCGCTATACTGCTCCAGGTCTCGGGTTCGAAACTCCTGGGCTGCAGTGAGGTGTTTTGTTTTTTTTCTTCTCTGGCATTAAATGCGTGAGGTAGCCAATCTTGGAAGCTTAAAGAGAAATTTGCGACGCTATTATAGCAGATACGCAGCAGTAGCCGGATGGTCAGGAGCTTGGGCAGTTTCTCCCAGGTCTCGGGTTCGAGACCTGGCAACTGCATATGGGTTTTTTTTTAATTTCTTTTTTTTGGTTTTGGTCGGCAGGTGGCAGCCTGCATGGGGGCACGCACGCATGCAAAGCATGCTGCCCATGTCTCCTTGGTGCTGCACGGTATGGGGAGGGAGAAAGGTGTTATTATTATTTTATATTTACTATTAATTATTATTATTATTTAGTTATTTTATTTAGTTATTTTATAAGGTATATGGGCAATTAGTGTTATTATTTTATATTAGGATTTATTTTATTAATTAATGCATGGGGGAGTGTTCTATTACTATTTCATTTATTTTACTTATTATTTAGATGATAATGGAAACATGGGGTTAGCTTTCTCTCTTTAGTTTAATTGTTGGAAATAGGAAGAACATTATGGGAATGATGCTATTTTGGGGGATGGAAATTTTTATCAAAAGAAGAACAAATAAGAGAAGCTTGGCCGGCCATGAAGTTTTTGCAAGGGATTATTTCTTTTTTTCCTTTCAAATCCTTTGCATGGCCGATTGTTTGGCTAAGGAATCACCATTTTGTTTGAAGCCTGGCCGATGGTATAGCATGCCTTAGAGACTTGGATTCTTTCCTTCCTTTTTAGGTTTAACATAAGCAAAATTCCCTTAGCATGTTGTTTCCCTTCCCTTGTGCATGCCGAAACTTTGTTCTCCTTCTTCCTCTCTTTGGTTCCTCTTGAAGTGGCCGGCAACCCCATCCTTTCCTCAAGGTTTGGCCGAAATTTTGGTGATCATCTAAGTGAAGAAATCGTCGAGTCCTAGCCGAATGTTGCATAGCACGTAGAGCATAGACCGAATCCACGAGAGGAGATGTATCATCGAAGGTTGGTAAGTATTTCCCTTCTAACTTCGGTTCCTTATCTTTCTGTTTGATGGGCCTAAAGCATGAGTTCATGCACTTCTAAGGGTTGGCCGAATGCCTATAATTAATATCTAGTGTCTCCTTTGAAGGTAGCCGAAACTAAAGGATTTTGAAGGAGTCATTCGGTCTCGTTTCTTCAAGGGTTTGACTATTCAAAGCATAAGGGGAATTTTAGAACTTCGGTAGACAAGGTATGAGGTCATTAACATTCGGCCAAGGGCCATTTTGGTATCTACATCTGACCGATTTATATACTTTGATTTTAGGGGTTAAATCGGCTATGAAACCAGAAGTTTTCGAGATTTCAAGTCACATTAGTTCGTATTAATCAAGGTTCGACCTAAGGCCCTATTCTGTTGAAATATGACCCATCCTTTGGATTGTTAGTTAATCACATGAAACCCCTTATTAATAATCCATGATGGCCGAATATAGGGGCATTACGAGGACAAGTTCGTGACTTTTGTAATATCGCATAGATACGAGAATCCTAATTAAATCTCCGATTAAATAGGTGTGTAAACTCTTACACACTTTATTAGTATAAACTGTTATTTGATGATATTAATAACCTCTCATATGGTAACTTTGCTTAGTGGGCATAAGCTTGGTTTTCGGGTAAGTTTCCTTATTACTCGATTTACGATATATGTTGTATATGCCATCAAATGCTGAAAAAAATGCTATGCTATATTTGATTGCATGATATATGGATTCATGACACTTGTAATATGAGCATGATGATGGTGGGATTGATGAGAGGGAGTAATATTCGTGTCGACGGACACCAGTGTTTTGGTAACACATTGTGGCTACGGTCACCAGAGGTTTGGTACCTCCAGAGGTTTGGCACCTCATAGCGTCTCGTCCCTGTGGCTTAGTACCACCGTGGGTTGGCCCCACATTTGAGATACGGGATCGACGCCAGTGATTTGGTATCACACGGTGGGTTGGCCCCATCATTTGATTGTGACTTCGGGTCACCAGTGGTTTGGCACCACCAGTGGTTTGGCACCACACGTATTGACGGATATTGTGACTATAAGTCACCAGTGGTTTGGCACCACCAGTGGTTTGGTACCACACGGGGTAGAAAAGGAGCATGGATGGCTAGGTTGGGTTGCATAATTGCATGTCATACTAATATCTTGTGTATGAGTGTTATTTCCCGGGTTGGGGATTTATACACTGAGTCTTGGTGACTCACCCCTTCCCATACCATCTCGCAGGTGAGTAGAGCACGGATGCGGAGCCGAGGAGAGCTCGAGGCGGCCATGTTGGTTTTGTGGACTTGAAATTTTATTTTACCCCGTTTTAAGTTTAATTATTCACTATAATTCGATTGGGGTGTAATATGGCCGCTTATTATTATTTCGGATGGTTAGGTAGTTGTTTTACTTTACTTTATAACTAATGAACTTACGAACGGTTATGCAAATTGATTAAAAATAACGTTTTCAAAAATAAGTACTCGTACGCGTTTTCAAGGAAAATATTACCATCGGGTAACGAGATTTTCTAAGCTATTGATCACGCTAATGTTCTAAAATTTAAATGGTTTTAAAAAGGAAGAATGGATTTTCAACTCAATCGGATTTACCAAATTTAACCCACTTGAGTTTTAACAAACACCGTTTTATACCCTTAGCAAAATTTTTAAATTTCTACTATCAATCCAAACCTTTCAAACTTCTTTTATTCCGTGACATACCAGATCCGGTCATGGCTTGTGGGCCGGGTTTGGGGTGTTACAGGTTCGAGACCATCAAATCTGACAATTGAACTAGTAGATTGTATTATTTGATATTAACGAGCCAAATGCAGCTTTTAAAAGATTTTTGAAATAGTAAATTGTGTTTTATAAAGATTTATTTGGTCAAGAAAACTAGAAAAAGAAGTATCGAGATCTCGATGTTATAAACCGAGTCATAAATATTTTTATGAATATTTAGGGAATGTCAATAAGGTAGTATAAAAATTTTGTTAGAAAATTTTGACATTTGGGTGGTTAATTAAATAAAAAGGACTAAATTGAAAAAGGTATAAAAGTTGCTAGAAAGATTAAATAGCTTAATTGTCAAATGAGGAAGGACCTAAAGTGTAAATAAGCCCAAAGGAGATATTTTGGGCAGCAATAGTTGAGAAAAATCAGGAAATGGGTGAAATAAGGGTAAAATTGGAAAATTATCAAAATTAGTTAAATAAATATGGGACCAAATTGGAATATCTAGAATTCTCTTCATTTCTCTTCATTTTCTTCAGCTGAAAAATAGCCATGGGAGAGAGTTCAAGCTGGTTTTCATACTCAAGCTTCATGTAAGTTTAATTCTTGCTTTCTCCTTGAAATTTCTATGTTTTTGGACTTTTACAAGTGAGTCCAACTTATTAATTCATTAGTTTTTTATTCTATGGCTAATTTTTAAAGTTGATGTGGATTAGTGCTGGAAGAATATGATGAATAAATATTGAATTGAAGCTTTAATTTTGTTATATGATGATTTTATCAAGTAAAATTGATGGAAATTGGTTTTAGGACCTAATTGTGAAAGAGTTGAAATTAAGGCCTAGTGTTAAAATTATAATTTTCAAAGGTTATGAAGTAGTTTAAAATGATAGAGAAAAGTATTAAATGAAAAAATTAGCTCCATTGAGGGGTTAATTGAGCAAGGATGGAATTGTATGAAATGTGGAATTTGGGACAAAATAGAAATCAACATGTTATACTAAAACAGTTTTGGACAGCAGCAGTTGTCTAACTTTGAAAAATCACCAAAAATGGTATAAATTGAATTAGAAGTTGATTGAGATATATAATTAAATTTTGTTGAGTCTATTTTCATATAAAAGAAACAGAGCAAGCAAAGGAAGTCTACATTTTGAGATATTTAAATTTTTGTAAGATTGGTTTAGAATAACTTCGTGATCCCCTATTCTTACTTTAGAAATTCACTAAAAATTGTATAAAAATAATTATGAGTTATAATTTATATTTTTGTATTCCTTAGTGAGCCTATTTTCATTAAAAATAAGCAGAAACACTATATGAAAATCGTACTATGAGATAATTGATTTTTAGTGAAGAGAGGTCAGAGCCGTCAGACTGTGTAATAGGGGAGAACTTAACTAATAAATTGTACTAATTGGCCACACCAAAAATTCTGTAAAAATTATAGTAAGAATATATGTGAGTCTAGATTCAAATAAATTTAACAGATCTTAATTTGGAGTTCTGTAGCTCAAGATAAAAATAATTTAGTGACTATGACACGGATGGACAGCTTGAATATTCACAAAGTAAATAGTGAAAATTATAGATAATGTTACTTACAAGTGTGTTGTTTATACTAAGGATGTAAGTGGAGAGGAGGAGGAGGAAAAATAATATATGAATGACTTGTGTATAAATTGATTACATGCTCGATTATAATTGATAAATGTTGAATTAGAAATGATATAATGTTTTATTTGGAATATTTATTATGAAATTATGAGTATCGTTATAATACAAAAATTGAACTTGTGAGTTTATATGGCTAAATTTTAGTGATCATTTGTTAATTTTATGAACTTCATAATGTGTTATTTCATATGTATTGATGATAAAATCGTGAATAATGTAAAAGCATGAAAATTGAATAAATGATTTGAGCACTTCAGTTCAGTGACAAGATGAATTGACGGAAAAGACCATGGTTGAACCATGGCAACAAGTGATAAGTGATAGCTTCGGCTATACTTATCTGATCAAGGACAAGTGAAAGTGGTAAGTGATAGTTTCGGCTACACTTATCTGATCAAGGACAAGTGAAAGTGAAAAGTGGTAGCTCCGGCTACCTGATCAGTGAAAAGTGTAGCTCCGGCTACCTGATCAATGAATAGTGGTAGCTTCGGCTACAAGTGACAAGTGATTTCTGTGTAAGACCATATCTGGGATATGGCATCGGTGTGATACGCGTTTAAGATGTAAGACCATAGTTGGGCTATGGCATTTTAGTGAAAAGTGATGAATTGACGGATAAGTCCATGGTTTCACCATGGCATTATGATAGTGAAGATGTAAGACCATGGCTGAGCTATGGCATTCTAGTGAAAAGACCATAGCTATGTTATGGCATCAGTGATTATCAATGAAATTCAATGCATACCGGTGCAGAACAATTCCGTAAGACGTTCACTAATTTGACGAAGTTGGTAAGTGTTACATAGAATTATGTGATATAAGAAAGTATGAGTTGATGAGACATGAACATAGAACTTGGTTGATGAATGAGTTCATTTGTGATTATATATTTGTACACCCTTGAGTGTTTTATCCGTATGAATTGGTATTCCAAATGAGTTAATGAGAAGAGTTCTAATATGACATAATCTAAGTTCGAAATGAAATATTATGAAAACGTACTTGGAATGCATTGGTATGTCTTGTATATGTTATTTGAGTTCATAATATGGAAAGTAAATGTATGTGAAAATATGAGGTGATGACACCTGTACATGGAATTTATTGGTGGATACGTACATCCTAATAGATTTTAGTGAACATTGAAATTGGGCTCAATAAGTGATTTGTCAATTTAAATTGTAATTGGCAGGAAGAGTTAGTGAATTGCATGTTTATGAATTGTTACATGTATTTGTCAATATACAAGGAAATGATGGTAATTGATACATGAAAATATGAGACTATAATATATAAAAACATGGAATATGTTTGACAAATGTGTTCATTCATAATTATAGAATTGTGCATCTCAAGTGCACTATATGTGTAAAGATGATGTTTCAAATGATTTGATAAGTAAAACTCAAATATGAAGTAGTTTGAAACCAAGACAATTTGTTATAAAAATGTATATGAAATACAGAGGTGTGATTGTTATATGTTATATGAATACATAGTGTGAAAAAGTATAAGTATAAGAGAAATTTAATGAGAATTGAGCCCATATACGTTTCTTGTTATTTATATGAAGTGTACGGCTAACAAATGGTATTAAGTATAAGGCTCAGTTGAATATCTTAAATTGGTTTTTATATGTATTAAATGTGGGTGAAGAATAAGGATCAAATGAGTGAGAAATATGGCTTGGAAAATAGCCTAATTTGTGAAAATTAACTTTACCACACGGCCTAGCAACACAGGCGTGTACTAAGGTCGTGTGACCCAATTTCCTTCATAGATGCAAGTCAAAGAGTTATATGCCCCAGAGGCACGACCATGTGAGCCACACGAGCGTAGGACCTTTGTAAATGAGATAAACTTAGGGATTTTGCGAAAAATTTCATACGATTCTGATTTAGTCTCGACCCAATTCCAATGCATGATTTGGACTTCAAGGGTCCGTTAAAGGAACTTTTATAATCAATTTTGATATTTGAGCGATAAATGGTTTAAATCATCTGTAAGTGTTCTGTACTCCTCGGTAATGCCTTGTACCCTGTTCCGACATCGAATAAGGGTAAGGGGTGTTACACTCATCATTGGGGGTGATGCCGTTGGTGTGTCAGGTGGCACCGATGGATACTATGGACAATGGCGGAGTCAGATAATTTTTTTGGGGGCGAAATTAAATTGTATATTTTTATGATAGTAAAAATACAATTTCACCATTTTAATAGTCTATATCTTTATAATTTTTAAAGGATTAAATTAAATTTCTATTATTTTTGGGACCAAAGTGCCATTTTACCATTACTAAATTAAAATTTTATAAATTATAAAGAGCCTAAATGAAAAATTTTTCATTTTAAAAGGGGTTGGGGCCCCTGCCAGCCTCCATTGGCTCCGCCACTAACTGTGGATTTCAGGTCATTTTCGTATATAATTTTTCACTTGGGTCATTTTCATAAGTAATTAATTAAATTGAGTTATTTAAAAAAAACCCTCACAAGTAGGAAATATTGTAGAACAGGTAAAAAGAATCTTTTTTTTTTCATCAGTTTCAAAATCTAGGTAATTCGCTAAATGTGAGTTAAATTGTAGACAATGATTCAAATCCAGGTTGTTTTGGCTTTTGTCAGTGAATCACAAGCATTACAAGCCCACTCATCAGCATTGAAAGTAGCACAAAAGATCATTTGTTTTGGCTAGGGTTTCTTGGAGAAGGGGAAATTAGATAAAACCGAAGAAGAGCAGAGAGGAAAATTTAAAAACAATAAAATAAAAAAATAAAATAAATGATTTAGCATTAATAAAAGAAAGAAAATAAATTTATTAAACATGTCTCACATTTAATATGTCACATTAGATGTTATTACTTAAGTAACGACAATAAATGATGGAGTGATATCTTTGTAATAACGCTATAACATTACAGATATCTAAGTTTTAAAAGTTTAGTTGCAAAATCTTGAAACATTGAGCATACTTTAATTTTGAAACATTGAGTCCTATAATTTAATTTAAAACATTAAGTCCTATATTTTTTTTTATTTGAAAATCTTGGTCCCTTGGTGAATTTTACAGTTTTGTGAAAAATTAAGCCGATATTATTTACATAAACAATTACTAAAAAATGTTTTAAAAGTTAATTTTTTGTATTTTCAATAAAAAATTGTGAAAAATAAAAAATCTTTTAAAATTAAAAAATATTTTAGATTAATTTAAAAATATAAAAATTCAAAAAAGTGTTATTTACTTAAACTTGTCTATGGTTCGACCAAGTAAAGTCGTGGCTCAAGTCTAAAAAAATTCTAGCCCAAACCTATTTTTGGCCCGAGTTGGGACATAAAATACCTTGTCCAAGCCCAACCAAAGTTAGGTTGGGTCTAGTGGACTGCTTGATTCATGAAGAGGTCAATTAATTTACCCCATGAATGGAAAGGATTCTTCAAACTTTAAACTATTTGTTCAGTCCATATTAAATCAAAATTATATAAATTTGTTATTATTATTTATTAAATTAATTATATATCAATAATACTTTTGTGTAAATTTAGTTATAAAGTATATAAAATATTAGTATATAATAATTTTTAAATAATGATACAAACTCTTAATTTGTCCCATTTAGACTAAGCTTGGACAAGATTTTCTATGTCTCGAGTTAGCCTGGGTCATATTCAATTTAAATAATAAAAATATTTCTGAAGTTTAATTTAATTATAATATATAACATTGATATAAAATTATATATTTAATATTTTTTATTTTTAACAGTGAAATGGGAAATATATAATATTTTATTATTGAATTTAGATAATATTAATTTTTTCATTAAAATTGACAATGTCTAAGGTAAAACCTTTTTTACGTCAACAGTTATAATTTTTTTTTGTCAATTTGGTCTTTACCCTTTAAAGTACATAAAAATTAAAAAAACTATAATTATTACAAAATAAAAATTAAAAATTATGGAAAAACTCTTTAAAATAAAAAAACAAAAATTCTAAAATTCAATGTTATATAAATTAAATTGGACCGGCCAATTGGATTGGGAACTAGTTGGGGTATTACTCTGGTGAGAGGTAAAAAATCAATTGACCCACAAACTGATACAAACTACTTGAACTGAGATAAAAAATCAATTGAATCGATTTCAACCTGGTCTAATCAATTGGTTTCAAGAACCATCAGTCCAACTGGTTTAAAGCAAATAAATCATTAAAAAAATAAATTATAAATTATAAAAATCAGCTCAATTGCCAATTCAACTGATTTTTAGCCCAATTCAACTAGTTCATCCCAGTTCACGAGTCTACCAATTTTTAAATATTTTAAACGGTTTTTAGCCTTCAACATTTATAGTTTTTCTCAATTTTGTCCAGACCCTTTAAAAGTACATATATTTTTTAAACAATTCAAAATTTATTTTTATTATTATTTTAAACAAATAAATAAAAATTCTAAATAAATAAAAATATTTAAAATTGAAAAATATAAAAAATATTTTTCTAAAAAAAATTTTAAATTGGACTAGACTGATTGGATCAAGAACCAGTTGGGGTATTTGTAACACCCCTTACCCATATCCGACGATGGGACAGGGTTCGAGGTATTACCGGACTTAAACATAAACAAACATACAAAACAGGGCCATAAAATCTCGTCCAAATTAAAAATATTCAAACATATACATAACGTCCCTTATACGGACCTACGAGGCCCAAAGCATACATTGGGAGTGGTTCGGGACTGAACTGAGAAGTTTTGGAACTTTTGGGAAACTTAGAAAAAATTTCATCATGAAACAGGGCCACACGCCCGTGTGGTTTTGGACACGCCCGCGTGGGTAAGTCGTGTGGTCACCCACGCCCGTGTCCCTAGCCTCTGGAGCTCTCTATTTATGACGTCATGCACAAAATGTGGTCACACGGCCAAGGCATGTAACACCCCAAACCCGGCCCAAACATTACAACTGGATCTGGTATGTCACTAAGGAAATTTTATAAAAAGATGTGGCACTTTGGAAAACAATTATCAGGTTTTAAGTATTTATATAAGTCATATAAGATATAAGTTATAAAATGCCTTGGTGAATTTTAAATAAAAACCGAAATTTTATACATGTCTTAACTTAATCCAAACATAAAATGTAAATGCCCAGTAATAAAAGCCCAACATAAAACCAAAGCATAAATAATAGTCTAGTGGCCTAAGGCCTTATTACAACGAAATTTAAAACCCTTAATCAAAAATATTAAAAACAATATTCTAAGTAAAATCTTCTGTTGGATCAAGTACTCTCTCACATGGCCACCTTGCGCTCCAGCCCGGTCCGATGCACTAGGTGCTACCTGAAATTGTTAAAATAATAGGGTGAGTCACGAGACTCAGTGTGCAACCCTCATGCACCATTAGATTTGGGCCTTAACCCCACAGAACATATAACAGAATATAATATATCAAAAAATATGCAAAGCCCAACCCAAATCCTAGGTTTCCATCCGCTATACGCCACCCGTACCAGCCATTCACACCATTGGGGATTTCTACAATCAACCCACACCGCTACACGCCGTTGATGGCAGTCTTGCTGGTCATTGTCAGATCATGGTCGTAGCCACTACAACAGGTCATGGCAGTAGCCACTACAACAGGTCACGGCAAAAGCCGCTACAACAGGTCACGGCAAAAGCCGCTACAACAGGTCACGGCAAAAGCAGCTACAACAGAACACTTCCCCTTTCATCAAACCCAACCCCATGCAATCACAGAAAATCGGCATATTCATATCATTTAATCAGAACATTCACTTAGAATGACAGGGATCACTAACCTGGTGATTTGCTTTTACCCTCTTTGGGTTTCAATCGTTATGCCGGAATTTCGGCATTAACCAGAATATAACAGATTAATAAACATATTTTAACAGGCAATCTATATGGTGTGGAAGTGTTACACACCTGATATCGCGTAGTTTTACTCCATTAGTTAAATCCTTACTATTTGGATTTACAACCCTTAGTCTAAGATCTTGCTCAAAAGCCGAAAGAATACGAAGATTTGGGCTTCCCTACATTCGGCCAAGAATTAATAAATACCCGAATTTATACGTTAAAAATCAGTAGATCTCCTTACCTTGAAATCCCGAAAGTAACACGATTCGAGTGTTACTAAACTCTGACTTAGAGATCTAAGCAAATGAATCCCCTTCAAATCTCGAAATGCCGCAAATGAGAGAAAACACGAGATTAGCCGACTGTTTAGCCATTCGGCTATAGTCTCCAAAAGCTGAAAAAGATCAAAAGAAAACCCAAATCGATACTTACCTCTATAGAAGGTTTCGGCTATCCCTTGTAGAAAGATTCGGCAATCACAGAAGAAGATTGAAGCGTAGAAGATTAGAGATCTAGGAGTTTTCGGCTTTTTAAGGAAATCCCAAAAAGATGAACTAGATGTGTTTTTCGGCTTTTAGAAGAATTGAATGAGGAGTTTCAGCTTTTAGTGAATGGGAGAAGAATAACAATGGAGATCAGAAGATTCGGCTAAAAGGAAATTTCAAAGAAAAAGAAAGAAAAGGTGAGAAAACAATGGTGATTTTTGGCTTTTGGAAGAGAAAAGATGACAAAAGAAAACAAGTGAGATGGCCTTCAAATTTTCGGCACAGGAAGAGAAGAAAGAGTAGGGTTCCAATGCCAGAATTGATTAGCTATTCCCCCTATTTATAGAAATTTCGGCACTTACCTAACCTTGCAGATAAATCCTATCTTTTCTCCTTTATCTTAATCTACTAACTCATCTAAAAGAGACTTAATTATCTCTAACTCTTCCTTCCTTTATCAGCTTAATTATCCATATATTAAAACATGAAATAAATCCCTAAATAATAGCCTTGTGTCGTCCCCCCTAACTCCTCTTTAAATGCCGGATTTGGCCCAAAAACATGGGCTCTAAGTGGCCAAAACTTGGGCCTCCTCCTTTACCAGTGACGCCAACTCCCTTCCCTCTTAGTGGCGTCATTTTGCCACTGGGCCACAAGCCCAATCTTGATATTTTTAACATAGATAACTATCTTTAAAACTTATAATGCCCAAACAGAATATTTTAACTGAGGTCTCAGCCCATTCCTGAGCCCAATTAATACCTCAATTCTCAATTTAACATATTTAAGCATTCATTACACAAAATGCACAGGCCCTAAAGTTCAGGATGTTACAAGGCACACGCCCATGTCCCAAGGTCGTGTCTCTCACACGGCCGAAACACACGGCCTTGTCTCGTGCCCGTGTTTTTACTACTGGGCATTCTATTTTGAATTAATTGGGGTACAGGGGACACACGACCAGAACACACACCTTTGGGGCAAGCCGTGTGTCACACACGGTCTAGACACACGCCCGTGTGTCTACCCGTGTGGACAACTTTAAGGCTATTTTACAAGCCAATTGCCACCCTTATTTGCACAAACACATACATGTCTCCAAGGGTACTTAAACATTCATAACCAAAGCTTATGGATGACAACTTCTCATCACATTATACTTGTTTAAGACTCCATATTATGATAAATCCAATTTTTATCGGATCACATCTATAAATAAGCAATATTTCCTAGATTGCATGCATACATTTTCATACCAACTTATACACACACAATATTACCATCATCATTCAACCATCAATAACCATAGGCCATGTCATAATGGCATTGGCACATACATGCATAGATGAATAGGTTTACAACCAAATAATCATTGTAAGGCCCAATTTTGGCCCGGGCCCAAACAAACCCAAACCAATAAAACTCCAAAGTTTAATTTACAAATAAATAGCCCAATACAGCCCAACTATCAACCCAAACCCCATTACAGACCCAATAACAAAAAACCCTAAAGCTCAAATTAGCCCAAAACTTAAAACACAACAAAAAAAAAAACTTAGGCTAGCCCCAGCCGCCGCCGCTGCCACGCATGCCAGCCTCTTTATGCGCGCCACCGTACGGCCTCCGTACTTGCAAATGAGACAAAAACACAACAGCATAGAAAAAAAAAGAACAAATATTGTATTTTTTTATTTTTTTAATTTCGGCTGTAAAGCCATGTATTTTTTGGACAGAAAAGAGATTATTCCCCAGAGATTTTCGAATACAACATAGAATATATCGAATACAAGCAAAAAAATCAAAAGAAAATTGCAAACTAGAAAGTCTAAAGGTGGTTCCTTTTGCATTACTTTTTATTTTTTTCTATCTTTTTACTGGTTTTAAAGGGGAGAATAACGAGGAAATATGAAAAAAGAGGCAGAAATCGTTTTACCTTTCATATTTCACTGCCGTAGGCGATTGAAGATTGTCGTTTCCAATGAAAAACGACGTTTCGAAGGCCCTCGGCGATTCGAAAAACAAAAATTAGATTTTTTTACTTTCTCCGGCTGTCGTGTACAGCGATGTTGCCGCCGGAGAATGGTGGCCGGTATGGCAGACGACAGCCGGATTGATGGTCGGATTCTGGAATGTTTCAGAGAGAAATGAAGGTTTTTTTTTTGTTTTTTTTAAATGGTTTAAAATGATTTTTGAATTTTTTTTGTATTTATCGTGCCCCCATACGACGTCGTTTTAAGGCAAGCCACAAATGCCCAAAACGGCGCCGTTTTGTTTTAACCCAAAGATCTGACCCGTTTGCCTTGAGAATCTGCGTGTTTTGCGGTGAATGGGCAATTTGCGCGCATAATCCCTCCGCTTTTTCTGCCAGTTTCAATTGGGTCCTTTTGTTCTTTGTTTTTCTTTTAATTTTAACTCAATTTTTTTTATTTTTATTTCAGTCCTGTATAAAGTGCTGCATTTTGGAGGATGGGGATTATTTCCCATTTTAGTCCCTTCTTCTTATTCGCGCACTCACTTAGGCCTTCCTTCTTATTCTCGATTTTCCCCTAATCTCTGCCTAAAAGTTCAATTTAGTCTCTTTGTATTATTTTTATGCTATTTTATTAATTAGTTTAATACTATTATTGCTATAATTACATTTTTTTGTATTTATTTATTTTTTATTAGTATATTATTAAAATCGATTAATCTAGTATTATTACTATTATATTATTTCCTTTTTGTATTTATTTACCTAATGTATTTTGAATACATTTATTTTATTTTATCATTTCATTATTATTTATACCCTTTATTATAATTTCAAGCCTTAAATTGTTTGTTATTTGTATTATTATTATCAATATTACTTTCATTATTGTTAAGTATACTATTATCATTATTATTAATTTTATTATCATTATCATTATTTTTCTAAAGCACATAATATTTATTTGCTTACTATAGTTTTTTAGTTTTAATTTTCTTTAGTCTTTGCTGATTATTTCCCTTTCTATTTGTAACTAGCTTGTTTGTTTCGCTTATTTATTTTCTTCTTTATTATTGTCACTCATATTAATGTATTTATTCCCACATTTTACTACAAAAAACGTGTTACATTAATCTTTTCTCGATACATTAAAAAATTTGTTTTAAAATAAGCAATCTTTAGTAATTTGAGATTCAAAAAGTCGTTCCCTAACTTACAGGGTTTCGATTTTCTCGATAAATCTGATTAAACGAATATTTTTAAGGCATAAATTTTTAAACATTCTCGGGAATTAGGAAAAATCATGTTCTAACTTACGGAATACGATTTCTTTCTAAAACCGAGATAATCGAATGTCTTTCAAAATAAACAATTTTTTCGGTATTTATTCTCGTTTTAGGTTTTAAGATATTGTGTCCTAACTTACGGGACGTAATTCTTTATTCTCGATTAACGTGGAATATTTCCTCTTCTCAGAAAAATTTTCCATCAAACAATGTTTTAACAAAGGATCGTATTTTTTTTTAAAATCTCTTCAAATTTTCGATTTTCGACACTGAGACACTAATTAATCAACTAGGTACTAATTTTGGGTGTTACGAGAGTGCTAATCCTTCCTCGTGTGTAGTCGACTCCCGAACCTGTTTTTCTGAATTTTGTTGACCAAAATTGATGTTTTGATCAAAATATTTTATTAAAACAACCAAATTACGAGGTGACCCAATCACACCTCATAAAAAAGATCAGTGGCGACTCCCGTTTTTCATTTTCATTTTTAAATGAAAGTCGAACGTTTATAAAAAAAAGAATGGTTTTGACAGCTTGGCAACTCCACTGGGGACAAATAAGAGAGTCAAGCCATAAATTGATTAATTTTTGTCTTTTTATTGAAAAATCGAAAATCTCTTTTAAATTTACGATTGCTCTATTGCATTTTATCCGTTGTTTTCATGGTTTTCATCATAATACGTTTGCTTTGTTGGTTTAAATCTGTTAATGTGTCTCAGCATTTTTGCATTGCATAAGTCGGTCGATTTTACCCCTCTTAAGTGGGAGCGAAAAGCTATTCCTTTGTGAGGTTTTCACCTCCGTATAGGATCGGGATACATCCGTACCTATGTCTTTGTGAGATTTTCATCTCCGTATAGCTATAGGGAAATGTATTCCCCTAAACTGAACTCGGTCTGCATGAGCCTATAATGGGTGAGGATCGAGGAATCTGCCATTTCAGGTACCTTTACTCTAGAACCAAACCCCATATAGCGAGCCTTAAGAGCCCACCTTAAGTAGAGCCACATCAAACCCTAGTGGTTACCGAGTAGGTGCTTTACTTATTATTCTTTGCTTATTTTAAATGGTGTATGAAGTACTATCTTGCTTTGTTTTTGCTTTGATTTGTAATTGCATGGCATTTACAAAAAAGGTGTTGATTCAAATTCAGTTCCGAATTTGGGCCGAGACAACGTAGTAAGAGAAAGGTGATAGTTTGATCGAGGGATACGTATCGGAGTTATGGGATTTCACCCGTGTCAGCGTGACTCAAAATAATCTTCAAGAATTAAAAGAGATATGGGACCAGTGGAATGATGAGATCAAGCAGCTGTTTTACTGTAACTATGGAGATTTGCCCTATCTGCTCGATGTGAAGGTGGACAAGCATTTATTTTGAGCCTTCACCTAGTTCTGGAATCTTGCCTACAGTTGTTTCACTTTTAGGAAAGTTAATTTGCTACCTACAGTGGAGGATTATATGGCCTTACTTCATTGCCCAAAGATACAAGCCCACAAAGCATATTCAAGGGCCGCTAATGTCCCGACCTTTTTGAAGAAATTAATGAGCATCACCGAGATGAGTGAGCAGTGGGTTGCAGCCCGGATCAAGCAAAAAGGAGATAGTAAGTGTATCTCTTGGAAAAGCTTGAGGGATCTGATTTTAACACATCCGGATATGAAGAAAAGGGTTGATGTTTTTGCTTTGAGTATCTACGGTTTGATCGTCTTCCTCAAGGCATTAGGGCATGTAACAGTCTGGTTTAGACCCTAGTCGGAATAGTGGTTTCAGGACTACAAATTCGAGTTAGAAAAATATTTTAATATTATTTTCTGTGTCTACTGTATGTAATTAAGCATGTGTTAAAGTTCTGTGAATTAATTTGTCCGTTTGTGTGCTTAATTTGACATAAGGACTTACTTGTGAAAGATGTAAAATTTGCATGCTATAGGTTAAAAGTACTTACGTGTCATGTCTTTATAAATGTGAGGTCCTTATAATGCAATTGAACCATTTAAATTGTTGATGGACATTAGTGGACATCTATTATGAAATTTTATATGTTATTAAATAAGGTTAATAAGGTAATTAGTAAATAAATGAAATAATAAATAAAACCAAAAAAAAAATTATGCATTCTTATCATCTTTTAGCCAAATTTAAAAGAGAAAAAGAAATCTTCCATGTCCATCTAGGTTTCGGCACACTCTTGGTTTGATTAAGGTATGGATTTTGATCGATTTTTGATAATTTCTACGTTTTTGTAATTGTTGCTTCGTGTTCTTCAAAACCCATGCTTTAATTTTGTGAATTGATGAAAGTTTTGAAATGTGCCATTGATGAACACAAGAGTTTTGTGATGTTTGATGGTGAAAAATGAAATATATATGTTAGATTAACATGTTTTGTCTTTGGATTTTTAGTGAATTTGAGTATTTTGGACTTAATTGTGAAAATAAAATTATGAGGGACTAAATTGTGAAATAAATGAAATGTATGGACTTGTATGGGCTACATGAATATTCGGCCAAGCATGGGTAATATGAAATTTTGTGTATTTTGTGAAATATGGACTAAAATGTCAAAATGTGAAAATATGAGGGCTAATTTGTAAATTGCCCAAAATATGTGTTTTTGGATTGAATTGAATGAATTAGTGAATAAATGAATTAAATTTGAATATGTATAGATAAATAACCGAAGAAAATAGATTTAGATTGCGGAAAGTCAAAAGTGATCGAATAGACGAGTCCTTACGTTATTCGAATCCGAGGTAAATCTATATACAAATAAATGTATTTGTATTGATCTATGTATGTACATATGAAGTTTCATTGTGATGAATATATATGAGATAACAAATATATGAAATCCGAGAAAGTATCGAGAAATGGTCAATAGCCGAAAATCCCCATACGAACCTAGGAATAGATAGGATTACATATGTCATGACATAGGTTTCTGATACGGGATATCATGTAAGACCACGTCTGAGACGTTGGCATCGATATGAGATTTACGTGTAAGACCATGTCTGGGACATTGGCATCGTATTGATTCGTGTAAGACCCTGTCTGGGACAGTGGCATCGATATTTGGTTATATGTAAGACCACGTTTGGGACGTTGGCATTGTACGACTATTCTAAGTATTCCGAGCATCCTATTTGATTTCGAACGGTTCAACGAGCAATTTCAAGAAATGAATGACTATGTGAAACGTGAACTAAATTCAGGTATGTTTGAAAGGTAAGTATATGTGAATTGTGTATAAGTGAGAAATATGCAAAGATTCAAAGAGTTAGATATAATATGAGTATGAATATGTTATGTTCTATTGAGAAACTTTGTGATATGAATAATTGGTAAGATATGGCTAAACAAATAAGCCAAAGAAGATTATGAATTTGTAGTTGGGAAACATTAATGATCTTGAATTGATATGGTTATGTGAATTATATGTTAAGTTTATTTGTATATGGCTTACTAAGCTTTTGAAAGCTTACTCTGTGTGTGTTTGCTTTGTTTTATAGATCGTCAAAGCTATTGAGGGCTCGGGGATCATCGAGGATTGTCATCAGACTACCCAATCTTATTTGGTATTTTTGAATGTGTATATAGCTAAATATGGCATGTATAGGCTAGTCACTTTGATTTATGTTTAAGTTGTGTAAATATCTATGTGATATGGCTAGATAAGTGTTGGTGATATGTATGAGTGATCAAGCTATATGATGTTTAGTTTGATATGGTATGCTAGCAAATGAAATGATCACATGAAGGGTAAACTTATTGATGCATAGTTATCATATTATTGATGGTAAATTTTTGATGGTTTACACTTTGAAATGCTTGAGGATATATTGATCTAAATGAGTCTTATGTTGGAGTGTTTGTGATGTTTATGAATAGGTAGAAATGATGCACAATTTGATATGTTTTTGGTTGCCAATTGTGTATGGCATAATGCTTGTATGAGCTTGTAGGGATGACCCAAGTGTGGGTGGCATTTTGGCCTTGAAAATGGCCTATATTTGCCCACACGGTTGAACACACGTGCGTGTGGCTCAACCGTGTCCTTTGTGGTTTTATTTCAAAACAAGCCAAACTCGACTACGGGCAAGACACACGGGCGTGTGACTGGCCGTGTGGTGCAAGTCAGTAGCGACAACGGGTGAGGTACACGAGCGTGTCCACAGCCGTGTGGACAAGTCAGTATGTATGCCCTGTTTTGACATGGCTTGGACACACAAGCATGTCTGAAGCCGTGGGAGGCACACGGCCTGCCCACACGGGAGTGTGACCTCTGTAACTAAGAAAAATTTTTAAATTTCTGAGAATTTCCGTATGTGTTCGGTTTAGTCCCGGCCCTTTTCTAAAGTATGTTAAAGGTCTCAAAGACCTATTTAAGGGACACTTTGATGTGATTTGTTAAATTAAGTTATGAAATGTATGTAAAAGTTTTCGATTGTCTGGTAATGCCTCTTAACCCTAAACCGGCATTAGTTACGGGTTAGGGGTGTTACAGGCCACGTAGATAAGGCGGTCTCGGATCTCTTTGATTGACTTGTGATAAACCGTAATAGTAACATATTTTAAGCCCACATTTAGCATGCTTTTGGATGATTTAAGCCTTGAATTGTGTAAATTGGTGCTCTTAATCCTTTGTTTTCATGTTTTATACTCAGAAAAGCACCGGAGGATGAAAAGAACAAGAAACGGGCTCAAAACAGAATAAATGGGCCATATCACGAAATCAACACGGCCTCGGCCCAAGCCACACAGCCGTGCCTCATCAAACAGACTCAAACACGGCCTGGCCACGATTCACACTGACGTGTGCCATGGGCCTGTCCCTGACGTGAGAAAGAAGAGTTTCATTCGGATTTGGGTACTTAGAGGCAAAGAAAGCCATTCCAAAAGCCTATATAAACACCTTAGAGGCCAACCTTCAGGGAGAGTCCAGCTGAGCGTCCAGCTAGGCCAAAGAGCTGAGCCAAAGGGGTCAGAATTGTGGAATTTACTCGAAGAAAGCCAGTTGATTCATCTCAAGAAGCCGGAGTCATACTCAAGACGGAGGATCTCTCTTCAATTCCTTCAGGGGGTTTTAGAGTTTTTATTATGTTTTGTTTTATCTTTTCTTTTGAGATGTATTCTTTTACGATTATGAACTAAACCCTCAGATACCTGAAGGGGATGAAACCTAAGATGAATCTTGTTATTGTTTGCTGAACTATATGATAAATACTTGATTTATTCTTAATTATGTGTTCTTAATTCTTGTTTTGATATTTCTGGGATATTAATTCAATTGTGATGTGCTTAGGTGGATGAGCAAAAGTCCTTGCCTAAGAGTAGATCTGGCATAATTAAGCGGAGTTGATCGCACGCCTAGACATAGGGTGATGAGATTTTGCCGGATTAGGGTGAAACCTAATATGGGAGTCCATAGATCAGAGATTTAAATTAATCAACCTAGGGTTAGACGTTAGTAGCCTTGACAGAGGTATTAATATAACTTAAGGAATCCTACGAATCAAGTCAAGTGAATAAATCGTCTAGTTCAGAGTTAGATAACAAGTGAAGTCTAGGTGGATTCTTCCTCGGGTATTGTCTTAATCAATTGGTTTTTCCCAAAGTTATTTTCCCCAATTCATTCTCTTTGTCTTTGCATCTTTAGCTTAGTTGTTAGTTAATTTTAGATTAGATAAAAATTCCTTTAATTCTTAGGCTAAATAATAAAAAAAAGTTAGTATTAGTACTTCAGGTTCCTTTGGGTTCGACAATCTGGTTTGCCACTAAACTATACTACTGTTCGATAGGTGTGCTTACCTCAATCGTTGTCATAGTTAGTTTCTAGGCTCGTTCATTCTTTTTATAAATTTTTAAGACTCTGACACACGATCAAGTTTTTGGCGCCGTTACCTAGGAAGCTGAATATTAAGAAAGCTCAATTTTTATTACTTTAGCCATTTTTTATTTTCTACAATTTCTTACTTTTTTTTAATTTTTGCTAATTTTTGTTCTTTTACTCCTTTCAGGTACCTCTAGTTTATGACTAGAAGGAACCAGACAGGACCCTTAATTTACGACAGTGAAATAGAACATACCGCTCGTAGAAACCGGAGATGATGTCACTGAATAATTATCAGTGGCAAGTCATGAGGACAAAGCCTACTAAAGCAGCCGATGTTTTCAACCTTGATGCGGTCACCATGTTATCAAACCAGGTAGAACTGATAAATAAAAAGATTGATGGTTTATGTGGTTCTACGCAGGCACATCTAGTAATATAGTATGATACATATGGAAGAGGGGTGAACAACACAGAATATCTATCCTACAACCCTAGCACAGAGAACGAACAAGTTAACTATATGGGTAACTATTCTAGACTTCAAAATAATTTTTATAGTAACACTTATAATGCAGGTTGGAGGTACCATAATTTCTCGTGGGATGATTAAGGTAGTCAAAGACCGCAACTTCCTCCAGATTTTCAACAACCACCTCACCAGCAGGAACATGAGCCAAACCTTGAGGAGATGCCGACAAAATTTATAGTGGTGTTAGAAACTCGTTTCCAAAACATCGAAACAACACTCAAAAATCAAGAAGCATCGATTCAAGGGATTAAGAATCAATTAGGTCATCTTGCTAAGCTGATCTCAGAAAAACCACAAGAAAGCTTGCCAATCAACACTGAAACTAACCCAAAAGAGCAAATTCAAGCCGTAACAACTCATGACAAGGCAAGAGCCTGTGGTAAGTGAAGGTAAGGTTGAAGTAAGCCATGATTTACCAAACCTTGTAATTATAGAGTACCAAGCTCATGTGCCATACTCCAATGCGATAAAGAAAGACCACACAGAGGTACAATTCGGTAAATTTCTTAAACCTCCAAAGAAGTTGCATATTAACTTGCCGTTTCTTGAAGCTCTTTCGCAGATGCTAGATCCTAGACCTCATGTCGATAAAGAAGAAATTAATGAGGAACAAAGGCTTTGGATCGATGAACTAACGAGTGTAAGACACACTTCAAAGAGAAACTAAAAATACACGAAGCAAAAATGAGACATTCCACGATAAACTTAATGAGGGGACAACCTAGCTTAAGATAGGAGATCAGGTACTCAAAATCTTCCCAGATGGAATAGTCGAGGTAACTAGTCCTAAATTCAAAACTTTTAGGGTAAATAATACTCGACTTAAACTTTATATCAATAACCAAATTGATCGCATGAGAAAGGATTTTCACCTCCTCAAACCACCATGAATGTGCGAATGAGAGGTAAGTCTAGCTCAAGACTTTAAACGAGCGTTTCTCGGGAGGCAACCCGAGCACTAACCCCACTAAGGTCCATATTTTAGCATTTAAGTAAAAACTAACCAAAATTTTTAGGCGTAGGTTTCCCTACCATACGGCTTTGCACACGGGCGTGGCCGTGGTCGTGGCTGTGTGGACACCACGAATTTGCATACCAGCATGGCAGAGACCGTGCGATTCAAGGACAAAAATTTCCCAAAACACGAGCTGCGATAAAACGCCATGGTCTTGCGATGCGGCCGTGATCGAAACTAACCAAAGAACATGGGCGTGCGACACGCCCATGCTTATAAGCCATGGACGACACTGATTAAGTAACACGGGTGTGTGAACCCTTTTTACGGGCGTGGGAGAATTGCATGAAGGTTAACACGGTCGTACGATTTGGTCGTGTGACATAACACGCCCAGGGCATGGGCATGGACCGTTCCTCTATTTGAAATCCCCTTCTTCTATTCACTTCCCCCCCAAAGTTTTTACTTTTATTCTTATTTTTATTTTCTTTTTACTTTCTTTATTATTTTCTTCTTATTCTTCACGCCATTTAGATTTAGCTTAGGATACAATAAAATCAGGTCAGCTGCTTCGAGGATTCAATTTCAAACGGTTCGAGTCGCTCCTCCAAGTTCACCTCTGCCAATTCCTATTCGGTTTCTTTTCATTGACTCCATCCAAAATTCAGGAAGTTTTACTTCTCTCCCTATCTTATGATTTTATTACTATTTTGCTATTATCTATCTTTGTACATTGAGGACAATGTACATCTTATGTGTAGGGGGTTAACTATAGTATTATTTGAAAATCCCTGAATTATGCCTTGTTCCTAAGTAATTTTCTCATATTATGATTAGAACAAAATTTCTTTTGAATCATGGTTTTTATTGATATGTTTTGGATTAAGTCATTGATAATTGTGTAGTGATGATTTAAACTTTAGGAGACTAGAGAAGCAAGCATGATGAGTCTATTTTCAAAAATTAAAATTTTGTTAGGTTGTCTACCTGAATCTAATTATTACCTTGAAGTTTGAAATTTACAAGTTTGACATCAAATACCCATAATTTTTGTGAGATTTTGAGCCTTTTAGAGCATACATTCTTTCGTGCTCACTTTTTGATTATGAGTGTGTCAACGTTGATTTGTTATTCTAGAACTTGCTTCGATTATACATGTCGAGACCACACCATTGATTTGATATACAGAGATGATAAAGGCACTTAGGATTTAACCCATTCACTCCACTAAAAAGCTTACCCTCACAATTAACCCTTAGTGAACCCCTTTGATCCTAACAACCCTTTTATTGACTCACCCACTAATATTACCCAAAACCCATCTTGTATTTGTTACCACTATTTCTTGACTCCCTTTTTGTCGAGATTTGATTTTGAACGTTTCCTAACTATGTTCTATATTTCAGTTGTTAAAGTTCTTTCTTATTATTGTAATGATTTGTTCTTAAAAAAATGAAGTATATTCAATATCAGCTCTATATAATTGAGCTTATACGTTTAAATTCCACATCTTGAGAAGAAGCTCATGTTATCAGTATTACAAGTTTTTAGTTGATGTAATTATTTAGGATTAATTCATTTTTCTAGTTAGGAAAATTGTCAATTCAATCTCGATTCTAACCCTTTTAATTCAGCCTTTATCCACACCCTTAACCTAAGCCCCGTTACAACCCTTTTTAAAGACCTTTTGATTTGTGTATCATCTCATATTATATTGGTGGAGATTTGATTTTTAGGCAAGCTTATGGGATTAGCTTTTCATGTTCGACTTTTGAGTACTTAATTTTGAACCTTAAACACCTGGAGTGATTTGAGTGAATCTTTAGTGAGGATGTCAACCCTTGTTGGTTTTGAATCAGAGGTAATTATTCAGATAAAGGGAAACGCCTAAGTTTTCGTGCTATAAATGTATGACTTTGATTGTTTGAATCTTTAGGACCCTTTGAGTTAAATTATCAATGTATGAATTATCTTTGAATTATGATGAAACACTATTGATGAGTATTATGAATCGAGGAAGTTCGTTTTAATTGTGAGTTGAGAATTTTGCTTGAGGACAAGCAAAAGCTTAAGTGTGGGGGTATTTGACAAACTGTAATAGTAACATATTTTAAACCCACATTTAGCATGCTTTTGGATGATTTAAGCCTTGAATTGTGTAAATTGGTGCTCTTAATCCTTTGTTTTCATGTTTTATATTCAGAAAAGCACCAGAGGATGAAAAGAACGAGAAACGAGCCCAAAACTGAGTAAATGGGCCATATCATGAAATCAACATGGCCTAGGCCCAAGCCACACAGCCGTGCCTAATCAAACAGACTCGAACATAGCCTGGCCATTATTCACACAGGCGTGTGCCATGGGCGTGTCCCTGACGTAAGAAAGAAGAGTTTCATTCGGATTAGGGTACTTAGAGGCAAAGAAAGCCATTTCAAAAGCCTATATAAACACCCTAGAGGCCAACCTTCAGGGAGAGTCTAGCTAGGCGTCCAGCTAGGCCAAAGAGCTGAGCCAGAGGGGTCAGAATTGTGGGATTCACTCGAAGAAAGCCAATTGATTCATCTTAAGAAGCCGGAGTCATACTCAAGACGGAGGATCTCTCTTCAATTCCTTCAGGGGGTTTTAGAGTTTTTCTTATGTTTTGTTTTATCTTTTCTTCTGAGATGTATTCTTTTACTATTATGAACTAAACCCTCAAATACCTGAGGGGGATGAAACCTAAGATGAATCTTGTTATCATATGCTGAACTATATGATAAATACTTGATTTGTTCTTAATTATGTGTTCTTAATTCTTATTTTGATATTTCCGGGATATTAATTCAAGTTTGATGTGCTTAGGTGGAGGAGCAAAAGTCCCTACCTAAGAGTAGATCGAACATAATTAAGCGGAGTTGATCGCACGCCTAGACATAGGGTGACGAGATTTTGCCGGATTAGGGTGAAACCTAATATGGGAGTCCATAGATTGAGTTAATGCAATTCTAGGGGTTTTAATTAGAAAGTGATTTCAATTAATCAACCTAGGGTTAGACGTTAGTAGCCTCGACGGAGGTATTAATATAACTTAGGGAATCCTACGAATCAAGTCAAGTGAATAAATCGTCTGGTTTAGAGTTAGATAACAAGTGAAGTCTAGGTGGATTCTTCCTCGGGTATTGTCTTAATCAATTGGTTTTTCCCACAACTATTTCCCCAATTTCGTTCTCTTTGTTTTTGCGTCTTTAGCTTAGTTGTTAGTTAATTTTATATTAGATAAAAATTCCTTTAATTCTTAGGCTAAATAATAGAAGGAAAGTTAATATTAGTACTTCAGGTTCCTTTGGGTTCGCCAATCCGGTCTTGCCACTAAACTATACTACTGTTCGATAGGTGCGCTTGCCTCAATCGTTGTCATAGTTAGTTTCTAGGCTCGATCATTCTTTTTATAAATTTTTAAGACTTTGACACACGATAAACTTGACAAAAGGGTCACACCAGTTCCTACAATTTTGTCTGAAACTTTCAGATCCTTGAACGCATGCCGGAGAGCGGGAGAGGGCAGATTTATAGGTCGTGCGCAACTTTTGTTAGCATGGTTCCACAGCCATTTTTTGAAAGTGGAAAAGGTCTGCTATCGAATCTTCTCCGAAAGCTATTCTCCCTTAAAAGAGATAGTGGCTACACCGAGACGGGATGATATTACGGAGGAAAAGTGGATGATGATTCTCCAAAGTCTGTAAGAAGAAGACATCAAATAGAGAGCCCCTTGGATGGTCCCCGACGAGATCTTGTATCGATGTGGAGATTTTGATTGGGTTCCCTTGCTTGGGATATGGGGAGTTGTTGGGTATGCTCCCCTACTTGTGTTAAGGCAATACATGTCAAGACAGTTCATGCCAGCAACCCAAGGGTTAGCTCAGTGCGAATTCGTATACAAGGGAGATAACTACAAAAAGAAAGTCTGTGAGATATCGAATGCCTTGAACCAAACTCTTAGAATGAAAAGTTTTGCTACTAATCCAACGACTACCCCTAAGTATGACCGGTGGCGGGGTCAGAGAATCAATGACAACATCCCTACGTCAAATTAAGAAAACATGCAATCAATAGAAGAACACTTGCAGGTGGTCCCGACTAAACTAGAGATAATCAAATAGGATTTTGAGAAAAAAAGTTCAGAACTAGGAAAAAGGATCGAACGGTTAGAGGAAGAGAAAATGTAGCTAGGGTTAGATGTCGATGTCCAGAAACTAGAAGCCGAGAAATTGAGAAAGGGAAAGAATAAGGTCGAAGAGGATTTGGACAGTTTGAAGACGGATTACAAGAAGCTGCGTATGTCAATAAGAACCACTGGTTTGGGTAAAACGTTTGAGCAATGGCGGCAAGAAATCCAAGAAGAAAATACTAGAGCCAATCAGTGGGAGAAGAAGTTCCATGATACTTGAGTACGGAAAGACAATTTAAAAAAGATCTTGTTGAAAAGCCAAAATGACAAGAAGTTAAGAGCTCGGGTGGCGGAGTTAGAAAAGTCACTACACCAGCATCGTGGTTGTAATTCCGTAATCGAATTAAGGGCCAGCCTAAGTAAAATTGAGGAACTAAAAGGGAGGATAGAATAATTTGAAACAGCACTGCAAAATTGTGAACTCCAGATTGAACTACTAGAAGTAAATAATGAATAGTGGAAAGATCAGCTTCTCTCAAAACCAGGTCAGGGATAGGGATTACGTCATGGGTGAAGTTTTGGCTCAAGTACGATAGGTGGCTAATCATATACAAACCTTGGCAGTCCATGCTGATGTACTGAGTTTAAAATATGAGTCAGAGTCAGATCGAGGCTGAGAATTAGCTTGGCTTCTTAAGCAAGTCAAGACCTTAAGCATTAGGGCAAAGCCATATATGTAATCTATTTTATGTAAAGAAATTTGTTTTCTAGAAAGTTTATTCTAATGAAATTGAATCTAACTCAATGCTTTTTTCTTTTGCATTCATTGCATTTCCGCATTAGCATTGTATTGCATTGCATCGTGTGCACTAAAACTCACAAAGAGAATCTAAAATCATGGCAGTTACCTTGAAACATCATTATGGTACACGAAGAAAGACTAAAGCCATGGACCAAAGGTTAGAAAGATTGGAACAAATACAAAGATAGATGCAGGATCTACTGCAAATATAGATGCAAGAACAGTTGGCCAAAATCCAACAGGATATGAGGGATCAAATGCTAGAATCCCAGAGAAATATGATGAGCCAGTTAACGCAGTTGCTGGCTGGGGGGTTAGAAAAAGTAAAGAGCCCTATGATCAATACCGAAGATGACAATGAGGACCTTGCTTATCCTCTAGGCTTCACCCCAACAAACACCCAAGCACAACCACAATGGGTGTCTGTTAACATCAGACCCCAATATCAGACCAGTACTTCGGCACCGATAAACTTCCTGACGGGTTCAGGCTCCAACCCAGGAGACAATCCAACAAATCCCGTTGTCCCTAACCTTGATGATATAGCAAAAATAGGAAAGGCGAGTGTGGAGCTCCTAAAGTAACAAGAAGATAGATGCAAATGGCTAGAGGAGAAATTCAAGGCGTTGGAATGCGCTGATTACCATTGTGGAATTGACGCTAAGGAATTGAGCCTGGTCCCAGATCTAATGCTCCCTCCAAAGTTCAAAATGCCAGAGTTTTAAAAATATAACGGAACCAGCTGCCCTGAGGCTCACATTATGATGTTCTGTCGGAGGATGACCGGATATGTCAGTAATGATCAGTTACTGATTCACTGTTTCCAAGACAGCTTGACTAGGGCTGCGGCCAAATGGTATAATCTACTAAATCGTGCCCAAATTAGTTCATGGAAGGACTTGGCATAGGCCTTTATGAAACAATATGGCCACGTGGCAGATATGGCGCCTGACAGAATCACACTACAGAATATGGAGAAGAAGCCAAACGAAAGTTTCAGGCAATATGCTCAAAGGTGGAGGGAAGTCGCCATGCAAGTCCAACCGCCACTACTAGAAAAGGAAACTACCATGCTCTTTATTAATACTCTGAAGGCACCTCTTATCAATCACATGCTGGGAAGAGCTACTAAGAGCTTTTCAGACATAGTGATGTCTGGCGAAATGATAGAAAATGCCATAAGGTGCGGAAAAATAGAGGCCGGGGAAAACACAAAGAGGTCGGCCCTGAAGAAAAGAGAAAATGAGGTAAATAACGTGGGCACGTATAACAGGAGTTGTACCAAAGTTTATTTGATGCACATATTGTATCCACTTTCTATCTAAAGACAATGCAACCCTCATACCCCAAATGGTACAACGCAAACGCCCAATGCGAATACCATGCGGGAATCATGGGACACTCGACAAAAAACTGCATCGCTTTCAAAAAGTCAGTCGAAAGGCTCATCAAAATGGGTATTGTAAAATTTGATAATCCACCTGGTGTAGAAAATCCATTACCCAACCATGCTGATTATAGGGTAAATGCGATAGTCGAGAATGCGGGGAAGAAAGTCAAGATGAATATTGCAGAAGTGAAAACCAAGTTGATAGAAGTTTGGAAGAAAATAGTGGAAAGAGGGTTAATCACACAAAAATTGAGGAACAGATCCTGAAAAGTAAGGAACTGCTGTGAGTTCCATGATGAAGAAGATCATGAGATTCAGAAATGCAGTGAATTCATGGCCTAAGTACAGGTCTAATGGACAACAAGGAGCTCGAGTTCTTTGAGTATACTGAAGGATAAGAGGTGTACGTTTTAGAGGAAGGGTCGACAGAGAAGGTGTATGAGGCCAACCACCCGGTGGTAACCATCTCATGACCAAGAATCAAAAAATTCAGAGCAAAAGTTACACCAAGAGTTGTAATCCAGAAACCCGTTGCTTTTCCTTACAAAGATAGCAAAAGGGTACCTTTGAACTATAACTGCAATGTGACAGTCCTGGGAGAGGTGGGCCTGGTCAGCACACCAGAGGAAGGTCAAGATGTGAGTTTCTATACACGTAGCAGAAAACGTTATGACGCTCCAAATACAAAATTTGAACTGTAAAAGGGAAATCCTTGGTGATCAAACAAAGGAGAGAGAAGCCAGAACTACTTGATAATGAGCCGGTAAAAGAGAAAGAAGCTAAGGAATTCTTGAAGTTCCTAAAACCCAACGAGTATAGCTTCGTGGAACAACTACACAAGCAGCCAGCTGATAAATCGTAATATATACATATTTTAATCCCACATTTAGCATACTTTTGGATGATTTAAGCCTTGAATTGTGGAATTTGGTGCTTTTAATCCTTTAATTTCATGTTTTACACTTAGGAAAGCATCGGAGGATGAAAAGAACGAGAAAAGGGCCTAAAATGGAGTAAATGGGCCAAATTACGAAATTGGCACGGCCTGGGCCCAAGACCACACGCCCGTGCCTCCTTAACAGACCCGAACACGGCCTGACCACGATTCATATGGGCGTATGCCATGGGCGTGTCCCTGGCGTGACCTATTTGAATTTCACTCAGATTAGGGTATTTAGAGGCAAAGAAAACCATTCCAAAAGCCTATAAAAACACCCTAAAGGCCAACCTTCAAGGGGCGTCCAGTTAGGCCGAAGAGCCGAGCCAGAGAGGCCAGAATTGTGGAATTTACTCGAAGAAAGCCAGTTGATTCATCTTAAGAAGCCGGAATCATACTCAAGACGGAGGATCTTCCCTTCAAATTCCTTTAAGGGGTTTTAGGGTTTTTCTTATGTTTTGTTTTATATTTTCTTCTGAGATGTATTATTATATAATTATGAACTAAACCCTTCAAATACCTGAAGGGGATGAAACCTAATACGGATCTTGTTATTATTTTCTGACTATATGATAAATACTTGATTTGTTTTTAATCATGTGTTCTTAATTGTTGTTTTGATATTTTAGGATATTGATTGAAGTATTGATGTGCTTAGGTAGAGGAGGAATAGACCCTGTCTAAGGGTAGATCTAGCATAATTAAGCGGAGTTGATCGCAACCCTAGAGATAGGATGACAAAAATCTATCGGATTAGGGTCAAACCTAATATGGGAGTCCATAGATCGAGTTAATGCAATTCTAGGGGTTTTAATTAGAAAGAGATTTCAATTAATCAACCTAGGGTTAGACGTTAGTAGCCTCGAGAGAGGTATTAATATAAATTGGGGAATCCTATGGATCAAGTCAAGTGAATAAATCGTCTGGTTCAGAGTTAAATAACAAGTGAAGTCTAGGTGGATTCTTCTTCGGGTATTGTCTTAATCAATTGGTTTTTCCCACAAGTGTTTTCCCAAATTCATTCTCTTTGTCTTAGCATCCTTAGCTTAGTAGTTAGTTAATTTTAGATTAATTAATAATTCCTTTAATTCTTAGGCTAAATAATAAAGAGAAAGTTAGTATTAGTACTTTTGGTTCCTTTGGGTTCAACAATTCGGTCTTGCCACTAAACTATACTACTGTTCGATAGGTGTGCTTGCCTCAATCGTTGTCATAGTTAGTTTCTAGGCTCGATCATTCGTTTTATAAGTTTTTAAGACTCTGACACATGATCACCAGCTCGCATATCAGTACTGATTTTACTCATAAGCTCAGAGACACACCATAACGCGCTAATGAAAGTGTTAAACGAAACATACGTCGTTGATGATATTTCTATACACAAGCTAGACCGTCTTGTCAACAACATAAGCGCCGATAATTTCATCTATTTTAATGACGATGAAATACTACCGGGGGCATGGGATCCATCAAAGCCTTGCACATAACCACTCGCTGCAAGGGGTATACATTACCGAGGGTGATGTGAGACGGCCGGGGACTCGTACGAAAATAGAGAGGAGATAACTCACTCTTGAACAAAAGCTTATTCAAAGATTAGCCAAAAAGTCCTTTTACAATAAAAATAAACAACTACTTATAGTGTTCAGCTAGGGTAGCGGGATTGCCTAAGTAAAAACTTAATATCTAAGTAATAATTAAGCTAGAATAGGCTAGAAAATTCTGGAAATAAAACACTAAATTGCTATAGCCAAATTCAGCTGAATGAGAGCTCATTGGATGGTTTCTGGAAGGATGAATGAATTTGGAGCTTCTGCATGGTTCACGGCACAAGTCTAGGTTCGGCCTGGGCTTAATTAAGCTCCTTTAATTTGCCTTCTTTGGCTGAAAAGTGACCAGCAATAAAAGGAGGAGTTGAGCAGCCATTTGAGTGTGAATGGCTGGCCTTGAAGAGTCATTTGGGTATGAACATGTCCAGCCAAATAGACATTGGTGTGAACACCAAGTGGGAATGCATAGATGCTGCCTTGGGAAGACATTCGGCCAAGCCTGGAGAATTCAATGTGCAGCTATCCCTTGGCCGAATAAGGGCTTGGAAAAGTGAAATAACCAGTTGAACATTCATTGAAGAACCATGCATGCATCACCACATTCATTGAATCCATCATGCATGCATCTAGCTTAATTATACCCCTCATGTTCGGTTGTACCTATTAAACACAAAGAAACACATTAAATCAAGCTAATTTTAGCTGAACACATTTAAATTATAATTTGGACACATTAATTGACACTTAGAAAAATTAAATAAAAAAAACTATCTAGGACACATTGATAATCGGCTAGGACTAGGACAACTTAAAAACATGTAATAATTCAAGACAAATTTATTTAGCTTAAGACACCTTAAATTCGGCTTAGACCAACACTAAAGACATATTTATGAGTTGTTAACATTTAACTTATGGAATATTTAAATTATTCAAAATATTAAATAAAAGCTGGAAATTAATAAATGAACTCAATGAGCTAAAATGAGCTCATGTGAGTTGAACCGAACTAAAATCGGTTTGCACCAAATAGCACGGATGGTCAAATTTTGAACCCGAGCTGGTAGTTCACCTTTGAATTGAATTTTGTTCCTCAATTGGCTGGTAAGGGCTGCCACGACCTCGTGCATTCGCCTTGTTTGAGCTCGAGTCATAGGACCTTTGAGAAGTTCAAAAGCATCGAAATTCAAATCCTTGGTTGCCCTGGGTATGCTTACTTCATCCCCCTCTTCAAAGTGACTTGTCCTCAAGTTGAAATCTGCATCAAAAGGGGACAAATCCGATACATTAAAACTGACACTTATATTAGAATCACCTGGTAAATCAAGTTTGTAAGAATTCTCATTGATGCGTTCTAAAACTTGAAAGGGCCCGTCCCCTCGAGGTAGATACTTGGACTTCCGCTAAGCTGGGAAATATTCCTTGCGCATATGAAGCTAGACCCAATCTCTGGGTTCAAACATAACTCTTTTTCGACCTTTATTTTCTTGTCGGACATAGGATTCGGGCTTTCCCTCTATGTTAGCCCGCACCTGTTGATGTAGCCTTTTCACAAAATTAGCCTTTTTCTCAGCATCAGAATGAACCAATTGATTAGTAGGTAAAGGTAATAAATCCAAAGGCGTTAATGGATTAAAGCCATAGACTACTTCAAAAGGGAAATTTTTCGTTGCCAAATGGACAGTCCTATTATAGGCAAATTCAATATGGGGTAAAAATTCTTCCCACAATTTTAAATTCTTTCGAATTATAGCACGTAATAAGGTAGAAAGAACCCAATTGACCACTTCTGTTTGCCCGTCCATTTGAGGATGGCAAGTGGTTGAGAACAATAGCTTGGTTCCTAATTTCCTCCACAAAGACCTCTAAAAGTGGTTGAGAAATTTGGCATCACGATCAGATACAATGGTACACAGAATTCCATGTAAACGGACGACTTCCCTAAAGAACAAATTAGAGATATGAACAGCATCGTCAGTCTTATTACAAGCAATAAAATGCGACATCTTAGAATAACGGTCGACAACAACAAAAATAGAATCCTTCCCCGTTTTTGTTCTAGGCAATCCGAGGATGAAATCCATGGATATGTCCGTCCACGGAGTTTCAGGAATCGGAAGGGGAGTGTAGAGACCGTGAGGTTGAACCTTGGACTTCGCTCGTTTACAAATTAAACATCATTCGCAAATTTTCTCCACGTCTCGCCTCATCCTCGGCCAATAGAAATGCTCGTTAATTGTCGATAAGGTCTTGTTAACTCCAAAATGCCCCATAAGGCCTCTACTATAGGCCTCGTGCACAAAGACGTCTCGGATTGAGCTTTGTGGAACACAGAGCTTACCTTCTTTAAACAAAAATCTGTCATACCTATAATAGTTCTCCAAAGCATTCTTCTCACAAGCAGAATAAATTTCGTCAAAGTCGGGATCATTAATATACAAATCCTTTAGAAAAGAAAATCCAAGCAGTTTTGATTCAAGTGTAGACAATAATGTATACGTTCTTGAAAAGGCATCGACAACAATGTTATCTTTACCTTCTTTGTATTTTATGACATAAGGAAATGACTCGAGATACTCGATCCACTTGGCATGCCTTTTGTTCAACTTTTGTTGGCCCTTGATATGCTTCAGAGCCTCGTGATTGGAGTGGATCACAAACTCCTTTGGCCACAAATAATGCTGCCACGTCTCGAGAGCTCGTATTAATCATACATTTCTTTATCATACACCGGGTAGTTGAGTGGGGCTCCATTAAGCTTTTTGTTGAAATATGCAATGGGCCTTCCGTCTTGGGTCAGAACAGCTCCTATGCCAACACCAAATGCATCACATTCAAGCTCAAAGGTTTTTGTAAAGTCGGGTAACACAAGTAATGGTGCGTTGGTAAGGCACGATTTGATTTCTTTAAAAGACTTCTCTTGTTCATCATTCCAACGGAAGCTAGAGTCCTTTTTTTATCACACTAGTCAATGGTGGTGCTAAAATTGGACACGATCCGTAGGTAAAAACTCGCTAAACCATGGAAACTCTGGACTTGGCTAATATTCTTGGGTCTTAGCCATTCTTGTATTGCCTTTATCTTCTCTTGATCCACTTCTAATCTTTGCGCACTTACTAAAAAACCAAGTAAGATAACCTTGTCAGAACAGAAAGTACATTTTTTTAGATTAGCATAAAGAGTTTCCTTATGCTAAGTTTCCAAGACATACTTTAGATGCTTCATGTGGTCTTCCAACGACTTGCTATAGACCAAAATGTCGTTAAAATAAACGACACAAAACTTACAAATAAACGACCTCAAAAAATGGTTCATGAGTCTTATAAAAGTTCTAGGTGCGTTGGTTAGGCCGAATGGCATGACCAACCACTCATACAAACCGTGCTTTATTTTGAAAGCGGTTTTCCACTAGTCGCCCTCTCCCATTCGGATTTCGTGGTAGCAACTTTTCAAGTCAATTTTTGAGAACAATTTGCCTCCACTTAACTCGTCTAGCATGTCGTCTAATCGAGGAATTGGATGCCGGTACTTAATCGTGATTTATTTCACGGCACGACAATCTACGCACATTCGCCAAGTACCATCTTTCTTGGGCACCAAAAGTACGGGAATGGCACAAAGGCTTAGACTCTTTCGAATAAAACCCTTTTGCATCAACTCGTGAACTTGCCGTTATAATTCCTTGGTCTCTTCAGGATTAGTTCAATACGTGGGTCGGTTCGGAATAATAGCTCCGGGCAGAAAATCGATTTGATGCTCAATTCGGCGAAGAGGTGGCAATCCGTTCGGAGTCTCTACCGAAAAGACATCTCAGAAATCCTGCAAAAAAGCCAAAACGGAAGAGGGAAGTTCCTTGGGTAACTCATTAGTGTTAAAAAGAGTTTCCTTGTACATGACCACAAGGACAGTTTGTCTTGCCAAAAGGGCCTTCTGAATTTCACTTTCTTTCGCAATCAAACTTTTTTTTCATTTCCTTTTTCTTTTTGTTTTGTTATTTTTGTTTTCTTTTTCTCACTTTTCTTTTCTTTTGCATTTTCTTTTTTCTCTTTTGCATTTGTTTTCTTTTCTTTTTCCTTCGAAAGTCTTATAGACGCTTTCAATCTTGTTTGGTCTTCATGGACTTGTGTCGGTGTCAATGAGGCCAAAGTGATTTGTTTACCCATATACCAAAATGTGTACCTATTAGTGTAGCTATCGTGGATAACTCTTTGGTCATATTTCCACGACCTTCCGAGCAACAGGTGCCCCGCGTGTATGGGCACGACATCGCAAAGTACTTCATCTTCGTATTTGCCGATTGAGAAAACCACGCGAACTTGCTTGGTCACCTTGATTTCACCACCTTCGTTGAGCCATTCAAGTTTGTATGGACTCAGATGCGGGGCGGTTGGCAATCCAAGTCATTCCACTATTAGAGTACTTGCCACGTTGGTGCAGCTTCCACCATCAATTATCAAACTACAAACCTTTCTGTTTACTTGGCATCGGGAATGGAAGATGTTTTCCCGTTGTTGCTTGTCTGTTGAACATTGGATGATTAGGCTTCTTTTGACTACGATTAGCTTGCTCACTCAAACGTCCATAGACATCTCTTCCTCGTGGCATATTGCTTCGGTCTTGATTCCACTCTTGCTGCAATCCATGCTTTTAACAATAAGAAAAATAGTCAAACCTCACCATAAATGCTCACAGTTCGCTTGCAAAGAAGAATTCACTCCACTCGTGTTTCACTCGTTTAAGGCTTTTATACTCTCTAATGCATTCACCACTCGTGCCTTTTTCCGCTCTTCTCACTCTTGTAAATTCATATTTTGTCTCATTTAGACTCATTTGCGGCTTAGAGGGTCAGCTTCAAAATAGTTAACAATGGATAAAATAAATGGGTGTGGGGTAGGCTGAACAAAGAAAATAAAAATTTGAGTATGTGTGGCGTTGGGGTTTGAAGAAATGCGGGTAGAAAATCAATCTTCGAGGACCAAGAAACGGAAAGAAATGAGAACAACAACTTGCAAAAACTTAACACTTTTTTTTAACTCATATATATATATATATATATATATATATTTGAATTTTTGTATTTCTTTTTATATATATATATACTTCAAATACACGAAATAAGTACAATGGGAAACTTTCAAATACAAAATAAATTTTTGTTCTTTTTTTTTTGTGTTACGAACCTACTTCCGGGATTGCGTTGATCGTCAGAGCTCCTCGTTTTCTAGCTTTGATACCAAATGATGTGAGATGACCCGAGTTGATTCGATTTGTTCACGGTTTGCCCAATCATCTACGAGGAGTAATTGAGTTGTTGGAAAAAAAATGAAAATTGGCTAATGAGCTGATCAAAAGGTTTCTTCTAAAATTGGATAAGTTAGGAATGGAGGTTCGGTTAACAAAAGAAACAAGGGTGGATAAGTCACGATAATTGGCGGGGATGGAAAAATGAACTTAAACGTCAGAAACGATTCAACACTTAGAAGTGTCACCCCAGTTTTTATATTGTTTAAGGTGGATTTGTGAAATAGGGATTGGGTTGAATGCCACACCACATTCACTGATAAGTTCAAAAGAGTTCAAATGACGCCACTAGCTCACTAGATAAGTCAAGTCGAGACTCGTACGAAAATAGAGAGGAGATAACTCACTCTTGAACAAATGTTCATTCAAAGATTATCCAAAAAGTCCTTTTATAATGAAAATAAACAACTATTTATAGTGTTCAGCTAGGGTAGCCGAATGGCCTAAGTAAAAACTTAATATCTAAGTAATAATTAAGCTAGAATAGGCTAGAAACTTCTAGAAATAAAACACTAAATTGTTGTAGCCAAATTCAGTTGAATGGGAGCTCATTGGATGGTTTCTAGAAGGATGAATGAATTTGGAGCCTTTGCATGGTTCATGGCACAAGTCTAGTTTCGGCCTAGGCTTAATTAAGCTCCTTTTGCCTTCTTTGGCTGAAAAGTGACTAGCAATAAAGGGAGGAGTTGAGCAGACCTTTGAGTGTGAATGGCCGGCCTTGAAGAGTCCTTTGGGTGTGAACATGTCTAATCGAATAGACATTGGTGTGAACACCAAGTGGGAACGCATGTATGCTACCTTGGGAAGACATTCGACCAAGCTTGAGGAATTCAATGTGCAACTGTCCCTTGGCTGAATAGAGGCTTGGAGAAGTGAAACAACTAGCTGAACATTCATTGAAGAACCATGCATGCATTACCACATTCATTGAATCCATCATGCATGCATCTAGCTTAATTATACCCCCTATGTTAGGCTGTACCTATTAAACACAAAGAAACACATTAAATCAAGCTAATTTCAGCTAAACACATTTAAATTATAATTTGGGCACATTAATTGACACTTAGACAAATTAAATAAAAAAACTATCTAGGAAACATTGATAATAAGCTAGGACTAGGACAACTTAAAAACATGTAATAATTCAAGACAAATTTATTTAGCTTAAGACACCTTAAATACGGCTTAGACCAGCACTAAAAACATATTTATGAGTTGTTAACATTTAACTAATGGGATATTTAAACTATTCAAAATATTAAATAAAAGCTAGAAATGAATAAATGAACTCAATGAGCTAAAACGAGCTCATGTGAGCTGAACCGAACTAAAATCGGTTTGCACCAAAGTGCATGGATGGCTCAAATTTTGAACCCGAGCTGGTACTTCGCCTTTGAATTGAATTTCGTTCCACAATTGGCTGGTTAGGGCTTCCAAGGTCTCGTGCATTCGCTTGGTCCGAGCTCGAGTCATAGGACCTTTGGGAAGTTCAAGAGCATCGGAATTCAAATCCTTGGTTGCCCCGGGTATGCTTACATCCAGGGGTATTGATTGACAATGGATCGGCACTGAATGTATTACCCCTATCCACATTGAATATGTTGCATGTGGACAGCTCTCACATGAGGACATGTCAAAACATAGTGAGAGCATTTGACGGCATCGAAAGGAAGGTAATGGGAAGGATTGAGATACCTCTCTTGATCGGTCCAAACACATACGTGGTAGACTTCTTAGTTATGGACATCAAGCCTTCTTACAATTGCTTATTGGGGAGGCCTTGGATTCATTCAGCGGGGGTGGTACCATCATTACTGCACCAAAAGCTAAAGTTGATAACAGATGGCTGACTGATAATGATAAATACGAAAAGAGAAATTATTGCGTCCGTTACCAGTAATGCGCCATACATAGAGGTTGATGGTGAAGCGATAGAATGTTCATTTCGGTAGCTAGAATTTGTGAACGCAGCCTTCGTCGTCGAGGGAAGAAAGATCCCAATACCCAAAATATCCAAAGCCACGAGGATGAGCTTACAAATGATAGTGGGAAAAAGAGATTTGCCTGGGAAGGGACTCGGGAAATACCTCTATGGACGGGTCGAAGTACCAATCTTGGCTGACAAATGGGATCATTTTGGCTTGGGGTATAAGCTAGATGAGGAGTAAAAGGAGTTGGAGAAGAAGCATGAGTGAAGAAGAGCGCGATTAAGCGGGGTAGAGGTCAAGTGGGAACCAATGACCTTCCCCCATATATCCAGAACATTCGTGTCAGGAGGAATTATTCACCCTAAACGAAAGATGACAAGGAAAGAAATTGTTGAAGATATGATGGGAAACCTGAGCATCAACGCCATATCTGAAGAAACAATGGTAGAAGAAAACTTATCGGGCATCCGCCCTTATGAACCTGGAAGTGTTCTGAACAACTGGACTGCGGAAGAGATTTTTGTAGTCTTTAGAGCTGACTCAAAGTAATGTTCAAAACACACTTGTTGCTTTAAGTCTAGAAGCAATAAGAATCCTTTTGTGAAATAGGCTCATGTCCAACATCTTTATTTAAATAAAAAATGCATTTTTTTTTGTATCGCTCTGAGCAAATATTCTTTTATTCTTTCATTTCATTCATAACCATACCATACAAATAGCTATTCTTAGATTCATTTATTCTTTAGATATTCCTTCGTGCTTACAACAGGTCTCCAGATATCAACGACTTGAGCAACGCTGCTACTGACCCAAAATCTCCTTTTGAGTGAGACATGTTCTAGAGGGATCTCAAGATTTTGAAGACGACAGAGACTGTAACTTTTCTCTGGATTTGTTAAGGATGATAGAACAAGACGGAAAATAGATCCCACCTCACAAGGAGACAGTAAAGATTGTGATCTTGGAAGAAGGAAAAGAATTGGAAATTGGAACTTGCATAGTCGAAGAAACAAAACGAGACTTCATTGGGTTACTTCAAGAATTCAAAGATGTCTTCGCATCGTCGTACCAAAATATGCCCAGGTTAATCACGAATATTGTGGTACACCGCCTCCCCATAAAAGAAGAGTGCAAGCCCGTTCAGTAGAAACTCTGAAGGATGAGGCCTGATGTTGTGAGAAAAATAAAAGAAGAGGTTAAGAAGCAATTCGATGTTGGGTTCTTACAAGTGGTCAAATACTCAAAATGGGTAGCTAATATCATCCCCGTCCCTAAGAAAGATGGAAAGGTACGGATGTGTATAGATTACAGAGACTTAAACAAGGCCAAGCTAAAAGACAATTTCCCATTGCCTCACATTGACTCCTTAGTGGATAATACGGCAGGCCACTCACTATTCTCCTTCATGGATGGCTTCTCTGTATACAATCAGATAAAGATGCATCCTAAAGACACAGAAAAGACCACATTCATAACCCTATGGGGAACATTTTGCTATAAAGTGATGCTGTTTAGATTAAAAAATGCGAGAGCAACGTATCCAAGAGCCATGGTAACATTTTTTCATGACATGATGCACAAGGAAATTGAGGTTTACGTCGACGATATGATTGCAAAATCCCGAGCAGAAGAGGAGCATGTGAAAGTTTTGAGGAAATTGATCTTGAGGTTGAGAAAATTTTAGCTAAAGCTCAATCTAACAAAATGTACTTTTGGGGCTAGGTCAGGAAAACTGCTAGTTTTCGTAGTCAGTGAAAAGGGAATCAAAATTGACCCAGACAAATTCAAGGCTATACAAGAATTGCCTCAGCCGCGCACTCAAAAGGAAGTTTGAGGTTTCTTAGGAAGACTAAATTACATTGCTCGGTTTATTTCACAATTAACTGAGAAATGTGACCCCATATTCCGTCTTCTTAAGAAACCCAATCCGGGCGTATGCGATGATGAATGCCAGAAAACTTTTGACAAGGTAAAACAGTACCTGTCCAATACCCCAGTACTATCACCACCTAGTCCAGTTAGGCCACTGATACTGTATTTGACAGTATTTGACAATTCTATGGGATGTGTGCTTGGCCAACACGATGAGACAGGAAAGAAAGAAAGGGCGATATACTAACTAGTAAGAAATTCACTGAGTGTGAAATGATATATTTGCTAATTGAGAAATTATGTTGCTCCTTAATCTTGACAACTCAGAGATTGATTCAGTACATATTGTACCATACGACTTGGCTAATCTCGAAACTAGACCCTCCAAAATATATGATAGAGTTGACTGTTTTGAATGGAATGATGGCCAGATGGCAAATTCTGCTTTCCAAATTTGACATAGTCTACGTGAACTAGAAGGCTGTGAAAGGGAGTGCAATAACAGATTTTCTAGCTAGTAGAACCCTAGAAGATTACGAGCCTTTGAACTTTGATTTCCCTAATGAAGATCTAATGTATGTGGCAACTACTGAAAAAGACGTTCCAAAAGATCGTCCTTGGAAATTGAACTTTGATGGAGCATCAAACGCTGTTGGTAACAGAATTGGGGCAGTCTTGAAATCCCCAAATGGAGATCATTATCCATTTACTTGCAAATTAGATTTTGATTGCACAAATAATATGGCAGAGTACGAAGCATGTATCATGGGGATCCGTGTGGCCAAAGAACGTAGAATGAAAGTGCTAAAGGTGTGTGGGAATTCTGCACTAGTGATCTATCAGCTCAAAGGTGAATGGGAAACAAGAGACTCCAAATTGATCAATTATTGAAAGCTAGTTCTGGAATTAATTGAGGATGTCGATGATATCACCTTCAGTTACCTCCCGCGAGATGAAAGCTAGATGTTTGACGCCCTGGCTACATTAGCTTCTATGATCAAAGTAAATAAACAAGGGGATGTGAAGCCTATTCAGATGAGTATTTACGAGGCTCCGGCTTATTGCTACAACATCAATGAAGAGGAAGAAACAGATGATCATCCTTAGTATCACGATATAATGCGATATGTAAAGAATCGTGAATACCCTTATCAAGCAACTGAGAATGATAAAAAGTCTTTGAGAAGACTGGCCAATAACTACGTCTTAGATAGGGAGATCCTATACAAAAGAAGAAAGGATCAGGTGCTATTAAGATGTGTGGATGCTGTTGAGGCTAAGAAAATCCTAAAAGAAGTCCATGAGGGTGTCTGCGGAGCACATGCTAATGGTTTCACAATGGCTAGGAAAATCATGAGATTTGAGTATTATTGGTCCACCATGGAAGGAGATTGCAACAATTATGCCAAGAAGTGCCATAAGTGCCAAATTTATGGGGACAAGATTCATGTGCCTCCTTCACCTCTTCATGTTATGACTTCTCCATGGTCTTTCTCTGCGTGGGGCATGGACGTCATTGGGCGAATCTCACCAAAAGCCTATAATGGGCATTGATTCATCTTTGTGGTCATCGATTACTTCACTAATTGGGTTGAGGCTACTTCATATGCCAATGTCACCAAGTCGGCGGTCAGCAAATTGTTAAAGAAAGAGATCATTTGATGATATGGAATGTCAAAAAGGATCATGTCGGACAATGTATTGAATTTGAACAACAGCACGATAGTAGAGGTCTGTAGTCAGTTCAAAATTAAACACCATAACTCATCACCATATCGCCCAAAAATGAATGGTTCAGTTTAGGAGGCCAACAAGAATACCAAGAAGATTGTGGGAAAGATGACTGAGACTTATAAAGATTGGCATGAGAAGTTTTCATTTACTCTTTATGCTTATCGAACGTCAGTTAGGACCTCCACCGGGTCAACTCCTTTCTCATTGGTCTATAGAATGGAGGTAGTGTTACCCATTGAAGTTGAAATTCCTTCCCTTCGAGTTTTGTCAGAGCTGAAGTTGGATGAAGCAGAATGGATCCAATCTCGATATGACCAATTGAACCTGATTGAAGAGAAAAGGCTGAAAACTATCATTCATGGTCAAATGTACTAGAAACGAATGATACGAGCTTACAACAAAAAGTTTTGCCCCTAGAGAATTCCATGAGGGGGACTTAGTATTGAAAAATATCCTACCCCTACAAAAGTATTTCAGAGGAAAATGGATGCCAAACTAGGAAGGACCTTACGTGGTAAAGAAGGCATTTTATGGAAGAGCGTTGATATTAACTGAAATGGATTGCAAGACTTTGCCTAATCCAGTGAATTCAGACGTAGTCAAGAAGTACTTCTCTTAAAATAAAAAAAGGAGAGGCCAAGGTGAAAACCCGCAAAGGGCGCTTTGAGACCAATGGGGTTTTGAAATGAAAACCCGTGAAAGGGTAATTCAAATTTTGATCAAATGTGGGGCATGCGGTAGTCTCGCTTTCTTCGAATTAACAAGAGGAGGTATGCTACATCTTGGGGCATCAACAAAATACGCTAGATCTCCTAAACACATGTTGAGCTCAAAATAGTCTTTAAGAAGTTCATACAGAGAAGCTCAGGCTGCAATAACTGGGGAACCTATTTTTTCCCCTCACCTATTTTGTATTCCAGCAATATTTGCTTTCTTTAATTAATCCATTCTTTTCAGATTCTGTTCCTGATAAATTTCAGTTTTGTCTATCATTATGATCCTTTTCAAGCATTTTGCATTTAAACAATGATTAATGGACTAATAATACTTTTACAAAAGGAGTTTTACATATTACCCTGTAAGCTTCTAAATAGTACAAGAACCTGAAACAAGACTATTAGTTAGAACTTACTAAGCCTAAGGGTTGGAAATATTTGAGAAAGAAGATTCTAAATTGCAACTATTTCTTTGGATTTTTTGTCAAAGATATCAGCTGAACAAAAAGACAGGATGTTACATTAGTAATACAACCTTGATGAACAACAAGAAACGACAACCCTAAGCATTAAAAAGGGACCTGATCATGATGGGAAAGTCTTAAAATTTATATAATGAATGATCGAGCCTAGATACTAACTATCACCACGATTGAGGCAAGCGCACCTGTCGAACAGTAGTATAGTTTAGTGGCAAGACTGGAATGTCAAACCCAAGGGAACCAAAAGTACTAATACTAACTTTCTTTTTATTATTTAGCCTAAGAATTAAGGGAATTGTTGTTTAATCTAAAATTAACTAACTACTAAGCTAAGGATGCTTAGACATAGAGAATGAATTGGGGAAAATACTTTTGGGAAAAACCAATTGATTAGGACAATACCCGAGGAAGGATCCACCTAAACTTCACTTGTTATTTAACTCTGAACCAGACGATTTATTCACTTGACTTGATCTGTAGGATCCCCTAATTTATATTAATACCTCTTTCGAAGCTACTAACCTCTAACTCTAGGTTGATTAATTGAAATCTCTTTCTAATTAAAACCCCTAGAATTGCATTAACTCGATCTATGGACTCCTATATTAGGTTTGACCATAATCTGGCAGATTTTCATCATCCTATTTCTAGGGTTGCGATCAACTCCGCTTAACTATACTAGATCTACTCTTAAACAGGGAATTTTGCTCCACTACCTAAGCACATCAATACTTGAATCAATATCCTGAAATATCAAAGCAAGAATTAAGAAAACATAATTAAGAACAAATCAAGTATTTATCATATAGTTCAGAAAACAATAACAATATTCGTCTTAGGTTTCATCCCTCTTAGGTATTTGAGAGGTTTAGTTCATAACATAAAAGAATACATCTCAGAAGAAAATATAAAACAAAACATAAGAAAAACCCTAAAACCCCCTGAAGGAAATTGAAGGGCAGATCCTTCGTCTTGAGTATGACTCCGGCTTCTTGAGATGAATCAACTGGCTTTCTTCGAGTGAATCCCACAATTCTGACCTCTCTGGCTTGGCTCCTAAGCCTACCTGGATGCGCCCTTGAAGGTTGGCCTCTAGGGTGTTTATATAGGCTTTTGGAATGTCTTTCTTTACCTCTAAGTACCCTATTCCAAATAAAATTAAAACAAGTCACGGCAGGGACACGCCCGTGTGAATCAAATCCAGGCCGTGGTCGAGTCTACTAAAGAGGCACGACCGTGTGGCTTGGGCCCAGGCCGTGTGCATTTCGTGCTTTGGCCAATTTTCTCCATTTTTGGCCCGTTTCTCGTTCTTTTCACTTTCCAATGCTGTTCTAAGTATAAAACATGAAATTAAAGGATTAGGAGCACCAAATTCCACAATTTAAGGAATAAATCATCCAAAAGTATGCTAAATGTGGGATTAAAATATGTATATATTACGGTTTATCAAATACCCCCACACTTAAGCATTTGCTTGTCCTCAAGCAAAATTCTCAACTCACAATTAAAATGAACTTCCTCAATTTATAACTTCTATCAATAATGTTTCGAAATAATCCATAGGTAATCATACATTGAGAATTCAACTAAAAGAACATCAAAGTTTCAAACAATCCAAGTTGAGCATTTTATCATGAAAACATAGGTATTCCCCCTCATCTAAGTAATCACCTTTGATTCAAAATATTACAGAGTTGACATCCTCACTAAGGATTCACTCAAATCACTCGAAGTGTTTAAGGGACAATAAATTTAAGCACTCAATATTCAGTATGAAATGTTATTGCCAATGGCTTGCATGAAAATCAAATTTCCGCCATTATAAATTGAGATGATACATTTATCAAAAGGTCTTTAAAAAGGGTTGTAACGTGGATTGGTTAGGGGGTGTGGCCACAGGCTAGAAGAGGAGGTTAAAATCAAGATCGAGTTGACAAATTACCTAACTAGAAAAAAATAGACTAATAATGAAAAATTACATTAATAAAACGAGCTTCTTCTAAACATGTGAGATTTACTGTTTAAGCTCATAAAAACATAAAACTAATAATGGATATACTTTCAACTTCTTTTTTTTAAGAACAAATCAAGTACAATAATAAAATTTAACAACTGAAATGGGAAACATAGTTAGGCAACTTCTCAAGTAAAATCTCAACAAAAAGGAGTTAATTCAATAGGAAAAATTCTTTATGAATCCAAAAGAATGAGTTTTAGGTTAACGTTAAGGTTAAATCAATGAATGGGTTGTTAGGATCAATGGGGTTTACTAAGGGTTAAATATGAAGGTAGGCCTTTTGGGAAGTAAGTGGGTTGAATCCTAGGTGTCTTTATCATCTCAGTATATCAAATCAAATGTAACACCCCTTACTCGAGACCATCGCCGGAATTAAGTAAGAGGCGTTACTAGACTTGACTACAAGTTCAAAACATGAAAATCTTAAAGCTGTCAAACTGCGTTGTGCCGACTAATTTGTCTATAACTCGGGTTACAGGACTCGAAATTTAGATCCGTATTCCTTGAAACTAGACTCATATAACTACTCACCATAATTTTTCCAGAATTTTTCATGTGGCCAATTGTTACAGTTTATTCATCAAAGTTACCCTTATTACAGTGTCTGAAAATTCTGACCTGTCTCTACATAAATACAGTTATCTCTTTGAACAAATTTCATATACTGTTATAGTTTATTCCAATGAAAACTAGACTCAATAAGGGTTTTACACATATAAACCATGCTTCCTAATTATTTTTGTACGATTTATGACAATTTTTCTAAAACAGAACAGTGACTCACGAATTCATTCAGAGCGGGTCTCACTAGAACTAAATTATCTCATAATGTATAAGTCTTTTGCCTATTCTGTTTCTTTCATGTAAAAATAGACACAATAAGGTTTAATTCCATGTCTCATTCACCTTTTAATTCAATATACCCTATTTTTGGTGATTTTTCTAACTCATATCACTGCTGTTACTACAAGTTGTTTTGTCGCCATTTATGAAGGACTAGCTTCTAACCAAACCTACCTACATTCCTAATTCAAGGATTCATTCCGTATATATATATATATATACATTTCCTTAACAAAATGATTAAACTTTGATTTAGAAAGCATAAACCTTGCCATCAAGAACCAACATACACATCAACAACACCACAACGTACTTAATTAGAAATTTTGCCATATTCGCATGGCCATTCTTTTAGGGTTTACAAGTGAACCGTAAAACTTCCTCAAACAAATCCAAGCCTATCCTATACATGCCTTCGCTTAAAACCAACCCAAAATGAAGGAGTACCCCAAAAAGGTAGGTTGATAGTGTGAGCGACTTTCCAACGATCCCGGTGAGCTTGTGGCTTGCTCCTAATCTATAAAACAGAGGAAACATCTCACACGAGTAAGCGTACTAGCTTAGTAAGTCCCAATTCATTTAAAATTAGAACATTTAATTATTTATGAAGATAAAACAATCCACATATGGCATACTACATAAACAACTAAGTAAATAGTTTACACATGGTCAAGTTTAATAATTCGAGGACCCACTTTCATAGCAGTTATTCATGCAAATCAATTGTCCCATAGTAGCATGTTCTAAGTTCAACTTCCGTCAAATTACATTCATCAATGACCACTTAGCACAAGTAATATTTAACATAACATACCTCACATACTTACCCGAACCATTTTCTTGACAATTTAGTTCTAAATTGTCTTGACAAGGATTAAACTCCTCTTAGGCAAATTTCATCACCGGCATCAAGCCTGCTAGGCGTAAAGCCCGATAGATAACACCGGCACGAGGCCTGCTAGGCATAAAAGCCCGATAAATAACACCGGCACGAGGCCTGCTAGGCATAAAAGCCCAATAGATAACACCGGCACGAAGCCTGCTAGGCATAAAAGCCCGAATGTCAATATATCTTTACATGCTTTTCACATGTTTACTATGCATATCGAATCATATACCTTTATTACCATTGCATTTAATAAATTTGAAATCAATCAAATCCATCACTATCACAAGCGACCAACTCATGGTTTTATACCAAGCTTATACAATTTATATCATTCACTAAATATATAAAGGATCTTTAGATATAAAGTAGCTCAAAAACTTACTCATCCACCTTGCATTAGTCCTAACAATTGCCATCATATTCTCAACATGAATCATCAACCCACATGTAAATATACATTCGGCCATGATGCATTTGAATACTAACATTCATTAATTTTTAAAAATCAAGATAATCATAATTTACTCTTTGGCATAATTTAACCAAGGGACTTACCTCGGTTGTCGATAAGCCGTGCAAATCGGCTACTCGATAATCTTTGTTTTTCCTCGATCTTGCTCTTTCTCTTTTTGTTCCCGATCTAATTTGATTCAATTTTAACCAATTACTACACTTCCATTCAATTCAAGAGCAAAGTCATAAAATACATAATTTCAAGACATAACAATGTGCATTCGGCATACATCCCCTACTTTGTTCAAGTGCATTCAATTTATTAGGGAACACTTTGGCGATAATTTCCTTGATGCGTTTTAACTTACAACTTACCTTCTCATCTAGCCGTACCTTAACTTTATATAATTACACATATATAATCAAACACATTAGCTCAAATTCATTTTCTATTATGGCCGAATGTACTACTTCCATACCCTTGCATTTTTCTTCAACATACAACCAAGAAACAAGCTAATAACCACATCTAATTCAAGTATTCAACTAATCTAATTTCCTATTGAACACCACAATAAAAATTTCAAACCATTTGGGTTACTTCTACATGGCCGAATGGCCCTTAGGTGCTTAGGATTCTCTATAACTCTTCCATTCATCAAATTTACCCCCCTTGCACTAGTTTACTTCAATTAATCAAGTTTTAACTTAGTTCACCCCATAACTTAAACATCACATATAACAATCTTATATGGTAACTTCATCATAAGGAAATGGCCGAACATCAAGATACAAGAAGAATTTATTTTCATGAATGTCCAACCCAATATTCGGCCAAACATGAAGGTATCTTCAAGCCAAAAATCGACAAAGCTTTCTTACAAGTTCAAGCTAGTTCTTCTCTTACCATTTAAGTTTATTTTCAGCTCAAATCATAAACCCCCCCATGGCCGAACTTCATCATGCATGGCATTTCAAATCTCTACTTGATTTTTCAATGTTGATCAAGGAAATCAACCTATTTCAAAGAAGGATTGTTAAACTAGAGTTTGAAATATCACCTTGCTCAACACATGCAATGCCGATTGAAGAAGAGGAATTTCTTCTTCTCTTGATGATAGCTTCGGGTGGGTGAGGAGGAAGAAGAAAGATGAAAATGATTTTTATTTTTTTTCTTTTTGTTTAAAACTATCTACACATTATTATTTATTTAGCATGCTTATGACAATCTAATACTTTAAAATAGAAAATGCATAGAAAGCATCTTAGTCTTGCATGCTTGCCGTCCACCTTATTCTTATGGGGGATTTGACATGCAAATCCCCATGTTTTATGGGCAATTCACTTAGCTCCCTTTTTATTAATGCCCACTACATTAATCCTTCTTGCAATTTAAGCCTTCTTAGCAAATTAAGCACTTAGATAGCTAAAATTTTCTACGAAATTTTTACACTCACTAAAAACACACATAATAAACACAAAACATAATATTTTAATATCCCACAGGCTCGGATTCGTGGTCCCGAAACCACCGTTCCGATTAGGGTCAAAATTGGTCTGTTACAACTCTCCCCCCCTTTAAGGATTTTCGTCCCCGAAAATCTTACCGTTAAAAAGGTTCGGATATTGTTGCTTCATTGACTCTTCAGGCTCCCACGTAGCCTCTTCAATTCCGTGACGGTTCCATAGAATCTTTACTAATGGAATTCTTTTATTTCTTAACTCTTTGGTTTCCCGAGCTAAGATACGGATCGGTTCCTCTTCATAGGTCAAATCAGATCGAATTACAATCTCTGACGGGGTGATCACATGGGACGGATCCGATCTGTATTTACGAAGCATCGAAACATGAAATACATTGTGTATCTTGTCTAACTCGGAGGGCAATCTTAATCTATAAGCAACCGGTCCAATACGTTCAATAACTTCGTACGGTCCGATAAACCTCGGACTCAACTTGCCTTTCTGACCGAATCGGAGTATTTTCTTCCACGGAGAAACTTTTAAGAACACCCGATCTCCGACCTGAAATTCAATGTCTTTACGTTTTAAGTCGGCATAGGACTTTTGACGATCCGAAGCAGCTTTCAAATTACTTCTAATTACCACCACCTTTTGTTCAGTTTCCTTAATCCAATCAACCCCGTGTATCTTATTCTCACTGAGCTCAGTCCAATACAATGGAGTGCGACATTTTCGACCATACAAGGCTTCATACGGTGCCATTTTTATGCTAGATTGAAAGCTATTATTGTAAGCAAACTCAATCAGGGGTAGGTATCGTTCCCACGTACCTTCGAACTCGAGAACGCAACACCTCAACATGTCCTCAAGTATTAAGATGGTCCGCTCAGACTGACCGTCTGTTTGCGGATGAAAGGCTGTACTAAAATGAAGTTTAGTACCCAATGCCTCTTGCAACTTCTTCCAGAATCGCGAGGTAAATCTTGGATCTCTATCTGAAACAATGGAACTCGGTACACCGTGCAATCTTACAATCTGCGACACATACAATTCGGCGAGTTTGTCAAGTGAATAGTCGGTACGTACCGGCACAAAATGAGCTGATTTAGTCAATCTATCAACGATAACCCAAACGGCATCTTTCTTACTCGGTGTCATAGGAAGACCGGATACAAAATCCATAGTAATTCTATCCCATTTCCATTCGGGTATCATAATCGGCTGAAGTAATCCGGAGGGTACCTGATGCTCAGCTTTCACTTGTTGACAGATTAAGCACTTGGAGACAAACTCAGATATGTCCCGTTTCATGTCGGGCCACCAATAAAACTGCTTCAAATCGTTATACATTTTTGTGCTACCCGGGTGTATCGACATTCGGCCATTATGGGCCTCACTCAGAATCATCTGTATCAAATCTGAGTTCATTGGAACACACAATCGATTTTTATACTTCAAACAGTCATTTGCATCTATCTGGAAGTCTGATTCTGTAGCGTTCTCACACTGAACCCGAATAGCTACTAACTTTTCGTCAACTTTCTGTGCCTCGCAAATTTGCTGAATAAACATCGGTCTTGTTTGTAGCTCGGCTATGATCGAACCATCCTCAGACATCGTCATCCGTGTGTTTAATACACGCAGAGCAAATAATGATTTTCGACTCAACGCATCCGCCACCACATTAGCCTTCCCCGGATGGTAGTCAATCACTAATTCGTAGTCTTTCAGCAATTCTAACCATCGGCGTTGTCTCAAATTTAGATCTTTCTGAGTCATTAAATATTTCAGACTTTTGTGATCTGAATAAACATGACATTTTTCGCCGAATAAATAGTGACGCCAAATTTTTAATGCAAACACAATGGCTGCTAACTCCAGATCGTGAGTTGGATAATTCTTTTCATGTGGCTTCAATTGTCTTGAAGCGTAGGCTATGACCTTGCCTTCTTGCATTAGAACACAACCCAACCCACTTAAAGACGCATCACTAAAAATAGTAAATTCTTTACCCGATTCAGGCTGAGCTAACACTGGAGCCTCGGTTAAAAGGGCTTTCAACTGCTCGAAACTCTTCTGGCATTTTTCTGACCACTCATATTTGACATCCTTCTGTAGTAGTCTCGTCAAAGGTGCAGCTATCACGGAAAAACCTTTTACAAATCGTCTATAATATCCCGCGAGGCCTAGGAAGCTTCGGATTTCAGAAACATTCTTTGGTGGTTTCCACTCGAGTATGGCTGCTATTTTGTTTGGATCCACCCGAATTCCTGACACCGAAACCACATGACCCAAGAAGCTGACTTCGTTCAACCAAAACTCACACTTACTGAATTTTGCATATAAACGATGATCTCTCAAGGTTTGTAGTACTTCTCTCAAGTGCTCAACGTGTTCCGCTTCACTTTTGGAGTAGACCAATATATCATCGATAAACACTACTACAAACCGATCCAAAAACCGTCGGAAGACCCGGTTCATTAGATCCATAAAAACGGCAGGTGCATTGGTAAGCCCAAAAGGCATAACCAAAAACTCATAGTGCCCGTACCTCGTTCGAAATGCCGTCTTGGGCACATCGGAATCTCTGACTCGTAATTGGTAATAGCCCGATCTCAAATCTATTTTCGAAAACACTGAAGCTCCCTTCAACTGATCAAATAAATCATCAATCCGAGGTAACGGGTATTTATTCTTTATGGTCACCTTATTTAGTTGCCGGTAGTCGATACACATTCGCATTGTCCCATCTTTCTTTTTCACAAACAAGACTGGTGCTCCCCACGGAGAAAAACTCGGTCGTGCGAAACCCCTCTCTGTCAATTCTTGCAACTGCGCTTTCAATTCTTTTAATTCAGTAGGCGCCATTCGGTACGGAGCCATCGAAATTGGGGTCGCATCCGGCACTAATTCAATGCCGAACTCAATCTCTCGTACTGGGGGTAAGCCCGGTAGTTCTTCAGGAAACACATCGGTGTATTCACATACAACTGGTACCGATTCCATTAGTTTCTCGGACAATTTATTATCCAGTACATAAGCCAAATAGGCCTCACACCCCTTTCTCACATACTTTTGGGCTACCATTGAGGATATCACTGTAGGCAACTCATTTACATCACCGGATTTTATTCTGATTGTCTCACCGTTTCGGCATTTCAAGTTAATAAGCTTTCTTTTGCAGTCCACCACTGCCTCATGTGAAGTTAACCAATCCATACCCAAGATTATGTCAAATTCATCGAAGGGCAACAACATTAAGTCAGCTGGAAAGCAATAGTCTCGTACCATCAACGGGCAACCCCTACACACTTTATCTACAAGCACACATCTACCCAAAGGGTTGGACACACGAATTACGAACTCGGTAGACTCAACTAGCAGAGTCTTACCAAATTTTAAAGTTTCACACACATAAGAATGGGTCGAACCAGGATCAATCAGTGCAATTACAGTAATATCAAAAAGAGTGAAAGTACCAGTGATGATGTCGGGGGAGGAAGCATCCTCTCTAGCTCGCGCAGCATATGCCCTAGCCGGAGCTTTAGCCTCAGACCGACCTGTAGCATTCGTCGTTCCTTTCTGGCTACCACCTACATTGCCTGAATGTCTGGGTGGTCTGCCTCGCATTGGCACGTTGCTCGGTGTAGTACTCTGAACTGCATTCTGCTCAGCTAATTTCGGACACTCTCTGATAAAATGACCTGACGATCCACACTTATAGCAAGTCCGATCATGGAATCTACAACTCCCTGAGTGCCATTTCCCACAATGCTTGCATTCAACTCTAGTTTGTGGAATGTTACCAACACTGGCTATCGAGGTAGCTCGGGAGCTCATAGGAGGTCGATCCCGTCTAGGCGGATCTGTAGTAGTTTTCTGTCGGCTGTAGTCATCTCTGGGCTTCTTGCTCGTGGGATGGAAGACTTTGCCCGAAGACCTCTTTCGGATATCTCTGGCTTCGGTATCGGCCTTTCTTTTCTCCTTCCCGAGCTCTTCAGCTTTGCAAGCTCTCTCAACTAAAGTTACAAATTCTTGGATTTCAAGAACGCCCACAAACATCTTTATATCTTCATTTATGCCGTCTTCGAATCTTTTACACATAAGGGCTTCAGTAGAGACACACTCTCTAGCATAACGGCTGAGCCTGACAAATTTTCTTTCATACTCCGTTACAGTCATTCGTCCTTGTTTCAGCTCAAGGAACTCTTTTCGTTTTTGATCAATAAACCTTTGGCTAATATACTTCTTGCGGAATTCAGTTTGGAAGAAATCCCATGTCACTTTTTCTTTCGGAACCACTGATACTAGTGTATTCCACCAGTGATATGCAGTGTCCCCTAGTAAGGATATAGTACATTTCAAGCATTCATCCGGAGTACAAGACAGCTCACCAAGTACCCGAATAGTGTTATCGAGCCACATTTCGGCTCTCTCAGCATCATCATCGTCATTGGCTTTAAATTCTTCGGCCCCATATTTTCGAATTTTGTCAACTGGGGGCCTACTAGATCTCATTGGATCTATTACTGGGGGAGCTAGGGGATCCGGAGTTGGATTATTCGGGGGTGGAGGTTGGGGCATATTCGGGTTATTCTGAATAAATTGGGCAAACCAATCATTCATCATCCGATAAAAGGCTTGCTTTGTCTCTCCTTCGTGGCTACCCGAAACAGGTCGAGAGTCTATCGGTGCTGATCCATGGGTACGGTCAGGCGCCACGCTCTCCACATCATCAGCCACAGCTCTTTCTGGTTCGGAATCCATTTACTATACAAACAAAAATTCAGGTTGTCAGAAGTCACCACACTATCAACATATAACCACAGGCATGTATAGCTAGACTCACACGCGCCACGGTAGTCCTAGAATCGACTAAACCGTAAGCTCTGATACCAATCAAATGTAACACCCCTTACTCGAGACCATCGCCGGAATTAAGTAAGAGGCGTTACTAGACTTGACTACAAGTTCAAAACATGAAAATCTTAAAGCTGTCAAACTGCGTTGTGCCGACTAATTTGTCTATAACTCGGGTTACAGGACTCGAAATTTAGATCCGTAAATTTTCCTTGAAACTAGACTCATATAACTACTCACCATAATTTTTCCAGAATTTTTCATGTGGCAAATTGGTACAGTTTATTCATCAAAGTTACCCTTATTACAGTGTCTGAAAATTCTGACCTGTCTCTACATAAATACAGTTATCTCTTTGCACAAATTTCATATACTGTTATAGTTTATTCCAATGAAAACTAGACTCAATAAGGGTTTTACACATATAAACCATGCTTCCTAATTATTTTTGTACGATTTATGACAATTTTTCTAAAACAGAACAGTGACTCACGAATTCATTCAGAGCGGGTCTCACTAGAACTAAATTATCTCATAATGTATAAGTCTTTTGCCTATTCTGTTTCTTTCATGTAAAAATAGACACAATAAGGTTTAATTCCATGTCTCATTCACCTTTTAATTCAATATACCCTATTTTTGGTGATTTTTCTAACTCATATCACTGCTGTTACTACAAGTTGTTTTGTCGCCATTTATGAAGGACTAGCTTCTAACCAAACCTACCTACATTCCTAATTCAAGGATTCATTCCGTATATATATATATATATATATATATATACATTTCCTTAACAAAATGATTAAACTTTGATTTAGAAAGCATAAACCTTGCCATCAAGAACCAACATACACATCAACAACACCACAACGTACTTAATTAGAAATTTAGCCATATTCGCATGGCCATTCTTTTAGGGTTTACAAGTGAACCGTAAAACTTCCTCAAACAAATCCAAGCCTATCCTATACATGCCTTCGCTTAAAACCAACCCAAAATGAAGGAGTACCCCAAAAAGGTAGGTTGATAGTGTGAGCGACTTTCCAACGATCCCGGTGAGCTTGTGGCTTGCTCCTAATCTATAAAACAGAGGAAACATCTCACACGAGTAAGCGTACTAGCTTAGTAAGTCCCAATTCATTTAAAATTAGAACATTTAATTATTTATGAAGATAAAACAATCCACATATGGCATACTACATAAACAACTAAGTAAATAGTTTACACATGGTCAAGTTTAATAATTCGAGGACCCACTTTCATAGCAGTTATTCATGCAAATCAATTGTCCCATAGTAGCATGTTCTAAGTTCAACTTCCGTCAAATTACATTCATCAATGACCACTTAGCACAAGTAATATTTAACATAACATACCTCACAAACTTACCCGAACCATTTTCTTGACAATTTAGTTCTAAATTGTCTTGACAAGGATTAAACTCCTCTTAGGCAAATTTCATCACCGGCATCAAGCCTGCTAGGCGTAAAGCCCGATAGATAACACCGGCACGAGGCCTGCTAGGCATAAAAGCCCGATAAATAACACCGGCACGAGGCCTGCTAGGCATAAAAGCCCGATAGATAACACCGGCACGAAGCCTGCTAGGCATAAAAGCCCGAATGTCAATATATCTTTACATGCTTTTCACATGTTTACTATGCATATCGAATCATATACCTTTATTACCATTGCATTTAATAAATTTGAAATCAATCAAATCCATCACTATCACAAGCGACCAACTCATGGTTTTATACCAAGCTTATACAATTTATATCATTCACTAAATATATAAAGGATCTTTAGATATAAAGTAGCTCAAAAACTTACTCATCCACCTTGCATTAGTCCCAACAATTGCCATCATATTCTCAACATGAATCATCAACCCACATGTAAATATACATTCGGCCATGATGCATTTGAATACTAACATTCATTAATTTTTAAAAATCAAGATAATCATAATTTACTCTTTGGCATAATTTAACCAAGGGACTTACATCGGTTGTCGATAAGCCGTGCAAATCGGCTACTCGATAATCTTTGTTTTTCCTCGATCTTGCTCTTTCTCTTTTTGTTCCCGATCTAATTTGATTCAATTTTAACCAATTACTACACTTCCATTCAATTCAAGAGCAAAGTCATAAAATACATAATTTCAAGACATAACAATGTGCATTCGGCATACATCCCCTACTTTGTTCAAGTGCATTCAATTTATTAGGGAACACTTTGGCGATAATTTCCTTGATGCGTTTTAACTTACAACTTACCTTCTCATCTAGCCGTACCTTGACTTTATATAATTACACATATATAATCAAACACATTAGCTCAAATTCATTTTCTATTATGGCCGAATGTACTACTTCCATACCCTTGCATTTTTCTTCAACATACAACCAAGAAACAAGCTAATAACCACATCTAATTCAAGTATTCAACTAATCTAATTTCCTATTGAACACCACAATAAAAATTTCAAACCATTTGGGTTACTTCTACATGGCCGAATGGCCCTTAGGTGCTTAGGATTCTCTATAACTCTTCCATTCATCAAATTTACCCCCCTTGCACTAGTTTACTTCAATTAATCAAGTTTTAACTTAGTTCACCCCATAACTTAAACATCACATATAACAATCTTATATGGTAACTTCATCATAAGGAAATGGCCGAACATCAAGATACAAGAAGAATTTATTTTCATGAATGTCCAACCCAATATTCGGCCAAACATGAAGGTATCTTCAAGCCAAAAATCGACAAAGCTTTCTTACAAGTTCAAGCTAGTTCTTCTCTTACCATTTAAGTTTATTTTCAGCTCAAATCATAAACCCCCCCCCATGGCCGAACTTCATCATGCATGGCATTTCAAATCTCTACTTGATTTTTCAATGTTGATCAAGGAAATCAACCTATTTCAAAGAAGGATTGTTAAACTAGAGTTTGAAATATCACCTTGCTCAACACATGCAATGCCGATTGAAGAAGAGGAATTTCTTCTTCTCTTGATGATAGCTTCGGGTGGGTGAGGAGGAAGAAGAAAGATGAAAATGATTTTTATTTTTTTCTTTTGTTTAAAACTATCTACACATTATTATTTATTTAGCATGCTTATGACAATCTAATACTTTAAAATAGAAAATGCATAGAAAGCATCTTAGTCTTGCATGCTTGCCGTCCACCTTATTCTTATGGGGGATTTGACATGCAAATCCCCATGTTTTATGGGCAATTCACTTAGCTCCCTTTTTATTAATGCCCACTACATTAATCCTTCTTGCAATTTAAGCCTTCTTAGCAAATTAAGCACTTAGATAGCTAAAATTTTCTACGAAATTTTTACACTCACTAAAAACACACATAATAAACACAAAACATAATATTTTAATATCCCACAGGCTCGGATTCGTGGTCCCGAAACCACCGTTCCGATTAGGGTCAAAATTGGTCTGTTACATCAAAAGTGTGGTCTCGACATGTATAATCAAAGCAAGTTCTAGAATAACAGATCAATATTGACTCACTCAAAGCAACAATAAAAGTGAGCACGAAAGAATGTATGCTCTAAAGGCTCAAGATCTCACAGAAATTATTGGCTTTTGTTGTCAACCCTGTGAACTTCAAATTTCGAGATAATACCTAAACTTGGGGAAACAACCTAACAAATTTTTAATTTTCAAAAATCAACTCATCATGCTTGATTCTCTAAAGCATTCAAGTTTAAACAATCAATCCATAACTGCCTATGTTTTAATTCAAGACATATCAATAAAAATCATAAGTCAATCAGAATTTATTCTAATGGTGGTATGAGAAAAGAAAAAACAAAAATTTAGGGATTTGAGAATAATGTAAAAAGTTTTCTTAATAAAATTCACCCCCCACACTTAAGACTTACATTGTCCTCAATGTACAAAGATAGATAATGATTAGTAAGAAAGTCATAAAAGAGGGAGAGAGGTGAAACTTCCTGAATTATGGATGAAATCCTTAGAGGATGATCAATGGTGAACATGATAACTAGGCATAGGTGAAGGTGGTGGGGAATACTCCGATGGTGTGTTCGTTTCTTGAGCGGCACCTTGAACCTTTTTAAACTGCAAAGTCATTAGTAAAGTTTTTAGGGAGTTCTTATTTAATGGACGTTTGTTATAGTTACTCGAGAGTTAAACAGCCAGAGATATAAGAAATCAAATTATACTTCAAAATTTAAAGAGTTTAATAATAAAGGAAAATAAAATAAAACAAATAATAAAATAATAAAATAAAAATAAGAATAAGAATAAAAATAAAAATAAAAATAAAGAAAATAAAAGGACTCAAAGGTCCTCATCATCGGAGTGATCTCGAGGTGGTGATGGTGGCGGTGATATGTGGAAAAGTTGATAATATCGACCACGACCACCTCACACGAACGTGTGGATTTATTGCAGCCCGTGTTCTTTAGGCAGTTTTGACCATGGCTGCGTCGTACAGCCGTGGCGTTTAGTCGGAACCCGTGTCTTGTGGAAAATTTTCATCCTGTTTCTGCACAATCTCCGCCACGCCCATGTACCTATTCATGGTGTCCACATAGCCACGGCCACGCCCGTGTGCAAGGCCGTGTGGTAGGGAAACCTGCACTTTATTAAATTGGTTAGTTTGTAGTTAAGTGCTAAAATTCGAAAATATGGCATTAGTAAAGTTAGTGCTCGGGTTGCCTCCCGAGAAGCACTTGTTTAAAGTCTTAAGCTAGACTTTACCTCTCATTCGTATAATCATGGTGGTTTGAGGAGGTGAAAATCCTTTCTCATGCTATCAATTCGGTTGTCGATATATAGTTTAAGTCGAGTGGTGTTTACTTTAAAAGTGCCGAATTTAGGATTAGTTACCTCGACTGTTCCGTATGGGCAGACATTGAGTACCTTAAAAGGGATTCCTTCTTTTGTATTAAGGTCGAGAGGAGATATTCGAGAGTCTGTCTTATCTAACAATACTTGATCTCCGATCTTAAATTTATTTGTCCCACGAAATGGCGTTGGGTCTACTTCGTGTATTCCTAATTTCTCATTGAAATGTGTCTTCCACTCGTCTAATTCATCGATCTGAAGCCGTCGTTCCTCGTGAGTTATTTCTTTGTTGTCATGAGGTATATGATCTGGCTTAGTTGTGTAGTTCCGTGGTTCTTCTTGAAAAGAAGGTTTAACCGAATGGTCATTAATAAAATTAATTCTCTCACCTTGATTAATAAAATTAATTATCTCACCTTGATTACTTGATGTCCTAGACGAGTCAAGAGCCTGAAGACTGATTGATTCGTCACCTACACGAAGTATGAGTTCTCCTGTACCAATATCAATTTTAGTTCTAGCAGTTTCTAAAAAGGGTGTTCCTAAAATTAAGGGGATACTATTGTCCTCATCCATGTCTAAAACGACAAAGTCTACCGGGAATATGAATTTGTCAATTTTGACTAGTACATCTTCAATTATACCCCTAGGAATTCGAATAGTTTTATCAACTAATTGAATGCTCATCCTAGTTTGTTTAGGTTTCCCTAGACCTAGTTGTTTAAACATTTTATAAGGCATAACATTTATGCTTGCCCCTAAATCAGCTAAAGCATTATCAACAGATAAACTACCAATTAAGCATGGAATTGTAAAACTCCCTGGATCTTTTAATTTTCGTGGAAGTTTATTTTGTAGAATTGCTGAGCACACTGCATTTAGTTCCACATGCGACTCCTCGTCTAACTTCCGCTTGTTTGTCAAAAGCTCTTTTAAAAATTTCCTTGAATCTGGCATCTGCAAAAGAGCTTCAAGAAACAGTAAGTTAATATGTAATTTCTTTAATTACCGGTTTTGGCTTATCATGACTTACTTCAACCTTACCTTCCAATACCACATTCTCTTGCCTTAATTTGGACTTATCTAACCCTTCACTAACATAAGCTGTTATGGCTTGAAGTTGCTCCTTCGGGTTAGTTTCAGTGTTGCTTGGCAAGCTGCCTTGTGGTCATTCAGAGATCAGCTTAGCAAGTTTCCCTAATTGGTTCTCGATCCCTTGAATCTATGTTTGTTGATTTTTAAGTGTTGTCTCGGTATTTTGGAAAGCCGCAATGAATTTTGTCAGCATCTCTTCAAGGTTTGGCTTCTTTTCCTGTGGGAAGGGCTGCTGTTGAAAACCTGGAGGGAGTTGTTGTCTTTGATTTCCTTGACCAACCCACGAGAAATTGGGGTGGTTCCTCCAACCTAGATTGTAAGTGTTACTATAAGGATTATTTTGAGGTCTAGAATTATTACCCATATAGTGAACTTGCTCGTTTTCAGCGCTCGAGTTGTAAGGTGGATATTCTGTAGTGCTCATCCCTTCTCCATTCATCTCGCACTGCATAGCTGGATGTACCTACGAAGAACCACATTAACCATCAATCTTTTTATTTAACATTTCTACCTGATTTGATAGCATGGTTACTGCGTCGAGGTTGAAAACACTGGTGGCTTTTGTTGGCCTTGTCCTCGTGACTTGCCACTGGTAGTTATTCAGTGACATTTCTTCTATAAATTCGTAGGCAGCCTCAGGTGTTTTATTATTCAAGGTTCCGCCAGCAGCTGAATCAATCAGCTGCTTGGTTGAGGGGTTTACACCGTTATAAAAGGTTTGGACTTGTAGCCACAAGGGTAATCCATTGTGTGGGCACTTTCTCAATAGACCTTTGTATCTCTCCCATGCATCGTAAAGTGTCTCTAAATCCATCTACACAAAAGAAGAGATATCATTCCTCAACTTGGCCATTTTAGCCGGTGGAAAATATTTCAATAAAATTTTTTCGGTCATTTGTTCCCATGTAGTGATTGATCCTAGTAGAAGAGAATTCAACCACTGTTTAGCTTTATTTCTCAAAGAAAAGGGAAACAAATGAAGACGAATGGCATCATCAGAAACACCATTTATTTTGAAAGTATCGCAAAATTCTAGGAAATTCGCCAAGTGATTATTTGGATCTTCATCATGCAAACCATCAAACTGAACAAATTGCTATATCATCTGAATTGTGTTAGGTTTCAGTTCAAAATTATTTGCAGTAATAGCAGGTCTAACAATACTTGACTCAGTTCCTGTTAAATTAGGTTTAGCATAATCATACATAGTTCGAGGAGCATGATTTTCGGTAGTATTAATTTCTCAGCCATCTCTTCGGTAGTATTAATTTCATTTTCTTGCTCTTCTTGTATGTATTGTAGGCTTCTCCTTATTTCTCTTCGGTTTCTACAAACTGTGCTTTCAATTTTACTATCGTAAAATAAAGGTCCTGAAGGGTTTCTTCTAGTCATAAATTAGAATACCTGCTAAAAGCAAAGAAGAAAATTTAGAAAAGTAAAAATAAAATTTAATTGCAAAAATAAAATATGGCTAAAGTAATAAAAATTGAGCGTTCTTAATATTTTAGTTCCCCGGCAACGGCGCCAAAAACTTGATCATAATGGGAAAGTCTTAAAATTTATATAATGAATGATCGAGCCTAGAAACTAACTATCACCACGATTGAGGGAAGCGCACCTATCGAACAGTAGTATAGTTTATTGGCAAGACCGGAATGTCGAACCCAAGGGAACCAAAAGTACTAATACTAACTTTCTTTTTATTATTTAGCCTAAGAATTAAGGGAATTGTTGTTTAATCTAAAATTAACTAACTACTAAGCTAAGGATGCTAAGACATAGAGAATGAATTGGGAAAAATACTTTTGGGAAAAACCAATTGATTAGGACAATACCCGAGGAAGAACCCACCTAGACTTCACTTGTTATTTAACTCTGAACTAGACGATTTATTCACTTGACTTGATCTGTAGGATTCCTTAATTTATACTAATACCTCTTTCGAGGCTACTAACATCTAACCCTAGGTTGATTAATTGAAATCTCTTTCTAATTAAAACCCCTAAAATTGCATTAACTCGATCTATGGACTCCCATATTAGGTTTGACCCTAATCCGATAGATTTTCGTCATCCTATTTCTAGGGTTGCGATCAACTCTGCTTAACTATGCAAGATCTACTCTTAAACAGGGACTTTTGCTCCACTGCCTAAGCACATCAAATATCAAAGCAAGAATTAAGAACACATAATTAAGAACAAATCAAGTATTTATCATATAGTTCAGAAAACAATAACAAGATTCATCTTAGGTTTCATCCCCCTCAGGTATTTGAGGGGTTTAGTTCATAACATAAAAGAATACATCTCAGAAGAAGATATAAAACAAAACATAAGAAAAACCCTAAAACCCCCTGAAAGAAATTGAAGGGAAGATCCTTCGTCTTGAGTATGACTCCGGCTTCTTGAGATGAATCAACTGGCTTTCTTCAAGTTAATCCTACAATTCTGACCTCTCTGGCTTGGCTCCTAAGCCTACCTGGACGCGCCCTTGAAGGTTGGCCTCTAGGGTATTTATATAAGCTTTTGGAATGTCTTTCTTTACCTCTAAATACCCTATTCCGAATAGAATTAAAATAGGTCACGGCAGGGACATGCCCGTGTGAATCGAATCTAGGCCGTGGTCGGGTCTACTAAAGAGGCACAGTCGTGTGGCTTGGGCCCAGGCCGTGTGCATTTCGTGCTTTGGCCAATTTTCTCTATTTTTGGCCCGTTTCTCGTTCTTTTCCCCTTCCGATGCTCTTCTAAGTATAAAACATGAAATTAAAGGATTAGGAGCACCAAATTCCACAATTCAGGGAATAAATCATCTAAAAGTATGCTAAATGTGGGATTAAAATATGTATATATTACGGTTTATCAGGACCATTCTCATGTCATTCTGCATTCATGCAAATATCATCCATAACACATCTAGTTAGGAGCATTCGATTCATTTTGATCATTGCGTCCTAATCATTTGGCATAAGCATTGGCCTATGACATCGATTCTACAGGTTATGTCCCTCAGAGGACGATGTAGCGATGTCAGTGAATCCACAAATCTCATTTCCCTGAAGTAGTAGTGGAGCGGATTGAAGTCGTAGATCTTATCTCCCTGAAGTTGCAGTGGAGCAGATTGAAGCCACCAGCCTTATCTCCCTGAAGTTGCAGGTGCAGGATAAAAATACACAAATCTTATCTCTCTGATATTGCAGTAGAGCAGATTAAAACTATAAATCTTATCTCCCTGAAGTTGTAGTGGAGCAGGTTGAAGTTACAAGTCTTATCTCTCTGAAGTTACAGTGGAGCAGAATGAAGATAGTGGATATTATTTCCCTGAAGTTGCAGTGGAACAGATCAAAGCTACGAGTTAAAAGTCCTATGCCTCTGAAGTTATAGTAGGTCAGATCAAATTTACCATGTTGCAGCAAAGCAGATGGAAGCTACAAGTCTTATCTCATTGAAGTTGCAGTGGGTTAGAATGAGGCTACTTGAAGAAGATAAGTACCAAGAAGTCAAGATTCAGCAAGAGCAGGCAAAATTGGTCCTTTTAAAGTCTTTGCTCTATTCTTTTTGCACGACAAAAAGCAAAGAGGGGCAGCTATCAGGCCCAATTTTGGCCCGGGCCCAAAAAAACCCAAACCAATAAAATTCCAAAGTTTAATTTATAAATAAACAGCCCAATACAACCCAACTACCAGCCCAAACCCCATTACAGACCCAATAAAAAAAAACCCTAAAGCCCAAATCAGCCCAAAACTTAAAACAAAACAAAAAAACCCTAGGTCAGCCCCAGCCGCCGCCCCCGCCACCAATACACGCCAGCCTCCTTACGTGTGCTACCGTACGGCCTCCGTACCTGCAAATGAGACAAAAACACAACAGCACAGAGAAAAAAACAAGAACAAATATTATATTTTTTTTATTTTTTAATTTTGGCTATAAAGCCATGTATTTTTTAGATAGAAAAGAGATTATTCCCCAGAGATTTTCAAATACAAACATAGAATATATCGAATACAAGCAACAAAATCAAAAGAAAATCGCAAACTAGAAAGTCTAAAGGTGGTTCCTTTTGCATTACTTTTTATTTTTTTTTCTATCTTTTTATTGGTTTGAAGGGGAGAATAACGAGGAAATGCGAAAAAAGACGTGCAAATAGTCTGACCTTTCATATTCCGCCACTGTAGGCGGCTGAGAATTGTCGTTTCCAATGAAAAATGACGTTTCGAGGGCCCTCAGAGATTCGAAAAGAAAAAATCAGATTTTTTTTACTTTCTCTGGTCGCCGTGTACAAAGATGTCGCCGCCAGAGAATAGTGGCCGGTATGGCGAATGACAACTGGATCGATGGCCGCATTCTGGAATGTTACAGAGAGAAATGAAGGTTTTTTTTCTTTTTTTTAAAAAAAGGGTTTCAAATGATTTTTGAAGGTTTTTTTTTGTATTTATAGTGCCCTCATACGATGTCGTTTTCGGGCAAGCCATAGATGCCCAAAACGGTGCTGTTTTGTTTTAACCTGAAGATTTGACCCGTTTGCCCTGAGGATCCGCTTGTTTTTGCAGTGAATGGGCAATTTGAGCGCATAATCCCTCCGCTTTTTCTGCTAGTTTCAATTGGGTCCTTTTGTTCTTTCTTTTTCTTTTAATTTGAACTCAAAATTTTTTTTGTTTTTATTTCTATCCCGTATAAAGTGCTGCATTTTGGAGGATGGGGATTATTTCCCATTTTAGTCTCTTTTTGTTATTCGCGCACTCAATTAGGTCCTCCTTCTTCTTCTTATTCCCGATTTTCCCCTAATTTCTGCCTAAAAGTTCAATTTAGTCTCTTTGTATTATTTTTATTCTATTTTATTAATTAGTTTAATACTATTATTGCTATAATTACATTTTTTTGTGCATTTATTTATTCGTTATTATATTATTATTAAAATCTATTAATCTAGTATTATTACTATATTTCCATTTTGTATTTATTTACCTAATGTATTTTGAATACATTTATTTTATTTTATCATTTCATTATTATTTATACCCTCTATTATAATTTCAAGCCTTAAATTGTTTGTTATTTGTATTATTATTATCAATATTACTTTCATTATTGTTAAGTATACTATTATCATTATTATTAATGTTATTTATTTGCTAACTATAGTTTTTTAGTTTTAATTTTCTTTAGTCTTTGTTGATTATTTCCCTTTCTGTTTGTAACCAGCTTTTTTGTTTCGCTTATTTATTTTCTTCCTTATTATTGTCACTCATATTAATGTATTTATTCCCATATTTTACTACAAAAAAACGTGTTACATTCGTCTTTTCCCAATACATTAAAAATTTTGTTTTAAAATAAGCAATCTTTCGTAATTTGAGTCGTTCCCTAACTTAAAGGGTTTCGATTTTCTCGATAAATCTGAATAAACGAACATTTTTAAGGCATAAATTTTTAAACATTCTCAGGAATTAGGAAAATTCATGTTCAAACTTACGGAATACGATTTCTTTCTAAAACCGAGATAATCGAATGTCTTTCAAAATAAACAATTTTTTTGGTATTCATTCTCGCTTTGGGTTTTAAGATATTGTGTCCTAACTTACAGGACGTAATTCTTTATTCTCGATTAACGTGGATGATCGTGTCTAAACTAACTATGACAACAATAAAGGCAAACGCACCTATCGTTTGATAGTATAGTTATGGCAAGACTGGAAATATTGTATCCTCAAAGACCAAGAGTACTAGTAATTACTATTTTCTTATTATTTAGCCTAAAACTTGGAGTGATTTATCTTAAAATTAAAACTAATTAAACGCACGACAAAGAATGAATTTGGAAAATACTTTTTAGACAACTTTATGAGATCAACAATACCTAAGGAAGAATCCACCTAGACTTCACTTATTACTTTTGATTCATATGATTTATTCACTCGACTTATTCCGTAGAAATCCCTGATTTATGTTAATATCTCTTTCAAGACTAAAAACAACTGACTCTAGGTTGATTAATTGAAATCTCTTTCTAATTAAAACCCCTATTGTCGCATTAACTCGATCTATGGATTCCCTTATTGGGTTTGACCCTAATCCGGTAGATTTTCGTAGCCCTATTTCTAGGGTTGCAATCAACTCCGCTTAATTGTGTGGATCTACTCTTAAACAGGGACTTTTGCTCCACTGAATAAGCACATTCGACTTGAATCAATAACCTGAATTATCAAAACAAGAATAAGTACTCACAATGAAGAATAAGCACAAGTATTTATCTTATAAATCAAATAATAATAAGATCCATCTTAGGTTTCATCCCCTCAGGTATTTGAGGGATTTAGTTCATACTAAATAAAGGAAACATCATAGAATAAGGAAAGCTACAAAACATAAGAAAACCCAAAAACTTCAAGAGGAATTGATGGGAGATCTTCAGCCTTGATGGAGATCCTCCTCCTAAGCTGTTCCCGATGGCTATCTTCGAGTATCTTTTGTCTTCTCCCTTGTGTCCTACTCGTCCCCTTTAGGTTGCCCCCTAAGGTGTTTATATAGGCTTTTGGAATGCCTTTCTTCGCCCACAAGTACCCTAATCCAAATAGAATTTGTCTTGGGGTCGGCAGGGGCATGCCCATGTTAGATGGCCTTAGGCCGTGCTCGATTCTGCTTGACACACATGGTCGTGTTTCGATTCTGCTCGTAACACACGGTCGTGCTTAATGGCCCAGGCCATGTAACTTTCCTAGGAGGCCTATTTTGTCCCTTTTTGGCCATTTTCTCGTTCTTTTTGACTTCATAAGCTCTCCTGAGTGTGAAACATGGAATTAAGGAATTAGGATCATCGAATTCATCAAATCAGATGGAAAATCATCCAAAATTAAGCTAAATATGGGGTTAAAATATGTTTAAATTGTAGTTTATTAAATATCCTCACACTTAAGCCTTTGCTTGTCCTCAAGCAAAATCCTCAACTCACAATTAAAACAGACTTCCTTAATTCATAATTCTTATCGATAATGTTTCATCATAATTCATAGATAATTCATACATTGATAATTTTAACTAAAAGAGTCCTAAAGATTCAAACAATCTAAGTCATAAATATTTATAGCACGAAAACATAGGTGTTTGCCCTTACCTAAATAATTACTTCTTATTCAGAACCGACAAGAATTGACATCCTCACTAAAGATTCACTCAAATCACTCAAGGTGTTTAAGGTTTAAATTAAGCAGTCAGAAGTCAAACATGAAGAGTTAATCCCATAGGCTTGCATGAAAATCTAATCTTCACCACTATAAAATGAGATGATACACAAATCAAAAGGTCTCAAAAGGGTTACAACGGGGCTTGGGTTAAAGGTGTGGATAAAGGCTGAATTAGAGGGTTAGAATCGAGATCGAATTGACAACTTACCTAACTAGAAACAAAGAACTAAAAATGAAAAATTACATCAATAACACGAGCTTTTTCTAAAGATGTGAATTTAACTGTTCAAGCTCATAAAATATGGAACTAATAATGAATAAACTTTCAACTTTTTTTAGCACAAATAAATGAAAGAATTTACAACTAGAATAAAGAACATAGTTAGGCAACTGATCAAACCAAATCTTGACAAAAGGGTTAATTCAATGGGAAAAATTCTTAATGAATCAAAAAGAGTGAGTTTTGGGTTAATATTAAGGGTATGTCAAGAAATGGGTTATCGGGATCAAAAGGGTTTGCTAGGGGTTAATTATGAAGGTAGGCCTTTTGGGGAGTAAGTGGGTTGAATACTAGGTGCCTTTATCATCTCAGTATATCAAATTAGAAGTGTGGTCTCGATATGCATAATCGAAGCAAGTTCTAGAATAACAATTCACTGTTGACATACTCATAATAAAAAAATGAGCAATAAAAATATATGCTCTAAAAGGCTCAAGATCTCACAGAAATTATGGTTATTGATGTCAACCTTGTAGATTTCAAACTTCAAAGTAATATTTAAATTTAGGGAAACAACCTAGCAAAATTTAAATTTCAAAAATAGACTTATCATGCTTGATTCTCTAATGTTTTAAAGTTTAAATCATCACTGCACAATTACTTATGACTTAATCCAAAACATATAAAAAATCATAAATCAATGGAAGTCTTATTTTAATTAGTAATATGAGAAAATTACTTTAATACCAAGCATAATTTAGGGATTTTCTAATACGAGAGTATTGTTGACACCTCCCCACACTTAAGCTTTACATTGTCCTAAATGTATAACGATAAAAATGACAATATAGTAAGAAAAGCATAATAGAGGGAGAGAGGTGAAACTTCCTAAATTTTGGATGGAGTCAAAGAAAAGAAATGGTGTAAAGTTGGGCAGAGGAGGTGGATACTCCAGTGGTGGTGTGGTTGTTCTTGAATAAAGAGCAGCCAACGATAAAAAGAGATCAAAATATACTAATATAAATTAAGTACAAGAAAGATAAAGAGAAGGAAAATAAAGGAGAAGAGAAAAGAAAAAGAAAAAATGAATGGATTTAAAAGTCCTTGTTTTGTTGAGTAAATGAGGCGGCTGGCATGAACTTATGAAGAGTGATTGCGCACGAGGAGATCACGCCAGGATCCTTTCATTTTTTCGACATGGGGTTGGTGGCCTTGGTCTTGCCTGTAGTATTAGTCATTGTATAAGGTGTCAAGGTTGGTGTGGTGGTGGTGTAAGGAAGGAATAAAGGGAAGGGAAAAGAAATGGGGAGGATGATATAGAAAGAAAATTGGGTGGTTGGCCTGAAGAAGAAAGTGAGAAGGTGGGGCAATTGGGGTGAGGATGCGGTGGCTGGTGGTGAGAAGAGAGGAAATCTATGATGACTAGGATTGGGGGGGAAGGATATGGGGAAGAAAGTGAGCAGAAACAGAGGTTTAAATAGAGATTGGGACACATGGTCGCAGCCCACGCCCATATACCCTGGGCGTGTTAGGTCACACGGTCGACTCGCACGGCCGTGTAGTACTTCGTTCGCTTCTCCCACGTCCGTGTAGAGGGTCACACTCCCGTGTTCATTAATCAGTGTCGACCACGGCCTTGAGGCACCGGTGTGTCAAACGCCCGTGTAGATGTTTCAATTTCAACCATGGCTTAGAGCCACGGGTGTTTCGCACGCCCGTGTCATTTACTCAATATCCACCACGGCCGTATCGTGCGACCGTGTATTTATCTCAGCCTATGTTCTTTAGGCAGTCTTGATCATGGTCGAGTCGCGCAGCTGTGTTGTTTTATCGTAGCCCGTGTTTTGGGTAAAAATTTTGTCCTGTTTTGCACGGTCCCCGCCACGCCGATGTGCCTCCTCGTGGTGTTCACACGGCCATGGCCACGCTCGTGTGCAAGGCTGTGTGGTATGGTAGTCTGCGCTTAAAAACATAAATGAAAACGAGCATAAATTAATTAGTAGGGTTAGTGCCCGGGTTGCCTCTTGAGAAGCGCCTGTTTTGAGTCCTAAGCTAGACTCACCTCGTATTCATGTTTTTTATGAGGGTTCATGGAGCTGAAGCTCCTCTCTAATTTCCCTAAAGTCCTCACCGTTATATAGTTTAAGTCGCTGACCATTTACCTTGATGTGCCATAAGTAGGATGAGTTACCTCAAGTGTGCCATAGGGAAAAATGGTTTTGATTACAAATGGACCTAACCACCTTGTTTTCAGCTTTCCAGGGAACAACTTGAGCTTCGAATTGTATAGTAGAATAAGATCTCCAAATTTGAATTGCTTAGGTTGCTTCAAACGGGCATCATGACGTCACTTTGCTGCTTCTTTGTATGATCGTGAGTTCTCGTAGGCATTCGCTCGCCATTCATCAAGCTTGTTTAACTTCATCAATCTTCTCTAGCCTACAAGTTTAAGATCATAGTTTAAGAATTTTATAGCCCAAAATGCTTTGTGCTCTAATTCAAATGGTAAATGACAACTCTTCTCGTAAACGAGTCTGCATGGAGATGTTCCTATGGGTGTCTTAAAGGCGGTTCTATAGGCCCATAAAGCATTGTATACTTTTAATGCCCAATCTTTCCTATTTTATTCTACTATTTTCTCTAAAATACGTTTAAGCTCTCTATTGGCTACTTCAACTTGTCCACTGGTTTGAGGGTGATAAGGGGTAGCTGTTCTGTGGTGTACTCCATATTTCTTTAAGATTTTTTCGAATTGAGTGTTGCAAAAATGAGTACCCCTATCACTAATAATTGCTCTAGGTGTTCTTGATCGCTGCAAATCAAAGCTTTAAATATTTATAAGACAATGATCAAACCTGGAGACTAACTCTGACAACGATATTAAGGCAAGTTTACCTATCGGACAGTAGTATAGTTTAGGCAAGACCGGTTATCAAACCCAAAGGAACTAAAAGTATTAATACTCACTTTCTTTTTATTATTTTGCCTTAAAGTTGGAGTGAAGATTACTTTTAAACTAAATTGACGACAACTAAACTAAGGACACAAAGACAAGAAGATGAATTGGAAAATAACATTGAAGGAAAACTCAGTTGATTTCGACGATACCTTCAGGAATAATCCACCTAGACTTTACTTATTATCTAATCTAGAGTATATGATTTCTTTTACTTAGCTTGATCCGTGAGACTCCCTAACCTATATTAAACCCTCTCTCGAGGTGAATAACATCTAACCCTAGGTTAATTAGTGGAACTCTCGTTCGCTTATAATAACCCCCTAGGATAGCAGTAAATCGATCAATGGACTCCCATATTAGGTTTCACCCTAATCTGGCAAAATCTCGTAACCCTATCTCTAGGCGTTCGATCAACTCCACTTAATTATGCTAGTTCTCCTCTTAGGCAGGGTCTATTCCTCCTCCACCTAAGCACATTAGATTGGATTAAGCAACATAATTAAGAACAAACTAAGTAATTTATCATATAACCTAAAAATCAAATAACAAAATCCATCTAGGTCTCATCCCCTTCAGGTATCTGAGGGGTTTAGTTAATAATGAATAAACAAAACATCGCAAGAGAAAAGATAAACAAAACATAAGAAAACCCTAAAACCCCTTGAAGGAATTGAAAGAGAATTCCGTCGTCTTGAGTATAACTCCGGCTTCTTGGGATGGATCAACTAGCTATCCTCGCGTTATTCCCTAACTTTGACCTTCTCGGCTTGGCTCCTTGGCCTAGCTTTCGCTCCCTTTCAAAGGTGGTACTTGGGGGATATTTATAGGCTCTTGAATTGAGATTCTTTCTCCCTAAGTATCCTTTTTCGACTGAAATTGCTCTTTCCAGCGACAGAGGCACGGCCATGGCACACGCCCGTGTGTATCGAGATCTGACCGTGTTCGGATTTCTCTTGAGGCACGGCCGTGTGTGACGGAGTTGAGGTTGTGCTCTAGGTGTTTGTCGAGGCACATCCGTGTGTGCTTTGGGCCAGGCCGTGTCAATTTCGTGCTAAGGCCCATTTACTCCGTTTTAGGCCCATTTTGTGTTCTTTTTATCCTCGGGTGCTTTCCTGGGTATAAGACATGAAAAGAAAGAATAAAAAGCACCTTTTTATATAAAACAAGGAATAAATCATCCAAAAGCATATTTAATGTGGGATTAAAATATGTTACTTTTATGGTTTATCAGTTCCAAATCGAGAGAAAAGTTTCTTAAGGAATCTCACTACCACTCTCGCATCATTAGTAGGTAAAGCTTGAGCATCCGCCCATTTTGACATATAATCAACTGCTACGAGGATGTATTTATTCCCAAATGAGCTAGGGAGTGGACCCATAAAATCAATACCCCATACATCAAATATTTTACATGACAGCATATATGTTTGAGGAGTTTCATTGCATTTAGAGATATTACCTGTTCTCTGACATCTACCACATGAATTAACATACCTGTTAGTGTCCTTAAACAGAGTGGGCCAATAAAAACCTGATTCAAGTGCTTTATGTGCTATTTTGGTCCCACTGTAATGTCCTCCTGTTGGTCCTAAATGGCAATGTTCTAGGATTTTGCTTACTTCTTCTTTCGTGACACATCTTCGAATTACTTGATCTGCACATATACGAAAAAAAAGGGTCCTCCCAAAAATAGTTTTTCACATTAGCAAAGAATCTCTTCTTTTGATGATGTGCCAACTCTTTTGGTAGGATGTTAGCAACTAAGTAATTCGCAATATCTGCAAACCAAGGTACCTCATAGTTGGATATAGCCAAAAGTTGTTCTTCAGGAAACGAGTCATTTATCTCACTCTCATCAAGTTTTTTAAGATGGGGATTTTCAAGTCTAGAAAGATGGTCTGCAGCAAGGTTTTCAGCTCCTTTCTTATCCTGAATTTCTAAATCAAATTCCTATAAAAGTAAAATCCATCTTATAAGTCGAGGTTTTGCATCAGATTTAGTTAAAAGATAACGAAGAGCTGAATGGTCAGTGTAAACGACAACTTTAGATAATATCAAATACTGTCTAAATTTATCAAATGCAAAAGCCACAGCTAGCAACTCTTTTTCTATGGTAGTGTAATTTTCTTGTGCGGTCGTCAATGTCTTGCTAGCGTAATAAATTGGTTGAAAATGCTTGTCTCTTCGCTATCCCAAAACTGCACCTACTGCAAAATCACTCGCATCACACATTAGTTCAAAGGGTAAATTCTAATCAGGTGCAATTATAATTGGTGCATTTATTAATTTAGTTCTGAGGGTATTAATTTAGTTTTTCTAATGATTTCATTAATGGCTTAGCTATTTTAGAAAAATCCTTAATAAACCTTCTATAAAATCCAACATGTCCTAAAAATCTTCTAGTAGCCTTAACTGAACTGGGGAGAGGAAATTTTTCTATGGTTTCAATTTTTGCTTTATCAACCTCAATCCCTTTATTAGAAATCTTGTGACCTAACACAATCCCTTCTCGAACCATAAAGTGACACTTTTCCCAATTAAGCACAAGGTTCGTTTCTTCACATCTCATTAAAACTCGTTTTAAATTTTTAAGGCAAAGGTGGAAAGAGTTACCAAATACTGAGAAGTCGTCCATAAATACCTCCATAATATCTTCCACAAGTTCATCAAAAATGGCTAGCATGCAGCGCTGTAAGGTAGCAGGAGCATTACATAATCCAAAAGGCATTGTACGATAAGCAAACGTACCATATGAACATGTAAATATTGTCTTTTCTTGATCCTCAGGGGCTATTGGGATTTGGAAATATCCAGAGAGTCTGTCTAGGAAGCAATAGTACATATGCCTAGATAATCTTTCTAACATTTGATCAATGAAGGGTAAGGGAGAGTGATCCTTTCTTGTGGCATCGTTTAACTTCCTATAGTCAATGCAAACTCTCCATCCTGTGACTGTTCTTGTTGGAATCAATTCATTCTTCTCGTTGTCTATAACAGTCATGCCTCCCTTCTTTGGAACAACCTGTATAGGACTTACCCAAGAACTATTAGAAATAGGATAAATAATTCCAGCATCAAGGAGTTTAATTACCTCAGCTTTGACAACTTCCTTCATATTGGGATTTAATCTTCTTTGAGTTTGAACACACGGTTTGTATTCATCTTCCATTAAAATTTTGTGGGTACAAAATGATGGGCTTATCCCTTTAATATAAAAAATCTTTCAAGCTATGGCTCTTTTATGCTCCTTTAGTACTTGTAGCAACTCATCTTTCTCATTGGCTTCCAAGTCTGAAGAAATAATTACTGGTAGTGTAGAATTGTCTCCGAGGAATGCATACTCTAAGTACTTTGGTAACTGTTTCAATTCCAATTTAGGAGGTTCTTCAATAGAGGGTTTTTGTTTAGATTCGTCATTTATTTCAATGCCCTTATAATTCTTTTTTCTTGGGGAAGAACTATTAGAATTTATCTCTGTGATATCGTCATTTGCCTCCTCACTTTGGAAAGGATACAGTTCTAATGTGTCTTTATGTATGATTTCCTGAAAAGAATCTTGAATAGAATGATCAATAGTATCAATAAAATAACAGGAACCATCTTGCTCCCTAGAGTATCGCATAGCATCATAGATTTTAAAAATAATTTCCTCCTCACCTACCCTAAGCAGAAGTTTACCATCACCTACATCAATAACAGCCCTAGCAGTAGCTAAAAAGGGGCGTCCTAAAATTAAGGACAACTCAACATCCTCATCCATGTCAAGCACAACAAAGTCTACAAGGAATATGAATTTATCAACTTTTACCAAAATATCTTCAATGATTCCCTTAGGATATTTAACAGATCTATTAGCTAATTGGATACTCATCCTAGTAGGTTTTGGTTCCCCAAGACCAAGCTACTTGAACATTTTATAAGGCATTAAATTAATACTGGCACCTAAGTCAGCTAATGCTTTCTCGATATTTAAATTTCCAATTAAACATGGAATAGTAAAACTTCCTGGATCTTTCAATTTGGTTGGTAGCTTATTTTGGAGAATAGCTGAACATTCCTCGTTAAGCTCCACGGTTGATAGCTCTTCAAACTTCCTTTTATTTGTTAAAAGCTCTTTTAAGAATTTTGGGTACGTAGGCATCTACGAAATAGCTTCAACAAAAGGTAAGTTAATATGTATTTGTTTAAAAAGTTCAAGAAATTTACCGAATTGTGCTAGATATGGAATTTGCAATTTAAACTCTTTAAGTACCGGTGTTACTTTCTCGTTTACTTCCTCACCCTTTTCCTTATCAGTTTCTTATGGCATCTTCTTTTCAGCTTCAACCAATTCCTTCCCACTCCTTAGTGTGACTGCCTTCACATGCTCTTTTGGGTTAGGTTCGGTGTTTCTAAGTAAATTACCTGGTTGCCTTTCGTAAACTAATTTAACCAGCTGTTCAACTTGATTCTTAATCCCTTGAATCGATGCTTCCTAATTCTTTAGTGTTGTTTCGGTGTTCTGGAAGCGTGTTTCTAACACTGAGATGAATTTAGTGAGCATATCTTCAAGGTTTGGCTTCTTCTCCTGTGGGTAGGGTTGTTGTTGGAAGCCTGGAGGGGGTTGATGTCTCTGATTTCCTTGACCACCCCATGAAAAATTGGGATGGTTCCTCCAACCTGGATTATAAGTATTACTATAGGGGTTATTTTGATATCTAGAATTATTATCCAAATAGTGAACTTGCTCGTTTTCAGTGCTCGGCTTGTAAGGTGGATATTCTGTATTGCTCATTCCTCCTCTATTCGTATCACACTACATTACTGGATGTACCTGCGAAGAACCACACAAACCATCAATCTTTTTATTTAAAAGCTCTACCTAGTTTGATAGCATGGTAACTGCATCAAGGTTGAAAACACTGGCAGCTTTTGTCGGCTTTGTTCTTATGACTTACCACTGATAGTTATTCAGTGACATCTCCTCTATAAATTCATAAGCCGCTTTAGGGGTTTTGTTATTTAGGGTTCCACCGGCGGCTGCATCAATAAGTTGCCTAGTTGAGGGGTTCACACCGTTGTAAAAGGTTTGAACCTATAGCCATAATGGTAACCCATGGTGAGGGCACCTTCTTAGTAGATCATTTTATCTCTCCCATGCGTTATAGAGTATTTCTAAATCCTCTGCATAAAAGAAGAAATATCATTCCACAACTTAGCCGTTTTAGCCGGCAGAAAATATTTAAGTAAAAATTTTTCGGTCATTTGTTCCCATGTAGTGATTAATCCTCGTGGTAACGAGTTCAACCACTGTTTAGCTTTGTTCCTCAATGAAAAGGGAAACAACCGAAGGCGAATGGCATCATCAGAAAAGCCATTTATTTTGAAAGTGTAAAATTCTAGGAAATTTGCCAAGTGATTGTTTGGATCTTCATTCTGCAAACCATCAAACTGAACAAATTGCTGAATCATCTGTATAGTGTTAGGTTTCAGTTCAAAATTATTTGTAGCAATAGCAGGTCTAACAATACTTGATTCAGTTCCTATTAAATCAGGTTTAGCATAATCATACATAGTGCGAGGAGCGGGATTTTGATTCATGGATTTGCGGCAACCACAGGAGGTAACGGATTATTATCGTCCACCTCTTCGGTATTGGTGTTATCGTTCTCTTGCTCTTCTTGTATGTATTGTAGGCTTCGCCTTATTTCTCTTCTGTTTCAGCGAGCTGTACCTTCGATATCACTGTCAAAAATCAAGGGTTCTGATGGGTTTCTTCTAGTCATAAACTAGAACACCTGCCAGAAGAAAAGAGAAATAAAAATTAGCAAAGTAAAAATAAAAAAATAAAAAATAAAAAATGGCTAAAGTAATAAAAATTTAGTGTTGCTAATATCTTAGTCCCCGGCAACAGTGCCAAAACTATGACAACAATAAAGGCAAGCGCACCTATCGTTTGATAGTATAGTTATGGCAAGACTGGAAATATCGTATCCTCAAGGACCAAGAGTACTAGTAATTACTATTTTCTTATTATTTAGCCTAAAAATTGGAGTGATTTATCTTAAACTTAAAACTAATTAAACTCACGACAAAGAACGAATTTGGAAAATACTTTTTAGACAACTTTATGAGATCAACAATCCATAAAGAAGAATCCCCCTAAACTTCACTTATTACTTTTGATTCATATGATTTATTCACTCGACTTATTCCATAGAAATCCCTGATTTATGTTAATATCTCTTTCAAGGCTAAAAAAAATTGATTCTAGGTTGATTAATTGAAATCTCTTTCTAATTAAAACTCCTATTGTCGCATTAACTCGATCTATGGATTCCCTTATTAGGTTTGACCCTAATCTAGCAGATTTTCATCACCCTATTCCTAAGGTTACAATCAACTCCGCTTAATTGTGTGGATCTACTCTTAAACAGGGACTTTTGCTCCACTAAATAAACACATTCGATTTGAATCAATAACCTAAATTATCGAAACAAGAATAAGTACTCACAATTAAGAATAAGCACAAGTATTTATCTTATAAATCAAATAATAATAAGATCCATCTTAGATTTTATCTCCTCAGGTATTTGAGGGATTTAGTTCATACTAAATAAAGGAAACATCATAGAATAAGGAAAACTACAAAACATAAGAAAACCCAAAAACTTCAAGAGGAATTGATGGGAGATCTTTAGCCTTGATGGAGATCCTCCTCCTAAGCTGTTCCTGATGACTGTCTTCGAGTATTTTCTGTCTTCTCCTTTGCGTCCTACTCGACGTCCCCTTTAGGTTGCCCCCTAAGGTGTTTATATAGGCTTTTGGAACGCCTTTCTTCGCCCATAAGTACCCTAATCCAAATAGAATTCGTCTTGGGGCCGGCAGGAACACGCCCATGTTAGATGGCCTTAGGCCGTGCTCGATTCTGCTTGACACACACGGCCGTGTTTTGAGCCTGCTCGCAACACACTGCCGTGCTTAATGGCCCAGGCCATGTGACTTTCTTAGGTAGGCCCATTTTGTCCCCTTTTTGGCCCTTTTCTCATTCTTTTTGACTTCCTAATCTCTCTTGAGTGTGAAACATGGAATTAAGGAATTAGGAGCATGGAATCCATAAAATCAAATGGAAAATCATCCAAAATTAAGCCAAATATGGGGTTAAAATATGTGTAAATTGTAGTTTATCAGTGGAATATGCCCTCTTCTCAGAAAAATTTTCCATCAAACAATGTTTTAACAAAGAATCATATTTTTTTTAAAAATCTCTTCAAATTTTCGATTTTCGACACTAAGACACTAATTAATCAATTAGGTATCAATTTTGGGCGTTACGAGGGTGCTAATCCTTCCTCGTGCGTAACCGACTCCCGAACCCATTTTTTTGAATTTCGCAGACCAAAATTGTTGTTTTGATCAAAATATTTTATTAAAACAACCTAATTACGAGGTGGCCTGGTCACACCTTATAAAAAAGATCAGTGGCGACTCCCATTTTTCATTTTTGTTTTTAAATAAAAGTCGACCGCTTATCAAAAAAAAAAAAGAATGGTTTCGACAATCATTATGAGCCATATCTCATGGCCTTATATAAAATGAATCATAGTATCATCATAAGCCAACACATTTGGCTAAATCATAATGACACATTCACAAATGACTAAGTCCCTATACATGCCATAAACTCATAGGGGTTTGTATTCACTTATACCCAACATGATAGCTTGATAGTGTGATAGCATCTCCGGCTGAATAAACCTATAAGAGGTGGGAAAGAAAAGGGGGTAAGCTATATAGCTTAGTAAGTCCGTATGAAAATAATAAGCGAATCATTTACATGCATTTACCAATTCCATCAATATGTTCTCGTGGTTATACATTAATCAATTATAATGCTCGTCTTTTAATCTATAAACATAAATTTATCTTGCCTTGACATTAGTCGAGCAAACATAAACTCTTATAATAAAATACTTCAACACTTGACAAATCATTTCAGCATTCATAATAAAAGTGCATACTAATTATGTATATTCATATTTCCCAATTAATATAGCTTAACATCCTTCAATGGCCCAAAACTCTTAGCTATCCATACTTTCATATCCATTTTTATTAGGCTTTTATTCTGGTCTTTCTCTCTTTTCATTATTCATTGAATCACAACATTAAAAGAATAAGCACATTATGTCTCAATTCAATTTGGCCTAAAAGTCTTACACATGATTCTCAATCGGATTCACTATATATTTTTATGTCATAAATATAAACCTATAATCACAAGGTCATCATAGAAAATCATTCTCATAGACATAACTCATTCATTTGCATTCTTACCACATAACAAGCTTAATGCTCATGAGTTTTGAGTACGTACTTGTACTATCTCATAACATAACCATATACTTATTCTTCGCATTGACTTACCCCTTGGGTTTTCCGTCAAGTTACTCGATAATTTACCCATTGAACACTTGGAATACTATTGGATAAATGGAAAATCTCATGCAAATGTCATACCCCAGATATGGTCTTACAAGAAATCTCATACGATGACAATGTCCCAAACATGGTCTTACTCGTAGAACCCATTCCAATGCCAATGCCATATCCTAGATATGGTCTTATATGAGATCTAGTTACTCATGGGTCTGCTTACACAAGCTGCCAGTCAGGACGTAACTACACGGGCTGCTCACACAAGCTATCAGGTATCTGCAACACATGCCGGACTACCCAGCCACAGGTAGAACGCACAAGACTAGCACCCGGAACCATATAAACATATATCACATAATTCCTAGTGACATGCCACTTGTATCCTAAACTATTCCTAAAGTTCAACTGGGATTTCCTTACTTACACGTCTTCGTTGAACTTGTCTAGAGGACCAATCATATAATTCATGATAATGATTAATCACATAATTCTTCATAATGATAATAATAAAGATAATCACATTTAAACATGAAATTACAGCTCATCACAATGTCATCAAGTATCATAGCAATATTTTAGATCATATCATTGCAAAGTGTATCATAAAATCTCATGGTCATTTCCGTAATACCGTACTCCATGGCATTCGCATTTCATTTTAATAATAAGAAATTTATCGCAATTATGCCAATTAAACATTTATACATGTAAAATTAAATGCTTATTAAACATACGAACTTACCTCGATACCAAAAATGGTGAAAAAGACCTAATAGTCAAATACGCGTTTTTCCCCGTTCTAGGTCCCAACCTCGTTTTCCTTGATCTAAAATATCATAATTAGCTTGTTGATTAGTCACATTATTCCTTGTGACCCAAAAATCATATTATGGCAAAATTACATTTTTGCCCTTAAACTGTCATATTTACACTTTTGCCCCTAGGCTCGTAAAATGATTTTCATTTAATTTATTTGTTCTTTAAACCTAGCCAAACAAATTTCAAAACTAAATCAGCCCTCAATTTCCACTAATTCACACTTTTATGACAAATTTTATAACTTTTACAAATTAGTCCTTTTTAGGTTTTTCACTGAAAATCACTTAGTAAAAATCGTTTCTCTAACCATAAACTTGCATAATCTACCATTAAACATCAAAATACACACATATTTATCGTAGGTCAAAACCCTATACTTCAACCATATCTCAAAATATTGGTAAAAATAGATAAATCAAGTGATAACGACTTCAAAAACATAAAACTCATTAAAAACGGGGCTAGAACGAACTTACTATGGAGCTTGTAAGCTTGGAAAACCCTAGCTATGGTTTACCCTTGCAAAATTCGGCAATGGCATGAAGAAATGAAGAAGATGACATCTTTTTCTCATGTTATTTTGGCTTTATTAGCCAAATTACTAAAATATCCTTAATGAAAAACAATTTAAAACACACCTAAACAAGTCCATATTTGTCCACAACTTAATTAATGGTCTAATTACCATATGAGGACCTCCAATTTAAAATTTCATAATAATTAGACACCTCTAGCATGTAGAACTCAACTTTTGTATTTTTTACAATTTAGTCCTTTTGACTAAATTGAGTGCCCAAACGTCAAAATTTTTCAACGAAATTTTCACAAAATCATTTCGTGAAATCGTAGACCATAAAAATATAATAAAAATAAAATTTTATTTGGTCAGATTTGTGGTTTCGAAACCACTGTTCCAAATAGGCCCAAAATCGGGCTATTACAATATTAGTTTGGTGAAAGGTAAAAAATTGGTGACCTGTGAATTGGTACAGACTAGTTGAATCAAGCTAAAAAAACCAGTTGACTTGTCAGTTTTTTTTTTAATAATTTATTTACTTTGAACTAGTTAGACTAGTCATTCTTGGAATCAATTGGTCAGACCAATTCAAAATCAGTTCAACTGCTGGTTCAATTGATTTTTTAATTTGGTTCAACCAATTCGTGCCGGTTCATGAGTCAATTGGTTTTTTATCTCTCATCGAAATGATACCCCAACTAGTTCCCAATTCAATTGGCCGGTCTGGTTCAATTTAAATATCACCAAAATTTGGAATTTCTTTATATTTTTAAAATCGATGTTTTTATTTTTATTTATTTAAAATATAAAAATTTAAATTTTTATGTACTTTTAAAGGGTAATAACCAAATTGACAAAAAAATGTAAATGTTGAGGGCTAAAGTGTTATTTTACCTTTGATACCTTTAATTTTAATGGCAAAATTAGATAGAAGGACCAAGATTTTTAAATAAAAAAATACAAGTACTCAATGTTTCAAAAATAAAGTATAGTGACTAAATTTTAATTTTCAAAAAACTATAGAGACTTTTAGCATGTTTAAACCTTTTATGTTTTACTATTTTTTACAGTACAAGGATCGAATCTGATTAGAGGTGTTCATGGGTCGGGCCGGGCCCAAAAAATGGGTCTAAATTTTTCCCAAGCCCGACCCATATAAAAATGCTTAAACCCGGGCCCGGCCCAGGCCGCCCGTATTAAATTTTTACATTATTTTATATAATCTTTAAATATATATAATACATCAAAAATACTAAAAAAATCAAAATAAATATTTCCCAACAAATTGAAAATAAATTTTAAAAAAATATGTAGACTTAAATAACACTAAGATAGATGTAACTTAACAAGTAAATACCTCTAAAATAATAATAAAATTAACAAATGCCTTTAAAATAATAACCAAATTAACAATAAAATAAGTTTTATACAATATTCAATCAATAACAACAAAATAGTAGCAACATAATAGTAATATGGTAGCAAAATAGGGAGAAAACAACAAGAAAATAACATTCAAAAATAAAAAAAAATAGCAGATTTTTTTTGTCATTTAGTGAATTCGAGCCGGGCTGGGCTGGGCCCAGGCCAAAAATACATTACCTGAGGCTTGGCTCATTTTTTAAACGGGCCTTATTTTTTGTCCAAGCCCATTTTTCGAGCTTATATTTTTGCCCAAACCCTCTCAAATTTCGGTTGGACCTTCGGGCCGGGCTAGGCCGCTGACCCATAAACACCTTACATCAACGAGAAATACTTACTACTAAAAAAAAACTTATTAATAGTCCAAGGACCAACGAATTGAAGATACAAAAACGTTTTCCTTTAAAATCAAAGCAAAGATGTACAACAAAATTTAAGGAGCACAAAAAGTAATATCCATATATGCACCTGCATCGGTGGGGTTTTTTACGAAATTATTACAAAAATAAAAATAAAAAATGGGGTCCCTTTTCAGAAATGACGAAAATGGTACACTAAGGGTGGTGCCGCCTCTGACAGAGGCGCAACCACCCTCTAACAGCCTATTTTTTTCACTGAAATACAAAAAAAAATCTAAATTTAAAAAAAAATGCTGAAAATGAAAAAAAAAACAAACACTGGTGCAGCCTCTGCGACAGGCGCGACCGAACATGCCTGTGCCAAAGGCGGCACCGATGGTGCCACTGGCACAGGCGGCACCAGTTGGCCTTCTCCCCATATATATATATATACACACACACACACATTTCAACCATATATATATACACACACACACACACACATTTTATTCCTATATATTACCCTCATTGTTCTTAGCTTTTTAAGTCTACGATTGAAACAAAAAGGATAATGCCAGCTTCACATATGCTATTTTATTTTTGGGTTTTATTGCTGTTTATGAACAATGTAGCTAGTGAAACAAGACACTACAAGTTCAATGTACTAATGGAATTGTTTGCTTTACTCTTGTATCTTTTTCAATTTATGTTTTTTCATAAAACGGGGAGCTTAAAACGGGGAGAAGGCCAACTGGTGCCGCCTGTGCCAGTGACACCATCTGTGCCGCCTTTGGCACAGGCATGTTCGGTCGCGCCTGTCGCAGAGGCTGCACCAGTGTATGTTTTTTTTTTCGTTTTCAGCATTTTTTTTTAAATTTAGATGTTTTTTTTTTGGATTTCAGTGAAAAAAATAGGCTGTCAGAGGGTGGTTGCGCCTCTGTCAGAGGCGGCACCACCCTCAGTGTACCATTTTCGTCATTTCTGAAAAGGGGACCCCATTTTCGAATTTTTGTTTTTTTTGTAATAATTTCGTAAAAAATCCGCATCGGTGAGAATCCACGAAACCACTTTTTGAAATTTACTAGGACAAAAAAAGAGAAACATATTGGACATATTGCAGAGTATGAACAAACCCCCAAAATTATATATATATATATATATATAACTTGGGAAATCAAAAGTAATGGCAAAAAAAAAAAAACTAGAAAGATGTTCATTTCCTTAAATAAAATCATAAAAATTGTAATTTTTGAAAACTTTAAAGAATATTTTCAATTGGTAAAGGTGGAAGGTTGAATTATAAAATTATGGTTTTATATTCTAATCCATGTGACCTCTACAATAGTATATCATATGCTTAATACAGTTGAGTGATGAATAAGAAATTGATACTCAAAGTAAGCTACTTGTGAATATTTGTTGAGGAAAAGAAAAGCTTAGATTCCACATATATTAAATACCAAGTGTGAAATCTGTATATATATATAAGAACCCCTTGAAAATTAATTGAATGATTAAGTTTGAAACGCTATATCATGCACAACCAGGGGGGTGTAGATCCAAACCCATTAGGGTTGAGGCACACTTGCACAACGTGGGCAATTAGTTATTTTAGCCCAACACGAAATTTATTTTTCTCAGCAAATATACAAAATCTATTTTTAAAAGGACATTTATCTTGATTTTATTTGATTCTAATCAATTTGATTTGATTTTAATCAAATTGATTTAATAGCTCCTTTAATGCAGATTTGTATCTTTATTCATGAAAATTTTCAAAATTCCTCCATATTGAATGCCTATAAAAGCTTAAAGAATTCATCACAATTTTTTGACTCTCACACACCGAGTTTATTTTGCTCTTGAAAATTCTTCTTTTTTTCCTCTCCATATTTTCCAACGTTTGGATGATAGAAGAAGGCAAGGTTTGTTCGTTGATCACTGTAGATGTGCTACTGCTTTGATCATATTGTTATTGAATCTTGGGAGATAGTCGACCAACGTTTCTCTAAATACCATACAAGCGGCCGAATCTCTCTTAAGGAAATTATGTAAAATAGGACTTAACATCTAGTAAAACTCAATTCTTTTATTTGATTTATGTTTTCATAATTTTATCTATTTAATTGGTTTTTCGTATATTATATTTTAAATATAAATATAAATATTTATTTATTTGATATAAATATTTGTTTATTTATATTTATATTTATTCGTTAACGTGTTTTGTCTAACAAAAACTAGTGGATGTAGTAGGGAGTAGGGGTGAGTATTCGATCAAGTCGAGCCGAATCGAGTAAAAAAAATTTGAGTTAGTCGAGTTGACGAATCATATTTTAGCAACTGAACTCAATTTGAATTTTTTTTTAATCGAATCGAATCGAGTGAAAAAATTTCGAGTTAAGTCGAGTCAACGAATCGAATTATTTATACTCAATGTTGCGTTTACATGGACTAATTATTTAACTAGTAGACGAAGTACAAGATTATTTAATTATATAAACAATATAATTATTTTACCTTTTAACTTAGTTTTGACTTTTAACTTTAGAAAAGGTAAACATTTATCAAAACGACGTAGTTTTATCTTTTCTTATTTGGATTTTCGAATAATTCAAATTGTGTAATTCATATTCGAGTTAAACTAAAAAACTTTTTTTTATTCGAGTTTATCTAAATAACTTGATGAACTCAAATAATTCGAACTATTTAATTCAAAATTTAAAATTTTTATAAACTTTTTGAATCAAATCGAATTTTGCTCACCCTTAATAGGGTGGGTCTCAAAGCTATAGAGGAGCTTCCTTCTTTTTAGAGATGGGATGGCGAGAGCACACAACCGGCTCTTAGGTAGAGGCAGCAACCTTCCCAGCCTTTTGGATTATAACTGCGTAGCTGTTTTCACCACTGGGTACGAATTCTGCACCATAGCTCACACCCCATCCTATAACTCTCACCTCCCATCTCACAAGGCATGCCTGCACCGACAATCTCATCCAAGTCGTAGCAGCCAATACCAAATAAAAAGGGTCACATTATTTGCTTGTTTATGACTTTTTTTTTTTTTTTGACCATTGGCCACTGGCCACTGGTTTTTGACTATACGATTGCTGGGATATTGGGTCTATCTTGAAGCTGTAATCCAAACTTAGGTTTGCATTTTGAGATTTGTTTAATGTATTTTTGGTACCATGTGCTTTCTTTTATTATCACTTCTTTTCTCAGTCAAAAAAGCCTGCCTTATTCATACCGTCATACAAACTCTAAATAGAAAATGGGAGTCAACTACATTTCAAACTTTAGTTTTCCATGCCAACTTGAATCTCAAACGTTTCATCTTAAAAGTAAATATGAAACATTCATTTTTACAAGTTAAATTGCTTTTGACAGTAAACCATGAAAAGATATTTTAATGACGTACGAGAATCACTCTTTTCTTGTGATTAATTTTCTCTTATTTTAAAACTAATAAGAAATTCAAATTTGTATATAAATAATGTTTTTTAACTTTTTATTTTAAAACCTTTTAACATTTAAAAAATATTTTTAAAAATTTTTAAGGCTCAGCCACGTGTTAGAAATATTTTAAAAAGGTTTATAAATATGGGAAATGATTGTATGAAAAAAGGATATTATCCCTTTGTAATAGTTTTATGCTACATCATTAATTTTATCTCGAATTTTAGGATTTTAATTTAAAATTAATTTTTTTAATATGAAAATACTGAAATTCAATATGAAAATACTGATATAGCATAAAATTATTAGAAAATGGATACATATAACGTGACATCCTGTTTCATAGAATTATTTCCCTATAAATATTGTTATCACTTTTTAATTGTAAAACTTTTTAGCATTTAAAATTATTTTTGAAAGTTTCTAGGCACATGTTAGTGGTATTTTAAAGAGCTAAATCCCTTGTAGCAAACAAAGTTAGCTTTTTAATCACAAATTGGTATTTAAATTATACAATTTTTTTTATTTTAGTACTTTTTTTGTCACAAGTGGTATCTGTAGTGGTCAATTTTGGCCCAGATCAGAAACAAAAATTAAAACCCAATAAGCCCAATAATAAATAGTCCAAATTTAGAGTCCAATTACAACAGAAAATGGCCCAAATCACAAACTCATTAACAGGCCCAAAACATTAAATTTTTTTAGAAAACTTTAGGGTTTCTAAAACCCTAAATTAGCTTAGTCGCCGACCTTCCGCATGTCTCTGCCACCACTGTCTTCAGCTGCCACTACTCATCTCCCCTCCGCACGTACCTCTGACACCTGCAACGACAAGAGAACACGCAAGCAAGAAAAAAAAACAAAGAAACAAACGACAAAATAGCAAAAAAACAAAATAGAAGAAAACAAAAATCGAATTTGTAAAATTGGTTATAAAAACCGAAGCGAAACCATTGTAATCTCTTCTTCTTCTTTTTTTGAAAAAAAAACCATCAAAAATTGAAAGAAAAAGACTTTAGAAGGTTGATTTCGTTTTTTGTTCTTACTGTTATTAACTACAGCTTTCATTTATTTTTAGTTTTTATTATTTTAAGATTCTTTTCAAACAATAACAAAAAGGGAGAAAAGACTTACCTGAAGCCCCATCGGTCGCAGCGTCGGAGTCCGCTTTCTCCGTTGATGGAACTCGGCTTGTGGAGGGGCGCCGAAGGCCCTTTCCCTTCGTTTCGGGCGCCGAGAGTCGAGGTTTCAAAAGGGTTTCGAAAGAGGGCCAAAGGCTCGGTCTTGGGCATCGCCGGCCACCGATACTGTGGTGACGCGATGGTGCGACGAATCGACTGGAAAGGGAGCTCAATTGTCGGGCACGAAAAAGGGGAAACAACCTGCAATTTTTTTTTTGATTTTTGAAAGAAGAAAGGCTGAAATAAAAAAAAATAGAAAATTTGGGGTTTAAATCTGCCCACTGAAACGACATCATTTCATAGGGTTCCCTGCGCCAAAACGGCGTCATTTTGGGGGAACCCGTGCGACCCGACCTGTATAGCAGGGGGATTCGCGCGTTTGGTCCTCCTATGTTGCGCCCCCATTTAATTGTAGCTGATTTCATTTTTTTAATTTAAATTTTGCCCCGAATTTTATGCGCCTTTTCAACTTGGTCCGAACTTAAACGCTGCGTTTAGAAGCTTGGAATAATTGCGTGTTTGGTCTCGTTTCGTTTACGCATATCGCATTTTGATCCTTAGTGTTATTGTAATAATTTTATTTATTTATCCTTTCAATTTCGTCTTTATTTCAATTGAGTTCTTTTTAAATTTCAGTTCATATATATATTTTTCCTTTAAAATTTATTTATAATTCATTTATAGAAATTGTTTTAATATATATTACTTTGAACTATTACGCTAATTTTATATTATTTTAGTATGTTATTTTTTACTTTCACTAGTATAAATTTTTAGATTGTTTATTTTACAATTTGTTTATTTTAAATTTTCTTTTATACATTTCTTTGTTTTAAAAAGTTGCATAATATTCGATTTAAATACTCTTATAATTCATTATTATTATTCGAATATTTTTATAAATACTTGCATGTACTTTTATTTTATATACTATTATCTTTTAATCTATTATGTTTTAAATTATTTTGTATATTATTACTTTTATATCATATAGATTTTACTATTCATATATGTATATATATTTTTTGGTATATATTTTAAATTATTTTTATACATTTATGCATTCTTTTGAATATTATAATTTCCGTTACTTATATTCTTTTAAATCATTAACATTTTATTATATATATATTATTTGTTTGGAATTTTACATGAATTTTAAATACTTCGCATGCATTGTTACATATTATACACGTAAATTTTATTAGATCTTTACCGTTTATAAATTTTATTTCAAATCATATGATATAACACCATTTCTATATGCATAATTTCAAAATTCATATATGTATATTACTATTAAGTATAACATCTTTTTATGTTGAACTTTTATACACTTTGTTTTAATTTTTGCTTTCTATGTAAAATTTGTTGTATATTGGTGATTTCAAATTTTCTTTCTTTCAAACTATTCATTTTTATGTATTTTAATGCGCATTATATTTTATTTGTGTAAATTCGTTTGGTGACTCTTTTAAATTTGGCTATTAATTCATTAGTTTGCTATTATTAATACAAGTGCTTGTATGATGTGCGATTATTGTCGTTGCATGTATCATGATTCATTTATTTGTATTGTCATATTATTATAGTTCATTGTATAATTTTGTGTTCATGAATTGTTGTTCCTTGATCTTTACTACCGTGCCATAACATCGTGATTAAATCCCAACATATTTGTTCAACTTAAATCATTTCATTCTATTTCAAACAAAATAAATGTATGCCTTTACATGTTGTATTCGCTATTATTCAAGAACCGAAAATTTTTTAAAATAAGGTAATATTTCGCGTTTTAGAAATTCGAGAAAATCGTGCCCTAACTTACTGGGTTTCGACTTTTCTCGTTTAGCCTAAATAACAGAATATCCTTTTAAAACAAAATAAAAAGCTTATTCTCGAGAGTACAAAATGTTGTGCCCTAACTTATTGGGTGTGACATCTTGTTACCTCGAAATAAGAATTTCTAAAAATGACAATATTCCGTATTTAGAAATTCGAGAGACAATGCCTAACTTACTGGGTTTCGTTTTTCTCGTTAATCTAAATAATCAAATACTCTTTTAAAATTAAAATACACATGCTTTTAAATAAAAGGCGAGCTTATTCACAAGGATTCGGGGTGCCGTGTCCTAATTACTGGACGTGGCATTTCGTCGCCTCGAGATGAGATGGTCTTTAATGATTATTCCTACTCATTCAAGTGTTTTAAAATCAACACTAATAAAAAGAGATCATATTCATTCTCGGTTTTCAACTTTCGACATTAAGACACTAATTAATCAATTTGGTACCAATTTTGGGCATGACGAGGGTGCTAATCCTTCCTCGCACGTAACCGACTCCCGAACCCGTTTTCTCGAAATTCGTAGACCAAAAATGTCGTTTTAGTAAATTAAAATGTTTTATTAAAACAAAGGTGATTCGATCACACCTAACAAGGATCGATGGCGACTCCCGTTTTTTCGTTTTCATTTTCAAAACCAAAGTCGAATCCAGTTTTTCAAAAAAAAAAATGGTTTCGACAGTACCTAAAATACATTTTTTTTTTCTAAAGTTAGTACCCTCGTTAGTCAAACCGTTAAGTATAGTTTAAAAGAGGATTAACCCACAAATTAGTACCTAAATTATGTATTTTTTCCATTTTAGTACCTAAATATTTTTTTTTTTGCCGCAAGTGATACCTAAATTATTTTTTTCCAAGTTGATACCTTTCCTATGTTAATCGCTATTTGAACCATTAAGTATTTTTAAAAAAATTTAAAAGTTGACATGTGGCAAAAAAAGACAAAAATATTATTTTCTCTTATATATTTTTTTTTACTTTTTTTTCATTCTTCAGAACTAGATCGATGGTTAAACCAGTCAAGCCACCAGTTCCTAATTTGATCAATTCATCCAATTCAATAAAATAAATTATTAAAAATTCGTAAAAATAAAAAAAATTCAAAATAGAGAAAATAAGTTCAATTGGTTTTTTTTAGCTTTGTTCAATAGCTTGTATCGATTTGTGGGTTAATCGGTTCAACCCTTATCTTTGGACCAATACCCTAACCATTTCAAGTCTAGTTTTGAAAACACTGATTTGATCGATAAAATAACATTTTGCTCCCGTTAGGTAAAGCAAGCATGCGTTGATGTTTAAAAACAAAATTAACTACCAGCCTCTCGACCTTTGGAGGGCAAATTCGAGCATTATTAGTATTGCTAAATTGACCATTGGTTCAATTCCAAAAACATTGATCTCAATATAAATTATTTATTTATTATATATTAAGTAAGTTTTTATTGTAATGAGATATTTTAATTATATTTTCACTAAAATTAATATTTGTTATTGTTACTTGTTAGTATAAAAATTACAAAAAAAAAAATTATATAAAAGTAAGTGTGTTAAAATAAATTTATTAAAAATATATTATATTACGTTAATTATTGCTTTTTAAAATGATTAAATAGATGCACTTGATTTCTAAAAGTAAAAAAATAAAAATAAAAGTTGAGTTTGAGGGTTTTTTACCAAAATAGGTTAGAAAAAAAAAAACATGTTCCAAAATAGGGTGTGGCACCAATTATTTACCAATATGGGTTAGAGCAGGGTGGTCACGCCACTCCCATAGGCGGCACCACCCTGCTGTCGGGCTCCCCACCAGCAGCACCTGCACCAAACAGTAAGTAAACAGTAAAAGTGAAAAATGGTATCACATAGGCGGCACCAATTGAAGAATGCTATGGGATAGGCGGCACCAAAACTTGAAGAATGCTACCCCATAGGCGGCACCAAATTGAAAAATACTATCCCATAGGCGGCACCAAATTGAAAAATACTATCCCATAGGCGGCACAGCTTGAAGAATACCCTCCCATAGGCGGCACCAAAAGAAAAAAATGGTCCTCTGCAGGCGGGACTATGGCCTTAAATCCCCCCCCAACGCCCCCCGGGAAACTTTAAGCTTCAAGCAGTAGTAGAAAAAACAGCAGCAGCAGCAGAAGAAGAAGAAGAGGAAGGTGGTAGCGCCAGCAAAAGAAAGAGAAAGGAGAAAGGGAAGTTACGGGGAAAAAAAATTAAAAATAGGTAAATTTTTTTAAATAATTTTATTAATTATATGCTGTTAGTTACTTTAGTTTAGTTTATATATAAATATTGTTAGTAGGTTAAGTGTAGTAATTTAGTTAGTAAGTAAGTTAGTTATAGTATTATTGTTAGTTAATTGGAAACCCTAAAAATTATTTTGATTAGTTAGTAAAGTATATATAATATGTTATTTTATAACTGTAACATTATTTAGTTAGTATATTGTTATTAGTTAAACCTTAATGATTACTTTATAATTAGTAAATAAAATTGTTAATATTATTATTGTTAGTGTAATATTGTTGTTATTAAAAAATGGTCATGTTTTTTTTCGTATCTTTCTTATTGTTCGTAAATATTCTCCGTATTGTTAGGCTAAAAGATTAAAATAATACATGCATTATGATTGAAAATAATATATTTTGAAGTAATGTAATTTGAGAAAAAGAAAAAGTAAATGGTCAAAATAAGTGATTTTACTAAATCTAATAGTACTTTATTGAAAATTATAAGATTTGAACACTTAGGAAATACGAACGAACATAGTGCCAAATAGTGCCAAAATTTTTAGTTTTGTTTTAAAGATATTTTGTTTGTTTATATTGATTTGTTAGTAATTTATGTGTTTATATTAATTAATTTTTATTGTGAATGTTATGTTTTAAATTTTGTTTGAGAAATTTTGTTTATTTTTGAACAGATTGACCACTGAAGATGGATGATCAGTTTTTCGTATACGTTTATTTCGATGGAATCATACTGACAACACCGTTGGATGCATATTTGAATGTCGGCAACAAATAGCAATGAGATTTAATAGAAATGTATCGTTGGATGATATGAAGCGAAGGATAAACGCAAAAATCGTTAGACGGTGTGGGAAAACGATATCGAGAATTTTCTACAAGTTTCCAATTTCAGCAGATCCGATCAAATTCACAGAAATGGAACTTGTAGACGACGAAGACGTGGAGACAATGATTGCGCTTTACTGTGGGAATGGGAGTAACAGAAATGCACCGATTCACTTATTTGCAGAGTTAACCGGTATTGAGGCAAATGAAGACACCAATGCATATGGTGAAGAACATGGAGCTCAAGAACCGTGCATGGTGCCTCCAAGATCGTATGTTGATGACGAATCGAATATACGTCGGATTGATATCGATCTGAATATTACACCCGATATTGATGTGGTTGGTGATGATAGACACGACAGTAGTGATGATTGTGGGGAAGAGGTCGATATTGACAGTGATCCCGATATGGATAATATACCTGATGATATTGACGATGAAGACGTGAATGACGATTGGAACATTAGTGCGTCTTCTGTCGGGACCCATATGCGATCTATTACGATACACAATAATCTTGGGCCACACATGTCACTCATAGACCCCGGCGCAGCGCGTGTAACCGAGTTTCCAGAGTACCCTGAAATATATCCTGCTCACCGGCTCACCGTAAATTCCGATCATGAGGAGTTATTCGTAGGCCAGAGATTTGGAAGTAAAGAAGAGTGCGTATCTGCGATTAAACGGTATAGCATGGATATATCAGTGGATTACAAAGTCGCAGAGTCTAAATCAACACTATATATTGCAGAGTGTTGGAAGGCAGCAGACGGATGCAATTGGCGGATACGAGCTGCATTCATTCAAAAATCGCAATTGGCGGATACGAGCTGCATCAGTCGTTCATCCGGGGGATTTTTTACGCCATTCACCCGGCCCCGTAATACACGGTACGAGTCCTGACAGTGTTAAATCATAAAAAGATTACTACTTATGTAGAATAACATAATTTATTATGTAGCTATTTTGTTAATATAACCTGTGATTAATAAATACCAATACATTACCATATTATTAGCAGCGTCGCATATGTGAGGAACTTTACTAATCAATGAAGCCATTTCCGTCTCAAATCAATTTTTTACCTACATAAAAAACAATAAATCTATATTCAATTAGTAACAAATAACATGCCAGTACTAATAATACAATAAAAACATCATGTAAACGACGCATAATATATATTTTATTATTTATACAAACATCATAATATTAAGTTAAATTTTAATAAGAGTTTTTTTACAAACAATTATAATAACTAATAATAATATTTCCGGTTTCTTAATAAAAATATTATATTAACATAGCTAAAGTAATAATAATAATTTTTACGATTCCTTAATAATAATATTACGTATAGGTATACCTTTTCCTAATTAAACAATTGATTAACAAAAAATAATTTAGCACATAATTATTATAGATATATACGAGCCTTTGTCCGTTTTATTTTATATTATTTTAGTATATAATAATTCAAATATATTATTTACAGACACATTTTAGTGCATAATAAATCAAATATCTGGTTTTATTATTTTCGTATTTTATTATTTTATATTTCAAATGTATTGTTTTATTACTTTTTATATATCAATTTAGTAAAACCCACTTATTTTAACTATTTATTCGTATTTTCTTTTTTCTCAGATTCTATTACTTTAAAAAATATACTATTTTCATATTTTATTATTTTATATTATTTATTTTTATACATAATGTTTTATGTATTATTTTAATATTCTTTATACTAACAATAACTATAATATATTACACTAACAATAATAATAATTATTTATATATACTAACTAAATTAATTATTAAAGTTTAACTAATAACAATATACTAACTAAAATCATGTTAGAGTTAAAAACTAACATATTAATACACACAAACATAATTTATTAACTAACTAATATAATTAAATATTTTTTTTAATAATAGTATTTAACTAACTTACTAACTAATTACTACTTAAACTAACTTATTAATAATAGTATTTATTAACCTATTAGTCATAATAGTATTTATAACCTATTAATCATAATAATATTTAACTAACTTACTAACTAATTACTACTTAAACTAACTTATTAATAATAGTATTTATTAACCTATTAATCATAATAGTATTTAACTAACTTACTAACTAATTACTACTTAAACTAACTTATTAATAGTAGTATTTATTAACCTATTAATCATAATAGTGTTTAACTAACTTACTAACTAATTACTACTTAAACTAACTTTTTAATAATAGTATTTATTAACCTATTAATCATAATAGTATTTGTTAACCTATTAATCATAATAGTATGAGTATTTAACTAACTTACTAACTAATTACTACTTAAACTACTAATATTAGTTATAAACTAAGTCATAAAATAAAAATTAACATATAATAAAATTATTATAAACTACTTAAACTACTTACATTATAAACTACTAACAACAAATATATATGACAATAAAAATTCACATTTAATAAAATAATTTAGTAAAAAAACAAAATCAACAACATAAACATTTTAAAACAATTATACCTAATTTCTCTAAATTTTTTTTCCCTTCTTCCTTCTTTTCTTCTTTCTTCTTCTTCTTTCTTCTTTCTTTCTTCCTTCTTTTCTCTCTTTCTTCTTTCTTTCTTCTTCCGGCGTGCAGCACTTCTGCAAGCTTTCTGCTTCTCCTTGTGGCCTTCTGTGGGGGGGGGGGGGAGGGGACCATTTAAGGTCCCCAGCAGCAGCAGAAGCCGACAAAGCAGGTGCCGCCTATGGGATAGCATTCTTCAGCTGTTGGTGCCGCCTATGGGGTACCATTTTTCACTTGCAACTGTGCATGCATGCCACTTACTGTTTACTTACTGTTTGGTGCAGGTGCTGCTGGTGGGGAGCCGACAGCAGGGTGGTGCCGCCTATGGGAGTGGCGTGACCACCCTGCTCTAACCCATATTGGTAAATAATTGGTGCCACACCCTATTTTAGAACATGTTTGTTTTTTCTAACCTATTTTGGTAAAAAACCCTGAGTTTGAAAAAGAAAAGGGGAAAAGATAAATCATTAGATAATTTAATTTTTTGCGATTAATATATATTTAACGCATTAGTTAAAAAATTAACATTCCAAAAAGATAGTAGATACAAGTTAAATAAGTAACAGCGTATTGATCGAGTTAACATATTAAATAGTCTAGATTCAATAATTGAGATAATTTTAAATCGTATTGAAATCGCACCACTAGTATTATAGTTATCACCAAAAAAGCAGTCCAGAAACAGCTACGATTATATTAGGAAGCTTCATGCAGAACGTGGAAAGTGTTACCTATATTGACGTTGAATTTTCAAATGAAAATGACAGACAACTTGCTTCCCTGTACTACCAAAAACAAAGTGATACTCTTTGGACCCAATACTCTTTGTCAGCCTACTGGATTCATGTTTCTACATAAAAGGTACTTAGCCTCACCCATTTCTCATCCTTTCCCCACCCAAACTGTCCACAATGCCTAAACCAAAACCACTTCGTCCATTGTGTGGGGTGGTGTTGGTCACTATTGCTCTATTTCTAAGCCTGAAAGCCTGTGACGCTAGAACCAGAACCAATGATTGCGGCCTTACCATGTGCGGAAACGTTAGCATCCGCTATCCTTTTCGATTAAAAACCCAACCCCTCCACTGCGGCGCTCACCTCATCTTCCAACTGGACTGTGATGAAAAACATAACCGTACGATTTTGGGCAATGAAAACGGGAAATTCTATGTTCAAGAGATCCTTTACAACAACTTTACGATCCGACTTGTTGATACGAATTTGGCAAGCAATAGTTGCTCGCTTCCTCGAAGCTCTGCCCCTGTGCTTCATAATTCAGCATGCTTGGTATCGTATTCTAGACCCTATGTTGATCAACATACTGGTTTTAAAGTTATGCATCTTGTAAATTGCACACGGTCAATCAAATCTTCAAAATATGTCGACGCATCTCGTTGTTCCGATAGCTCTTCCGGCCATGATCCACCTTTTTCATATCATTACTTTTTAGATGAACGAACTCAGCCTCTCGATTTCAGTCCATATTGCACAGTCATAGCCCGAGTCCCAGTTATGGCTCCCTATACCACCGACATTGCTACTTTGGATATCTATGAAAAGCTATCGTTGGGATTTCAATTGTCATGGAGAAACTACATTAAAAGCAGCGGCTGTTACGAAAACTATACATTCCATAGGATGTAAGAATTTTGGAACCTTGGCTAATAATACAATTTTTCTTAGATCGGGTTTGCTGTTTTGGGTTATTAAATTTGTGAATATATTTGCTAAAGGCTGATCATGATGACATTGTTTCTTGATAAGTTAATCCATACTTGTAGATAGTTCTTTTATTATTTTTTTTATTTTTTTATTGAATTGTACTAATATTTTTATTTCTACTTATACAAAAGAACAGGTTGGAAACATTGCGGGATGCCTTCCTAGACTTTGTCAACAGCTTTGTGTATTACCTTTTCCATCACAGCCCTGTAACCTTTGGACATAATTTTTATTCGGTTTCACATGAAGGTATGCTTTTCATTTCCAAGAGTTCATTACTATTATTTCCATTAGATTTGCCATCTAATTCCTTATATAGAAATAGTGATGACATATATATATATTTTCTACAGGCAAGTATGTCATTTGTCTTGGGATAATAGGTGAGTTTTTGCTTTGGAATTGCATATATGAAATATATACAAAATTACTCATAATCTTTTGGGGGCAATAATAGCATTAATTCTAAAGACATTTACTAATGCATTTCAATTTCTTTTTATTTAAAAGGAGGAATAACATTATCAAGAACGTTTCTGGGGATATCTATATTAATTGCTCTTGTTACGTATAAATTGAGAAGGAGACATTTATGTGCGGATGATAAAATTGAAGAGTTTCTTCGTAATCAAAATAATTTAATGCCTATTAGATATTCTTACTATGAAATAAAAAGAATGACAAGAGGCTTTAGTGATAAGTTAGGGGCTGGGGGTTTTGGCTCAGTATTTAAAGGAAAGCTTCAAAGCGGTCATGATGTAGCAGTAAAATTATTGGACAAGTCTAAAGCTAATGGGCAAGATTTCATTGCTGAAGTCGCTACAATTGGGAGGATTCATCATGTTAATGTGGCAAATCTTAGAGGATTCTGTGTGGAGGGATCAAAGCAAGCTCTTGTATATGATTTTATGTCGAATGGATCTTTAGATAAGATTATATTTGAAAAAGAAAATAAGACTAGTTTAAGTTGGGACAAAATGTTTGATATTGTGATTGGAGTAGCTCGAGGAATTGCATACTTACATCAAGGATGTGATATGCAAATTTTACATTTCGATATCAAACCACATAATATTCTTCTAGAAGAGAATTTTGTCCCAAAAGTTTCGGATTTCGGTCTTGCTAAACTATATTCCGTAGATGATAGTATTGTCTCTCTCACTGCAGCACGAGGTACAATAGGATACATTGCTCCTGAATTGATTTACAAAAACCTTGGAGGCATATCGTATAAAGCTGATGTTTATAGTTTTGGAATGCTATTAATAGAAATGGTGGGTAAAAGGAAGAATTTGAATGCATACGCTGAACATTCAAGTCAAATATACTTTCCATCATGGATCTATGATCAACTTCATCAAGGAGAGGACATTGACTGGGAAGAGGTTACGAATGATGAAAAATTGATTGTGAAAAAAATGGCAATAATTGCTTTCTGGTGTATACAAATGATGCCTTGTGATCGTCCTTCAATGAACAAAGTCTTGGAAATGCTTGAAACTGATGTCGAACTCCTTCAAATGCCTCCAAAACCTTTTCAGCAGCTTCCTTTTGAAATACCAATTGAGGATCATGTTGATGACAATCCAAATGATGAGGATCCAGCTACATCACTTCTTTCTACAAGTGAAATTAGCTTAGAAGTAGCGTAAGTTGTGAAACTTTTGTTTCAAAATTTCCAAACGTTGCTTTGTATTTTGAGACTTGTTTCATTTACTTTCCATACCATTGGCTTTACTGTATTATCACTTGAAATAAAATTGATTATCTAGTTAAGCCAAAAACAAAAACGATACAAGATGAAGACATCATGGATTAACCTTTTCATGCTCCTTAATAACCTTTATTTCTTCTTCTTCTTCTTCTTCTTATTGAATTGGTTGTTTTTAGTTTTGATTTTGAAGGATTTATTCTCTAATTATTCTTTTTCAACTCAACCTTTCTCTCTTTTAGTAGGCTTAGAAAAATTAAAAGAGAATCGAAACTGATTAAAAATAAGCCAATGAGGCATTGATTGTGTTGGTAAGACTAAGGTTTAAGAATTTTGAGTTATAGCCTCATCCTGTGCAATTCATGGTTGGGTTTTAGTTAGTTAGCTAATTTAAGTTAGCCTCTATTCAATATTTGTAATGATTGATTTTGAATTAAATTATTAATCTAGTTGTAACATAGGAAAAAAAAAGTATGTAGATAACCATTTATCACTTAAAAATTAATATTGTTACATTTAGGTATATAATTTTTTTCAAATACAAATATCATATTAGAAAAAAATTATACCACTTTAAAAATATATATTTAAATTCCAATGGGAAATACTATATTAAGTGTTTGCTTATAAGAAAAATAGGTGGTGAAGAAGGATCGTAAAGTGGAAACTAGCAATTGGGACAATGAGAGGTCTCTAAGAGCATTGAAAGAGAATTTAGAAAAGGTATTATTGATTATGATTGATCAATTGAAATAGACTTAAGAGATTATTACCGTACATTGTGGGATCGAGAATTCAATCAAAGGTCTGGATATGGTTATGGTTTACATAGGAAAGATGGTCGATCATGTTTAGTGGGTAAAGGTGGGAAGAAGATTGATGAAAAATGCAATGAATGCTCGCATTTGAATTATTTTGATGATTGAATTGGATGTATTTGTGTTATAGTAGCTTGAGTTACTTCACTGACCGGGTCGATTATGAGGTGTTACAAAAGATTTCTAGTCATTAAAGACCTAAAAACTTCAGATACATTAGATTGGATTTTAGAAGATAACATCGCAAATAACAAAGCAAAAACAAAAAAAGAAAGACTCTTACCTTGAGAATAAACTTGAACCAACGATAAAAGAAATTATGCAAAATCAAGAGAACTTGAGGAATAAAATAGTGAAAGCAAAATAGCAAAATAACAACACAAGATGATGAATAAAAGAACGGTTTTTATAGACCTCCTCACCCAAACGGTGCGTTTTAGTAAATTAAATGATGTCCTAACACCGAAATAGTCATAACTTTCAATATTGAGCTTCAATTTAAAAACTGACCTCAATTAAATTCATTATAAACCCTTCATTCTCTAATTATATTGAAATTTCACCTTAATTTCAAAAATTATTCACTTTAATCATTATGTATAAAACTAACAATTAAATATTACAGTCTAAACTTAAAATCTATCAATTTAACACCAATTTCTTCAAGATATCAACAATGATAACTTTAAAAATAAATTAACAGTATTGTAAACAATATATGGGCTAGCTAAATTAAACTCCAATAACCTCAAAAACATGAAATTTTAAATAAATAAAAAAACCTTACCTAATCAAGGACTGAATGTTTAAAACTCAAAAGGATTTTCCTGCTTTCAACTTTGGGCAAAAATGAAGAAGATGAAGAAAGATGTCATCTTTTTTTCTTTATTTGTCTTATATAGTATAATTAAGGTATAATTAAACCAGTTTAGGGTGTCGAAACCATTTTTATGTTTTGGAAAAACAAGCGGGGATCGACTTTAAAAAAGAAAATAGAGTAGCCACCAATCCTTTTTGTTTAAGTTTGATCGGATCACCTACAAAAACATTTTATTTTATTTTAAAAGAAATTAATTTTGGTCTACGAATTCCAAGAAAAACGGGTTCGGGAGTCGGTTACGCACGAGGAAGGGTTAGCACCCTCGCAACGCCCAAAATTGATACCTAATTAATTAATTAATGTCCTAATGCCAAAAATTTGAAACGATTTTAAAATACAATTTTGTTTTAAAAAAAATTTAAATAACTCGAATTGGATATTAAAATTCTCTTGTTCCGAAAGAATAAAATATTATATCCAGCACGTTAGGATATGACGTTTCAAACCCTCGAGGCCAAGATCATCTCATGATTTCCAAAGTTCATGCATTGAGATTTTTATAAGGATATTCAATTATTTGGATCGGACAAACGAAAAACCGAAACCCAGCACGGTAGGGTATGATTTCTCAAATTTCCAAACACGAAATATTGCATTGTTTTGAGAAATTAAAAAAAAAATCAACTCATAATAAATTTATTCAATTTGCTCGGGATAAAAATGAAGTGTCTAGTGAAAGTTTAAATATATTAGAATTTGAATCACAAAACAATACCGAGAAACACAAGTATAGCATCAAACACGAAATAGTATATGAACTCAATCATTATACAAATGAATGGTAATGATACAAACAATTTAAATATACAAATACACGATAGCAATTATTTCATGACATATTCCATTTCAAAAGGCCTATTTTAATAATCGAAGACCAATAAACTAAAAGATATAGTTATCTTACACAATTTATAAGGCAAATTAGTATAAAACGAATTTCGAATGATAACAAATGGATTCAAAATAAATAAAGAAAAAAGAGTTTGAAATCAACAATTTATGAAACAATTTAGAAAATAAATTATAATCAATAATAATTTATAAATGAATTTACGAAATAACTATTATATAAGAAGAAATTTAAAATGTATAATATACAAGATAATCTAAAACCAAATATACCTATCTAAAATAAAAACTTAATAAATAATGTATATGTGGAAAAAAATATAGAAAAGTGTTTGATATAAATAAAATATAATTTAAAATAAGATCTTTAAAGGAACAATTATGTATATTTTATATAGATTCAAAATATAATAGATACATACATAGATTTAAAAGAAAATACATACATAAAATAATATGAAATTAATAATAGATATAAATAAGATGGTTTTAATATAAACTATATATATGTATATGTATAAATTAATAATATAAGAGTATTTAAGTTAAATATTATACAAATCATTAAAACAAAGAAACATATAATAGAGGATTTTGAAATTAAATATTTATACAATAAATAAAAAAGTATATACAAATGGAAAATAAAACAAATTAAAACATTGTAAAATCAATTTCAAAATAATTTTATTAAAATAGCTTATAAAAAATGAAAAATAAATAAATTAAATACCATAAAAAAGTTGCAAGGGTTATAAATAGAAACTTAAAAAATACTTAATTGAAAAAGAAATGAAATTAAAAGGCTGTTTTATAAAAAAAAATTATTTAAACAAAGCCAAAGACTAAATTAAATTGCGCATAAATGGTTAGGGATTAAACTAGCAAATATTTTAATAGCCAAAACTCTGCGTACATATTGGACTAAATTGAAATGGCGTTCAAATTACAGAGATCAATTAAAAAAATGTATATTGAATCTAATCAAATAGCAGCACAAAAAACAAGGACTAAACGCGCAAATTATCCATTCACCGCAGAAACACGCGGATCATGTGGATATTGGATCAGGTCGGATCGGGGTGTTTTATACGGCGTCGTTTTGAGGCTACCGAATTAAGCCCCAAACAACGTCGTTTCACACGAATTAAAAAAGTAAATGAAACCCCTAAAAAATCAACATTCAGTCATTTTCTTTGAAATCAAAACCCTAGCCACTTAAACAAAATCAGAACCCCTCATTCACTATTTTGCCGATTCAGAAGACTGCGCCATCCGAAAACCATTTCACCATTGTAATCGGTGTATGGTGGTGCGTAGTGACGCCCTCCTACCCTCACTTAGAACGAGGCCTGAGGAATCGCCTATTTCAGCTCGAAATCCCCATTCTAGCTTTGATTTCGACGAAGCAAATAGGGATCCGACGACGGCATTAACAGATAAGAACTCCCTTCCGTTTTTTCTCGCATGCAATAGATATATATTAAAAAGAGCAAGGAATAAAGAAAAAGAAAACTCAATAAGTCAAAGAAAATTCTGATAATCACCTTTAAAAATAATCTATGATTCTTTTTTTTTAATATGCGTGAGTACAAAAAAAAGGTCTGAAAAAAATACAATGGTTTGTTTCGGTCCTTTTAAAGCCGGAATAAAAATAAAATAAAAAATAAATCTGTTTTCTTTTTCTCTTTGCTGCGCTGTTTATCGATCCTTTGCTGCAGGCACGGAGGTACGACGTGCGTGGGAAAGAATGCTAACGTGGCGACGCGCACGTGGGGTGTAAAAGGTGAGGCGCTGGATCGACGAACAGCGCAACAAAGAGAAAAAGAAAAACAGTTTTATTTTTTATTTTATTTTTATTTCGGCTTTAAAAGGACCGAAACAAACCATTGTATTTTTTTCTTCAGACTTTTTTTTGTACTCACACATATTAAAAAAAAGGATCAGGGATTATTTTTAAAGGTGATTATCAGAGTTTTCTTTGACTGATTGAGTTTTCTTTTTCTTTATTCCTTGCTCTTTTTTATAAATATCTATTGCATGCAAGAAAAAAAGGAAGGGAATTCTTATCTATTAATACCATCGTCGGATCCCTATTCGCTTCGTCGAAATCGAAGTTAGAATGGGGATTTCGAGCCGAAATAGGCGATTCCTCAGGCCTCGTTCTAAGTGAGGGTAGGAGGGTGTCACTACACGCCACCATACACCGATTACAATGGTGAAATGGTGGTCGGACGACGCAGTCTTCTAAATTGGCAAAATAGTGAATGAGAGGTTCTGATTTTGTTTAAGTGGCTAGGGTTTTGATTTCAAAGAAAATGACTGAATGTTGATTTTTTAGGGGTTTCATTTACTTTTATAATTCGTGTGAAATGATGTCATTTGGGGCTTAATTCGGGAGCCTCAAAACTATGCCGTATAAAATGCTCTGATCTGACCCGATCCAATATCCATAGGATCCGCACGTTTCTGCGGTGAATGGATAATTTGCACGTTTAGTCCTTTTTTTTGTGTTGCTATTTGATTAGATCCGATATACATTTTTTTAATCGATCTCTGTAATTTGAGCGCCATTTCAATTTAGTCCAATCAGTACATAGCGTTTTGGCTATTAAAATATTTGTTAGTTTAATCCCTAACCATTTATGCACAATTTAATTTAGTCCTTGACTTTGTTTAAATAATTTTTTTTTTTATAAAACAGCATTTTAATTTCATTTCTTTTTCAATTAAGTATTTTTCTTAATTTCTGTTTATAACCCTTGCAACTTTTTTATGGTATTTAATTTATTTATTATTCATTTTTTATAAGCTATTTTAATAAAATTATATTGAAATTGATTTTACAATGTTTTAATTCGTTTTATTTTCCATTTGTATATACTTTTTATTTATTGTATAAATATTTAATTTCAAAATCCTCTATTATATGTTTCTTTGTTTTAATGATTTGTATAATATTTAACTTAAATACTCTTATATATATTATTAATTTATACATATATATATATATATATAGTTTATATTAAAACCATCATATTTTATATTTATTATTAACTTCATATTATTTTATGTATGTTTTTTCTTTTAAATCTATCTATGTATATATATTATTTTGAATCAATATATAAATATACATAATTGTTCCTTTAAAGATCTTATTTTAAATTATATTTTATTTATATCAAACACTTTTCTATATTTTTTTTCCACATATACATTATTTATTAAGTTTTTATTTTAGATAGGTATATTTGGTTTTAGATTATCTTGTATATTATACATTTTAATTTTCTTCTTATATAATAGTTATTTCGTAAATTCATTTATAAATTATTATTGATTATAATTTATTTTCTAAATTGTTTCATAAATTGTTGATTTCAAACTCTTTTTTCTTTATTTATTTTGAATCCATTTGTTATCATTCGAAATTCGTTTTATACTAATTTGCGTTATAAATTGTGTAAGATAACTATATCTTTTAGTTTATTGGTCTCTGATTATTAAAATAGGTCTATTGAAATGGAATATGTCATGAAATAATTGCTATCGTGTATTTGTATATTTAAATTGTTTGTATCATTACCATTCATTTGTATAATGATTGAGTTCATATACTATTTCGTGCTTGATGCTATGCTTGTGTTTCTCAGTATTGTTTTGTGATTCAAATTCTAATATATTTAAACTTTCACTAGACACTTCATTTTTATCCCAAGCAAATTGAATAAATGTATTATGAGTCGATTTTTTTAATTTCTCAAAACAAGACAATATTTCGTGTTTGGAAATCCGAAAAATCGTACCCTATCGTGCTGAGTTTCGGTTTTTCGTTTGTCCAAATAATTGAATATCCTTATAAAAATCTCAATGCATGAACTTTGGAGATCATGAGATGATCTTTGCATCGAGGGTTTGAAACGTCATATCCTAACGTACTAGATATGATGTTTTATTCTTTCGGAACAAGAGAATTTCAATATCCAATTCGAGTTATGTAAAATTTTTTAAAACAGAATTGTATTTTAAAATCGCTTTAAATTTTTGGCGTTAGGACATTAATTAATTAATTAGGTACCAAGTTTGGGAGTTGCGAGGGTGCTAATCCTTCCTCGTGCGTAACCGACTCCCGAACTCGTTTTTCTTGGAATTCGTAGACCAAAATTAATTTCTTTTAAAATAAAATAAACTAAAATGTTTTTGTAGGTGATCCGATCACACCTAAATAAAAAAGGATTGGTAGTGACTCCATTTTCTTTTTTAAAGTCGATCCCCGCTTGTTTTTCCAAAACATAAAAATTGTTTCGACAACTTGGCGACTCCACTGGGGACTGGTTGAGAGTCAGGCCATAGATTGATTAATTTTTGTCCTTTTGATTGAAAATTTAGAAAATTCTTTTGAAAATCATGTTTCTTTTGATGCATTTATTGGTGCCATGATTGCAATAATGTCGAGTCTCATAAAAAACTTTGGCATTACATTGCATGACCGTTGTGGTTACACCTTTTAAGTGGGAGTGAGAAACTATGTCTTCGTGAGGTTTTCACCTCCGAATGGGCTAGTGGATTACTTCTCGGATACATCTGTACCTATGTCTTCATGAGATTTTCATCTCCGCATGGCCATAGGGAAATGTATTCCCCTAAACCGAACTCGATCCATATTAGCCTATAATGGGTGAGGATTGAGGAATCTGCTGGTTCAGGTACCCTCTCTTTAGAACCAAACCACATATAGTGAACCCTATGAGCCCACTTTAGGTAGAACTATGTTGAACCCTAGCAGTCACTTGGATAGGTGTTTGATTATTTTCTGTTTGATTTGATTTTTACCATTTGTATATGATACTAATGTGTTTTCTTTTGTTTATGACTACATTGCATTTCATCATCATAGAAAGGAGGTGTTGATTCATATTCGATTGCTAAATAAAAGAGTTTATCATAGGAAAATGGATTTCTTGATAAAGTGGGTTATAATACGTTCGTCCAAATATAGTCCAAGTAAACACAACGAGAAAATATTGATAGTATATGACTTTGCCTCGTTGCCTGGGGATTCAAGCCAACAAGGATTATTCGAGAGTCATCATGTCTCAATTTTCTTAAAGAAGCTTATGAGCATCGCGAAGGATAAGTGAGTGAAGAGTCGCGGCCTGGATCAAACAACAAGAAGCTAGAAGAGGCATCTACTGAGGAAGTTCGCGGGACATGACCATAACATCCAGATACACAGAAAAAGATTGGTGTTTTCACCTGGACTATGAGGACAAAGTCGCATATGTAATCCGTTTTATATAAAGAAATTTATTTTCTCGAAAAGTTCTTCTAACGGAATTGAATTCAGAATCAGCGCCTCTCTTTCTTTTCGCATTCATTTCATGCATTGGCATTGCATTTCCTGCATTTGCATTACATCACATCATATGCATTAAAATTTGTAGAAAGACTAATTAATTAAAAATTATTTCAGCAACCTGGAAACTGGCAAAACCTTACCAAATACGCATCCCTACGGCACAAGAAAAAAGACCAAGTCAATGGATAAAAGACTAGAAAAATTAGAGCAAATGCAAAAGGATATGCAAGAACAAATGCGGGCACAGATGCAAGAGCAGCTAGCTAAGATCCAGCAAGAGATGAGGGATCAAATGATAGAGTCCCAAAGAAACATGATGGCTTAATTGTCCCAACTACTGGTAGGAATGATGGACAAAGGGAAAGGCACCATGGATAATGAAAATCCTCAATATCCTCCTGGTTTTATCCCTACTAATGCTCAAACACAACCTGAGGTACACCTGCAAAGACCATCTGTCATGATTAGTCCCCAACAGTTTCAGGCTGAGGCTTCGACACCGGTGAATTCCCAAATTAGATCAGGCTCAAATCTAGAGGGTAATCCTACCAATCCCGCTGTTCCTGATATAGATAATGTAGCAGAAAGAGAAAGAGAAAGAGAAAGAGTAAGAAGGGAACTCCCAAAGCAGTTAGAGGATCGATGTAAATGGCTGGAAGAAAAATTCAGAGCAATGGAATGAACTGATAATTATAGAGGAATCGATGATAAGGATCTAAGCTTGGTTCCGGACCTAGTACTTCCCCATAGGTTCAAAATGCCTGAGTTTGAGAAGTGTAACGAAAATAGTTGTCCCGAAGCTCATATCACTATGTTCTGCAGACGTATGACTAAGTATGTCACCAATGATCAATTACTGATTCACTACTTTCAAGACAGTCTAACTGGGGTCGCGTCCAAATGGTAACCAATTGAGTCGTACCAGGATTAGTTCATGAAGAGATTTAGCTCAAGCTTTCATGAAGCAGTATAATCATGTAACGGATATGACCCCCGATAGAATTACTTTGCAGAACATGGAAAAGAGAACAAATGAGAGTTTCTGACAGTATGCCCAAAGATGGAGGGAAGTCGCTATACAAGTCCAACCACCTCTACTGGAAAAAGAAACCACGATGCTCTTCATCAATACTCTGAAGGCCCCGTTCATTAACTATATGTTGGGAAGTGCCACCAAGAGCTTTTCAGATATGGTAATGTCCGATGAGATAATTGAGAATGCTATAAGAAGCGGAAAGATAGACGCGGGAGAAAGCACCAAAAGATCAACTTCGAGAAATAAGGAAAATAAAGTAAATATCTTGAGCACGCGTTTCAAAACAGTCACCGTAGGCCAGACGAAGACCGAAATCAATAGCTATCAAGGCTCTTCAATGCAAGAATTCAACTCGAGGACAAATATAGAAAGGCTCCAGTTTACACCCATCCCGATAATATATAAAGAGCTGTATCAGAATCTTTTTGATGTGCGTGTAGTGTCTCTGTTCTACTCGAAACCTATACAACCTCCGTACCCAAAATGGTATAATGAGAATGCCCAATGCGAGTACCACACGGGAATAACGGGGCATTCAATTGAAAACTGCACTACATTTAAAAAGTTGGTCGAAAGGCTCATTGAAAGGGGAATTGTGAAAGTCGACGATTCCTTAGAACTTAATCACTTGGATGAAGTAGTGAATATGATAGTTGAAAGTGGAGGTAGAAGAGTTGCAATTCCTTGAAGAAGTCGGAGGCTTGGAAGGAATATTAGGGAATCTGAACATTAATGACATATCCGAAGAGGGAACCGGGGAATAAAAGTTTCCAAGCCCTTACATACTTGGGAAGATTTTAAACAATGAGACTGTGGAAGGGATCCCTATATTTTTAGAGCTAATCTAGAGTAATATTCAAAACATGTTTGTTGCCTTAATCCTAGAGGCAATAAGAATCTTTTTGTGAAATAGGCTTGTGTCCAGGATTTTTATTTCAATAAAATGCATTTTTTAAGCAAATATTCTTTCATTCTTTACATTTCATATTGTACATGCTTTTACTTTTTTTTTAGAATATTCTTTCATTCTTTATTCATGACCATACCATACAAATAATCATCCTTAGAATCACTTATTCTTTGGATTTATGGCCTTCGTACTTAGGTACCCAAATATGAACGACATAAGCGACGTTGTTACTGACTCCCTTTTTGAATGAGATAGTGGTCTAAGAGATCTAAGGACTTTGAAGATGACAGAGATTGTAGCTTATCTTTTGATTTGTTAAGGATGGTAGAACAAGATGAAAATAGACTCTACCTTGCAAAGGGTCGATGGACGTTACGAGCTTAGGAAAGGGGCAAAGATCGAAGCCTAACTCACCACAGAAATAAGGTGAGACATCATTGAGCTATTTTCAAGAATTCAAAGATGTTTTCGCACGATCATATCAAGGCACGCCAAGCTACTGAAACATGGGTATGTTGTTAAGGTTGGGAAAATCTTAGAAGAAATCCATGAAGGTGTTTAAAGAACCCGTGTTAATGGTTCTACAATGGCTAGGCTAATCAAGAGGTGCGGGCTACTGGTTTACTAAGAAAGGGAAATTACATCAGTTACGCCGTAAAAGCCAAATTGAGGAAGACAAGACTTATGCGCCTCCTCTATTTTTTCTATATGTGAGGCATAGATGTAATGGGGCTGATCCCATCAAAAGCATCTAGCCGACACCAATTCATCTTTGTAGTTGTCAATTACTTCACTATGAGGGGGAAGGTCGCTTCATATGCCAAAGTTACAGAGTCAGCAGTCATCACATTCAAATTCAAATTCAAATACAAATCCAAATCCAAATCCAAATCCAAATCCAAATTTAAGTTCAAATGCAAATTCAAATTCAAAAAAAAGTGGCAATAAAGAATGCCAGAAAGGAACATGTCTAGCATAATTGCACAATGTCAAAGATTTACAGTCTGTTTAAAGATCAGACACCATATCAGTGCAGCAAAGGCAACCAAAAACCATTCAAAATTTTTGAAAAATGACTGAGATTTGTAAAAGTTGGCATAGAGAAGTTACCATTTACCCTCTATGCTTCTTGAATGTTGGCCAGGACCTTCACCGGGGCAACATCTTTCTCATTGGTTTATGAAAGGGAAGCAATTGTTGGAAGTTAAGATTCCTTTTCCCAAGCTTTGATTGAATTGGATGAAGCAGAATGTCTCCAATAAACTTGATTGAAAGTATTCATCATGGTCGAATATACCAAAAACGGATGATACGGACTTATGATAAAAAAGTTCGCCCAATAGAATTTCATGATGGAGACCTGGCATCAAAAAGGATTCTTCTCATACAAAAGGAATTCAGAGGAAAGTAAATGCCAAATTTGAAAAAACCTTATGTGGTGAAGAACGCTTGTTCTGGAAGATCATTAGCTTTGACCAAGATGGATGGCAAGGACATGTTCAAGACAGTGAGTTCAGATTTCATCTAAAAAGAGAGGCCAAGGTGAAAACCCGCAAAGGGTGCCTTGAGACCTTTAAAAAAACAAAAAAAAACCAAAAAAATAAAAAATAAAAAAATAAAAAAATTTTCAATAAAAAAGAATAAAGAAAAATGAAAGGTCAAGGCGAAAACCCGCAAAGGGCACTTTGAGACCAAAGGGGATTTGAGTTGAAAACCCGAAAAGGGCAGCTCAAATTTCAATTGAAAGTGAGGCATACAGTAGTCTTGCTACACTTGAATTAAAAATGAGGAAGTATGCTACGTCTTGGGGCATCAACAAAATACTCCGGATCCCCTAAACACATATTCAGCTTAAAATGGTCCTCAAGATGTTTGAACAGAAAAGCTCAGGCTGCAATATCTGGGGCACCTAGTTTCCATTTTACCCATTTTAAATTTGTTATTTGTGATTATCTTATTCTTTTCAAAAAATGCTCCCAATAAAATTTCTTTGCATTTGCTATCTTAGCTTAACTTATTTGTTTCGAGCTAGACTCCTAATTAATATCATTCTTGTCCATTGTTATGATCTTTTTCAGGCATTTTGCATTGAAATAACGATTAGTGAACTAATAATACTTTCATAAAAGGAGTTTCGCATTACTCTGGAAGCTTCTAAATAATACAAGAACTTGAAACAGGACTATTGTTTAAAACTCACCAAGTTTAAATGATATTGGTGGAGGACGAGTCTAAATTGAGACTATCTCTCCAAAATGACAAGATATTGCGTCAGTAATATAATCTTGATGAAAAATGGGCAATGTTAACCCGAGTGTAAAAGGGGAATTATTCTCGAGAAAAAATGATATTCTGTATCCATGCAAATATCATGCATACACATTTGGTTAGGTCACTTGGGGAGTGATCAGTTGATGGAACAAGTTACAGATCCTATATCTTTGATTTGCAGCCGGTTGGATTGAAGAAGATGCAGATTCTATACTCTTGATTTACAGCAGGTTGGATTGAAGATGAAACAAATTCTATACCCTTGAGTTGCAGTGGGATGGATTGGAAAAGATTCAGATCCTATACCCCCAAGTCACAATAAGATGAACCCTGAAGTTACAGTGGGGCAAATCTGTTGAGCAAGATATAATTGTTTTCTCAGGTTTTCTGTCGAGAATACCAACTGAACAAGATGATAGCATAATACGTCAGTGATAAAGCCCTGGTAAACAATGATCGATGAAACCTTAAACATTTAAAAATGGATCATTCTCATGAAATTCTGTATTCATGCAAGACACATTTAGTTAGGAGCATTTGATTCATTTCGATCATTGCATCCTAATCTTATACATTTTAAAAGGGATCATTCTCATTCTGCATTCATGCAGGACACATTCAGTTAAGAGCATTTGATTCATTCTGATTATTGCATCCTAATCATTGTACAAAGGATCATTCTCATGACATTTTGCATTCATGCAAATGTCATCCATAACATCATTTAGTTAGGAGCATTTGATTCATTCCGATCATTGCATCCTAATCATTGTACATAAAAAAGAAGAAAAAGAAGAAGAGAAAAGGACCATTCTCATGACATTCTGTATTCATGCAAATACATTTAGTTAGGAGCATTTGATTCATTCCGATCATGACATCCTAATCATTATGCATAAGCATAAGTTCATAAATCGATTCTACAGGGCATGTTCCCCAGAGGAGGGTATAACAAGATTGACGAATCCACAGGTCCAACACCTCTGAAGTTGCAGTAGGACGGATCAAATCCACCATGGCGAATCTCATTTCCTTGAAGTTGCAGTGGAGCAGATGGAAGCCATTACCCTTATCTCCCTTAAGTTACAGTTGAGCAAATTGAAGATAGCGAATCTTATTTTCCTAAAGACACAGTGAAATAGATTAAACTACGGTAGATCTTATCTTCTTGAAGTTGCAGTGGAGCAGATTGAAGCCACAACCTTATCTCCCTAAAGTTGCAGTGGAACAGACTGAAGATAGCAACTCTTATTCCTTGGCGTACAGTGAAACAGATTAAAGCTACAAATTACGGTGGGTCTTATATTCCTGAAGTTGCAGTGAAGCAGATTGAAGCCACCAGCCTTATTTCCCTGAAGTTGCAGCAGAGAAGACTGAAGACAACAAATTTTATTTCCCTGGTGTGCAGTGGAATAGATTACGCTACGGTAGATCTTACCTTTTTGAAGTTACAGTGGAGCAGATTGAAGCCACAGCCTTATCTCCCTGAAGTTGCAGCGGAGTAGACTGAAGATAGCAAATCTTATTCATTGACGTTACAATGAAACATATTAAAGATACAGATTACGGCGGATCTTATCATCCTGAAGTTAAAGTGAAGCAGATTGAAGCCACTACCCCTATCTCCCTGAAGTTACAGCAGAGCAAATTAAGGATAGCAAATCTTATTCCCCTGACGTTGTAGTGGAGCAATTAAAGCTAAAGATTACGTTGGATCTTATCTTCCTGAAGGCAGTGAAGCAGATTGAAGCCACCAGCCTTATCTCCCTGAAGTTGCAGCGGAGCAGACTGAAGACAGTAAATCTCATTTCCCTGACGTTGCAGCAGAGCAGATTAAAGCTACAGATTACGACGAATCTTATCTCCCTGAAGTTGCAGGGGAAAAGATTAAAGTTACAAATCCTATGCCTCTAAAGTTGCAGTAGGTCGGATCAAATTTACCAAAACCAAACCTTATGATAAACCGTAAAAGTAACATATTTTAATCCCACATTTATGATGCTTTTTGATGATTTATTCCTTTATTTATATAAAAAGGTGCTTTTAATCCTTTCTTTCATGTCTTATACACAGGAAAGCACCCGAGGATGAAAAGAACACAAAACAGGCCTAAAACGGAGTAAATGGGCCTTAGCATGAAATTGACACGGCCTGGCCCAAAGCCCGCACGGCCGCGTCTCGACGAACACCTAGAGCACAGCCTCAACTCTGCCTCACACGGCCATGCCTCAAATTAGAAATCCGAACACGGTCTGGTCTCGATACACACGGGCATGTGCCATGGCCGTGCCTCTGTCGCTGGAAAGAGCAATTTCAGTCGGAAAAGGATATGTAGGGAGAAAGAATCGCATTCCAAGAGCCTATATATATCCCCCAAGTACCACCTTTGAAGGGCATCTAAAGCAAGGCCAAGGAGTTAAGCCAAGAAGGTCAGAGTGAGGGAATAACGCGAGGATAGCCAGTTGATCCATCCCAAGAAGTCGAAGTTATACTCAAGACGACAGAATTCTCCTTTAATTCCTTCAGGGGGTTTTAGGGTTTTCTTATGTTTTGTTTATCTTTTCTCTTGTGATGTCCTTTTTATTCATTATGAACTAAACCCTTCAGATACCTGAAGGGGATGAAACCTAGATGGATTTTGTTATTTGATTTTTAAGTTATATGATAATTACTTAGTTTGTTCTTAATTATGTTGCTTAATCCAAATCTAATGTGCTTAGGTGGAGGAGAAATAGACCTTTCCTAAGAGTAGATCTAGCATAATTAAGCGGAGTTGATCGCACGCCTAGAGATAGGGTGACGAGGTTTTGCCGGATTAGGGTGAAACCTAATATGGGAGTCCATTGAACGATTTACTGCTATCCTAGGGGGTTATTATAAGCGAACGAGAGTTCCACTAATTAACCTAGGGTTAGACGTTATTCGCCTCGAGAGAGGGTTTAATATAGGTTAGGGAGTCTCACGGATCAAGCTAAGTAAAGAAATCATATAATTTAGGGTTAGGTAACAAGAGAAGTCTAGGTGGATTCTTCCTGAGGGTATCGTCGCAATCAACTGAGTTTCTCTTCAAGTTATTTTCCAATTCATTCTTCTTGTCTTTGTGTCCTTAGTTTAAGTCTTCGACAATTTAGCAATCTTCACTCTATTCTTAATGCTAAATAATAGAACGAAAGTGAGTATTAGTACTTTTAGTTCCTTTGGATTCGATAATCCGGTCTTGCCTAAGCTATACTACTATTCGATAGGTACACTTGCCTTTAATCGTTGTCAGAGTTAGTCTCCAGGTTCGATCATTTTTTTATAAATTTTAAAGCTCTGATTTCAGCGATCAAGTTTTTGGCGCCGTTGCCGGGGAACTAAAATATTAAGAACGCGTAATTTTTATTACTTTAGCCATTATTATTATTATTATTGCAATTTATTTTCATTATTATTTTTTTTCATGTTTTTCTAATTTTTTTATTTTTTGGCAGATAATTTTAGAGATGGCACTAAATAATTATCAGTGGCAATTCATGAGGATAGAGCCAACAAAAGCAGTCGATATCTACAACCTCGACCCAGTACATCCAGTTATGTAGTACGAACCAAGTGGAGGCATGGCGAATCCTGAGTACCCACCCTACGGATATGGCATGGAGAACGAACAAGTCCACTATATGGGTAACTATCCTAGACTTCAAAATAATTTTTATGGTAACACTTATAATGCAGGTTGGAGGTACCATCCCAATTTCTCGTGGGATGATCAAAATAACCAAAGACCGGAACTTCCTCCAAACTTTCAACAATCACCTTACCAACAAGAAGATGAGTCGCACCTTGAGAAGATGCTGGCAAAACTCGTGGCAGCCACAGAAAACCGCTTCCAAGAGTCTGAGAAAACACTCAAAAGAAACGAGAACCGAGTCGGGGATCTTACTAAGTCAGTCAAGGAAGTCACTAATGCAATCGAACAACTTGCAAAGCTAATATCATAACTACCACAAGGAAGCTTGCCAAGCAATACTGAAAATAGCCCGAGAGAGCAAAATCAAGCCATTTACGATAGTGAAGGGCTAGACGAACCAAACCCAAGGCGAGAACCTGTGGTAAGTGAAGGTAAAGTTGAGGTGTGCTATGATATACCAAAACCAGCAATTACAGAGTACCAACCTCGTGTGCCATATCCCGATGCAATAAAGAAAGACCACACAAAGGAAGAATTTGGTGAACTCACACTTCGTGTAGACGACGAAACAATCACTCTTCAAGCTCTTGACTCAGCTAGGACATCGAGTAATAAAGGTACGAACATTAATTCCATTGATAATCATTTGGTTCAACCTTCTTTACAGGAAGCATCACGAAATCACCTAGCTGAGCTAGATCTTAGCCTCGTGCCAACAAAAAAGAATCGTATGAGGAACGAAGCCTTAGGGTCGACAAATTAGAAGAGTGGAAAACAAAACTTAAAGAAGAACCAGAACCACACGAAGTGAAACCAAAGGAGCATCCAGACGAGCTGATAGGAACAACGAATCACTTCAAAGTAGGAGATCAGGTATTATTGAATAAGGAAGACCTCCGAATCACCAATTCAGACCTTAAGACAAACGAAGAAATCACTTTTGAGGTACTTAATGTCTTCCTATACGACACAGTCGAGGTAAGCAATCCTAAATTCAACAGTTTTGAGGTAAACATTACTCGACTTAAACTATATATCCATAACCGAAGTGATCGCATGAGAAAGGATTTTCACCTCCTCAAACCACCATGACCATACGAATGAGAGGTGAAGTCTAGCTTAAGACTATAAACGAGCGCTTTTCGGGAGGCAACCCGAGCACTAACCCCATTTTTACATTATTTTATTTTTATTTTTTATTTTTCTTTTCTTTTTCTTTTTAGCACCTAACCATAAACTAACAAAAGAGCAGATTTCTAGGCCACACGACCCTACACACGGGCGTGCACCTGGCCGTGTAGAAGCCAGGGGATGAACCATGGGTGTGCCAGTAGCCGTGCATGACATAGAAAAATTTCTTTTCCCAACACAGGTGGCGATAATAGTCCACGCCCGTGCCGACGCCCCCTGCGAGGTTACTGACTTGTTAAGCACGGGCTAAACGCGGCCGTGCCTTCCAACCGTGCCAACATTTTGACTTATCGAACACGGGAGGAGCACGCCCATATTAAATGACCATGTGAAGAAAGACACGGGCATGCCACTACACCCACGGTCGTGCCCGAACACCCTGAACACGCCCAAAATTCAGAATCCCAAAACACGGGCTACATCTCTATTTAAACCTTATTCTCCTTTTTTCTAGTTGTCTTTCATTTTCCATTATTTATTTTTATTTTTATTTTTATTTTATTTTCATTTCATTAATTTTTTACTTTATTTTATTTTCTTCTTCTTATTCTTTATAATGTTTAGATTTAGCTTAGGATACAATAAAATCAGACCGGCTACTTCGAGGATTCAATTTCAAATGGTTCAAGACGATTCCCCACGTTCACCTCCAATCCTATCCGATTTCTTTCATTGACTTCATCCAAAATTCAAGAAGTTTCACTTCTCTCCCTATCTTATGATTTTTATGATTATTTTGCTAATATCTATCTTTGTACATTGAGGGCAATGTACATCTTAAGTGTGGGGGGTTAACTATAGTATTATTTGAAAATCCCTGAATTATGCCGTGTTCAAAAGTAAAGTCTCTCATATTATGATTAGAATGAAATTTCCTATGATTTATGATCTTTGTTGATATGTTTTAGAGTAAGTCATTGATAATTGTGCATTGATGATTAAATTTGTAGGATACTAGAGAATCAAGCATGATAAAGTCTATTTTTCAAAAAAAAAAAATTTAGGTTGTCTACCTGAATCTGAATGTTACTTTGAAGTTTGAAATTTACGAGGTTGACATCAAAATACCCATAATTTTTGTGAGATTTTGAGCCTTTTAGAGCATACATCCTTTCATGCTCACTTTTTATTATGAGTGTGTCAACATTGATTTGTTATTCTAGAACTTGTATTGATTATACATGTCAAGACCACACCTATGATTTGATATACTTAGATGATAAAGGCACCTAGGTTTTAACCCACTTACTCCATTAAAATGCCTACCTTCACAATTAACCCCTAGTGAACCCCGTTGACCCTAACAACCCTTTTTTTTATTGACTCGCCCACTAATATTAACCCAAAACGTTTTGTATTTTTCATCACCATTCTTTTTGACTACCCTTATATCGAGATTTGATTTGGTCAGCTGCCTAATTATATTATTTCAGTATTCATCCTTTAATATTAGTTTGTTCTTAAAAAAAATGAAGTATATTCATTATTAGCTTTGCTAAGTTAGTTTACATGTTTAAAATGCAAATCTTGAAGAAAAATCTCATATTATTAGTTTTCAATTGATGTAAATATTTAGGATTAGTTCATTATTCTAGTTAGGTAATTTGTCAGGTTAATCTCGATTCTAACCTTCTAATTCATCCTTTATCCACACCTTTAACCCAAGCCCCGTTACAACCCTGTAAAGACCTTTCGATTTGTGTATCATCTCATATTTTAGTGGTGGAGGTTTGATTTTCATGCAAGCCTATGGGATTAACTTTTCATGTTCGACTTTTGAGTGCTTAATTTTGAACCTTAAACACCTCGAGTGATTTGGGTGAATCTTTAGAGAGGATGTCAATCCTTGTTGATTTCAAATCAAAGGTAATTATTCATGGTAAAGGGAAACACCTATGTTTTCATACTACAAAATCATGACTTATCTCCTTTGAATCTTTAGGACTCTTTGAATTGAATTGTCCATGTATGGATTATCTATGAATTGTGATAAGGCATTGTTGATAGGAATTATGAATCATGGAAAGTTCATTTTAATTGTAAGTTGAGAATTTTGCTTGAGGACAAGCAAAAGCTTAAGTGTGGGGGTATTTGATAAACCGTAAAAGTAACATATTTTAATCCCACATTTATGATGCTTTTTGATGATTTATTCTTTGATTTATATAAAAAGGTGCTTTTAATCCTTTCTTTTCATGCCTTATACCCAGAAAAGCACCCGAGGATGAAAAGAGCACAAAACAGGCCTAAAACGGAGTAAATGGCCTTAGCATGAAATTGACACGGCCTGGCCCAAAGTCCGCACGGCCGTGCCTTGACGAACACCTAGAGCACGGCCTCAATTCCGCCTCACACGGCCGTGCCTCAAATTAAAAATCCGAACATGGTCTGGTCTCAATACACACGGACGTGTGCCATGGCCGTGCCTCTGTCACTGGAAAGAGCAACTTCAGTCAGAAAAGGATACGTAGGGAGAAAGAATCGCATTCCAAGAGCCTATATATATCCCCTAAGTACCACCTTTGAAGGGCATCGAAAGCGAGGCCAAGAGCCAAGCCGAGAAGGTCAGAGTGAGGGAATAATGCGAGGATAGCCAGTTGATCCATCCCAAGAAGTCGGAGTTATACTCAAGACGGTGGAATTCTCATTCAATTTCTTCAGTGGATTTTAGGGTTTTCTTATGTTTTATTTTATCTTTTCTCTTGTGATGTTCTTTTTATTCATTATGAACTAAACCCCTCAGATACCTGAAGGGGATGAAACCTAGATGGATTTTGTTATTTGATTTCTAAGTTATATGATAATTACTTAGTTTGTTCTTAATTATGTTACTTAATCCAAATCTAACGTGCTTAGGTGGAGGAGGAATAGACCTTGCCTAAGAGTGGATCTAACATAATTAAGCGGAGTTGATCGCACGCCTAGAGATAGGGTGACGAGATTTTGTCGGATTAGGGTGAAACCTAATATGGGAGTCCATTGAACGATTTACTGCTATTCTAGGGGGTTAATATAAACGAACGAGAGTTCCACTAATTAACCTAGGGTTAGACATTATTCGCCTCGAGAGAGAGTTTAATATAGGTTAGGGAGTCTCACGGGTCAAGCTAAGTAAAGAAATCATACAATTTAGGGTTAGGTAACAAGAGAAGTCTAGGTGGATTCTTCCTGAGGGTATAGTCGCAATCAACTGAGTGTTTCTTCAAGTTATTTTCCAATTCATTCTTCTTGTCTTTGTGTCCTTAGTTTAAGTCTTCGACAATTTAGTTTAAAGCAATCTTCACTCTATTCTTAAGGCTAAATAATAGAAAGAAAGTGAGTATTAGTACTTTTAATTCCTTTGGGTTTGATAATCCGGTCTTGCCTAAGCTATACTACTGTTCGATAGGTACACTTGCCTTTAATCGTTGTCAGAGTTAGTCTCGAGGTTCGATCATTCTTTTATAAATTTTAAAGCTCTGATTTCAGCGATCACCTTATCTCCCTAAAGTTGCAGTAGAGCAGACTGAGGATAGCAAATCTTATCTCCCCGAAGTTGCAGCGGAGCAGATTGAAGCTACAAGTTTAATTTCCTTAAATTGGATTAAAGCGCTAGTTATTATACCCTTGAAGATGCAGTGGGATGGAATGAATAGCACCCAAAGAAGTCAGGATTCAGCAAGATCGGGCAGCTGTACGGGCCCAAATTTGCCCGGGCCTAGTGTCCATTAAACCAAATTGAAAAAAATAATATAAAAGTCCATTTTTTAATGTCCATTACACAAAAGTTTACAGCAAGCCCAATAGAGGCCCAAACCACTGCCCAAATGGCCAAACCCTAGCCTACAATGAAACAAATCGGAAACCTATCCAACTAAGGTGCGCCGCAACAAGCTTCCAGCCCGCCACGTCCGCACATACGGCCTCCGTACTTCTCCACGCACCACCGCACGCCACGTAGGTCTTCGTACCTGCACGGGGAAACAAATGACAGCAGAGAATAGCAAATAGAAATGTATTTTTTTCTTAGGTTTTTCGGCTATAAACCGAATTGACATTCTTGAATTTTTTTACAAACACTATTTTACGCATACAGAATACAAAAAGAAAAAAACAGATTGAAAAGGTGATTTTCGATTTCAATTTCTTTCGAATTTCAGATCCAATTTTGCTAGCTTTCGATTCCTTTTTTCCTTTGCATGTGAAAGCAAAACAGAGGGGAGGGGTTTACCTTGAATCGGAGCCCGTCTTCTTCGTCGCGATCAAAGTAAGGGGGCTTCAAGGCCGAGGTTGGGTGCCTTCATGCTCCGCCAGTCGCCGTTCATGGTGATGTTTTAGTGTCCGATCGGAGGGTTTTGGAGTCGGCCGATTAGGGGGTTAAGATAGAGTTAAGTGTTTTTTTCTCTATTTTAAAGCAACTGAAGGATTAGGGATTTAGGTTAATTTTTTTTGGTTTTATTAAGTTGTATGAAACGACACAGTTTAGGGCCTGTTTCAGTGGCTCTAAAATGGTGCAGTATAGGCCATGACCCAATTCAGTCTGACCCGATAGCCTCATGATCCGCATGTTTCTGTGGTAAAGGGAAATTTGCGCGATTAGTGAAACACCCCAAACTCGGCCCACGAGCCTTGACCGGATCTGGTATGTTCCTCGAAGAAAACCGGTTTAAAATTCTTTTGTTACTTTGGAAAAACTATGTGTTTTGAAAGAAAAATTATTATTGGGTTGGGCTTGAATTGAAATCAAGTTTATTTCATTAAAAATCCTTTACGTTAGGTGACAAAACGTTTAGGGTTTGTTTTAAAATAAATTTATTTAATCCATTAATTAATAATAGTTCGTAATCATAATAAATAAAAGTAAAAATAAAGAAATTCAACTATGGCCTTATTACATCAACTAATCCCAAAATTAAATTAAAGTACTAAATTAACATAAAAGTCCCAAATAGTAAAAATTTTCCTTGCTATGCATGGCCACCTTTAAGCTCCTGCCGACTCGGTCCATTACTGCACATCACCTGGAAAAAAAATATTCCCCAACGGGGTGAGTCAAACAGACTCAATGTGTAACCAACACTAAATCCAAACAAATTCAGGCATATCATATATATCACATTCACATAACAAGTAAAGATAATGATGCAAACCCGAACCCAAACCTAGATGCCATTCGCTACACATCACCCGTACCAACCTGCACACCGTGGGGATTAATAAGTCAACCTTCCATCCGCTACACACCATCGAAGGCAGTTGCTGCAGTCGACGTGCTCATCGCCCTTATAAAATTCGTGGCATAGCCACCAGATAAAATAATTGTGACAGGAGTCACCATATTCAGATATCGTGGTCTTAGGTCACCACATTCAGATATCGTGGTCTTAGGTCACCACATTTAGATATCGTGGTCTTAGGTCACCACATTCACTTCCCCTTTTCATAATATCCCATATGCCCCATATATCATACACATTATGCACTATCATGCCTTAGATTCACATTCTTACCATATTCACATTCATGGCATAACAAATTTTATCATACTCATAGTAGGAGTAGGAAAACGTACCTTAGTACTGTGTACCATATCATGGTACTTAGCCATATTTTCCACATTCGTATAACATACGTACATTTTTAAATATTGCCATAAAACTGATTAAGAGTTAGTGTGGGGTACACACCTGATTCGCTTAATGCTTTCAATCCAAATCCCGAAAAGCTTAATCTAATGCCTTAGATCTTAAATCTCTACATTTAATCAATCATTTAATACTTAGTAAAGAGCCTTCGGCCATAAAACCAAATCCTAGTAGGATTAGTACACTAAAACTTACCTTGTTGCCGATTGATGTCTAATCCAATGCCGGAACTTTGTATCCTTCTTTCTTGAAATCGACAATCACTAGATTACTTGAATAGATTAGTTTCAGCTTTTGAATAACTAATGAAACACATCTATTTACCAAACATGGCCTTAGCCGAATGCTATAGATACTTACCTTGTGGATTTTAAATCCCAAAACTCACCGAATAACTAGGGAACACGCGTCCTATGGTGGACCTTCGGGAAAAGAACTTCTCCTTCAAAGTTTCGGCAACCATGAACATTAATGGGATTAGCCCTAGATTTCGATAAGTCTAAAAGTAGAAAGAATGGAATCTGAATTTAATCTTACCCTTACTGATGAAATCGACAAAACCTTTGCTTGAAGCCCCTCAAAGATTCGGCTATGAAGACTAGGAGACTAGTCGACTATGGCCTAGATGGAACTTGTTTTCGGCTTCAATGGAAAAGTATGGGATTTGGGAGGGATCGACAATGGTGGACTTGGGGAGAAGAAGATTTCGGCTTTGGCAACAATAAAAGAGAAAGAAGAAAGTTTGCTAGGGAATTTTTGGCAGAGGCTTCCTTGAAGAGAAAAGAATGAATGAAGAATGCCCTTATTTTCCTTCTATTGCTGAAATTACTAGGCCAAGACTCCCTTACTTGGCCATCACTCTCTTATTTTCCTCCTTATCTCCTTATTTTAAAATTAAAGAATAATCCTCATTTATCTCTTAAAATAAATCCATTATTTATCCCTTATTTATCCACCATTTATCCACCTATTTAGCCGAATTTTAAGGAGATTTAAACTCTTCCTCAAGTGCCTTGGTGCCGTCCAACTCCCTTGCTCCTTGCAGCAAAATAAAACCCTTTTATTTGCTTCCCATGTGACTCGAACCTAGGCCCAATACCCCTATTTCAGAGGCCCTAAGTGGCATCTCCAGGCCACTTTTCCAAGCCCAATTTCATGTCATATTTCCTCCATAAATTTTCTTAAGACCACATTGCGTTAGTTCCCTTCTTTTATCTTAACATTTCTAAGACATTTCCTTACATTTCCAGGACATTTCCTTACATTTCGAAGACATTTCCTTACATTTCCAAGACAAGACATTTCCTTACATTTCCAAGACATTTCCTTACATTTCCAAGACATTTCCTTACATTTCCAAGACAAGACATTTCCTTACATTTCCAGGACATTTCCTTACATTTCCAAGCCAAGACATTTCCTTACATTTCCAGGACATTTCCTTACATTTCCAAGACAAGACATTTCCTTACATTTCCAGGACATTTCCAAGGTTCTAAAAAAATGCACACAACACATCCATATCACTTAAGACAAGCCATTTCGTATAATTAAGTCAAAAATGCATAGGCCCATTTCCAAGATGTTACAGTTCTACCCTCCTTAAAAATAATTTCGTCCTCGAAATTACTTACTAACGAACAATCGTACGGTCTAACTCACCCCACTACGCTATTGCTGCGCACTCTGATCTTAAAGAACTATCATACTTTCTAGGCACATTCTATAGGTTCACATCCAAGGTTTCAGGCACTTCACTAGCAATACAAGAATAAGCTAACCGTATAACAAGCAAAGCAATTAAGGGTATTCCAAAAATAAGGAACGTACCCGTTGTCACATCTGGCACATCTTCCTCCTCGCGACGACCAACTGCATAAACCAACCTTGGTTGCCTCGGGTCTGCACCTTCAGCATCTCTGCTTGGTGCTCCACGTCCTCGGCCAGAACCATTTCCTCGGCCATTCGGACCACGGCCTCGCTGAGGCTGCTGTCCACCTCTACCAGCTTGATTAACATTCTGAGCTACTGGTCGATTTCCATCTGGCCTCATAGGGCAATCCTTAATCATATGGTCCTTTGACCCACACTTGAAACATCCTCCTGTCTTTTTCCAACATTCTCCTAAGTGCTTCTTTCCACACTGATCACAAGGACGATACTGCCCTCCTGTAGCAGCTTGCTAACCTTGCGGCCCATCAACTCTAGGCCTCTTATTCCCAGATGATCCAGACGATCCAAAACCTCTTTCTGGCCTATTCCGATCAGTGTTCTGCCTTGCAGAATCCTTAATCCCTTCAGCTACCTTAGCTTTCTCTACTAAGGTAGAAAACTCCCGCTCTTGATGTGGAGCAACTAACAACCTTAGGTCATCTCTTAATCCGTCCTTAAATCGGACACATCGCTCATGTTCCGTAGCCACTACTCTTCGAGCATAACGGCTCAACCTCAGAAACTCAGCTTCGTATTTCGCTACGGCCTTGTTCCCTTGAACCAGCCCCAAAAACGCCTTCCTTTCTATATAATGAGTACCAACATACTTCTTCTGGTATGCTGCCTTGACATACTCCCAAGTGAGTTCCTTAGCCGTAGCACCCTCCCGAACTGTGAGCCACCACTGATACGCTTCATCGCGTAGCAGCGCCACCATCCCTTTCACTTTCTCCTCAGGGGTCAGATCCAACTCATCCATAATTCGTTCCGTCGCCTCCAACCAATACTCAGCAGTACTGGGTGCCACACCAGATACTCCACGAAACACTTCAGCTCCATTGGCTCGGAGTCGCTCGGGTACAGACTTCCTAGCTCTCATATTTCCACCTGCTCCAGCCACCATCTCAAGAACTCACAGCACCGCCCGCGATACAGCATCATCCCCCGTCTGATCTTGCTGCTCAACACCAAAAGCAGGTGGTGGTGGTGGTACCTCATTCTCAGATCCTTGACCCGCTCTAACGGGTTCCGATACAGCCATTCTTCCTCTACCACGTCCACGATGACCTCGTCCTCTAGAACTCATATCTAACGTCGCGATTTAATCTGATTAAAAAGTTTTATGCATTAGAAATTTTGTTTCACTGTTTATCCACGAGCAAATTTTATGAAAAGAAGTTTCCAGAAGTAGTTCTTTCGATCAATCAAAGTTTCAGTTCAAGTTCACTATTCTAATTGAGAGAATCACATTCACATTCACATTCATCCATAACATTCACTTCACTACTTTGGGCATTTCTGATCATTCCCTACCCCAGGGGTAATTTCGTCATTTTTCCTATGGGGGTATTTTGGTAATAATTCAGGGTCAATTTGAAAATCTGAATAAATCAGGCATTTTGAAATTTCCAAAACTCGAGGGTATTTCAAAAATTTTTTCAATTCAAGGTATGGCAAAATTTCAGAAAGCAGGGTCATTTTGGTAATTCTGGGTAAACCAGGGGTAATTTCGTAAAATTTCCAAATCGGGGTATTTTAGACTTTCGCAAAATAGGGTTTTTAAATATTCTCACAAAATAAGAAAATTTTATTAAAATTTTGCATAGTAGGGAAATTTTATAAACCAAGGGCATTTTGGTAATTTTACCACTAGGGGTATTTTAGTAATTTTTTGCAAATAGGAAATATTTTGGAAAAATTTTCACAATAATCTTTCGCTACAATTAAAAGGGTAATTTAGGGTTTTCAAAACTAGGGTTTCCATAGAAATACGGCTAGTCCCTTTCGGGTTTTAGTTATTGGGTTTAGCCTATGAATAAGTCCTCTTGGTTAAGGTGAACCGAAGCTACGCACCAGGTAGGATTCGAGTGGAGAGGAGGTGAGTCACACGGACTGCTTAAGTACCAAGCTCCCACCGAATACCAATCCTAGACATGCGCACAAAGGTTGCCACACCCTAACTCGGCGACTTAGACACAGGTTTGTTTAATTAGGCATTTAAAGTCTTATGAAATTTGTTGAGGTAACCTAGTCCTAAGGTTCAAATACTTATCATGCTAATCTACGTTCCATTCCATTTCTACCCTTCTACACAGCATAATATAAATCACACAAAGGATAGAGGTACTTACCTGGTGGACTTCGGGTCGGAGACTTAGGTGCCATGCCAGGAAAACCTGCTTTTCACAAAATTTTCATAAAATTTCTTTTGGGCTTAATTTTGAAAACGTTTTGGGCCTTAAACCCAAGGCCGAGAGTTTAAAACTGGGCTCTGATACCAAACTGAAACACCTCAAACCCGGCCCACGAGCCTTGACCGGATCTGGTATGTTCTTCGAAGAAAACCGGTTCAAAATTCTTTTGTTACTTTGGAAAAACTATGTGTTTTGAAAGAAAAATTATTATTGGGTTGGGCTTGAATTGAAATCAAGTTTATTTCATTAAAAATCCTTTACGTTAAGTGACAAAACGTTTAGGGTTTGTTTTAAAATAAATTTATTTAATCCATTAATTAATAATAGTTCGTAATCATAATAAATAAAAGTAAAAATAAAGAAATTCAACTATGGCCTTATTACATCAATTAATCCCAAAATTAAATTAAAGTACTAAATTAACATAAAAGTCCCAAATAGTAAAAATTTTCCTTGCTATGCAATGGCCACCTTTAAGCTCCTACCGACCCGGTCCATTACTGCTCATCACTTGGAAAAAAAATATTCCCCAACGGGGTGAGTCAAACAGACTCAATGTGTAACCAACACTAAATCCAAACAAATTCAGGCATATCATACATATCACATTCACATAACAAGTAAAGATAATGATGCAAACCCGAACCCAAACCTAGATGCCATCCGCTACACATCACCCGTACCAACCTGCACACCGTGGGGACTAATAAGTCAACCCTCCATCCGCTACACACCATCGAAGGCAGTCACTGTAGTCGACGTGCTCATCGCCCTTATAAAATTTGTGGCATAGCCACCAGATAAAATAATTGTGACAGGAGTCACCATATTCAGATATCGTGGTCTTAGGTCACCACATTCAGATATCGTGGTCTTAGGTCACCATATTCAGATATCGTGGTCTTAGGTCACCACATTCACTTCCCCTTTTCATAATATCCCATATGCCCCATATATCATACACATTATGCACTATCATGCCTTAGATTCACATTCTTACCATATTCACATTCATGGCATAACAAATTTTATCATACTCATAGTAGGAGTAGGAAAATGCACCTTAGTACTGTGTACCATATCATGGTACTTAGCCATATTTTCCACATTCGTATAACATACATACATATTTAAATATTGCCATAAAACTTATTAAGAGTTAGTGTGGGGTACACACCTGATTCGCTTAATGCTTTCAATCCAAATCCTGAAAAGCTTGATCTAATGCCTTAGATCTTAAATCTCTACATTTAATCAATCATTTAATACTTAGTAAAGAGCCTTCGGCCATAAAACCAAATCCTAGTAGGATTAGTACACTAAAACTTACCTTGTTGCTGATTGATGTCTAATCCAATGCCGGAACTTTGTATCCTTCTTTCTTGAAATCGAAAATCACTAGATTACTTGAATAGATTAGTTTCGGCTTTTGAATAACTAATGAAACACATCTATTTACCAAACATGGCCTTGGTCGAATGCTATAGATACTTACCTTGTGGATTTTAAATCCCGAAACTCACCGAATAACTAGGGAACACGCGGCCTATGGTGTACCTTCGGGAAAAGAACTTCTCTTTCAAAGTTTCATCAACCATGAACATTAATGGGATTAGCCCTAGATTTCGATAAGTCTAAAAGTAGAAAGAATGGAATCTGAATTTAATCTTACCCTTACTGAAGAAATCGACAAAACCTTTGCTTGAAGACCCTCAAAGATTCGGCTATGAAGACTAGGAGACTAGTCAACTATGGCCTAGATGGAACTTGTTTTCGGCTTCAATGGAAAAGTATGGGATTTGGGAGGGATCGACAATGGTGGACTTGGGGAGAAGAAGATTTCGGCTTTGGCAAAAATAAAAGGGAAAGAAGAAAGTTTGCTAGGGAATTTTTGGCAGAGGCTTCCTTGAAGAGAAAAGAATGAATGAAGAACGGCCTTATTTTCCTTCAATTGCCGAAATTACTAGGCCAAGACTCCCTTACTTGGCCATCACTCTCTTATTTTCCTCATTATCTCCTTATTTTAAAATTAAAGAATAATCCTCATTTATCTCTTAAAATAAATCCATTATTTATCCCTTATTTATCCACCATTTATCCACCTATTTAGCCGAATTTTAAGGAGATTTAAACTCTTCCTCAAGTGCCTTGGTCCCGTCCAACTCCCTTGTTCCTTGCAGCAAAATAAAACCCTTTTATTTGCTTCCCATGTGACTCGAACCTAGGCCCAATACCCCTATATGTGGTGTCATTTCCAGAGGCCCTAAGTGGCATCTCCAGGCCACTTTTCCAAGCCCAATTTCATGTCATATTTCGTCCATAAATTTTCTTAAGACCACCTAGCCTTAGTTCCCTTCTTTAATCTTAACATTTCTAAGACATTTCCTTACATTTCCAGGACATTTCCTTACATTTCCAAGACATTTCCTTACATTTCCAAGACAAGACATTTCCTTACATTTCCAGGACATTTCCTTACATTTCCAAGACAAGACATTTCCTTACATTTCCAGGACATTTCCAAGACAAGACATTTCCTTACATTTCCAGGACATTTCCAAGGTTCTAAAAAAATGCACACAACACATCCATATCACTTAAGACAGGCCATTTCGTATAATTAAGTCAAAAATGCATAGGCCCATTTCCAGGATGTTACAATTAGCCCTTTTCTTGGTGCCGCTTTTAATTAGATCTTTTGTACATTTTCTTTGTTTTTTAATTAATCTCTATAATTTGTGCGTTATTTCAAATTGATCCGTGTTTAACGATGTGAGCAAAGATTTGGCTCAATTGCATTTTTAATCCTCGTTCATTTACGCGCATTTTATTTAGGTCCTTGATTCTATTTTCATAATTTTATTGGTTCAAAAATTATTCTTCGATTTTGTTTTTATTTCAATTGGGTCTGTTTTAATTTTATGTTTTTATTCCTTATAATTTATTCATTTTTTTAAATAAAAAACAGTTTTAATATAATACTTTGAAATATTTTATTAATTTTACATTGTTTCAAAATTGTTATTTTTATATTTCCATTTGTGTATATTTTATTAGTTTTATGATAATTTATTTTCAATTTCTCTTAAATATTACCCCATTTTAAAGATTCATATAATATTTAATTTAAGTACTCCTATTAAATTATATTAACTTATCAAATTATATATTCCTTTTATATACACATATATTTTATATTAAATTATTTTTATGTATATATTATTGATTTCGTATTATTTTATGAATGTATTTTCTTTCAAATCTATTTATGTATATATATGTATATTTTTAAATATATTTATATAATTTATTTCCTTTTGAGTCCCTATTTTATTATATATTTTGTTTATTTCGAAAACTTTTATACATTATTATTTTTATATATAAATCATTTATATTGGTTTTTTTATTTTATATATGTAATTTTTGTAGATTAACATATATTATTTTGTACATTATTTACTTTGAGTTTCTTTTTGTAAGACCCAATTTTCGCCCGACCCATTTTAAAACCATAAATTAAAACCAAAATAAGAAATAATTATTAGTCCAATGACAGTCCGCTTTTACAAGTCCAAATGTTAATTACAGCAAACCCAAATCAGTCTACCCAATCAAATAGCCCAACAGTCCAAATTACAACCCAGCATGATAACAGGCCAATTACTAAAACCTAATCCGCATGGCCCAATGTTTAGAACGACCCAAATGGCCCAAGCTGAAGGATCCCCAGAAACCCTAGAGGTTTTCTCCAGCACCGCAATCCTAAGGTGCGCTGCAACAAACCCTCACATGCAAGCCTCGCACGCCGCAACCTTCATACACCGCTCGTACAATCTCCACAGCTGGCCAATGTACCTCCAAAAACAAGGATGGACGAATAGCAACAGAGAAGACAAAAAAGGAAACAGTGTATTTTCATTTTATTTTTGATTTTATCTTCGATTTCGGCCTTTAAAAGGCCCAAAAAGAAACGATTGTAATATATATACTACACATTACACACAATTTTAGGAATACACAAGAAATACCAAATCTAAACAAAAAAAAATTGAAAGGTGATTTGGAGGTTTTGGATACTGTTTTTGGCTTTTCGTTTTTTTACTTTCTTTTTCTCTCTACATTTTTTTCTGGTTCATGCGAAAATCAAAAATAAAAAAGAGGATTTACCTTTATTGAGAAAACCATCGGATCAGTCTTTCTTCGCCGAAATCAGAAGTAATACTGAGGCCTTCGAATTGGGTTTTAAAAAAGGGTCACTTAAAGAGGCTCGGGTCCGTCACTAATCACCGATTACTATGGCAGTACGGCGGCGGGGTTGTGATTTCTTTCGGCGCTGTGATTTCTTTCAGCACAGTAGAGGATGGGGAAAAATCTAGGGTTCAGTTTTAAAACAAAAGGGGGGCTTAAAGTTTTCTGATGGGTTAAAGGTGTTATTAACCTATTTAAAATCATGTAAAACGACGTCGCATAAAGGCGCCCCTATCCGACCCGATTCAGGATCCCCATTGACCCGCGCGTTTTCATGTGAATGGTTAATTTGCGCTTTTCGTCCCTCTTTTCTGCATTGTTGTTTGATTAGACCCAAGGTACTTGTTATGTGTTTTTTCTAATTGGTCTCTGTAATTCAAGTGCGCTTTCAATTTAATCCGACTTGAATGCTGAGTTTTCGGGCTTTGGAAATATTGCTATTTTAATCCCTAACTATTTACGCGTATTCCAATTGGTTCCTTGGGCATATTTAAATGATTTTATCTATTATAAAATGGCCTCTTAATTTCACTTCTTTTTCAATTAAGTATTTTTTTAGTCTTTGTTTAAATTTTTGTAACTCTTTTTGTATTAAATTTATGTATGATTCAAGTTATTTTAATAGAATTGTTTTAAAATCCATTCTATAATGTTTTGATTTGTTTTATTTTCCATTTATATGTATTTTTTTATATTTATTGTATAAATATTTAATTTCAAAATCATATATTATGTATTACTTTGATGACTTATATAATCTCTTTATATGTTATTATTTTGTACATACATACATATATAATAATAAGATTTTTTTGTACATATTATCGATTCTTACATTATTTTATGTATATATTTCCTTTTAAACTTATCTATATATTTAGTTTCTTTTAAAATTATTTATGTATATATATATTTTTAAATGCATAATTTCTTTTTAAAATATGCATCTAATGAGTGCATTCATAAATTATTTCATTTTTAAATAATTCCATAAAATGTTAATTTCAAAACCAACTTACTTTATTTATTTTAAATATATTTGTTAGCATCCAAAATTTTATTTTATGTTAATTCGCATTTATCAATTTTGTAGGATTATTAAATTTCATAGTTTATTGTTAAATAGCGTTTAATTTGTGAATAATGCTCGATTAATGTTTGTACATCTTGTACCATAGCATGCTTCAAAATTCCAATACATGTATGCCTTATATCAAATATTTTGTATACATTAAGTTCATTTTAAAATTTCACGTACATAAATTTTTTTTGATAAGACAATGTTTGTATGTTTGGGAGTATGGAAAATTATGCCCTAATGTACTGGGTGTAATTTTCTGTTCAACCAGATAGCCAAATATCCTTTTTAATTAAATATCTTGAGGATCAAAGATGATCTCGGTGTCGAGGTATAAAGGTGTTATGTCCTAACGTATTGGATTTGATATTTTTATTTCCTTCGAAACGAGCTAATCTTGAAGTTCAAGATTCAATATAAACTAACTTTCTTTAAGAAAACTTGCATTTTATAGCATGTTGTTAATACGATCTTTAATTTGTGTATATTTCATGATTAATGTTTATGCATTCTATTACTGTTACGCCTCAAATTTTAATATGTTCTAGTTTTTTATGCATTTTAAGCCTAATATAAAATTTTGTTTTTCTCCAAAATAAGGCAATGTTTGTGCGTTTGGAAAGTCAGAAAATTATGCCCTAACGTACTGGGTGTCAATTTTCTATCCAACCAGATAAACAAATATCCTTCTTTAATTTCATGTTTTGAAGATCAAAGATGATCTCGGTGTTGGGGTATAAAGGTGTTATGTCCTAACGCACTGGATGTGATATTTTTATTTCCTTCGAAACAAGTTAATCTTGAAATTCAAATTCAATATTGATTAATTTTCCTTAGAGAATTTATAACGTTTCCAAATTTTCAATGCAAGGACATTAACTAACCGATTTGGTACCCGTCTAGGGGCGCATGGGGGTGCTAACCCTTCCTCATGCGTAACCGACTGTCGAACCCGTTTTCTTGAATTTTGCAGACCAAAACATGCTTATAGATGACCCAATCACACCTAAACAAAAAGGATTGGTGGCAACTCCTATTTTTAAAGTCGATCCTCATTTTTCCAAACTTAAAATAAAAATGGTTTCGACAGCTTGGCGACTCTGCTGGGGACTGGTTGAGAGTCAGGCCATAAATTGATTAAGTTTTGTCCTTTTGATTGAAAACTTGAAGAATTATTTTGGAAAATCATGTTTCTTTTAAAACATTTGTTTGTGCTATAATTGCAATAATGTCGAGTCTCATAACACTTGCATTTGCATTACATGACCATTATGGTTACACCTTTAAGTGGGAGTGAGAAACTATGCCTTCGTGAGGTTTTCACCTACGCATGGGCTAGTGTACTGCTTCCAGGATATATCCGTACCTATGTGTTTCGTGAGATTTTCATCTCCGTATGGCCATAGGGTAATGTATTCCCTTGAACCGAACTCAATCCATATGAGCCTATTATGGGCGAGGATTGAGGAATCTACCGGTTCAGGTACCCATTCTCTAGAACCAAGCCGCATATAGTAGCCCTGGGAGACTACCCTAGATAGAGCCACGCCAAACCCTAGTAGTCACCCGGTCAGGTGTTCTAGGTTGTTTACGTCTCTGGCACTAACGTGTTTTCTTTTGTTTTGATTGCATTCATTCCATGCATTTGCATTACATTCACATAGCATTACATCATATGCATTAGATTTCATGAGAAGACCCTGATTGGTTGAAGTTATTTTAGCGTTAACCTGGACACCGACAAAACCAAACATTCCTACAGTATCCGAACCAAGGCAAAAGATATGGATCAGAGATTAGAGAAGCTTGAACAACTCCAAAGAGAGATGCAGGATAAACTTCAGCTGCAAATGCAAGAGCAGCTTGCTAAGATCCAGCAGGATATGATGGACAAAATGATGGAATCGCAGAGAAATAAGATGACTCAGATAACGCAGCTATTGATGGGGCACATGGATAAAGGAAAGAGCTCCACGGCTAATGTTGATGGGAACACTGAGTATCATCAATATCCCCCTGATTATACTCCACCACACGTGCAAACACTACCTGAAGTGGTTGTACAAAGGCCATCTATCACGATCAGGCCTCAACAATTCCAAGTTGATGCTTCAGTGAACCTCCAAACTGGCTCAGGTTCAGGGAATAATCCAATCATTACTTGTAACAGCCCAATTACGACCCTAATCGGAACAGTGGTTTCGGGACCACGAAATTCGAATTAAAGTATTAATAATAAATATTTTTATTTCTCTTTTAGTTCTAAATTGAAACATATGATATGTGTTTAAGTATGTTTTAAAGTGATGAATTAATTTGTCTATTGGAAGCTTAATTTTAATCAAGGGATTAGATTGTGTAATGATAAAAGTAGATTATATTTTAAAGTAAGGGATTTAATTGAATTGATTCTTCATGAAGGGACTTGCATGTCAAATAGACTAATTTTCATGCTAGTGGACGGCAACATGATTAGCATATATATATTATATATTAAAATTGTTTTAGTTAGTGGCATTTTAATTATATTATAATGGGAGTTGAATAAAGAAATAATAAAAAAAGGGGGAAAGAAGTATCATCTTCTTCCTTTCATTCATCCACCGAAATTGAAGAATAGAAAGGGAAAAAAAGCTTAAGCTCAATATTCGGCCATTGCATGTTCATTTGAGGTTAGTTTTTGAGTTTGATTTTTGTATAAAATATACATCTTTGAGTTAGCCATCTTAAATGCAATCAAAACCATGTAGAAATTTTAGAGTTTGAAGCATGATTTAGGTTCGTCTATGGTTGAATACTCTTATTTTGGGATGCTTGATGGAAGAATAAAAATATGTGCTTGAAATCTACATGTTTTTAGTATGAAATTTTACATGAAAAAGGAGTATGATAGCTTAAATTCGAAATTTTATAATTGAGGGATTGAGTTGCTAAAATTGATTTGTAAAGAGTTACATGGACTAGAAGAACATTCGGCCTTAAGGTAGGATAATTAAATTTTAGATATTTGATGAGTTTTGGCATTAGGGACTAAATTGCTTATATTGTAAAAGTTAGGGGTAAATTTGTAAATGAGCTAAATTATGTGCTTATGGATCAAATTAAATGGAAATGATTTTAAAAGAGCTTAATTGAACTTGTTTAAATCAAGGTTCAAAGGAGAAGGGGTTGGACAAAGGAAAGGATAAATTAAACGAATAGCCGGGACACACGAATTCATCGACTACCGAGGTAAGTTTATAAGCAATTGGGTTTAATTGATTAATGTTTATAATGAGAAGTATATTATTTGTTAATGAATTATTGGTTAAATTGCCGAATGAGACATGGGAATATTAAGATATACTAGCCGAATGGGGTTTATTATATGCATGTAAATATGCATATCTCTTGATTAGTTGAAATAAGCATATTAAAATCTGGTATTTCTTTAATTGCCGAATTTGATGTGGATTGGGACTAAACATTCATAATAGCTGAATGTGTGGTTGAATTATGTATGAAATTGGGTAGCATTGTGTTGGATAAACAATTATGGATTGAGTGGTAGTAGTTAAATAATGGATCTTGGAAATAGGTGATGGTATTGAATAATTAATTTAGTATATATATGGGTGTGGCCAAATGTGATATAAGGTGATAAAAGAAAGGAGTTGTTTTGAATCTTGAATTGTATGTGTATTTATATGGATGGAATTGAATTCATATGTATACATAGTACTAATGAGAACAGGGATTAATGGCACTGTGTGTGCGGATTTGTTCACCGAGCATTGTGTGTGCAAGATCGATTGAAGGTTGAATGGCACTGTGTGTGCGAGATCGGTTGAAGGTTGAATGGCACTGTGTGTGCGAGATTGGTAGGATGGCACTGTGTGTGTGAATTTACTCACCGAGCACTGTGTGTGCGGAATCGGCTTAATGGCACTCTGTGTGCGGATTCATTTTCCAAGCACTGGGTGTGCGAGTTCTAGTTTTCATCTCTTCAAAGACTGAAATACCTAATAAAGGTAAATGAAAGCGTTAGGTAACTACCTATTGATAATAGTTTCATTATTTTGATGAAATGAAGATTAGGTAAAACATTTCAATATGGGTATGGAGTTTATGATTATTAGATTTGTGTGTTTGAGATTGAAGAGGTAAATTATTGACGAATGATAACCTACTAGGTTTGCGATACTATGACTTTTTCAATAGTTAGACTAAGTGTATACTTAAAGAGATTGGTGAATTGTTTGGTTTATATGTTTTACCTTATTGTTTATAACTTACTAAGCTATTTAAGCTTATGTGGTGTAGTTGTTGCATTGTTTTTTTTAGATCTTTAAAGTCGAAGTTCAAGCTCGGGAATTCTTGCCGAAGTCAAGCACACTATCAACCTTTGGTACTCTTTTTGTAATGAACTTAATATTATGGCATGTATAAGCTATCTTTTCTAGAATAGACTTACACGTTATTTTGCAAATGTATATACAAATGCCATGCGAAAATGGCTATATTTCTATGCTTGGGATTGAATTGGTTATGCTTGATCATGTTGGTTGCATCTATGTATGTTCGATCTTGATAGAATCTTAATATGGAAATTCATTCTTGGTTTCTATGTATGTATATTTGAGGTGTTTTGCACTTCTGAACTGTCTTAAAATTTTAGCTTGGTGTTAGGTGTGATAATGGATTTATTTGTAGTTAAATATATGATACATGGTGGTTTAATTATAAATTCTCGTATGAGCTAGTGATATTATAGGTGATGGAAAATTCAACAACGTTTAATATTGATAGTTTGGGTATGTTGTGTTTCAGCCAATGCTTTGAAAAAAAGGGAAAAGTTGATTTCCTATTTATGTCAATGATTCGGTGATCTTTACTAAGTCCTTTAAGTCATGGTTGTAATAGAGGAAATTGTCATAAGTGAAATATGATACAAATCAAAATGTCCATTGGTTTAGGTAATTGCATGTGAATTACTTTGTACATATATTCAGCCTTAAGTATAGGTTTGAATGTACGGTTGAAGTAGAAATTATTAAATGTTTGATTGTATTATGTATGTACCAATTCAGTTAATAGAGGATAAATCATGTGGGGTGTAACATATTTATAAAAAGGAAATCGATACTAAGTGGAATGTTCATGTACTTCAATTATGTGATTTGATATGAACTTAGCATGCGATATTATTAAATTTTATTTATTGATTGAATGTTTGTTCTTACTTGGTAATTGATTTAGTAATGCCCGTAACCCTAATCCGGCGACGGATACGGGCTAGAAGTGTTACATTTAATTGGTATCAGAGCTACAGTTTAGTCGGTTCTCGGGCTAACGTAGCACATGAGAGTCTAGCTATACATGCCATAATTTACAATGTGATAGTGTGATGACTTCTGATAGTGAAATGTATTTGTTTCTTTTATATAGTAATGGATCTGAATCCTGAGCAAGCATTAGCTGATGATGTCGAGAGTGTGGCGCCTGCTCCTGCGCAAGGGGTCGCGTCGGAAGAACCTCGACCTGCTGCGAGTGGCCCAGATGAGAGGGTAAAGCAGGCCTTCCATAATATGATGAGCGATTGGTTCAGTCATTACTTACGAACCACTCCGGTTGTTCAACCACCCCTGAATCCGAATGTTCCACCTGTAATACCAATTGTACCTCCTGTTGCCAATCCTGAATGAGTAACTAAACCTCCTGTTGATCGTATACGAAAGCATGGAGCTCAAGAATTTAGAGAGCTGAGGACGATGATGATGCAGAGCGAGCTGAATTTTGGCTCGATAATACTGTTCGTGTCTTTGATGAGCTGTCTTGCACACCCGATGAGTGTTTGAAGTGTGCCGTATCATTATTGCGAGATTCTTCCTACTACTGGTGGAATACTCTTGTGTCAGTTGTTTCGAAGGAGAGAGTAACCTGGGACTTCTTTCAGACGGAATTTCGTAAAAAGTACATAAGTAAGCGCTTGATAGACTCCAAGCGTAAAGAATTTCTCGAGCTCAAACAGGGCCGTATGACTGTGTCTGAATACAAGCGTAAGTTTGTGCGATTTAGTCGCTACGCTCGCGATTGTGTATCCTCTGAGGCTGCTATGTGTCGGAGATTCGAGAATGGACTGAATGAAGAGATAAAGCTCCTGGTTGGCATTCTGGGGATTAACGAGTTCATTGAACTAGTGGAAAGAGCTTGTAAAGCTGAAGAATTGGGGAAGGAAAAATGAAAAGCTGAAGTCGAATCTAAAGATTTTCGGAAGAGATCCGCGGGTAGATTTTCACAGATGTCAACAAAGAAGTCTAAGAACGATGGTAGTCGACCCAAACCCCATACTGGGATTTCTATTCGAGATCAGCCACCAGTGAGTTCACGAGCTACATCAGTGGCTAGTGTCGACAATGCTCGATCGAACAAACCTGAGTGTCAGCAGTGCGGTAGACGGTATTTCAGTGAGTGCTGGGGTAAATCTTTTAATCACACTTGTTATCAGTGTGGTTCACAAAATCACTTCGTTTGGGATTGTCCGGAGACTGTTGAGATGGGTATTACTCAGAGCACGAGACCGAGTGGCACTACAGCTAGAGGTAGACCAACTAGTAGTGGGGGAGGTAGGAGTGTTGCTCAAAGGGGAACTTCAGATGCGGTTATCCGAGCAGATACCCGTGTACTGCCTAGAGCTTATGCCATCCGTGCTAGAGAGGAGGCTTCATCTCCGGACGTTATTACTGGTATTTTCACTCTCTTTGATACTAATGTAACTGCTTTGATTGATCCCGACTCAACTCATTCGTATGTGTGTGAAACATTAGTATCCAGTAAGACTCTACTTGTTGAGTCTACTGAAATTGTGATTCGAGTTTCAAATCCCCTGGGTCGATGTATGTTGGTGGATAAAGTGTGCAAGAACTGCCCTTTGATGATTCGAGATATGTGTTTTCCGGCTGATCTGATGTTATTGCCTTTCGATGAATTTGACATCATCCTCGGTATGGATTGGTTAACCACACACGATGTAGTAGTGAATTGTAGACGAAAGACTATTGATTTGAGGTATCGGAATAATCAAATACTACGGATTGAATCTACGGGTTTGAATGGGTTACTAACTGTGATATCATCGATTTTGGCTCGGCAGTATTTGAGAAAGGGTTGCGAAGCTTATCTTACGTATGTGATTGACAGCAAAGTAACAGAAAAGAAAATTGAATCTGTGCCAGTTGTTTGTGAGTACCCGGATGTGTTTTTAGAGGAATTGCCAGGATTGCCACCTATTCATGATGTAGAGTTTAGTATTGAGCTTATGCCAGGGACCGCCCCGATTTCGGTAGCCCCGTATAGAATGGCACCTACGGAATTAAAAGAATTGAAGGTTCAGTTGCAAGAATTGACGGATAGAGGTTTTGCCCGATTGAGTTTCTCTCCTTGGGGTTCGCCCGTTCTATTTGTGAAAAAGAAAGATGGAACATTAAGAATGTGCATCGATTATCGGCAACTCAATAAGGTGACTGTTAAGAACAAATATCCATTGCCCCGTATTGATGATTTATTTGATCAATTGAAAGGAGCTTTGGTGTTTTCGAAAATTGATCTGAGATCTGGATATTATCAATTACGAGTTAGAGAATCAGATGTACTGAAGACTGCTTTTTGGACAAGATACGGTCATTATGAGTTTTTGGTGATGCCGTTCGGGCTCACTAACGCTCCAGTGATTTTTATGGATTTGATGAATCGAGTATTCAAACCATATCTAGATCGGTTTGTAGTAGTATTCATAGATGATATACTGATCTATTCCCGAGACGAAACCGAGCATGCTGAGCATTTGAGATTAGTGCTGCAGATTTTGCGTGAAAAACAATTATACGCAAAATTCAGCAAATGTGAGTTTTGGTTGAATGAAGTTAGCTTCTTGGGGCATGTTATTTCAGCATCGGGTGTTCGGGTTGACCCGAGTAAAGTTTCAGCCATACTTGAGTGGAAACCCCAGCGGAATATATCGGAGATTCGTAGTTTTCTTGGACTTGCTGGATATTATAGACGCTTTGTGAAAGGATTTTCTATGATAGCATCTCCGATGACAAAACTATTGCAAAAGGACGTTAAATTCGAGTGGTCAGAAAGGTGTCAGAAGAGTTTCGATCAGCTGAAAACTTTGTTGACAGAAGTCCCGGTACTTGTGCAACCAGAGTCGGGTAAAGAATTTATTGTTTTTAGTGATGCATCGTTGAACGGACTCGGTTGTGTTTTGATGCAGGAGGGTAAAGTTGTAGCCTATGCTTCGAGACAGTTGAAACCGCATGAAAGGAATTACCTGACACACGACCTAGAGTTGGTTGCTATAGTTTTTGCTTTGAAGATATGGCATCACTATCTTTTCGGTGAGAAATGCCACATCTATTCGGATCATAAAAGTCTAAAGTACTTAATGACTCAAAAGGACTTGAAAGGCAGCGACGATGGTTGGAACTGTTAAAAGATTACGATCTTATAATTGATTATCACCCGGGGAAGGCTAACGTGGTTGCAGATGCACTTAGCCAAAAATCGCTATTTGCTTTAAGAGCGATGGATGCGGATATAACTATTGTTGAGGATGGTGCGATCATTGCTGAGTTGAAAATGAGACCAATGTTTGAGTAGTAGATTCGAGAAACTCAAGAAGTTGATGATGCTTTAAAAGCAAGGAAAGATCATTGTGGTTCGAGTGCGGATTCAGATTTTCAAATAGATGCTGAAGGATGTTTACGGTTCAAGAATCGGATTTGTGTACCGAAGAACTCTGAGTTAATTAGAAAGATTTGTAATGAAGCGCATAGTAGTAGATTGTCAATTCATCCGGGTAGCACGAAGATGTACAACGATCTGAAGCAACATTATTGGTGGCATCGTATGAAGCGAGACATCTCAGACTATGTGCCAAAGTGTTTAGTGTGCCAACAAGTTAAAGCTGAACATCAAGTACCATCGGGACTACTTCAACCGATTATGATACCTGAATGGAAGTGGGAGCGAGTCACTATGGATTTTGTGTCAGGATTGCCATTGACGCCAAGTAAGAAAGATTCAATCTGGGCTATTGTAGATAGATTGACGAAATTGGCTCATTTTATTCCGATACGTACGAACTTCTCACTTGATAAGTTAACTGAATTGTACGTATCGCAGATTGTATGGTTACACGGAGTACCTATTTCTATTGTTTCGGATAGAGATCCGAGGTTCACATCGCTGTTTTGGAAGAAACTGCAAGATGCTTTAGGTACCAAGTTACATTTTAGTACAGCTTTCCACCCTCAGTCGGATGGTCAATCTGAGCGAGTTATCCAAATACTCGAGGATATGTTGAGATGTTGCATTCTTGAGTTTGAGGGTATGTGGGAACGATATTTGCCTTTGATTGAATTTGCGTATAACAATAGCTTTCAATCTAGCATCAAAATGGCACCCTACGAAGCTTTGTACGGACGTAAATGTCGTACACCCTTTTACTGGACTAAACTCGGGGAAAATAAGATACACAGGGTTGATTTGATTAAGGAAACTGAACAAAAAGTGGCAGTAATTCGTGATATCTTGAAAGCGGCATCGGATCGTCAAAGTCTTACGCAGATTTGAAGCGTAAGGACATTGAATTTCAGATTGGAGATCGAGTATTCTTGAAAGTCTCACCGTGGAAGAAAATACTCAGATTCGACCGTAAAGGAAAGTTAAGCCCAAGATTTATTGGGCCGTACGAGGTTATCCAGAGTATTGGGCCGGTTGCGTACAGATTGATGTTACCATCTGAGTTAGACAAAATTCATAATGTGTTCCACGTTTCGATGCTTCGTCGTTATAGATCTGATCCTTCTCATGTGATCAGTCCTTTAGAGATTGAAATTCAGCCCGATTTTACTTACGAGGAAGAACCGATGCGAATCTTAGCTCGAGAAGTAAAATAGTTACGAAATAAGAAAATAGCATTGGTGAAAGTGATGTGGTGTAAACACGGATTAGAGGAAGCAACTTGGGAAACTGATGAATCAATGAAAGAGCGCTACCTTCACTTATTCATCGGTAAGATTTTCGAGGACGAAAATTTCTTGGGGGGAGAGTTGTAACTGTAACATCCTAAATTTTTGGGCCTATGCTTTTAATGGGTGGATATGTTTAATATGTTAATTTAAGTGTTAGGGGTCCAAATTGGGCTCAGGCTTTGGTAGAGGCCTTGATTAAAATTATCTGTTTGGGCATTATAGGGTTTAAAAGGTAGTATCTAAAGTGGGCTTGTGGCCCAATCTTAGGAGGTGATGCCACACAAGGGAGTAAGGGGCCCAAATTGAAGTTTCATGAAGCCCAATTCTTTTAATTTAAGTTAGCTAAATTTTGGGCATTAGGATTAGGTGGAGTGGATGGCAACAAGGCTAAAATTTAGGGGTTTTAATGTTTAAAATATGCGGATAATAAGCAGATAAAGGCTATTATTTAGGAATTTATTTTATGCGGATAATAAGCAGATAAAGGAGGGAGGAGTTAGAGATAATTAAGTCTTTTTTAGATGAGCTAATAGATTAAGATAAAGGAGAAAAGATAGGATTTATCTGCAAGATTAGGTAAGTGCCGAAATTTCTATAAATAGGGGGAATATCTCTTCAATTTCAGCATTTGGGTTTTTCTCTCATTCTTTTCTCTTCTTCTCTGAGTAAAAGCCGAAAACTCCTAAAGTTCCATCTTCGTCTTCATTCTCTGTAAAAAGCCGAAATCTCTAAGCCTAATCCCTCATCTTCACTTTGATTCAAAAACCGAAACTCTTTCCATTCTTTTTCTTCCTAGCCGAAATCTTCAAGTCTCTTCCTTGTTTTCTTTTCTTCTTCTCTTTTCCTGTCAGAAACTGAAACTCTTCACTCAAGTATTTTAAAAGCCAAAGACACATCAGCCTTCTCTTGTTCATATTTTTTCCGAGATTTTCCTAAAAGCCGAAATCCCTAGATCTCATCTCCTGTGATTGCCGAATTACTTCTGTGGTGCCTACTTGTGCCGAAATCTGAAGGGAACTTTAGTGGAGTCAATCGCATAGATCTCTGAGTTATAGATCGGTAGCACTCGAATTGTGTTACTTTCGAGATTTCAAGGTAAGAAGATCTATTAGTTTCAATGTGTAAATTCAGGATTTACTAACCCTTGGCCGAATATAGAAGAGGCCCTATTTTCACATCTTTCCTGTTTTTTGAGCAAAGTTGTAGATCGGTCTAGCAAGGGTATCGACATTAATCAGGTGTGTAACTTCTCACACCATTAGATTGAATGCTATTATGTATATATATAAGTATAAATCTGTTATACTGTGTTAAATGCCAAAATCCCAGCATAACGTTTGAAAACCTGATAAGGGTAAAGGCTAAATATCAGGTTAGTGTTTTCTGCCATTCTTCAGTGAATGTTTCTGTTAAAAAGATATGTTTTGCATGTCGATTCCTATGTATGCTTGGGGTTGGGTGATTGATGAAAAGGGGAAGTGATCTATTCTGGTGGCTTATGCCATTTTAGCCTGGTGACTCTGTCACAACTCTGTTTCTGGTGGCTTATGCCATTTCAGCCTGGTGACTCTGTCACAACTCTGTTTCTGGTGGGTTTTGCCATTTCAGCCTGGTGACTCTGTCACAACTTTGACGATGAGCAGCATGACTGCCATCAATGGCGTGTAGCGTGTGGGTTGATTGCAGAAATCCCCAATGGTGTGACTGGCAGGTAAGGGTGGCGTGTAGCGGATGGAAACCTAGGATTGGGTTGGGTTTTATGTATGTTATCTTTTATATTATGTTTTATATTCTGATCTATGGGTTCAGGCCCAAATCTAATGGTGCATGGGGGTTGCACACTGAGTCTCGCGACTCACCCTATTATTTAACAATTTCAGGTAGCACCTAGTGCATCGGACCGGGCTGGAGAAGAGCGCAAGGTGGCCATGCGAGAGAGTATTCTATTCCAGCAGAAGACTTTATTCAGAATATTGTTTTTAATATTTTCAATTAATGGGTTTTAAATTTCCTTGTAATAAGGTCATGGGCCACTAGACTATTATTTATGTTTTGGTTTTATGTTGGGCATTTATTACTGGGCTTTTAAGTTTTATGTTTTAAATTAAGTTAAGACATGTATGAAATTATAGTTTTTGTTTAAAATTCACCAAGGTAATTTATAACTTTATATTTTATATGAATTAATGGATTATTAAGTTTTCGGTATAAATGTTTAAACCTAGTAATTGTTTTTCAAAATGCGAAATGTTTTGTAAAATCCCTTAAGTGACATACCAGATCCGGTTGTAGCGTTTGGGCCAGGTTTGGGGTGTTACAGTAACAGCCCAATTACGACCCTAATCGGAACAATGGTTTCGGGACCACAAAATCTGGATTAAAGTATTAATAATAAATATTTTTCTTTCTCTTTTAGTTCTAAATTGATACATATGATATGTGTTTAAGTGTGTTTTAAAGTGATGAATTAATTTGTTTATTGGATGCTTAATTTTAATCAGGGGATTAGATTGTGTAATGGTAAAAGTAGATTATATTTTAAAGTAAGGGATTTAATTGAATTGATTCTTCATGAAGGGACTTGCATGTCAAATAGACTAATTTTCATGCTAGTGGACGGTAACATGATTACTATATATATATTATATATTAAAATTGTTTTAGTTAGTGGCATTTTAATTATATTATAGTGTGAGTTGAATAAAGAAATAATAAAAAAAGGGGGAAAGAAGTATCATCTTCTTCCTTTCATTCATCCACCGAAATTGAAGAAAAGAAAGGGAAAAAAAGCTTAAGCTTAATATTTGGCCATTGCATGTTCATTTGAGGTTAGTTTTTGAATTTGATTTTTGTATAAAATATACATCTTTGAGTTAGTCATCTTGAATGCTATCAAAACCATGTAGAAATTTTAGAGTTCGAAGCATGATTTAGGTTCGTCCATGGTTGAATACTCTTGTTTTGGGATGCTTGATGGAAGAATAAAAATATGTGCTTGAAATCTACATGTTTTTAGTATGAAATTTTACATGAAAAAGGAGTATGATAGCTTAAATTCAAAATTTTATAATTGAGGGATTGAGTTGCTAAAAATTGATTTGTAAAGAGTTACATGGACTAGAAGAACATTCGGCATTAAGGTAGGATAATTAAATTTTAGATATTTGATGAGTTTTGGCATTAGGGACTAAATTGCTTATATTGTAAAAGTTAGGGGTAAATTCGTAAATGAGCTAAATTATGTGCTTATGGATCAAATTGAATGGAAATGATTTTAAAAGAGCTTAATTGAACTTGTTTAGATCAAGGTTCAAAGGAGAAGGGGTTGGACAAAGGAAAGGCTAAATTAAACGAATAGCCGGGACACACGAATTCATCGACTACCGAGGTAAGATTATAAGCAATTGGGTTTAATTGATTAATGTTTATAATGAGAAGTATATTATTTGTTAATGAATTATTGGTTAAATTGCCGAATGAGACATGGGAATATTAAGATATACTAGCCGAATGGGGTTTATTATATGCATGTAAATATGCATATCTCTTGATTAGTTGAAATAAGCATATTAAAATCTGGTATTTCTTTAATTGCCGAATTTGATGTGGATTGGGACTAAACATTCATAATAGTTGAATGTGTGGTTGAATTATGTATGAAATTGGGTAGCATTGTGTTGGGTAAACAATTATGGATTGAGTAGTAGTAGTTAAATAATGGATCTTGGAAATAGGTGATGGTATTGAATAATTAATTTAGTATATATATATGGGTGTGGCCGAATGTGATATAAGGTGATAAAAGAAAGGAGTTGTTTTGAATCTTGAATTGTATGTGTATTTATATGGATGGAATTGAATTCATATGTATACATAGTACTAATGAGAACAGGGATTAATGGCACTGTGTGTGCAGATTTGTTCACCGAGCACTGTGTGTGCGAGATCGGTTGAAGGTTGAATGGCACTGTGTGTGCGAGATTGGTAGGATGGCACTGTGTGTGCGAATTTACTCACTGAGCATTGTGTGTGCGGAATCGACTTAATGGCACTGTGTGTACAGATTCATTTTCCAAGCACTGGGTGTGCGAGTTCTAGTTTTCATCTTTTCAAAGACTGAAATACCTAATAAAGGTAAATGAAAGTGTCAGGTAAGTACCTATTGATAATAGTTTCATTATTTTGATGAAATGAAGATTAGGTAAAACATTTCAATATGGGTATGGTGTTTATGATTATTAGATTTGTGTGTTTGAGATTGAAGAGGTAAATTATTGACGAATGATAACCTGTTAGGTTTGCGATACTATGACTTTTTCAATAGTTAGACTGAGTGTATACTTAAAGAGATTGGTGAATTGTTTGGTTTATATGTTTTACCTTATTGTTTATAACTTACTAAGCTATTTAAGCTTATGTGGTGTAGTTGTTGCATTGTTTTTTTTTAGATCTTTAAAGTCGAAGGTCAAGCTCGGGAATTCTTGCCGAAGTCAAGCACACTATCAACCTTTGGTACTCTTTTTGTAATGAACTTAATATTATTGCATGTATAAGCTAGCTTTTCTAGAATAGACTTACACGTTATTTTGCAAATGTTTATACAAATGCCATGCGAAAATGGCTATATTTCTATGCTTGAGATTGAATTGGTTATGCTTGATCATGTTGGTTGCATCTATGTATGTTCGGTCTTGATAGAATCTTAATATGAAAATTCATTCTTGGTTTCTATGTATGTATATTTGAGGTGTTTTGCACTTATGAACTGTCTTAAAATTTTAGCTTGGTGTTAGGTGTGATAATGGATTTATTTGTAGTTAAATATATGATACATGGTGGTTTAATTATAAATTCTCGTATGAGCTAGTGATATTATAGGTGATGGAAAATTCAACAACGTTTAATATTGATAGTTTGGGTATGTTGTGTTTCGGCCAATGCTTTGAAAAAAGGGGAAAAGTTGATTACCTATTTATGTCAATGATTCGGTGATCTTTACTAAGTCCTTTAAGGCATGGTTGTAATAGAGGAAATTGTCATAAGTGAAATATGCTACAAATCAAAATGTTCATTGGTTTAGGTTATTGCATGCATATTACTTTGTACATATATTCAGCCTTAAGTATAGGTTTGAATGTATGGTTGAAGTAGAAATTATTAAATGTTTGATTGTATTATGTATGTACCAATTCAGTTAATAGGGGATAAATCATGTGGGGTGTAACATATTTATAAAAAGGATATCGATACTAAGTGGAATGTTCATGTACTTCAATTATGCGATTTGATATGAACTCAGCATGCTATATTATTAAATTTTATTTATTGATTGAATGTTTGTTCTTACTTGGTAATTGATTTAGTAATGCCTGTAACCCTAATCTGGCGACAAATACGGGCTAGAGGTGTTACATTACTAACGTCCCTGATTTGGATGAAATAGCTGAAGGAGAGAGGACAAAAACAAATTTGCCAAAACGGCTAGAAGATAGATATAAACGGTTGGAGGAGAAGTTTAAAGCGATTGAAAGTGCTGATAACTGTTACGGAATTGACCCCAAAGATTTAATCTTGGTCCCAGACTTGGTGCTCCCATACAAGTTCAAAATGCCTGAATTTGATAAGTATAATGGGACAAGTTGCCCCGAGGCTCATATTACCATGTTTTGTAGAAGAATGAAGGGGTACATTAATAATGACCAACTGTTGATCCATTGCTTCTAGGATAGCCTGGTGGGAGTAGCAGCCAAATGGTATAACTAGTTGAGTCGTGCCAGAATTGGTTCATGGAGAGATTTGGCCCAAGCATTCATGAAACAGTACAGTCATGTGACAAACATGACTCTCGACAGAACTACCCTTCAAAACATAGAGAAAAAGGCGAATGAAAGTTTTAAACAGTATGCGCAGCAATGAAGAGAGGTTGCTATCCAAGTCCAGCCACCACTTTTGGAGAAAGAGACCACAATGCTCTTTATTAATACACTGAAGGCCCCGTTTATCACACATATGCTAGGAAGCGCCACAAAGAGCTTCTCAGACATCGTAATGACTAGAGAAATGATTGAGAATGCCATAAAGAGTGGAAAGATAGATGCTGAAGAAAGTCCCAAAAGATCAGCCTTGAGAAGTAGGGAAATGAAGTGAACAGCTTGAGCAAGCGTCCCAAATTAGTCACTGTAGGTCAACCGAAGGCTGTGACCACTGACCATCAGGGCTCATCAAGACAAGAATCCAGTGCAAAGCAACTCCAATTTACACCAATTCCAATGACATATAGGGAGTTGTATCAAAGTCTATTTGATGCACATATGGTGGCTCCTCATTACATGGAACCAATACAACCCCCATACCCCAAATGGTATGATTTGAATGCTCAATGCGAGTATCACGCAGGGATAACGGGTCACTCAATCTATAACTGCATTTCATTTAAGAAATTGGTGGAAAAATTCATCGGCATGGGTATTGTGAAATTAGATGACACGCCAAATGCAGAAATATGAGCCTGGGAGTGTTTTGAGCAATAGGACTGTAGAAAAGACATGCATTTTTAAGGTTAATCCAGAGTAATATTCAAAACACGTTTATTGCTTTCAGCCTAGAAGTAATGAGAGCCATTTTATGAAATAGGCTTGTGTTCAGAATCCTTATTTCAATAAAATGCATCTTTTTGAGTAAATATTTTTCCATTCTTTCTATTTATAGATTCTTTCATACTTTGGATTACTATTTAGATATTCTTTCATTCTTTATTCATGATCATACCATACAAATAATCATTCTTGGAATTTACCTTCGTACCCACAATGGGTCCCCAGATATCAATGACATGGGCGACGCTGTTACTGACTCCCTTTTTGAATGAAAATATGGGTCTAAGGGATCTCAGGACTTTGAAGATGACAGAAATTGTAACATATCTTCTGATTTGTTAATACTGGATGAAAAACAGATCCTACGTCGCGAGCCAAGGAAGGAGATGAAGATCAAAGCCTAGCTCAATGCAGAAATAAGATTTCCTATGTGTGGGGCATGGATGTTACCAAGCCAGTCTCATCAAAAGCTTCTAGCTAACATCGATTCATTTTCGGGGATGTCGGTTACTTCACTAAGATGGTAAAAGAAGCTTCATGTGCTAATATTACAAAGTCAATAGTCATCAGAGCTTTTTTTTTAAAAAAAGAATACCGAAGAAAAATACCGAAAAGATCATATTTAACCGTACAATGTCAAAAGTCTGTGGTCTGTTCAAAGATCAGGTGCCACACATCAGTACAGCAAAAGCAACCAAAAAGAAAAACAAAAGATCATAAAAAGACCAAGACTTGTAAGGAATGGCATACAGAAGTCAGTATTTACCCTCTATGCTTATCAAATATTGGCCAAGACTGTTACAGAGGCAACACATTTCTCATTGGTTTCACCCATTGAAGTCGAAATTCCTTTTTCTGAGTTTTATCAACTGAAGTTGGATGAGGCAGAATGGATCCAATCCTGATGTGATCAATCAAATTTGTGAGGAAAAGTCAATAGCTATCCGTTGCAGTCAGATGATGCGGGTTTGCGACAAATAGGTTCATCCTAGAAAATTTCCAAATGGGGATTGGATATTGAAGAAAATCCTTCATATACAAAAGGATTTCAGAGAAAAATGGAGGCCAAACTAGAAAAGACCTTATGTAGTGAAAAAAGTCTGTTCTAGAAACATTGACCAAAATGGATGGCAGGGACCTGCCCAATTCGGAGATTTCAGATTCAATAAAAAGTTTTCCAAAAACAAAAAAAAACTTCAAAAAAAGAAAAAGAATAGAAATCTTCAGCAAAAAAGGAAGAAAGAAAAAGGAGAGGCCAAGGTGAAAACCTACAAAGGGCACATTGAGACCAAAGGGAATTTGAGTTGAAAACCCGAAAAACGCGGCTCAAATTTTGATCAAAGGGGGGCATACACCAGTCTTGCTATGCCTGAATTAACAATGAAAAAGTATGCTACGTCTTGGGGCATCGACAAAGTACCTCGGATCCCTACACACTTATTGAGCTTAAAATGGTCCTCAAGAAGTTTGAACAGAGAAGCTCAGGCTGCGATATCTGGGGCACCTAGTGTCCATTTTACCCATTTTAAATTGTTATTTGTGATTATATTATTCTTTTCAAAATATGTTCACAATAAATTTCTTTCTTGATTAACGATTGCTATCTTTACTTAGCTTATTTATCTCGAGCTATGCTTCTAATCAATTTCCTTTTTGTCCATGGTTATGATCTTTTTCAGGTATTTTCATTGAAACAATGATTAGTGGACTAATAATGTTTTCATAAAATGAGATTCACATATTACTCTGGAAACTCTTGAATAATACAAGAACTCGAAATAGGACTATTGTTTTAAAACTCACCCAGATTAAGGAAGAGTCTAAGTTGAGGCTATCTCATTTGATTTTCTGTTAAAATAGTTGGTGATACAATCTTGACGAAAATGGGTAATCATGCACACACATCTGGTTGGGTCACCCGGGGAGTGATCCACAGATGGAAGCTGATACAAGTCCTGTACCCTTGAATAGCAATGGGATGGATTGGAGAAGAAACAAGTCCTACATTTAGGAGTCGCAATGGGATGGATGGGAAAGGATACAGATTCTATACCCCTAGGTCACAATGAGATGAACCCTGAAGTTACAGTGGAACAAATCTGTTGAGCAAGTCTTGGGTTTTCTATTGAGAATACCAGCCGAACAAGATCGCAGCATAAGACATCAGTGATATAGCTCTGATAAACAATGAATGATGACAACCCTAAGCTTTTAAAAAAGGATCATTCTCATGAAATTCTGCATTCATACAAATGTCATCCATAAGACACATCTATTTAGGGGCATTTGATTCATTCCGATCATTGTATCCTAATATTTGTAAAAAGACCATTCTCATGACATTCTGCATTCATACAAATGTCGTCCATAATATATTTAGTTAAGAGCACTAGATTCATTCTGATTATTGCATCCTAACCATTTTTCATAATTATAAACACAAAACTGATTTTACAGGATAGGTCCCCTAGAAGACGTTGTCGCAACATCGGTGAATTCGAAGATTTTGCCTTCTTGAGCGAAGCGGATCAAAGAGACCAGCCCTATCTCCATGAACAGCATTGGAATAGGTCAAAGATTGTAGATCTTGTCACCTTAAGCAGTAGGGAACCAAGATCGAACGGCAAATCTTGTCCCCATAAGCAGTAGTGGAACAGATTTAAGCCACCAGCCCTATCTCCATGACCAGCATTGGAATAGGTCAAAGATTGTAGATCTTGTCACCCTAAGCAGTAGGGAATCAAGATCGAACAGCAAATCTTATCCCTCTAAGCAGTAGTGCAACAGATATAAGCCACAGCCCTATCTCCCTGACCAGCAGTGGAATAAGTAAAAAATTATAGATCTTGTCACCCTAAGCAGTAGTGGACCAAGATCAAACGACAAATCTTGTCCCCCTAAACAGTATTGGAACAGATTTAAGCCATTAGTCTGGCAATCCTGAGTTTGCAGGAGCAGATTGAAGATAGCAAATCTGGCAATCCTGAGTTTGCAGGAGCAGATCGAAGATAGCAAATCTAGCAATCCTGAGTTTGCAGGAGCAGATTGAAGATAGTAAATCTGGCAATCCTGAAGATGCAGGAGCAGATTGAATATAACAAATCTGGCAATCCTGAAGTTGCAAGAAGGCCATAACTTGGAAAATTTCTGACATCAAAGGAATAAGCCCTGTGTTCTGCACCCACAAAATTTTAATGGAGGAAGAATACAAGCCATGTGTGCAACCCTAGAAACGGTTAATCCCCAACATGAAAGAAGTGGTCAAAGATGAGGTAATTAAACTTCTAGATGCAGGAATAATTTATCCTATTTCTGATAGCACTTGGGTGAGTCCTGTGTAGGTAGTTCCAAAGAAAGGAGGAATAACGGTAGTGCCCAATGAAAAGAATGAGTTAATTCCCACAAGAACAGTTACATGTTGGAGAGTCTGTATAGACTATAGAAAGCTGAATGATGCCACCAGAAAAGATCATTTCCCTCTGCCCTTCATAGATCAAGTGTTGGAAAGATTATCCGGACACATGTACTACTGCTTCTTGGGCGGACTCTCTGGCTACTTCCAAATTCCCATAGCTCCTGAAGATTAAGAGAAGACGACATTTACATGCCCATACGGTACGTTCACTTATCGTAGAATGCCTTTTGGATTATGTAATGCTCCTACTACTTTTTAGCATTGCATGTTGGCAATCTTTGACGAACTCGTGGAAGACATCATGGAGGTATTTATGGATGATTTCTCAGTATTCAGTAATTCTTTCCATCTTTACCTTAAAAATTTAAAACGAGTTCTAATGAGATGTGAGGAAACAAACCTTGTTTTGAACTGGGAAAAATGTCACTTTATGGTTAGAGAAGAATTGTGTTAGGACATAAGATTTCTAGTAAAGGGATTGAGGTAGATAAAGCAAAGGTTGAAACCATAGAAAAATTACCTCCCCCTAGCTCCGTTAAGGCTATTAGAAGCTTTTTAGGACATGCAGGGTTCTATAGAAGATTTATTAAGGATTTTTCTAAAATAGCTAAGCCTTTGACAAAATTACTAGAAAAAGATGTCCCTTTTAATTTCAATCAGGAATGTTTAGATGCATTTAATATCCTTAAGGATAAATTAATAAATGCACCGATTATAATTGCACCTGATTGGAACTTACCCTTTGAACTAATGTGTGATGCAAGTGATTTTGCAGTAGGTGCAGTTTTGGGACAACGAAGAGACAATCATTTTCAACCAATTTACTACGCTAGCAGAACATTAACACCAGCACAAGAAAACTACACCACCACTGAAAAAGAATTGCTAGCTGTAGTTTTTGCTTTTGATAAGTTTAGACAATATTTAATATTGCCTAAAGTTGTCGTTTACACTGACCATTCGGCTCTTCGTTATTTTTTAAACAAACCTGATGCAAAAACCAGACCCATACGATGGATTTTACTTTTACAGGAATTTGACTTGGAAATACTAGATAAGAAGGGAGCCAAGAATCTTGCAGCAGATCACCTTTCTGGACTTGAAAATCCACACACCAAAGAGCTCGACGAAAGTGAAATAAATGATTCATTTCCTGAAGAACAACTCTTCTCTATAACATATTCTGAGGTGCCATGGTTCGCAAATATTGCGAATTATTTAGCAGCTAACATTTTGCCAGGAAAATTAACACATCACCAAAAGAAGTGATTCTTTGCTGATGTGAAAAATTATTTTTGGGAAGATCCCTTTCTTTTCCGCATATGTGCAGATCAGGTAATTTGAAAATGTGTTACAAAGACAGAAGCAAGCAAAATCTTGGAGCATTGCCATTCTGGACCGTCACGAGGACACTACAGTGGGATTAAGACAGCACACAAAATTCTCGATTCAGGTTTTCATTGGCCCACTCTATTTAAAGATGCCAACAGGTATGTTGCCTCATGTGATAAATGTCAAAGAATAGCTAATATTTCTAAACGTGATGAAATAACTCAAACATATATGTTATCATGTGAAATATTTGATGTATGGGGTACTGATATCATGGGACCATTCCCTAGTTCGTTTGGAAACAAGTACATTCTAGTAGCAGTTGATTACATGTCAAAATGGGTAGAAACGGAAGCTTTACCTACCAATGATACTAGGGTAGTAGTCAAGTTTCTCAAGAAGCTGTTTTCCCGATTTGGCACACCAAGAGCCATCATTAGTGATAGGGGTACTCATTTCTGTAATACTTAATTTTAAAATGTCCTAAAAAAATATGGAGTATACCACAGGACAGCTACCACATATCATCCTCAAACCAATGGGCAAGTTGAGGTAGCAAACCGAGAACTTAAGCGCATTCTAGAAAAAACGGTTGAATCAAATAGAAAAGATTGGGCTGTTAAAGTAGATGATGCTTTATGGGCCTATAGAATAGCTTTCAAAACACCTCTAGAGACATCTCCTTACAAACTTGTATACGAAAAAAAGTTATCATCTACCATTCGAATTAGAACACAAAGCTTTTTGGGCAATAAAATTTTTGAATTCTGACCTCAAAATTGCAGGACAGAGAAGAATGATGCAGATGAACGAGCTGGACGAATGGAGAACGAAAGCCTATGAGAACTCAAAACTATACAAAGAAGCAACAAAGCGACGCCACGATGCTTGTCTCAAGAATTCAAAACAATTCGAAGTAGGAGACCTGGTCCTACTATACAACTCAAGGCTTAAACTATTCCCGAAAAAGCTGAAATCAAGATGGTCAGGCCCATTTATGATCAAAACAATTTTCCCATATGACACCATCGAGGTAACTCATCCCACCAAAGGCACATTCAAGGTAAATGGTCATTGACTTAAAATTTATAATGGTGCAGATTTTGGAGATATGAGAGAGGAGCTTATGCTCCATGAGCCTTCTTTTAGAACCAAAAACAGGGAAAGTCTAGCTTAAGACTATAAACAAGTGCTTCTCGGGAGGCAACCCGAGCACTAACCCACTAACCTTTTATTTTCATTTTCTAACACCACACTAAAATAGTCAAAAGAAGTGCATTTTTTTCACACGGCCTTGAACACGGGCGTGTCCATGGCCGTGTGAAAGACAAGGGACCACCCACGGGCATGCCAAGAGCCGTGCCCAAACAGGAATACCAGACCACACCCGTGCCATCTAAGCGTGCAAGGACACTGACTTATCGAGCACGGGAATCACACGCCCGTGTGCCACAACCGTGCGAAGCTACTGACTTGCACACCACGGGCAAAACACAGCTATGCCAACCAGCCATCCGAAGATACTGACTTGCCACACACGAGCTACACACGCCCGTGCATCCTAACCGTGCCAACACACTAATTTATCGAGCACGGGAGTGCCCAATGGTCACACGGCCGTGCTAAGAAACCTGAACGCCTAAACCTAAAAATCGCAAAAAATACGGGCGATTTCAAATTGACACGGGCGTGGCATCGAACTGTGCCCCCTCCCCTATATATAAAACTTAACCATCATCCCCCCCAAACCTAACCCTAAAATCAGTTTTAAGCCTCCTTTCTCCCAAAATCCGGCCACACAACCAAATCTCTCCACCCAAAACCGCCTCCCCTCGCCGTTTTTCTCCAAAAACCACCCAAAACCAGCCACATGCCCGCACCACAGTCGTGCTACCAAGCACCACGCCCATGCTACCGCCGTGTTCGTGCAGCAGAACCACCGCCACCGCCGTGCCCCGCCCGTGTTGGTCATTTCACACCATCCCTGGTTTCCTTTCTTGATTAAATATTTGATAAACTTTACTGCATTCTTGTTTATTTACAGATTTTGTTTAGATTTAGTCTCAAATGCATGATTGTTAGGAAATTTGTTTTAAGTACCCATAATATTCATTGGTTGTTAGATTTTATACTCATTTTATTCTTGAATTTTAAAATTGATACATTGCTCTGCCCTCTATTGTTCGAGAAAATTTTTTCGCTTGCAATTTAACATGCTCACAAATTCTCAAATTTTTCATGCCTTAATGTGGAATATGACGGCTGTGCTATTGTGGAAGCTTGAAACTGCTTTATATTTGATTACAAATTTCAGGTACCATGTCAACATCCCGAATCAAATGAGCAGCCCCAAGCAAGAAAAGAAAGGGGCCTGGATCATCCTCCGCAAGTGCCTCTACCGAGCTTCGACACCCATTCCTCAGATTCCCTCAAGCAACTCAGGACGAACGGTACAAAGTAATCCGGGGTAGACCTCTAGGCACCGGCAGGTGAATTGACTGGAACGCAGTGTAACAAGTTGGGCTCACAACAGATATTCAAGCATTACTCTCAACCGACCCGTGAGGGAACTTCTTCTCAATCGACAGCCCACATATTTGGAGCTCAGATTGGAATTTTGCACCACCTTCACATTGCAAACGGTGATGACTCAGTTCGACGACCTGGGTGCTATCCAATTCCATCTAGGGGGCTCAGTGCCTCGATTAAGTGTACCACAATTTGACACGGCTCTCAGACTTTACACGTCGGATTTCATAGAAGAAAACCCACTTGCCGAATTAAACCGAGAACTCCACTGCACTCCACTCGAATGTTGGCAAAGTCTACGCCCCACTACAAGCCAATACGACCCCAGTCGCTCTAAGGCGACGACATTTCCCCTAGCCCTAAGTTATAATATGCACGCCATTCTCGCGCACACCATCATAGGGCGCAGAGAGATCACCGGCGTCGTAAACAAGCACGACGTTTACTTCCTGTCATGCATGTCTGAAGGACATGTTTTCGACTTGGCATATTTTATCGCATTCGTGATTCAACATTAGACAGAGCGGCACAGGAAGGGGATTTTGTCAATGGGGCCATACATTACGAGGCTGGCTCGACACTTCAACCTCCTCAACACCGACGATCAGATCACCTCCCTCACACTGATAGGCAACATGGTACCTCAAGGCATCCAGACGATGCTACACATGAGGATGATCAAACAACGTCGAGGTGCCAACCCCCTCAGTACAAACTGCAGACACCCACAAATGAGGGAGAGGACGAGGACATTCCTGACGATGTCCCACCATCATCAGAGGAGGCACCGAATCAGAGCCAGCACCCGTACCAAGCAGCAACATCATTGGCAGACATCTTGGCACTACTCGATCGATTCGAGATGCATTTCGCTGAAACCGCTCGGTGCTTTGATGGGTTAGAGGCAACGCTTCAACAAATATGCCAGCACCTACACATTTCATCATCAGCACCACCACCAGATCCAACCAACGATGAGGACTTCTGAGTCTTTTTAATTTGTTACCTTACATTATATTTTCTTCATTTTAAGTTTTTCTTTTGTGTTGTTTTTTTTTTAATTTGAACTTTTCTTATTACAAACTTTCACAATTGGCTATCTAATTATTCAAAGCAGTCCTAACCACATATCTATTACATTGTCAATAACTAGTGATTTTGCAGAATACAATACACATTTCACAAACACAAACGCACAACTAGGAAGATATACACAAAAAGAGTCACCTGATGCCACAGACTTTCCACATCCTCCAAGGATCTCATCCGTAAATTCAGGAAGTAACACCTTCCCTCTTATCTTTTGATTACACACTAATTTTCATTATTTATCTTTGTACATTGAGGGCAATGTACATCTTAAGTGTGGGGGGTAAATATACCTAACTTTTTCCATTATTCTCAAATCTCTGATTTAGTCTTGTTTTTATGCAAAGCTTCCATATTACTAATTAGGATGAAATTTTTGATGATTTGTGATTTTTATTGACATGTTTTAAAATAAGTCATAGTCAATTCTACATTGATGATTAAATTTAAAAGAATACTAGAGAATTAAACATGATAAGTCCCTTTTTCACGAATTAAAATTGTGCTAGGTTGTTGACCTAAATTTAAATACTACCTTGAAATTTGAAATTTACAAGGATAATGTCAAAACACCCATAATTTTTGTGAGATTTTGAACCTTATAAAGCATACATTCATTTTTCGTGCTCATTCTTTGATTATGAGTGTGTCTACCATGAACTGTTATTCTAGAACTTGCCTCGTTGATGCATATCGAGACCACACTTTTGAGTTGATATTACAGAAATGATAAAGGCACCTAGGTTTTAACCCACTTACACCACTAAATAGCCTACCCATAACAACTAACCCCTAGTGAACCCCGTTGATCCTAACAATCCCTTTTATTGAGTCACCTACTAAATATTAACCCAAAGCCCCTTTGTAATTGATATCACCCTTTCTTTTGACTACTCCCAAATCAAGAATTGGTTTGATCAAGTTACCTAAGTTTATTATTCTAGTAGTTAATCGATCTTGTATTACTTAGGTTGTTCTTAAAAAAAATCAAAGTATTCAAATTCTAGTAGTATGAAAAGTGAGCTTACACAATCAAAATCTATTCTCAAAAGAAAAGCTCGTATTAGTAGGTTTATTACTTTTCAGATGATGATATTTCAGTATGTTTAAGTAGGTATTCATTAATTCAATCTCGATTCTAACCCTCTAATTTTAGCTTGTAACCACACCTTGACCTTAGCCCTGTTACAACCCTGATAAAGACCTTTTTGATCTGTTTATCATCTCATATTATAGTGGTGAAGATTTGATTTTCAGGCAAGCCTATGGGATTAACTTTTCAGGTTCGACTTATGAGCGATCTTTTTCCTGAACCTTAAACACTTTAGAGTGATTTGCGTTAATCTTAAAATGAGGACATCAATCCTTGTTGGTTTTGAATTGAAAAGGTAGACATTTAAATAAAGGGAGATACCTATGTTTTCGAAAGTACAAACTCATGACTTATTTCGTTTAAATCTTTAGGACTCTTTAAATTGAATTATCCATGTATAAATTACCTATGAATTATGATAAAACATTGTTGATAAGAATTGTAGATCATAGAAAGTTTGTTTTAATTGTAAGTTGAGAATTTTGCTTGAGGACAAGCAAAAGCTTAAGTGTGGGGGTATTTTATAAACCGTAATTGTAACATATTTTAACCCACGTTTAATATGCTTTTTGATGATTTATTCCTTGATTTTTATAAAAAAGTGCTTGTAATCCTTTCTTTTCATGTCTTAGACCCAGGAAAGCACCCGAGGATGAAAAGAACACAAATTGGGCCCAAAACAGAGTAAACAGGCCTTAGTGCAAAAGTGACACGGCCTGACCCAAATTCCACACGGTCGTGCCTCAACGATTACCTAGAGCACGGCCTCAACTTTGACTCACATGGCCGTGCCCCAACTTAGAAGTTCTAACACGGCCCGACCTCGAGTCACAAGGGCGTGTGACATGGCCGTGTCTCTGTCGCTGGAAAGAACAGTTTCAGCCGAAAAAGGATACTTAGGGAGAAAGAATCGCATTCCAAGAGCCTATATATATCCCCTAAGTGCCACCTTTGAGAATGCATCAAAGCTAGGCCAAGGAGCCAAGCCGAGAAGGTCAGAGTTAGGAAATAAATGCGAGGATAGCCAGTTGATCCATCCCAAGAAGCCAGAGTTATACTCAAGACGGCTGAATTCTCCTTCAATTCCTTCAGGGGGTTTTAGGGATTTCTTATGTTTTGTTTTATCTTTTCTCTTGCGATGTTTTCTTTATTCATTATGAACTAAACCCCTCAGATACATGAAGGGGATGAAACCTAGACAAATCTTGTTATTTGATTTTTAGTTCCCCGGGGACGACGCCAAAAACTTGATCGTTGAAATCAGAGCTTTAAAATTTATAAAAGAATGATCGAACCTGGACTCTAACTCTGACAACGATTAAAAGCAAGTGTACCTATCGAATAGTAGTATAGCTTAGGCAAGACCTGATTATCGAACCCAAAGGAACTAAAAGTATTAATACTAACTTTCTTTTTATTATTTAGCCTTTAAAATTAAAGTGAAGATTGTTCTAAACTAAGTTGACAAGAACTAAACTAAGGACACAAAGACAAAAAGGATGAATTGGAAAATAACTTGAAGAAAACTCAGTTGATCTCGACGATACCCTCAGAAAGAATCCACCTAGACTTTACTTGTTATCTAACCCTTAATTATATGATCTCTTTACTTAACTTGATCCGTAAGACTCCCTAACCTATATTAAACCCTCTCTCGAGGCGAATAACGTCTAACCCTAGGTTAATTAGTGGAACTCTCGTTCGCTTATAATAACCCCCTAGGATAGCAGTAAATCAATCAATGGACTCCCATATTAGGTTTCACCCTAATTCGGCAAAATCTCGTAACCCTATCTCTAGGCATTCGATCAATTCCGCTTAATTATGTTAGATCTTCTCTTAGGCAGGGTCTATTCCTCCTCCACCTAAGCACATTAGATTTGGATTAAACAACATAATTAAGAACAACCTAAGTAATTCATCATATAACTTAAAAATCAAATAACAAGATTCGTCTAGGTTTCATCCCCTTCAGGTATCTGGGGGGTTTAGTTCATAATGAATAAAGAAAACATCGCAAGAGAAAAGATAAAACAAAACATAAGAAATCCCTAAAACCCCCTGAAGGAATTGAAGGAGAATTTCGCCGTCTTGAGTATAACTCCGGCTTCTTGGGATGGATCAACTGGCTATCCTCGCATTTATTTCCTAACTCTGACCTTCTCGGCTTGGCTCATTGGTCTAGCTTTGTTGCCTGTTTCGGCTTCTGCCGAACTCTCTTTTCAAGTTGCCCCCTAAGGTGTTTATATAGACTTTGTGATGCCTTACTTGGCCCCTAAGTATCCTAATTTAAGTAGAATTCCTAATAGGGTGTTTGAATAGGCTTTGGAATGTGTTTCTTTGCCTCCAAGAATCCTTTCCCGAATGAAATTGCTCTTTCCAGCGACAGGGACACGGCCATGGCACACGCCCGTGTGGATCGTGGCCAGGCCGTGCTCGGACTTTTAATGAGGCATGGCCGTGTTAGCTTTGGGCCAGGTCGTGTCGATTTCTCTCTTGGCCTAATTTGGCTCGTTTTAAGCCCGTTTCTTGTTCTTTTTATCCTTGGGTGCTTTCCTGAGTATAAAACATGAAAAGAAAGGATTAAGAGAACCTTTTTATATGAATCAAGACTTAAATCATCCAAAAGCATGCTAAATGTGGGATTAAAATATGTTACTTTTACGGATTATCAAATACCCCCACACTTAAGCTTTTGTTTGTCCTCAAGCAAAATTCTCAACCATAATTAAAACGGACTTCCTTGATTCATAGTATTCATCAATAATGTTTTATTATAATTCAAAGATAATTCATACATGGATAACTCAACTCAAAGATTCAAACAATCAAAGTCATGATATTTATAGTATGAAAACATAGGTGTTTCCCTTTACTATGAATAATTACCTTTGATTTGAAATCAACAAGGATTGACATCCTCTCTAAAGATTCACTCAAATCACTCGAGGTGTTTAAGGTTCAAAATTAAGCACTCAAAAGTCGAACATGAAAAGTTAATCCCATAGGCTTGCATGAAAATCAAATCTCCACCACTAAAATATAAGATGATACACAAATCAAAAAGTCTTTACAGGGTTGTAACGGGGCTTGGGTTAAAGGTGTGGATAAAGGCTGAATTAGAAGGTTAGAATCGAGATTGACCTGATAAATTACCTAACTAGAATAATGAACTAATCCTAAATATTTACATCAATTGTAAAATAATAATATGAGCTTTTTCTTCAAGATTTGCATTTTAAACATGTAAGCTCACTTAGCAAAGCTAATAATGAATATACTTCATTTTTTTAAGAACAAACTAATAATAAAGGATGAATACTAAAATAATATAATTAGGCAGCTGACCAAATCAAATCTCGATATAAGGGTAGTCAAAAAGAATGGTGATGACAAATACAAAAGGTTTTGGGTTAATATTAGTGGGTGAGTCAATAAAAAAAAGGGTTGTTAGGGTCAACGGGATTCACTAGGGGTTAATTGTGAAGGTAGGCTTTTTAATGGAGTAAGTGGGTTAAAACCTAGGTGCCTTTATCATCTCGGTATATCAAATCATAGGTGTGGTCTTGACATGTATAATCAATGCAAGTTCTAGAATAACAAATCAATGTTGACACACTCATAATAAAAAGTGAGCATGAAAGGATGTATGCTCTAAAAGGCTCAAAAATCTCACAAAAATTATGGGTATTTTGATGTCAACCTCGTAAATTTCAAACTTCGAAGTAACATTCAGATTCAGGTAGACAACCTAATTTTTTTTTTTTTTGAAAAATAGACTTTATCATGCTTGATTCTCTAGTATCCTTCAAATTTAATCATCAGTGCACAATTATCAATGACTTACTCCAAAACATATGAACAAAGATCATAAATCATAGGAAATTTCATTCTAATCATAATATGAGAGACTTTACTTTTGAACAAGGCATAATTCAGGGATTTTCAAATAATACTATAGTTAACCCCCCACACTTAAGATGTACATTGCCCTCAATGTACAAAGATAGATATTAGCAAAATAATCATAAAAATTATAAGATGGGGAGAGAAGTGAAACTTCCTGAATTTTGGATGAAGTCAATGAAAAGAAATCGGATAGGATTGGAGGTGAACGTGGGGAAGCGTCTCGAACCGTTTGAAATTGAATCCTCGAAGCAGCCGATCTGATTTTATTGTATCCTAAGCTAAATCTAAATATTATAAAGAATAAGAAGAAGAAAATAAAATAAAGTAAAAAATTAATGAAATGAAAATAAAATTAAAATTAAAATTAAAATAAATAATGGAAAATGAAAGACAACTAGAAAAAGGGAGAATGAGGTTTAAATAGAGATGTAGCCCGTGTTTTGGGATTTTGAATTTTGGCGCGTTCAGGGTGTTCGGGCACGGCCATGGGTGTAGTGGCACGCCCATGTCTTTCTTCACACGGCCATTTAATACGGGCGTGCTCCTCCCGTGTTCGATAAGTCAGAATGTTGGCACGATTGGAAGGCACAGCCGTGTTTAGCCCGTGCTTAACAAGTCAGTAACCTCGCACGGGGCGTCGGCACGGGCGTGGACTATTATCGCCACCCGTGTTGGGAAAAGAAAGTTTTCTATGCCGTGCACGACTATTGGTACGCCCATGGTTCATCCCTTAGCTTCCACGCGACCACGGGCACACCCGTGTGTAGGGCCGTGTGGCCTAAAAATCTGCTCTTTTGTTAGTTTATGGTTAGGTGCTAAAAAGAAAAAGAAAAGAAAAAAATAAAAAATGTAAAATTGGGGTTAGTGCTCGGGTTGCCTCCCGAGAAGCGCTCGTTTATAGTCTTAAGCTAGACTTTACCTCTCATTCGTATGGTCATGGTGGTTTGAGGAGGTGAAAATCCTTTCTCATGGATCACTTCGATTATGGATATATAGTTTAAGTCGAGTAATATTTACCTCAAAAGTGTTGAATTTAGGACTGCTTACCTCGAATGTGCCGTATAGGAAGACATTAAGTACCTCAAAAGTGATTTCTTCGTTTGTCTTGAGGTCTTAATTGGTGATTCGAGGGTCTTCCTTATTCAATAATACTTGATCTCCTACTTTGAAGTGATTCGTTGTTTCTATCAGCTCATCTGGAGGCTCCTTTGGTTTCACTTTGTGTGGTTCCGGTTCTTCTTTAAGTTTTGTTTTCCATTCTTCTAATTTGTCGACCCTAAGGCTTTGTTCCTTATACGATTCTTCTTTGCTGGCACGAGGTCTAAGATCTAGATCAGCTAGGTGATTTCGTGATGCTTCCTGTAAAGAAGGTTGAACCAAATGATTATCAATAGAATTAATGTTCGTACCTTTATTACTCGATGTCCTAGCTGAGTCAAGAGCTTGTAGAGTGATTGTTTCGTCGTCTACGCGAAGTGTGAGTTCACCAAATTCTTCCTCTGTGTGGTCTTTCTTTATTGCATCGGGATATGGCACACGAGGTTGGTACTCTGTAATTGCTGGTTTTGGTATATCATGGCACACCCCAACTTTACCTTCACTTACCACAGGTTCTTCCCTTGGGTTTGGTTCGTCTAGCCCTTCACTATCATAAATGGCTTGATTTTGCTCTCTCGGGTTAGTTTCAGTATTGCTTGACAAGCTTCCTTGTGGTAGTTCTAATATTAGCTTTGCGAGTTGTTCGACTGCATTAGTGACTTCCTTGAATGACTTAGTAAGTTCCCCGACTCGGTTCTCGTTGCTTTTGAGTGTTTTCTCAGACTCTTAGAAGCGGTTTTCTGTGGTTGCCACGAGTTTTGTCAGCATCTCCTCAAGGTGCAACTCATTTTCCTATTAGTAGGGTGGTTGTTGAAAGTTTGGAGGAAGTTCCGGTCTTTGGTTATTTTGATCATCCCACGAGAAATTGGGATGGTACCTCCAACCTGCATTATAAGAGTTACCATAAATACTATTCTGAAGTCTAGGATAGTTACCCATACAGTGGACTTGTTCATTTTCCATGCCATATCCGTAGGGTGGGTACTCAGGATTCGCCACGCCTCCACTTGGTTCGTACTGCATAACTAGATGTACTGGGTCGATGTTGTAGATACCGGCTGCTTTTGTTGGCTCTGTCCTCATGAATTGCCACTGATAATTATTTAGTGCCATCTATAAAATTATCTGCCAAAAATAAAAAATAAAAAATAATAATGAAAATAAATTGCAATAATAATAATTATAATAATAATAATGGCTAAAGTAATAAAAAATTAAGTGTTCTTAATATTTTAGTTCCCCGGCAACGGCGCCAAAAACTTGATCACTGAAATCAGAGCTTTAAAATTTATAAATGAATGATCAAACCTGGAGACTAACTCTGACAACGATTAAAGGCAAGTGTACCTATCGAACAGTAGTATAGCTTAGGCAAGACTGGATTATCGAACCCAAAGGAACTAAAAGTATTAATACTAACTTTCTTTTTATTATTTAGCCTCTAAAATTAAAGTGAAGATTGTTCTAAACTAAGTTGACAAGAACTAAACTAAGGACACAAAGACAAAAAGGATGAATTGGAAAATAACTTGAAGAAAACTCAATTGATCACGACGGTACCCTCAGAAAGAATCCACCTAGACTTCACTTGTTATCTAACCCTTAATTATATGATCTCTTTACTTAGCTTGATCCGTAAGACTCCCTAACCTATATTAAACCCTCTCTTGAGACGAACAACGTCTAACCCTAGGTTAATTAGTGGAACTCTCGTTCGCTTATAATAATCCCCTAGGATAGCAGTAAATCGATCAATGGACTCCCATATTAGGTTTCACCCTAATCCGGCAAAATCTCGCAACCCTATCTCTAGGCATTCGATCAACTCCACTTAATTATGTTAGATCTTCTCTTAGGCAAGGTCTATTCCTCCTCCACCTAAGCACATTAGATTTGGATTAAGCAACATAATTAAGAACAACTTAAGTAATTCATCATATAACTTAAAAATCAAATAACAAGATTCGTTTAGGTTTCATCCCCTTCAGGTATCTGAGGGGTTTAGTTCATAATGAATAAAGAAAACATTGCAAGAGAAAAGATAAAACAAAACATAAGAAATCCCTAAAACCCCCTGAAGGAATTGAAGGAGAATTCCGCCGTATTGAGTATAACTCCGGCTTCTTGGGATGGATCAACTGGCTATCCTCGCATTTATTTCCTAACTCTGACCTTCTCGGCTTGGCTCATTGGCCTAGCTTTGATGCCTGTTTCGGCTTCTGCCGAACTCCCCTTTCAAGTTGCCCTCTAAGGTGTTTATATAGACTTTGTGATGCCTTACTTGGCCTCTAAGTATCCTAATTTAAGTAGAATTCCTAATAGGGTGTTGGAATAGGCTTTGGAATGTGTTTCTTTGCCTCCAAGTATCCTTTCTCGAATGAAATTACTCTTTCCAGCGACAGGGACACGGCCATGGCACACGCCCGTGTGGATCGTGGCCAGGCTGTGCTCGGACTTTTAATGAGGCATGGCCGTGTTAGCTTTGGGCCAGGCCGTGTCGGTTTCTCTCTTGGCCCAATTTGGCCCGTTTTAAGCTCGTTTCTCGTTCTTTTCATCCTTGGGTGCTTTCCTGAGTATAAAACATGAAAAGAAAGGATTGAGAGCACCTTTTTATATGAATCAAGGCTTAAATCATCCAAAATCATACTAAATGTGGGATTAAAATATGTTACTTCTACAGTTTATCAAGCAGATTGAAGATGGCAGATCTGGCAATCTTGAAGTTACAGGAGCAGATTGAAAACATCAAATCTCATCTCCCCGAGTTGGCAGTGGAGATACAAGTCTAATTTCCTTGAATTGGATCGAAGCTCTAGTTCTTATACCCTTGAAGATGCAACGGGATGGAACGAAGCTACTCGAAGGAGAAAAGCACTGAAAGAGAAATGAACGGACAAAATTGGCCCTTTTTGAAGTCTTTGCTCTATTCTCGTTACACGACAATAAGCAAAGAGGGGCAGCTGTAAGACCCATTTTTCGCCCGGCCCATTTTAAAACCATAAATTAAAACCAAAATAAGAAATAATTATTAGTCCAATGACAGTCTGCTTTTACAAGTCCAAATGTTAATTACAGCAAACCCAAATCAGACTACCCAATCAAATGGCCCAACAATCCAAATTACAACCCAACATGATAACAGGCCAATTACTAAAACCTAATCCACATGGCCCAATGTTTAGAACGGCCCAAAAGGCCCAAGCTGAAGGATCCCCAGAAACCCTAGAGGTTTTCTCCAGTGCCGCAATCCTAAGGTGCGCCGCAACAAACCCTCACACGCAAGCCTCGTGCGCCGCAGCCTTTATACACTACTCGTACAGTCTCCACAGCTGGCCAATGTACCTGCAAAAACAAGGACAGATGAACAGCAGCAGAGAAGACAAAAAAGGAAACAGTGTATTTTCATTTTATTTTTTATTTTATCTTCGATTTCGGCCTTTAAAAGGCCCGAAAAGAAATGATTGTAATATATATACTACACACTATACACAATTTTAGGAATACATAAGAAATGCCAAATCTAAACAAAAAAAATTGAAAGGTGATTTGGAGGTTTTGGATACTCTTTTTGGCTTTTCGTTTTTATTTTTACTTTCTTTTTCTCTCTGCATTTTTTTCTAGTTCATGCGAAAATAAAAAAAAAAAAAGAGGATTTACCTTTACTGAGAAAACCGCCGGATCTATCTTTCTTGGCTGAAATTGGAAGTAAAGACAGTCTTCAAGGTTTAAAATACTGAGGCCCTCAAATCGGGTTTTAAAAAAGGGTCGCTTAAAGAGGCTCGGGTCCGTCGCTAATTGCAGATTACTATGGCAGTACGGCAGCAGAGTTGTGATTTCTTTCGGCGCAGCAGAGGATGGGGAAAGAACTAGGGTTTAGTTTTAAAACAAAAAGGGGGCTTAAAGTTTTCTGATGGTTTAAAGTGTTATTAACCTATTTAAAATCATGTAAAATGACGTCGCATAAAGGCGCCCCTATCCGACCCGATTCAGGATCCCCATTGACCCACGCGTTTTCATGTGAATGGTTAATTTGCGCGTTTGAAACACCCCAAACCCGGCCCACGAGCCTCGACCAGATCCAGTATGTTCCTCGAGAAAACATTTGAAAAATCCATTTGTAACTTAGGAAAAATTCGAGAGGTATTGAAGAAATATATGCTTATGTTGGGTTCAATGGAAACTTTAAAAGAAATTCAAATAAATCATCAATTATCTACTACATTAGCCGAAATTTTAAAAGAGTTTAATCCTAACTAAAGCTCATCCTTTCAGTGTCTTATTACCGTCCAACACCTTTCCCCTTGGCGCAAAAATAAACTCCCATTTGTTTCCCTGGTGACTCGAACCTAGGCCCCTCTGACACTCCTTGTGGCGTCACTTACAGGGCTTTAAGTGGCGCCTCCTTGCCACTTTTCCAAGCCTATTCTTGTGTCATATTTCACATACAATTTCTCTTAAGGCCTTACCAAGCTTAGCTCCCTTATTAAAACTTAAAATCTAATAATTTCTAAGGCATTTAACCACACACAAAAGTTCACAAAAATTCATAAAACACATTCACAACACACATAAGCATACTATTTCATATATTTAAGCAAATAATGCATAAGCCATAATCCAGGATATTACAGTTCTACCCCCTTAAAATAATTTCGTCCTCGAAATTACCTGGCTGAAATAAGTGAGGGTATTGCTGTCGCATTGCCTCTTCTAGTTCCCACGAAGCTTCTTCTGATCCATGATTACGCCATAACACTTTGACTAGAGGAACTGACTTCCTCCGTAACACTTTCACATCCCGTTCTAAAATCTGAATCGGCTCTTCCTCGTAGGACAAATCTGGCCTTAGCTCCACCTCTTCAACCGGTACAATGTGAGATGGACCCGATCGATAACGACGTAGCATGGAGACATGGAATACGTCGTGCATCTGCTTCAATTCTGAAGGCAACTCTAACTGGTATGCCACTGGTCCAACTCGTTTCAAAACCCGATAAGGTCCTATAAACCTTGGACTTAACTTCCCTTTGCGACCAAATCTCATCACCTTCTTCCAAGGTGAAACTTTAAGAAACACTTGATCTCCCACATCAAATTCTATTTCCTTTCGCCTGAGATCTGCGTACGATTTCTGCCTATCAGATGCTTCCTTTAACCGAGCCTGAATTATCTCAACCTTCTCTTCGGACTCTGCCACAATCTCTGGACCCAAAACTCGACGTTCCCCTAATTCCGTCCAACACGTAGGAGTGCGACACTTCCGTCCATACAGTGCTTCATAAGGTGCCATCCGAATACTGGCTTGATAGCTGTTGTTGTAAGCAAACTCCGCTAAAGGCAAATATTCTTCCCAACTTCCTCTGAAATCTATCACACAGCCCCTCAACATATCCTCCAACACTTGCATTACTCGTTCAGATTGCCCGTCAGACTGTGGATGAAATGCCGTAGTAAAATCCAATTTGGTACCTAAAGCCTGATGTAGAGCTTTCCAAAACCGAGACGTAAACCTTGGATCCCTATCCAAAATGATTGACACCGGCACTCCATGCAACCTCACAATCTCCGCTACATACAATTTCGCCAACTTCTGCAGAGAATAGTCGACCCACACTGGAATGAAATGCGCGGACTTTGTCAAACGATCCACTATCACCCATACCGAGTCCTTCTTAGTAGGAGTAAGGGGAAGCCCACTAACGAAGTCCATGGTAATTCGCTCCCACTTCCACTGCGGAATTATTACCGGTTGAAGTAATCCTGACGGAACTTGGTGTTCAGCCTTAACTTGCTGACATGTCAAGCACTTGCCAACAAATTCTGTAACTTCCTTCTTAAGACCAGGCCACCAAAACTATTCCCTCAGATCTCTGTACAACTTACTTCCTCCAGGATGCATAGCATAAGGGCTACTATGCGATTCCTGAAGAATCCTTTGCCTTAACTCCTCGTTCTTCGGCATACAGACCTTACCATTAAAACACAATACTCCCTCGTCACTAACGCCATAATCTTCTAACTCTCCATTCTACACTTGCCGTAGCTTAGCACTTAGATCATCATCATCCAACTGTCCCTCTTTCACTTCATTCAACCATGTCGGCTTAACTTGCAGCTCTGCCAGCAGACTTCCATCATTATACAAGCTCAAATGTGCAAACATCGCCCTCAGATCCGACACTACTTTCCGACTTAGGGCATCCGCCACTACATTCGCCTTGCCCGGATGATACTCTATTGAACAGTCATAGTCCTTCAGCAATTCAACCCACCTTCGCTGTCTCAGGTTCAACTCCTTCTGAGTCAACAGATACTTAAGGCTTTTGTGGTTTGTGTAGATCACTGACTTTTCTCCATAAAGATAGTGCCTCCACACCTTAAGAGCAAAGACCACTGCCGCCAATTCCAAATCATGAGTCGGGTAGTTAACCTCATGTGGCCTTAGTTGCTGAGACGCATAAGCGACTACTTTCCCATCTTGCATCAGAACACATCCCAATCCTGTGTGAGAAGCGTCACAATACACCACGAAATCCTTTCCTGCCTCAGGCTGAATCAAGACCGGAGCTTCAGTCAAAACCCTCTTAAGCTTCTCAAAGCTCTCATGTTGCTTATCCGTCCAAACGAAAGGTACTTCCTTTCCCAACAACTTCGTCAAAGGTGCGGCTATTGATTAGAACCCTTCTACGAACCTTCTGTAGTAGCCTGCCAATCCCAAGAAACTACGAACCTTAGCCACAAACTTAGGTGGTTTCCAATCCAACATGCCTCAATCTTCCTAGGATCCACCCTTATTCCTTCTGCAGACACCACATGTCCTAAGAATGCAACTTTCTTAAGCTAAAATTCACACTTGCTGAATTTGGCATAGAGCTTCTTTTCCCTCAACACTTGCAACACAATCCGTAGATGCTTATCATGTTCCTCTTCCGACTTAGAATATACAAGAATGTCGTCGATGAACACCACGACGAACCTATCCAAGTATGGTTGAAAGACCCGGTTCATCATATCCATGAACGTAGCTGGGGCGTTTGTCAAACCAAACGGCATTACTACGAACTCAAAATGCCCATATCTTGTCCGAAAAGCCGTCTTATGGATATCCACCTCCTTCACCTTAAGCTGATGATATCCAGACCTTAGATCTATCTTTGAGAAAACCGCTGCCCCCTTAAGCTGATCGAACAAGTCGTCTATCCTTGGCAAAGGATACTTGTTCTTGATAGTCAGCTTATTCAACTAACGATAATCTATGCACATACGCATAGTTTCGTCCTTCTTCTTTACAAACAAGACCGGTGCTCCACATGGAGACACACTGGGTTGAATAAACCCACGATCAAGCAACTCTTGGATTTGAGCCTTGAGCTCAACCAACTCTTTGGGTGCCATTCTGTACGGAGCGATTGACACAGGAGCTGTACCAGGCAGCAGATCAATTCCAAACTCCACTTCTCTATTCGACGGTATTCCAGGTAATTCCTCCGAGAAGACATCCACAAATTCCCTTACATTTCGAACTCCACTAACACTTCTTCCTTTGCATCCAATACACTAACGAAAGCCAAGAATGCCCTGTATCCTTTCCGAACCATCTTATCCGCCTTTAATGCTGAAACTACGTTAGACAAGTGGTTTCTTCTTTCTCCTATCATAACTACTTCCTCATCCTTTAGGGTCCTTAACTCCATTCGCTTAGCTGCACAATCCAGTATGGCTCGATGCTCCACTAGCCAGTCCATGCCAAGTATGAGATCGAATTCTCCGAAAGGTAGTTCCATTAAGTCGGCAGAAAATACCACTCCCTGAATCTCTAGAGGTACCCTCCGAAAGATCTTACTCACCACTACAGTTTGACCTAGTGGGCTTACTACAGTCATCTCCCTATAAAAAAGTTCAGAGGCTATGCCTAGAGTTTCCACTACTCTACATGCAACATACGAATGGGTCGAGCCCACATCAATCAAAGCAAAATAAGGCTTGCCACAAATAAGAAACATACCGATTATGACGTCCGGCGCATCACCATCTTCCCTACGATGAACTGCATATACCAAGCCTGGCTGTCTTGCCTCTGTGTTACCAACACCTCTGCTAGGCGTTCCACGTCCTCTTCCAGCACCGTTACCTCGGCCATTCGGACCACGGCCTCGCTGAGGCTGCTGACCACCTCTACCAGCCTGATTAAAACCCTGACCTGCTGATCGACCTCCGTCTATCCTAATAGGACAGTCCTTGATCATGTGGTCCTTTGACCCACACTTAAAGCATCCTCCTGTCTTCTTCCAACATTCTCCTAAGTGCTTCTGTCTTCTTCCAACATTCTCCTAAGTGCTTCTTCCCACATTGATCACAAGTACGATATTGCCCTCCTGTAGCAGCTTGCTGACCTCGCGGCCCATCAACTCTAGGCCTCTTCTGGACATTCCCAAATGACCCTGATGGTCCAAATCCTCTCTTCTGCTTATTCCGGTCCGTGTTCTGCCTTACAGAGTCCTTAATCCCTTCAACTACCTTAGCTTTCTCTACTAATGCAGAAAACTCCCGCTCCTGATATGGAGCGATTAACAACCTCAGGTCATCCCTTAGTCCGTCCTCAAACCAGACACACCGCTCATGCTCCGTAGCCACTACTCCTCGGGTATACCGGCTCAACCTCAGATATTCAGCTTCATACTCCGCTACAGACTTGTTCCCTTGAACCAGCCCCGGAAATGCCTTTCTCTGCGCGTCAGTGTAACGCGTGCCAACATACTTCTTCTAATATGCCGCCTTAACATATTCCCAAGTAAGATCCTCAGCTGTGGCACCATCTCGAACTGTGAGCCACCATTGATACGCTTCATCACGTAGCAGCGCCACCATTCCTTTCAGTTTCTCCTCAGGGGTTAGATCCAACTCATCCATACCAATACTCAACCGTACTGGCTGCCACACCAGATACTCCACGAAACACTTCAGCCCTATTGGCTCGAAGTCGCTCGGGTACAGATTTTTGAGCTCCCATATTTCCACCTGCTCCAGCCACCATCTCCAGAACTCGCAGCACAACCTGCGATACAGCATCATCCCCCGTCTGATCTTGCTGCTCAACACCAACAGCTGGTGGTGGTGGTGGCGGTGGTACCTCATTCTCAGATCCTTGACCCGATCTAACAGGTTCCGACACGATCATTCTACCTCTACCACGTCCTCGTACATTGCGACCACGTCCCCTAGAGCTCATTTCTACGATCGCGCTTTAATCTGATTTAAGAAAGTTTTATGAATTAGCCTTTATTCCACTGATTATCCGCGAAGAAGTTTTATGTAAAGAGTTTAGTAGTAGTTCTTTCGATCATTCAAAGTTTCAAGTCTTCTATCCTAATTCAGAGAAGTACAATCTATTCAGTAGTTCTTATCACACACATTCATCATTCAAACATTCTTGTCTATTCCAATCCTAGGGGTATTTTCGTCATTTGTCCTACAGGGGTATTTTGGTAATAAATCGGGGTCAATTTGAAAATAAATCTCTATAAATCAAAGGTATTTCAAAATTTGCGAAACTTAGGGTTCTTTTTGAGAATTTATTTTCCAAATCGGTGTTGTTGCAGGAATTTTGGAAATCGGGGGTCATTTTGGTAATTTTGTAAAACAGGGGTAATTTCATAAATTTTCCAAATCAAGGTACCTTAGTATTTTGTAAAGATAAAGTTTTTGGATATTTTTGCAAAATCAGAAAATGTTATTGAAATCAGGGGTAGTATGGTAATTTTGGAAACCAAGGGCATTTTAGTAATTTTACCACTAGGGGTATTTAGGTAATTTTATAAATCGAGAATATTTCGGAAAAATTTTGTAAAACAGTTTTTACAAATTAATAGGGTAATTTTAAGAGTTTTAAAACTAGGTTTTTTATAAAAATACGGCTAGTCCCTTTCGGGTTTTAGTTATTGGGTTTAGCCCGTGAATAAGTCCTCTTGGTTAGGGTGAACTGTAGCTACGCACCAGGTAGGATTCGAGTGGAGAGGAGGTGAGTCACGCGGATTGCTTAAATACCAAGCTCCCACCGAAACCAATCCTAGACATGCGCACCATGGTTGCCACACCCTAACTCGGCGACTTAGTCACATGTTTGTTTAATTAGGCATTTAAAATTTTATGAAATTGTTGGGGTAACTAGTCCTATGGTTCAAGTACTTATCATACTAATCTACGTTCCATTTCCACCCTTCTACAAATCATAATATAAATCACACAAGAGATAGGGGTACTTACCTGGTGGACTTCGGGTCGGAGACTTAGGTGCCATGCCAGAACAACCTGCTTATTTCCCAAAAATTTTCATAAAACTCGTTTGGGCTTGATTTGAAAACGTTTTGGGCCTTAAACCCAAGGCTGAGGGTTTAAAAATTGGGCTCTGATACCAAACTGAAACACCCCAAACCCGGCCCACGAGCCTCGACCAGATCCAGTATGTTCCTCGAGAAAACATTTGAAAAATCCATTTGTAACTTAGGAAAAATTCGAGAGGTATTGAAGAAATATTTGCTTATGTTGGGTTCAATGGAAACTTTGTTAATTTTGAAATCAGGGATTTGTGAAAAACTTTGTTTTTATATTAAAAAGACATGCCGATTTTGTTTCAAAGATTTTACCTTTGAATTGGAAAACATTTGTATTTAGATGTCATAATATTTGAAGGCTTATTTTAAGAAAAATTACTTAAGCATTAATTTAATAGAGTTTGTGTCGTACCAAATCAATTAAAATGCTAGCGGAACAGTTCATACTATGGCCTTATTGCATCAAAAACAACCCAAAACAAATTTAAAGTACTCAAATAAAATAAAATGTCCCAAAAATAAAATTCCTGCTGAGCATGGCCACCTCTAAGCTCCTGCAGACCCGGTCCATCACTAGTCACCTGAAAAATATTTCCACAACGGGGTGAGTCAAACAGACTCAATGTGTACATCCAACACTAAGTCCTAATGATTCAGACATATCAAATCATACACATACATATCATAATTTACAATAAATGATGCATTCCCGAACCCAAGCCTAGTTACCATCCACTACACATCACCCGTACCAACCTGCACACCGAGGGGACTAGTAAGTCAACCCTCCTTCCGCTACACACCATCGAAGGCAGTCGCTGCAGTCGACGTGCTCATCGCCCATATATATATTGTGGCATAGCCACCAGATAATATTTTGTGTCATGAGACACCACATTCAGATAATGTGACCGAAGTCACCACATTCAGATATCGTGGTATAAACCACCGGATCACTTCCCCTTTCATAATCACCCATATGCCCCATGTCATACATATCATGCAATATCATGCCTTAAGCCTTATTTCACATTCTTATCATGTTCACATACGTGACATATTCTAAGTATTCATATCTTATATTAACTTAAAGTTAATGATACGTACCTGAGTACTTTGTACCATTGCATGGTACCTTAGCCACATTCACAATATTATAAACACATATATTAAATTATTTCCATACATCTATTAAGAGTTAGTGTGGGGTACACACCTGGTATACTTATCGAGTTCACTCCAAATCCCGAAAAGCCCGATCTAATGCCTTAGATCCTTTAGCCCCTATATTCGGCCAACACTAGGCACATTAGCAAAACCTATTCGGCTATAACCAAATCCTGAAGGATTATTGCAATCAAAACTTACCTTGTTGCCGATTGGATCAAATCCCGAAACTTTGCTATGTTCCTTGTTGTAATCGGCCAAGCATTAGATCACTTTACAGGTTAGTTTCCGGCTTTTGAACAAATAAGAAATAGATCTAAGACACCAAATATGGCCTTGGCTGATTGTACATATGTACTTACCTTACGATTTGAAATCTCGAAAACCTTGTGTACCACTGTCGACTGCCCCAAAATATCCATAGTTAGATTCAGCTAACATAGTAACCAATATGGCCGAATATGCACCTTCACTTACCTTGTGATTCCAAATCCCGGAAACAGTCACTTAACCAAGGAGATGTCGAAATCCTACAGAGTACACTTTAGATCAAATTCTAACATTAAAACATAATAAAATGGCCTATGGCCGAATGTCCCCCATAGCCTAGATTCCTCCCTTATAGTCGACACTAGCAAAATCCTGAAATCTCTCCTTAAGATTTCGGTCAAAGAAGGGTAAGAGGATTAGAGTCTTGATTTCCAACATACAAAGAAAGAAAAGAGTAAGAGATTAATCAAGAGAAATCCTTACCAAATGGAGTAATCGACACGTACTTGTTCACCACTTAACTTGTCGACAAGAAGAAGAGAATGTTGGGTTTCCGGCTTTTACTGCTAGGACCAAATTGGCTTTAAAGGTGACAATTGAATGAAACTTTCGGCCTTTGAGAAGAAATAATAGGGAGATACAGATTCGGCTATGCTTGCTTGAGTTTTCAGCTTGACAAAATTTAAGAGAAAAGAGAAGGTTGGCTAAGGAATTCGGCAAAAGAGATGAAAAGAAACAATTGGCCTCACTCTCCTCCTTTTTGGCCGAATATACCACACCTAGCTCCCCTTATTCGGCCAACTCTTCATCTCTCTATCTCATCCCCCTATTTTCTCTCTTTTCTACCTTTCAAAAAAAACTCAAATAAATCATCAATTATCTACTACATTAGCCGAAATTTTAAAAGAGTTTAATCCTAACTAAAGCTCATCCTTTCAGTGCCTTATTGCCGTCCAACACCTTTCCCCTTGGCGCAAAAATAAACTCCCATTTGTTTCCCTGGTGACTCGAACCTAGGCCCCTCTGACACTCCTTGTGGCGTCACTTACTGGGCTTTAAGTGGTGCCTCCTTGCCACTTTTCCAAGCCTATTCTTGTGTCATATTTCACATACAATTTCTCTTAAGGCCTTACCAAGCTTAGCTCCCTTATTAAACTTAAAATCTAATAATTTCTAAGGCATTTAACCACACACTAAAGTTCACAAAAATTCATAAAACACATTCACAACACACATAAGCATGCTATTTCATATACTTAAGCAAATAATGCATAAGCCATAATCCAGGATATTACAGCGTTTCATCCCTCTTTTCTGCATTGTTGTTTGATTAGACCCTAGGTACTTGTTATTTGTTTTTTTTAATTGGTCTCTGTAAATCAAGCGCGCTTTCAATTTAATCCGACTTGAATGCTGAGTTTTCGGGCTTTGGAAATATTGTTGTTTTAATCCCTAACTATTTACGCGTATTCCAATTGGTTCCTTGGGCATATTTAAATGATTTTATCTATTATAAAATGGCCTCTTAATTTCACTTCTTTTTCAATTAAGTATTTTTTTAGTCTTTGTTTAAATTCTTGTAACTCTTTTTGTATTAAATTTATGTATGATTCAAGTTATTCTAATAGAATTGTTTTAAAATCTATTCTATAACGTTTTGATTTGTTTTACTTTCCATTTATATGTATTTTGTTTATATTTATTGTATAAATATTTAATTTCAAAATCATATATTATGTATTTCTTTGATGACTTATATAATCTCTTTATATGTTATTATTTTGTACATACATACATATATAATAATAAGATTTTTTTTGTACATATTATCGATTCTTACATTATTTTATGTATATATTTCCTTTTAAACTTATCTATATATTTAGTTTCTTTTAAAATTATTTATGTATATATATATTTTTAAATGCATAATTTCTTTTTAAAATATGTATCTAATGAGTGCATTCATAAATTATTTCATTTTTAAATAATTCCATAAAATGTTAATTTCAAAATCAACTTACTTTATTTATTTTAAATATATTTGTTAGCATCCAAAATTTTATTTTATGTTAATTCGCATTTATCAATTATGTAGGATTATTAAATTTCATAGTTTCTTGTTAACATAGCGTTTAATTTGTGAATAATGCTCGATTAGTGTTTGTACATCTTGTACCATAGCATGCTTCAAAATTCCAATACATGTATGCCTTATATCAAATATTTTGTATACATTAAGTTCATTTTAAAATTTCACGTACATAAATTTTTTTTTTTGATAAGGCAATGTTTGTGTGTTTGGGAGTATGGAAAATTATGCCCTAATGTACTGGGTGTAATTTTCTGTTCAACCAGATAGCCAAATATCCTTTTTAATTAAATATCTTGAAGATCAAAGATGATCTCGGTGTCGAGGTATAAAGGTGTTATGTCCTAACGTGCTGGATTTGATATTTTTATTTCCTTCGAAACGAGCTAATCTTGAAGTTCAAGATTCAATATAAACTAACTTTCTTTAAGAAAACTTGCATTTTATAGCATGTTGTTAATACGATCTTTAATTTGTGTATATTTCATGATTAATGTTCATGCATTCTATTACTGTTACGCCTCAAATTTTAATATGTTCTAGTTTTTTATGCATTTTAAGCCTAATATAAAATTTTGTTTTTCTCCAAAATAAGGCAATGTTTGTGCGTTTGGAAAGTCAGAAAGTTATGCCCTAACGTACTGGGTGTCAATTTTCTGTCCACTCAGATAAACAAATACCCTTCTTTAATTTCATGTTTTGAAGATCAAAGATGATCTCGGTGTCAGGGTATAAAGGTGTTATGTCCTAACGCACTGGATGTGATATTTTTATTTCCTTCGAAACGAGTTAATCTTGAAATTCAAATTTAATATTGATTAATTTTCCTTAGAGAATTTATAGCGTTTCCAAATTTACAACGCAAGGCCATTAGCTAACCGATTTGGTACCCGTCTAGGGGCACAGGGAGGTGCTAACCCTTCCTCGTGCGTAACCGACTCCCGAACCCGTTTTCTTGAATTTCGCAGACCAAAACATGCTTATAGATGACCTAATCACACCTAAACAAAAAGGATTGGTGGCGACTCCTATTTTTAAAGTTGATCCTCATTTTTACAAACTCAAAATAAAAATGGTTTCGACACTTTTTATATAATATTTATTTTAAAATTCATTTATATTATTATTTCATGTATTAGTTATTTTCAACTTTGTTTTTTAATCTATTTCAAACTCTACCATGTGTTGTTTATTTGTAAATTTTCATGTATTTAATAGTTCTTAAATTGCTTTTATATCATATGGACTCTAAGTTTCCCGTCATTTATGTTATTATTATTTTAATTTTATTATCCAAGTTTGAAGACTTGCCATATTTTATTTTAATTCCTTTTTTTTTAATTAGCTATATTTTTAGCTTTAGTTGTTTCTTGATTAATAATGTTGGCATTTTCAAAATAGGAGTTGTGAGATTATTGTTTTTGTATATTTTGAATTGTATGTTCATATTATTATTCTTGTCATCCATCCGTACAAAGTTGTATTCACGTATTATTATTCCATGCTCGATATTATATTTTTGTTTCTCATTATCGAATAGTGATTCAATAAAAGCATTTTGAGTCGACCTTAAAATCGATTATTTAAAAGTTTTTAAAACAAGGCAATATTTGATGTTTGGAAATTCGAGAAATTGTGCCCTAACGTGCTGGGTTTCAGTTCTTCATTTGACCAAATAGTTAAATACCCTTTTAATTGCATGATTTGGAAATTGTGAGATGATCTTGGTTTCAAGGTTTAAGACGTCATATCCTAATGTGTTGGATATGGTGTTTTATTCCTTCGGAACGAGAAAATCTTAAATTCCAACTTAAGTTAATCAAACATTTTTCAAAAGGAATTACATTTTAATTTTTTTTTCTAATTTTCAACATAAGGACATTAGTTAATCAAATTTGGTACCAGTTTTGGGCGTACGAGGGTGCTAATCCTTCCTCATACGTAACCGACTCCCGAACCTATTTTTCTATTTCGTAGACTAAAATTATTTTTTACAAGGTGATCCAATCACACCTAAATAAAAAAGGTTGGTGGCGACTCCATGTTTCGTTTTAAAGTCGACCCCGTTTTCCAAAAACAAAAAAAATGGTTTCGACATAGGGTTTAGGGTTATCATTAACATGGTTTAATTAATATAATTTAATCTTAAACAAATTTGTAGCTTTTAACATCACCACCCACTAACACATACTCCAAAATGGTTTAATTGTCATTTTGGTCCATTGGCTAATTGTAATTTAAATCCTTCAAGTCTTTGGCCAATTAAAAACTTATAGCGACAAAACTTTTATAATTTAGTTTTTATATCCTAATTAAGCAACTAATTGAGAAAATTACCTGACCAAACTCTAATATAATTTTAAACCAACTCTATAAATATTCATATTTAATATTTACGGACTTGATTTACGAAAATAGAGTTCTAAAACCTTCTTTTCCGACACCATTAAAAATTGGCCTGTTACAAAAGATGTTTCCCAACAAATGAATAGGGCTGACTACTAGAGTAAGTTTATTAACCATCAGAATAAAACTCATGACCATGTACAATACTAAACTAGGGATCAGTCCGCATTTCTTAAGGTGTCCGTTGAGCCATGTTTATCTCAATTGGCAGTTGATTTTGGTCTCTTTGTCTAAACTCTACATCAAGTAACAAAACAACACTTTCAAGGGTAAAAGGTTCCCTACTAGAAGTTATAACTACCATAAAAGGGTCATATTCTAACGAAAGATCATTTAGTATCGTGGCTATATGCTCCACTTCAGACACTGGACTAGCACAAGCAGAAAGAGTGTGACAACTTTCGTTTACCTTTGTGACATAATTACGGATATTTAATTCACCTTTTCTTAGAGCTCTAAGCTAACAGTGCAAATGCATGGTTTTAGTAGTAAACCATGTAGAAAAAATGTGCAAGAGTCCAATTGGAGCTAGATGTTTTAGACCTAATCAATTAGGCTGATATGCCAGTGCTAATTGTGGAAAGCAACCTAAATGCTATTACACAATCTTGCTACACATGAGTAGCATAGGCCTCATTCTCAAACTGCTCACCTTTATCATTAATAAACTTATTTTGAAGGAATTACTATATCCATTCAAGAAGTTTTGAAGCCCATGACTTTGCATAGTCAACAACCAGACTTGTTTCTACAGCAAGAAATTATTGTCATCCAATTTAACATTAATTCTTTTATTAGAAAAAAAAAACCTAATTTACTGCCGAAGTAGAGAAGGAATTCTATGAAATTGTGATTCCACATTATCCCTATCTCTGATAAATTAGATTTTTCTTCTTAAATTTTCAGACTTTTTTTCTCCTCAAAATAATTCAAATCCAATTAAAAATATTAAAATTAAGAAGAAAAATCTAATTTTTTTCATTCTTCTATTAAAAAAATAAAAATATCATGAAATTACAATTTCCTATAATCCCTCCTCTACCATCATATCTGAATCTACATTTCCCAGTCAGAAGAAGTCGGCAAAGAAAGTGAAAACACAAAGTACGTAAAGTTAACATAAAGAAGGCAGAAGGAGAAAAAGATAAAAGTAAAAACCTCCTTTTTCAAATGAAAAACTTTTAAAAAATCCAAAATAGGAAAAAACAATAAAAATTGGACCCTTTCTTTTTGTTTAAATTCACAGAAAATTGTTATAAATAAATAACAAATTGACATCCATTAATGAGTGGGAACATGCAATATCATCCACTAACAGTATATTAAAGATATGATTGAGAGAGTAATAATGGTTGATTGACTCTAAAAAACATGTTTATATTTTTTTAACATCATCCTTATCCTTTTATATGCCGTCATTATAGTTAAAGCTGTGGTCCTTTATATGAATCTAGATTCTCATATGCAAAATTTGGGTTTTGACATTGTATGAAATGAAATAATAGTTTCTAATTACTTGATTTTTAAATTTTTTAAATCAATGCTCCAACATTACCCAATGGATGATTTCTTTAATTTACTTAAATCTTAAACATAACAAGTGTCTACCCAAACCTTTGACTTAATGATTATACAACAATTTATCTGTTCAAAGAGCAGGGTTGAATTTCGAATCCAACCATCCAATAAAAAATTAATTTAGAATATCAAGATTTAAAATAAAAACAGGTAGCTTCATGTGAGTGTGTCCACTTGATTTTTTATATTTCTTCGAATTAAGAATCAATATTTCAAAATGGAGAAAATTATATTGAAGGAATCAATTAATATAATGATTTTCATGAAAAATATAAAATCTAATCAATCTCACATGATCAGCTTAGACATGATAAAATCAAACAGTCAGATTCTAGTTAATGTTAAATTACAAAATCAAACATTACCTGTATTTGATATATTGTTACTTCACAGTTAATATTAGAAGGCTGACAAGTGTTCTATAAAAATATAATAAAATATTAAAGAAATCAATATTTAAAAACAACACATATCAACTTTTTAAAAATATTTATGGAATAAAATAAGTACACTAACACACTGTTAGTATACAAAATACTCACTATTTCTTTTATAATATATAATGAGAAATTATTTGGTACACTGTCAGTGGACTTTTAGACTTAACAAGTAGGGCTAGGGCGTTGCAATTGTCCTATAGTAATATAGTAAAATATTAAAAAATAAATACATAAAATAAGAGGCGTCAATTTTTTAAGACTCCTTATGGTATAAAAAAGTATACTACCATGTACCGAATACTCACCCATATATAAAATCAACTTTATAACATATACAAATAATTGATCTTTAAATATTAAAAACAAAACCATATCACACCTCATATCCACTCTTAATATTATATTAAAATATTTGGAAGAATTGGAACTTGCTTACCTTTCAAGGCATTTCTTGGAGTAATGATAAGATTCTTAAAATTTTGTTCAGTTGAGCATAACAATATATTTTAATCTCCAAAACAGCACTTCATACGCCTCACAGTTATCTCCGCTCTTCACCTTTAGCTAGTAGTTGGGTTTGTTTGAGAACAGATGGTTCGATTAGGCTTGATGAATGTTTTGTAGCAGTTAGAAGTAACATATATGATCATAATGGTAGGCGGATCATTGGGTTCTGTCGATATTTGGGTAATTGCACAGTGACGGAGGCTGAGCTTTAAGGGATCTTGGATGGGTTAAACCTTCTTTTGGAAAGATGGTTGGATAGGGTCTCAATCCAAACTGACAGTATTGAGGCCGTTAACATTATTCAAGATGTCTCTTCCAAAAACTCTAATTCTACCCTGATCATGAGAATACTTCAAGTCCTAAATATGTTTAAGCAGTGGAAGATTCAACATTTGCCTAGAGAAGAGAACTCAATTGCAGATAGTTTGGCTTAGTCAGTTCGTACTAAAAGCCTCGATTTAAGATTGTTTAAGGATCCTTCTTTGTTGATCTAATTTAATCACTTTATAGTTTTAATTTTTCAAAAAAAATATAGTTTTTCAGTATTAAAAATAAAACTTATCCGGGAATAGTTTCATTTTTTAAAAAATAATCTAATATTATTTAAAACTAAATTACAAGTGTAATAATAATCACACATTAAAAGCATAATACCAAACTAATGTGGCACTTTAATGGTATCATTTGGAGCAAAATTTTAACTTTTTCTTTTAACTTTTCAAAATGTAAATAACCAAAAATTGTACCTAAAACAAAACATAAAACATCAAAACTCATTCTTAAATATAATCTCAACAAGAAGAAATATAAAGTTATCATCCTCAACCCCTTCTTCATTATTTGTTGAAATGTGTAAATTTATTTTCCAACTTTTATGGACTTCTCTTTTCATTATCTCTATCTGCTTAAAGTTTTCACTATTAATGACTATGTTTAGTTTTGTTTCCTTAGATGCCACTACATCAATGAGTAATTAGAATTTTAATTTTTTTTTAATAACAGGATTCCATGTTTGATATATTTTAAGCTAATTGGATTTTAATTGTGAAAAGGTTGATTTCAATCACTTTTATTGCAAACATTCAATATGCACAATCTTCTTTCTCTTTTAGTTTTGAGTCGGGTTTGGGGGTGGTTTTTGCTTTTTGGAATTCCTTATTTTTACTTACCGCGGTATTTTATTATTTGATCAGATTTGAATAAGCTTAGTCAAACTATTGGTGGAACAACAAAATTTGATTTACAACCCTTTAAAAAATAATCTTGATCTATCTTTTGTTGAAATAGAAGTTAAAACAGAATTTAAAGAGTTTGAATAACAAATCCAAAATCATAAGTGAGTCAAAAAGATAAATAAATAGAGAATCAACACATATATTTGTTAACGCAGTTCGGATTTCCCAATCCTCCTCTGTAAAGTCTTATTTAGAGAATGATTTTATTCAACAGTTCATTCAATACTACTATTGGTTTAAGCCCAATCTACTCTCTCCCTAGGATAATCGCAGCCTAAAGTCAAATTCAAAATGTTATAAATCACTCTCCTCAAATACCCCACATTACATACAATATTCTCCACAAAAAATCTTTAAACAAGGAGTATCTAAAACACTCTAAATGGCAAACATGCCTATACAAAAACTTTGACTACACCAAAGCTTTTGTTTTATCTATTGTTCAAACATGAAGTGATTAAGTTCCAAAAATCTCCCCTTTTAATATTTTGACAAAACTTGTAGTAAATGATAGCTCTCGTAACAAAAAGTACAAGTAAAGAAAACTAAATTAAAACTCCCCATAAGAGTGTGCATTACCAAGTATCTTGGCTAAACTCCCCTTATCATCTTGGGTCATCAAATCATCACCATGCATTATGTTGGATTTGGTGCTCTAAATGTAGTATATTCATTTGTACACTTATAATTTTTTCAAACAGGCTGGTTAATAAAATTATTCATGAATTACATTAATATCTTTTGTATATTGTCATCACGTGGTTTTTGCATGTAAAACAAAATTGAAACAAAAATGAGCTCACTAGTTATCTAATGTTTAAGTAATACTAAGCAGTGTTACGTGATTAGATCATAAAATGGAAAGTCAACTTATATTATAGATGCTAATGAAACTACTCAGTTGAAACCAAAAATGAATTGCATGTTAAATCAAATGAACAGAAATGGATATAAATGATAAAATGATATAAATGAGTTACATTCAAAAATGAATGTAGTTTCTCACTAAGTATGGAAATGACATGAGAATTAATTTAAGTTTTTCTAATTATCATTCAATTAAATAATTGAAGTTCGAAAATGAAATTAAATTAATTAGTCATTGTGAATCTGTTAACTGTAGAAATTAAATATTTTCTCATAGATTCTTTTACGGTAAAGTTGACATGATTTTAACGGAATTAAAATTGAGTTGAGAAAATTATTTAATTGGAAAATTAATTTAATAAACAATGTCTATTTTGAGGAATAAAAAACCATGTATTGGGTTGGATTGAATTATAAAGTGCTGGATTAAAAGTTTAAAAAACATATATAATTGAACTCAATCTAATAGAAACCTAAATCCCCATCATAATACATATGAGGGGAGAAGCACCCTATTAGAAGCCTTCTCTCCTAATTCAACTAGGGGAATGATTTTTTCTATTAAATAGGCATTAAATGCAATATATTAATTCAACTAGGCTTTCACTTCCTCTCTCTATAAATAGATAGCATCGGTAGGGCTAAAAATACAATAAGTTATACACAACTTTTGAGATATTTTTAGTTTGCCCAAAAATAGTCAGAATTTATTCCTAAGTATAAATTCTATTTTAAGTATAAATTCTATTTTTTGGAAATAATAATTCTACCAGTTTCTATAAGAGAGAGATTTACTTTCCTACTAAAAGTAAAAAAAATATTTCTAGTTCTGTATTTTATTCAAAATTGTTCAAGCCCACACTCAAAATAGTTCGTGGTACAAGAATTACGGGGAATGTCATTCAGTTGAAAGATAAGAACGATAAGGATCTGTCTAGCCCAAAATGCATGTGATATTTCAGGAAAAACTTATATTACTATAAATATCACAAACCGACTCGATTTTCAAAATTTTATTTTTTCTGTTGTGTAAGAAAATCTTTTTCAAACCGTATTTGTAACGCCCCAAAAGTTAGGGGTTATAACTTTTGCTTAATTTTATGTTGTGCTTGCTCAGCTGTCTATTTGAGTGTGTTTAGGGGTCCTAAAGAGGCCTGGGTTCGAGCCTGAGCTTGGGAAAAATTTTGGTTTTTGGCCCTTTAGTGGAGAGGGCTATTGGCAGTAGGGCTTAAGTTTATGAGGTGCATTAAGGTGACACAGGATGAGCTTGTAGCTCAGTGGCAGTGGCGTCTTTGGGAAGGCATGGAGAGTGGGGTTCGAATCCCACAGATTGCAAGTGAAGGTTTTTATTTTGTGACTTGAGAGGGGAGGAAGCAGAGTTCGGATCAAACTCTTCAATGGGAGTTGGAGACTTGGTCAAAAGTTTCAAATGGATGGAGGGGAGCTATTCTAGGAGTCCTTGGTGGAGAAAATCGTGGAGATAGAGGAGAGTGGGAGTGTTGGCCGAAATTGGGAGTGTTGTTGGGGTGAGAATTTCAGCTAAGAGGTGGGTGTGATGCAAATTCGGCTTGGGGGGTCATCAGGGAGCATTATCAGGTCTTGGCTCTATTTGGCATTTTCGTATTCTCTTTTTCCTGAGTGCCTGTGCAAGTGGTCTTTTGGTGCTTTCGGGATCAAGTGGGAGCATGTTTTTAGTGCCGAAATCTCTAAGAGAACTTCTTTTCTTTTCTCATTTGTCTCCTTGCCGAAATCTCTTTTCTTTTCTGAGAGCAATTTTTTTTTAATTGTTGGTCGAATTCAATCTCCCTTTTTCCTCTTGACTTCTTTTCTGCACCCTCCAAGTTGGCCGAATCTAGCTTCTTCTTTATCCTCGACGTCTTGCTATTGTTCTGTAAGTTGATTAAATCGAGATCAATCTCTTCTTATCTCCCTCTTGTAGTCACATCTCTAAGGCTGTACTCAAGGAAATTTGTCTTGCCGAATCTAAGGAGTGAGTATATCAGTTTTCTTTCAATCAGTTTCGTAGGGGTTATCATTTGTGCCTCTAGTGTCGAATCTTTCCTATCTTTTGTAGTCTGATGTGGTTGATATGTAGGTTCACTCGAGAAGAAGGAAGGGGACGAGCACTCGGAAGCAATCGATTCGTACTCTTAGCCTTGATCTGTAAGTATTCGCACTTTGTGTTTGATTGGAGGATCGGTCTTGCCTGGGAGTTGAGGTTTCGGCAAGAGTGGTTGTTAACCACATCTTTATTCAACTCTTCTAATAAGAGTGTTTTGAAACGCAGAATACATTGCGGGGTCCTTAGTCTTCATTTGATAATCGAAAAAAGACTTAGCAAACTCGATAAAACAAGGTAGGAGTAAGTGTGGTTTTGGCTTGTTGAATAATAGGAGGATAACCCTCTTAATCGTTTGACTAACCGTTGATCTTGTCTAACATAGGACCAGTGCTAAGGGATCGGTGGCACACTCGTAATCAAGGTGTGTAATCTCACACCTCTACTTATTCTGTGAATGCTTTGATCTGTGAAACGGCTAAAAGCTGAAATACAGAAAAGTCGAATTATCGGCATCCGAGATCACTTGAGCCTGCGAGCGCTCGTGGTGATAAATCGAGCCATGAACATTGGCGATAGACCTTTGGGAGTGCCACGATCTTTTCGTGGGCTTAGGCTGTAATGGGCCTTGTGGGGCCGAAGTGGACCAAGTGAGCCCAATGGGCTAATGGGCCCACTGGGGCAAAATCCATGGTGAGTGCCGAGTGATAGATGCAGCTGCGAAGTCTGCAAAATCGTGACCAAAAATGGGCTGAATGGGCCACACGAGCGTGTGGGCCCGCTCGATCTGAAATTGGGCTTTAGGCCCAATAGCACCGTTTCGATCAGAAAGGGTATCTGTGTCGCTTGAGGCAACTGTAGGCCTTCGAAAAGGCCGATATAGGGGTAAATTTACCGAAATACCCTTAATAGGTAAATTATCGAAATACCCTTAATGGGTAAAGTACCGAAATACCCTTAATGGGTAAAGTTATCGAAATACCCTTGGTGGGTAAAGTTACCGAAATACCCCAAGGGACGAAATTATCGTTTTACCCCTAAATGACCGTTATACACTCAGATATAGTTAAATGATGTATGTATGATGTTTTATAATTGTATATGATTGTGATACACTGCATCCATAACATGGTGCATTAGGTTGGGATTTTCTGATTGGAGGAAGTACCGTTATAGTGGCATTGCCATGTGTTCTGATTCTAGTGGCTCAGCCACGATTACTGTTATTAGACTGCATTACTAGATAATTGGTTGGGTGGGTTGACTTGGTCCTTACATGGATATATGGTTGGTACGGGGGTAGAGTTTGGCTGGATTCGGTGGGGTTGCATGTTCATCGCATTGATATGATATAGGGCTTAGGCCTAGATTGTTACCGAGTAGAGCTTAGGCCCAGACTGATGCTACATGGGCTCGGGCCCAAACGGTGACCGTAATAGGGGATTACACACTGAGTTCTCGTAACTCACCCTTTCTTTTAACCATGCAGGTAATCCCCGGTCGTGGAGGATTTGGAGCTGCGAGGGACTCAGAGGTGGCCAACCGACATGTTTGAAAATTGAACTTAGTAATTTTATCTTTATTTTATTTTAATTATTGGGTAAAAATTTTTGTAACAAGACCTTTGGGATTTTCTTTTTAACTTTTATTTGGTATGCCTTTTAGTTATAAATTGCTAATCTATTAAACACGAGTTTCCTTTAAAACAATTTTTCCCATTGATTTCAAAATAACATGTTTTCGCAACGGTTTCAAATAAACTTCTACAATAAACAAGGTTTTAACAACGGTAATAATTTTTGTAAAGAAAGGACTTTGAGCAAATTTGTTTTGTCAATTAACAACGTAAATCGGGATTTTTATAGAGTAGAAAGTTTGATCCGTAAAAGGGTTTTACCAATGAACTTATGGTTTTCGAACATCACTTTGATATGGCACGTTAGAAACGGTCATAACGTCTAGGCCGGGTTTAGAGTGTTACAGGATTTTTTCTAACACACTATGCACCATAAAACAGTTTGTTGCTGCCATAATCTCCCATTTTTGGCAAAGATGCCAAAGTGGCTTAGTCTCATCTTATGATCTTCTTTAAATCATCTCAACAAAGTGCATAAACATCCAATAAAGTAATAGGGATTAAGAGCAAAACCAAGCAACAACAGCCAACTTCAAGTTGAAAATAAAAAATGCAAAAAGTGAATGCATCACTGCAATCAATCAGCAAGGATATCAACAACCAAATCAATAGCATATTTGCTTATATCATCTTCTCCCTATGCCAATTCATAACATAGTCTCCCTTTAAGTGACAGAACCATGCTCGATCATATACTCCTCCTATCAATATGCTTGTTCTTCACATCATCCACCAAGCATACACACATTCTCCAAATCAATTTTAAGAGATATAGAGCATGATAAATAAGTTGAATATATATTATCAAGTATCTAACAAAAACAACATCAAGTTGCAAAAAAAGATCACCAGATAAGCAACAAATCAACATCTACCGTTTGCTACACCATATCAACTCCTTTTCATTATTGATCTCAACTCAATACAATTGTTGCTACTTTTCATTAGCCCTACTAGCATAGCCTATGAGAATATCTTTTTCTAAATTTCCATCAATTTGATTCATCATTAAGGTTTCTTTTTTCTGCTTCATCTTCATCATATCTGTCAAAGTATTTTCTTTGATGAACAAGAAAGTAATGCACACCTTTAGAGAAGAAGAAAAAAAGTTTTGCGAGTAAAAATAATTTTAACCAATATATGACAGTATTTTGGTAAAACACAACCTCTCTCTTCAGGATCATAAAGCTCCTTTAAAAGCTCCAAATTTATCTCCAAAGAAATAACTTTAATTTCACAAATTACAAACACTTTTAAATCAATCAACAAATAAAGCTTAAAGATCATCATCAAGTTACCATCAGAAATTGAACATATCACATGTCACATAATTTTCAATATGGTGTGCCCCTAGGATCTACTCCCAAGCCATTAAGAGTAGCACCACATTTTCGCCTAAGCATACAAAGCATCGATCGACTTCATTACTACAAACCAAACATCGAATCATCTTCAAATAAATCTTAAAGCCTGCCCTGATACCAATTGAAAAAGCCTTAGGTTTGCACTTTGTTCCAACTATGATATTCGAACTATTGGTGGAATAGCAAAACTTAGTTTAGAGTTGTTTAAAAAATGATTTTATTCCATCTTTTGTTGGAACAAAAGTTGAAAGAGAATTTTAAAAGTTTGCATAACAAATCCAAAATCGTAAGTGAGTCAATGAGATAAATAAAGAGAGAATCAACACAAGGTATTTGTTAATGCAGTTTGAATTCCCCAATCCTACTTTGCAAAGCCATGCTCAGAGAATGGTTTTATTCAACAATTCATCCAGTACAAGTTTTAGTTTAAGCCCAATCTACCCTCTTCCTAGGATAATCGCAACCCAAAGTTGAATCCAAATTGTTAATAATCATTCTCCTCAAATACCTCACGTTATATATAATATCTCTCCATAAAAAATCTCTACGCAAGGAGTGTCTAAAACACCCCAAATGTTGATCAGTAGCTAAAAGATAAGTCTTTATCTTTAGTTTAAATGCTTATAATTATCTTCATGACTTATCATGAGAAAAAAGCAAGTAAATCATTTCATAAAGCAACTTCCATCAGTTTCAAAACTCTCAAGAGATAAAGGATAGAATAAAGATAAACATAGGCATATTTAACAGTTCAAGCTTCTCCCTTGTCCTCCAAGTCAGTCGAATGGATAAATATGATATTTTGGTGAAAAATGCTTATTCATTTGCTGCATTAACGAGATTAAATCAAAAGTCAGACATTCCAACATGAAGATTTTGACAAGTAAAAATCTTATGTCACATAATTTAAAATGAAAATTTTAAGAAAAATTAAACATCGTAAAAATAGATGTTTTAGAATACTTAGTTTTGAGGTTTTTCAAACTATTATAGAAGTTTTATCGTTCACTCTTTTTTTTAGTTTTTACTTTTAAAAGTTGTGTGACAACGTTCTATTTCTTTAGATTTTTTTAAAATATACTGTATTCCTTGAATGTTCCCAAACTATTTTTAGGACCCCGTAGGCTCGGTTTAAGGCCCGTAAATGTATTTATCTATAAATTAAATTCGTAATTTGAATAATTGTTTCTATTTGAAGTTAAATTATTTTAATTCTACTGTAATACTCTGTAACCCTAATCCGACGACAAAGACGGGTTAGGGGAGTTACACCGACAATTAGAATTTTTCTTGTTGTCCCACAGAATCCAAAGTCTCTTGATAAATTTACCTCAATTTGTCAAATTCAACAACCAAAAACTTTAAAATTTTTTATCTCATTTTGAAGAAGAGAGAAAAATAAAGGTAGAATAAGAAGAAGGGAAGGAAAACAAAGAAAGAAAGGAAAGGAAAAGAAATGGAATGGAATGGAATGGAATGGAATGAAAAAGGAAAGTTAAAAGAAATTCAAAGAAAAAGAATTAAATTCACTCGAAATGAAAATTATAGAAACTAGCTATACAATTTGACCTAAAATTTTATTTGAAACAATGACATTAACGTACCACATTAGCTTACCGTCACATCCTTAATGGGAGTTAACTGTAACGCCCCAAAAATCCTTTATAATTATTCTCGTATGTTTGTGACACAAATATCTATTTGCTTTAGTGGTTAAGTGTTTTGGGAGTGTCTGAGAAGTCTTGGGTTCAAGCCTTAGCTTGGGCAAAATTTTGGTTTTAATTGAGTAAACCCCTATCTTTAGCCAGTATGCTTATAAATAAATATTGGAAAAATATGTTAGAATGGGTCTGCTGGTTTGGTGGTTAAGTAGAGTGGCAAAGTGCTGGTGGTTTTGAGTTCTAGTCCTTGCGCAAGCAAAGGATTTATTTTTACTGTCTCTGTCGTGTGGGTAGTAGAGTTTGACCGAAATTCTGTAGAGCTTGAGTGGGGTTTGAATTTGGTGGTTGAGGGGATTATGTTGGAGTGATTTTGGTAGAAAATGTTGGGATTGGGGAGTAATCCTTGTTGTTTCAGCCAAAATCCCCTTTTGTTGCTAGGTGAATCTCGGCTACACCTTTTGTTTTCCCTTTGGTTTTGTTCTTCCCTACGGAAATCGTTCCTTCCCCCTTATTTGCCAATTTTCTTCGCTTCTTCTACCCCATTGTGTAGTGAGCATTGTTCTCTTCTTTCTTTGGCCGAACCTTCTTCCTATTTCCATCCTTCCTTTTCATTTCTTTTACCGATTCTCTTTTTTCTCTTATGCTCAACTCCTGATTTCGTTGGTATGGTAAGTTTCGGTAGGTGTTAACTTTAACTTTTCTTTTTGGAATATTGGTTAAGAGGGGTTTTTGTTAGTGGTAGGAATTATTCAGAGGGCTGGTGATCTCTGATCGACGTGTGAAGTGTGCGAAACCCCATTGGTGCGTTTGAAGGTAACGTTTTGTGAGTTTAGTATTTGGTCTTTTTGTGCATTTGGTTGAGCGTAGCTTTAAGTGACTAGGTGGTGTTGTTTTGGCTAAATAAAGGTTCTAAAGTGCTCGTGGTTCTCTTTGTAGCGGCGTTAGCGAAGGGTTTCATCGGCGGTAAGTCAAGCTAATATTGTTAATGATTGTTGAAACCTGTAAATTAGACTACTGAATTAGTTTGAATGATCTTTGATAGGTATCCGGGCTTAGGGAGTGTTTTGACATCGAAAACTTTACAGGTGTGTAAACACAACTCTGCAAACGAAAATCGGCGAAAAGACAAAAAGTGAGCCTGTCGACACCACACGGGCATGTGGCCGCCCATTTGGTAGGCAGTGTGATTAGACATAGGCATGTGATCGACGAGGCAGGCCATGAGCAATTCATGAAAAGGGCCGAATTGGGCCGTGTGGGCCCCACACGGGTGAACCACACGAGTGTGTGGGATTATTGGGCCAGACCGTGTGATCCACACGGCTAAGGCCATTTTGGGCCTTGTGGGCCACACGGGTGTATGGGCCAGCATGGGCAAATTACATGGGCTTATGGGCCCATTTTCACTATTTGACTGCTAAGGTTGCATGTGGACCTACTGTAGGGTCGGTAAGAGTACCTAGATCCCTAATTGACTGAATAACTGTTATATCCACGTACTTCATATATAATATATATATATATATATATATGTAAGACTGTATTTTAAGCATGCTATTAAAACTATACTGAATACACATATTATACCATGAGTTGGCATGACATGATTGTATGATGCATTGTGTGGGGATGGGTTTATATGGATCGGAGGAAGTGTACTGAAAGGCTTCAAGCCTAACTTACTGGCAGCTTAGCTGCAAACTACTGTCTAGTGCTGCAACCGGTACTACTTGAAGTGTAGGGATGGGTGGGTTGATTATATCCTCACATAGAGTGTAGGGTTGGACGGAGATGGAATGTAAAGGATGGCTGGGTAAGACTTGTATACTGTATATTGTGATACTGTACTGATTACTAATACTGTAATGGGCCAAGGCCCAAATGCATGACTACCTCTGTACTGAGATGGGCTAAAGCCCAAACTGATACTGTCACTGATTCTGAATAGGGCTTAGGCTCAGACTATGATTGCCTTTTTCTTGTCTGTTTGTGCTATTTGGGATTACACACTGAATTTTCGTAAACTCACCCTTCTGTTTTAACTGTACAGCTAATCCCCAAACATAGGCGGATCGATCCGGCGGAGGACTCAACGGTGGCCATATGACCCATTTCATTCTATTTTAATACTTAATTATAATTTTGATTTTACTTTGGGGTATTTTACTGTAATAATGGCCTTTTTAGATTTTCATGGTTAATTTGGGATTTCTATTATTTTGATTTACAACTGCTAGTAGTAGGGTTAATTGAGTTTTCAAAATGAATCAAATGTTTTAACAAAATACACTCAAATACGCAAACTGATTTAAAAAGCTTTCGCAATAAGTGACGTTTTGAAAATTAATATCGTTTTGAAAAAGAATACTTTTGTGATAATGAACTACGTTTTGAAAATGAACGACACATCCTAGAATTAACATAAGATTTTGTAATCAGGCTAATTAGAAAAGAGGTTTTTACGACAACTCACTTATTTCCAAAACACTATCATGTGACATCGCCAAGATTCGACCATAACGTTTAGGCCGAGTTTGGGGTGTTACATTAATGACCTCTTGACCATAACTTAATAAATCGATAATGTTAGTGAGCATTGATGAGTCCTCATAATATAGATATATTTGTACTCTTTTCACTTAGATTTATGCTAGTTCTTAAGTGAAATATTGCACTTAGTAGCATAATTAGAGTAGATTTCATGTATTATATCATATTTGCATTTTATGTTATTTTTACTTACTTTCCGTTAATTTTTAGTTATTTTAAGTATTAGATATTTTAATAAGTATTTTGGCTTGAATTAGGTCCAATTTGGAAAGAGAATCGAGTTTGAATATGAGTGATAGCAAAATAGGAGCCAAAAATTGAAAAGAAAAATGCAAAGCATCACCTAGAATGTGCATACTCATGAAGCACATATGTGTCACGTAGTTTTGTCACCTTTTTGTGTTTGGTTTCGTGTATTTGCACCCAAGTCAATTTAAGCCCTAATTAGGTCAACACAAGGCTATAAATAGTTATCTTTAGTCTTAGTTTAGGGGTATGAAAGAGAGTAAATGTTAGTTTTCATATTTTTATTAAGCTTTCTCTTGGGTTTTCTTTTAGTTTTCTTTCAAGTAATTGTAGTTGTCCTGCTAACATTCATTGAAGCAATGCTTGAATTAAGGTTGGAGCTCTAAAATCTTCTTTAGGGCTTGTTGATTCAATGTTTGTTATGAATTAATCGCTTAAGTAGTGGTAAAGTAAATTAGAACTTAATGGGTTATCAATCAACATAGGTTTAAGGAAATTTAAGATTGTGATGAGATTAAACTAGCACAAAACCAACCTATGTTAGGGTCAAGACTATGAAGCATGGTGAATCAACTATAATGTAAGGGATTTAAATTCTACCTAAGAAATTACCAGAATTTGTTATAGATTTATATACATTTAAGACATTTTGGAGACATAATTTTTCAAGCACTCATAACAATAACCCAAAATTATTAATTTTGTTATAAAATAAAAAGACGGAAAGTAAAAAACTAAGAAAATAGGAGAGCAAAAGAGAGCGTATTTTATTGATCAATCGGAATATTTACAAAGCTTCTCTAAAGTCTACATTTATAGGCATAAGAAGTATAAATGAAGTAAAGATCTAATTCTAATGACTATTAGAATTTAAAGTACATCAAAACTTATCTTAATCTTCATGGACATCCACTTAATAAGATATTCATAACACTCCCCCTTGAATGTCCATTGGTAGATAATGTGCCTCGTTAAAGCCTTATTAGGAAAAACCCTGTGGGGAAAAAATTCCTAGTGAAGGAAAAATAGTACACATATCTATAATACACATAATATGCCGCTTCATTAAAAATCTTACCAGGAAAACCCAATGGGACTAAATCTCGGTTAAGGGAAAAAGAGTACAGCGTGTATTTACTCCCCCTCATGAAAACATCACATACTTTCTCATATTCTACGTATTCAATCTTGAATACTAGTCTTTCAAATGGCTATTTAAATTTATTTGATAAGCATTTATATCACTATTCTTTTGAGAGTCATGAGTGAGGGAAAATTTTGGGGAAATATATTTTGATCTCTTCAGGAGTTTCAACAATAATCATAGCAAACTTTAATTATGATTCTTCTATAAAAGCATAAATAGATATTTTGGATCAATTTATAATCCTCATTCAACTACTATTTACCACATATGTTCAAATTATTTCAATTCATATAAATGAAAAATTTCCCGGGAATTTCAATATGCTTCTAGCATTCTAAATATTTCAAGGATTTTAATATAAACTTTACTATATAGTAATTCATAAAAGGTTGTAACAACAATCATTAGATGTAAGTTAAACCTTTTATGAACTATTAGTTTAATAATATATCTAAAGGTTATTGTATCCACTACAAAAGAATATTATATCTTTTCATAATAAATGTCAGGACTTAGCAAAAACTTCATATTTTTATTCTGTTTTTGCAAAACTACTTCATTTGCACCCTTACTGGCTTTATACCTTTAGATATTTGGACCATTAGTCCAAAAACTCTACAAATTTAATTATACTTGAGTTGCGTCTTTCTATTTTGAACAATCTATTCCATATCTACATATCTTTATAGATTTATTCAAGATTCTCCTTTTATTTCATTATTTCAAAAATAATATTGCATACAAAACCATTGTTGACCATTTTTATTATTGGTTCGACATGTTCTCAAATTGACATAACTTATCAAGATTTCTTATTTTCACTATTTTAATCTTCAGTTTTAGGTACTTGAATCTTTTTTGGAGTTTTAGTTATTAGTTATGTCTAGGATCTCTTCTGGACCACCCACATCCACTATATCATATTTAGAATTATTTTAAACTTTGGAACCAATCAATCTGTTATTTATTCTAACTGATTGTCTTATTGGGACTTTGATTCAAATTAAAATATTAATTTGGTTATTCTCATTAAGTTTGTAAATACATCTGACAGTTAACTTGTAATGAGTTATCCTTGTTAAACTTCTGGTTCAAATTACTCTCCCCCTAACTCATTATAAGTTATTCTTTCTCTCCCCCTAATGTCGGGAAAACTATTGAATCAAAATTACAATCACAAATCATGTCATAATTGAATCTCCAATACATTCAAAACATCTAATAATACAAAGAAACTTGTAATTAATATATATATATATTCCCAACTTTCTTTGAGGATTCACTCATCTTTGTGTGTTGTGGTGGAGCAATTGCAACATATACGCACATACAAAAATTCAAATATGAGAAATATTTAGCTCTTGATCAAAAACCAATTGTAATAGGGAGTATTTATAACTTATTGGCTTGATGCGTACAACAAGTAAATCAACATAATCTTATGTTGAAAGAGAAAGTTTAGTTCTCATAAGTAATGGTTTAGACATTAATCAGAGGCGTTCAATCAATAATTTCTCTAAACCATTATGCACATAAATAAAAAACTTTTACGATTTTTTTTTTAAACTCAATCAATAAAAGACAGATATAAACTCATCAGTATTAGCAAGATGAATTGTCTTAATTGCATTATCTAAAATTAATTATTTAAACAAGTAGTCTTGCAAACGACAAGTTGCAAGTTGATAACACATACGTGATTATTTTGTAGATGCATCTACCAAAATCATATAATATAAAAACCATCCACATGGTGGATGAATGGGCTCATATTCATTTCAGAAATGCAAGACATTAAATCTCAACTTTAGCTAGTGAGTTTCTAACAAGCAACAAATGAGAATTCTATAAATTAAAGAATCTTTTGGTTCTTTAATGAATGTTCATATGAATTCTTAATTAATTTTCGTATCATACATGATCCAAGATGGTTTAATTGGTCACGCCAAGTAGTAAATGCTTTTGTATAAGTAAACTTCTAGTTTAATTTAACATGCGTTTTAATTGTACTAAATTGTAACAAATTTATAATTTTACTATCATTTCTTTTACCTTGTATCCACATATAAGTACTATTGTGACATTTACTACTAGAAAAGTCTAAATCAATGTGAAATCTCTAATGCCACTAAGTCAACAAAATAAATATAATTTCCAAACAATTATATCCAATATTTGCTTCAGGGACATGTCAAAATCTTGAAATATTTTGCAACTTCAGGTGCATCCAACCATAATGAGCTTTAGATAGAATTACCATATTCTATTACTCATAGGTAGATCTTTCACAATCAAATATTTTACTTTCAACCACTTAATGGGGATGATGACAAAAGAATATCACAAAGATAGTTACAGTCAATTCAATTTAATATCAAGAGTAATCAATAATTCAATCGTCTTTTGATTCATATGAAATATAATATTTTCCTCATTCACAATCTCAATATGAGATCCATTATAAATATCTTTTAAAACCAATAGATTAACCATCACAATATATTAATATATTAGCTTTTTTAGAGATTTTGACTAATTTTGTACTACCAAATATTGAAATAATATTGGTTTTTGTTTTGTTTTGTGATTGCGTTCACTTCGGGGAATGCAATAGATTTACTAGGACAAACTTATAAACGTCTAAAAAAAATTTTATTTCATAATCACCATCGTAAACATGCATGGATTTCAAATCAGAATCTATCTATTCAAATTGTCTTTATTAGTTCCCAATTATAATAAACATGATATAATAAACCATAATAAAATATACCTGATTCTTTAACATCATTGTTATCACCCTAGTTGAGTGGTTAAAGCTCTAATGATTACCCATAGTGCACAAGCCTCAATTGAAATAGCAACAACTCTAGGAGGCAGTCGACAATAGAAAATTTTGGGATATTTTTGTGACTTATGAAAATAAACAATTAAAAGAGAATCATGTTGATAACATGTTATAAAATAAAATACAAAAAATAAAGAATAAAGAGAATGAGAAAGCAAAGAGAGAGCGTATTTTATTGATCAATCGGAATATTTACAAAGCTTCTCCAAAGTCTATATTTATAGGCATAAGAAGTATAAATGAAGTAGAGATCTAATACTGATGATTATTAGAATTTAAAGTACATCAAAACATATATTGATCTTGATGGACATCCACTTAATAATATATTCATAACAAAATTTAATTTTAATATTTTTATATAAAATTTTATTATTTTGATTAAATTTCTTAAGTCAATCAATTTATTTTATTTATATATTTTAAAATGGAATCAACGAATGCTGATGGCATCAAACATTTCCTGAGGTCACGAAACCACAAACACCCGTACACTTCCAAAATTGAATGATATTCAATAAACTTTAGTTGTCATATATCCTCCTGTTTATTCCTTAGCCACACATATATATTTTTTATCCTTAATGCTTATAATCATTAGATCACATTCCAAGTGTGTAGGTGAACTTTTTAAACGCCTTTCGACATATAAATAAATAAATTCCACTTATGTTCTCTTTGGACCAGGACAAATGTTGGATTCTAGTTTGTTCTTTCAATGCAAGAATGGATTCCCACTACCATCACATCCTCCCTCAAAATTTGCATTGCATTGTCAACCTAGTTAAGTTGTCTTGTTTCTTCATTTACATTCTTTTGAGATTTTTATATTCGGTAATTATATTCCCCTTTAATATTTTGGAGTGAATCGAATGGGATTTAAAATGAGAAAAATGTTTCTTCTAACATGTATTTTCTCAATTAATACAGCTCAATATCAAATTTTTTTAGTTTTCTTTAAATATATTAAAATTTTCAAAATAAAAGTTTAAACATTATATCTTTATTAAAAATTCAAAATATATCAAAATTAAACTTTTAATTTTAATTAAGTTAAAACAATTACTTGTATATTCTTAATGCAATATGTTTGAATTTAAATTATATTAGTAGCACTGATTATTCAATATGATCGTAGTTGAAAGTCTTAAAATTTATATAATGAATAATCGAGCCTAGAAACTAACTATCACCACGATTAAGGCAAGCGCACCTATCGAACAGTAGTATAGTTTAGTGACAAGACTGGAATGTCAAACCCAAGGGAACCAAAAGTACTAATACTAACTTTCTTTTTATTATTTAGCCTAAGAACTAAGGGAATTGTTGTTTAATCTAAAATTAACTAACTACTAAGCTAAGGATGCTAAGACACAAAGAATGAATTGGGGAAAATACTTTTGGGAAAAACCAATTGATTAGGACAATACCCGAGGAAGAATCCACCTAGACTTCACTTGTTATTTAACTCTGAACTAGACGATCTATTCACTTGACTTGATCCGTAGGATTCTCTAATTTATATTAATACCTCTTTCAAGGCTACTAACGTCTAACCCTAGGTTGATTAATTGAAATCTGTTTCTAATTAAAACCCCTAGAATTGCATTAACTCGATCTATGGACTTCCATATTAGGTTTGATCCTAATCCGGCAAATTTTTGTCATCCTATTTCTAGGGTTGCGATCAATTTCGCTTAACTATGCTAGATTTACTCTTAAACGGGGGCTTTTGCTCCACTGCCTAAGCACATCAATACTTGAATCAATATCCTAAAATATCAAAGTAAGAATTAAGAACACATAATTAAGAACAAATCAAATATTTATCATATAGTTCAGAAAACAATAACAAGATCCGTCTTAGGTTTCATCCCTCTCAGGTATTTGAGGGGTCTAGTTCATAATCATAAAAGAATACATCTCAGAAAAAAATATAAAACAAAACATAAGAAAAACCCTAAAACCCCCTGAAGGAAATTGAAGGGAAGATCTTCCATCTTGAGTATGACTCCGGCTTCTTGAGATGAATCAACTGGCTTTCTTCGAGTAAATCCCACAATTCTGACCTCTCTGGCTTGGCTCCTAAGCCTACCTGGACGCCGCCTTTGAAGGTTGGCCTCTAGGGTGCTTATATAGGCTTTTGGAATGTCTTTCTTTGCCTCTAAGTACCCTATTCCGAATAGAATTAAAACAAGTCATGTCGGGGACACGCCCGTGTGACACGGCCGTATGAATCGAATCCAGGCCGTGATCGGGTATGCTAAAGAGGCACGACCGTGTGGCTTGGACCCAAGCCGTGTGAATTTCGTACCTTCGCCCCTTTTCTCTGTTTTTGGCTCGTTTCTCATTCTTTTCATCCTCCGGTGCTCTCCTAAGTATAAAACATGAAATTAAAGGATTAGGATAACCAAATTCCACAATTCAGGGAATAAATCATCCAAAAGTGTGCTAAATGTGGGATTAAAATATGTATATATTCTGGTTTATCAAATACCCCCACACTTAAGCATTTTCTTGTCCTCAAGCAAAATTCTCAACTCACAATTAAAATGAACTTCCTTAATTCATAATATTCATCAATAGTGTTTCATCATAATTCATAGATAATTTATACATCGATAATTTAAGTAGAAGGGTCCTAAAGATTCAAATAATCAAAGTCATAGTTGTTGTAGCACGAAAACATAGGTGTTTCCCCTTACCTAAATAATCACCTTTAATTCAAAATCAACAAGAGTTGACATCCCTACTAAAGATTCACTCAAATCACTCAAAAGTGTTTAAGGTTCAAAATTAAGCACTTAAAAGTCAAACATGAAAAGTTAATCCCATAAGCTTGCATGAAAATCAAATCTCCACCACTGTAAAATGAGATGATACACAAATCAAAATGTCTTTAAAAAGGGTTGTAATGGGGCTCGGGTTAAAGGTTTGGATAAAGGCTGAATTAAAGGGTTAGAATCGAGATTGAATTGATAATTTACTAACTAGAAAAATGAACTAATCCTGGATAATTACATCAATAGAAAAGTTGAAACACTAATAACACGAACTTCTTCTCAGGATGTGGAATTAATTGCTTAAGCTCAAACATAGAAATAACAATGAATAACTTTCCAACGTTTTTTTAAGAACAAATCAAATATTTACAATAATAAGAAAGAACTTTAACAAGTGAAATATAGAACATAGGCAATTGCTCAAAATCAAATCTCGACAAAAAGGGAGTCAAGAAAAATGGTGATAACAAATACAAGATGGGTTTTGGGTTAGTATTAGTGGGTGAGTTAATAAACGGGTTGTTAGGATCAAAGGGTTTCACTATGGGTTAATTGTGAGGGTAGGCTTTTAGTGGAGTAGGTGGGTTAAATCCTAAGTGCCTTTATCATCTCTGTATATCAAATCAATAATGTGATCTTGACATGTATAATCGAAGCATGTTCTAGAATAACAAATCAATGTTGACACACTCATAATCATTAAAGTGAGCAAGAAAAGAATGTGTGCTCTAAAAGGCTCAAAATCTCACAAAAATTATGGGTTTTTTATATCAACCTTGTAAATTTCAAACTTCAAGGTAATAAATAGATTCAGGTAGACAACTTAACAAAATTTTAGTTTTTGAAAATAGACTCATCATGCTTGATTCTCTAGTCTCCTAAAGTTTAATTCATCACTGCACAATTATCAATGACTTATTCCAAAACATATCAATAAAAATCATGAATCAAAGGAAATTTCATTCTAATAGTAATATGAGAAAATTACTTAAGAACAAGACATAATTCAGGGATTTGAGAATAATGCAAAAAGTTAGAAACTTTTTTAAAATAGAATTCACCCCCCACTTAAGATGTACATTGCCCTCAATGTGCAAAGATATATAAGAAATCATAAGAGATGGGGAGAAGGGAAACTTCCTGAATTTTGGACGAATTCCTTGAGTTGGCAATGGTCATGGTGTGGTGGTCGTCGACAATCTCTGCGCTAATGAAGAAATTGGGAATCTCGTGAAGAATTAGCCAGGAAATAATAAGAATAATTCAAAATATACTAATTATATATTTAAAGAAAAGAAAAATAAAAAGAAATAATGTAAAAAGGAAAACAAAATGAAAAGAGAAGATTAATGGACAGAAAAGTCCTTATTGTTAGATGGTTCGCGAGGTGGGTGTCATTTCTAAGGCCGAGGTGTGGTGATTCCCAAGCAGCCTTTAGAACCTAAATCAAAGAAAACAAAATAAAATAGATTAAATTAAGTAAAAGAGAAATAAAGAAAAAGAAAATAAAGGAGAAGATAAAAGAAAAAGAAGAATGAAATGGACTCAAAGGTCCTTGTCCTGTCGAGTTAATAAAGCGGTCGGCATGAACTTATGTAGATCGGTCTTGCAAAGGAATATTGTGCTAGGATCCTTCTGTTTCTTTGACATGGATAAGGTGTAGACCGAGAGTTTGGAGAATGAAGAAAGGTGCAAATGAAAAGGGAGGAGAGGGTAAAGGGTATGGAAAAAGGGAAATAGGTAGTAGGTGAGAAGGGGAGAGGGGTGTTTTAAATAGAAATCTCAGATCTGGTACATCCCCAGGCCCGTGTACCATGGGCATGTTAAGTCACACGGCCGTATCGCACGGTCGTGTTGTGCTTCGTTTGTTTCTCCCACGCCTGTGTGCAGGTCGCCATGCCTGTGTTGATAAAACAGTGTCGACCACAGCTGTATCGCACGGCCGTGGTGTTTAGTTGAAGCCCGTGGCTTGAAGATATTTTTTGTCCTGTTTCGTACTATCTCTGCCACATTGGTACGAAAATCTGTGGTGCCCACACAGCCACGGCCACGGCCGTGTGCTATGGAAATCTGCACTTTGGTTAGTTTATAGTTAGGTGCTAAAAAGGAAAAGTAAAAGTAAAAATAAAAATGTAAAAATTAATAGGGTTAGTGCCCGAGTTGCCTCCCGAGAAGCACTCGTTTATAGTCTTAAGCTAGACTTACCTTTCATTTGCACATTCATGGTGGTTTGAGGAGTTGAAAATCCTTTCTCATGCTATCAGTTCTATGATCATGATATAGTTTGAGTCGAGTGGCATTTACTTTAAAAGTACCGAATGTGGGATTGCTTACCTCGACTGTTCCATATGGGAAAATATTGAGTACCTTAAAAGGGATTTCTTCGTTTGTATTAAGGCCGGAAGGGAAGATTTGAGGGTCTATCTTATCTAACAATACCTGATCTCCGATCTTAAATTCATTTGTCCCACGGAATGGCATTGGTTTTGCTTCGTGTATTCCTAGTTTCTCCTTGAAATGTGTCTTCCACTCATCTAGTTCATTGATCTGAAGCCGTCATTCCTCGTGAGTTATTTCTTTGTTGTTATGAGGTATAAGATCTGGCTCAGTTGTGTGGTTCTGTGATGCTTCCTGAAAAGAAGGTTTAACTGAATGGTCATTAATAAAATTAATTTTCTCACCTCGATTTCTTGATGTCCTAGACGAGTCAAGAGCCTGAAGACTGATTGATTCGTCACCTACACGAAGTATGAGTTCTCCTGTATCAACATCAATTTTAGTTCTAGCAGTTGCTAAAAAGAGTCTTCCTAAAATTAAGGGGATACTATTGTCCTCATCCATGTCTAAAATGACAAAGTCTACCGGGAATATGAATTTGTCAATTTTGACTAGTACATCTTCAGTTATACCCCTAGGAATTCGAATAGTTTTATCAGCTAATTGAATGCTCATCCTAGTTTGTTTGGGTTTCCCTAGACCTAGCTGTTTAAACATTTTATAAGGCATAACCATTTATGCTTTCCCCTAAATCAGCTAAAGCATTATCAACAGATAAACTACCAATTAAGCATGGAATTGTAAAACTCTCTGGATCTTTTAATTTTCATGGTAGTTTATTTTGCAACATTGTTGAGCACATTGCGTTTAATTCCACATGTGACTCCTCGTCTAACTTCTGCTTATTTGTCAAAAGCTCTTTTAAAAATTTCCTGGAATCTGGCATCTGCAAAAGAGTTTCAAGAAACGGTAAGTTAATATGTAATTTCTTTAAATGTTTAAGAAATTTACCAAATTGTTCATCTGTGTTGTCTTTCTTCATCGCATTGGGGTATGGTATACGAGGTTTGTATTCTTTAATTACTGGTTTTGGCTTATCATGACTTATTTCAACCTTACCTTCCCCTACCACATTCTCTTGCCTTAATTTGGACTTATCTAACCCTTCACTAACATGAGCTGTTATGGCTTGAAGTTGCTCCTTCGGGTTAGTTTCAGTGTTGCTTGGCAAGCTGCCTTGTGGTCATTCGGAGATCAGCTTAGCAAGTTGCCCTAATTGGTTCTCGATCCCTTGAATCGATGCTTGTTGATTTTTACGTGTTGTTTCGGTGTTTTGGAAACGTGTTTCTAACACCGCTATGAATTTTGTCAGTATCTCCTCAATGTTCAGCTTCTTTTCCTGTAGGTAGGGCTGTTGTTAGAAGTTTGGAGGGGGTTGTTGTCTCTAATTCCTTGACCACCCCATGAAAAATTGGGGTGGTTCCTCCAACCTGGATTATAAGTATTACTATAAGGGTTATTTCGAGATCTAGAATTATTACCCATATAGTTAACTTGCTCATTCTCAGTGGTTGGGTTGTAAGGTGGATATTCTGTATTGCTCATCCCTCCTCCATATGTATCACACTGCATAACTAGATGTATCTGCGAAGAACCACATAAACCATCAATCTTTTTAGTTAAAAGCTCTACCTGGTTTGATAGCATGGTTATTGCGTCGAGGTTGAAAACACTGGCGGCTTTTGTTGGCCTTGTCCTTGTGACTTGCCACTGATAGTTATTTAGTGACATCTGTTCAATGAATTCATAGGCAGCCTCAGGTGTTTTATTATTCAAGGTTCCGCCGGTGGCTGAATCAATTAATTACCTAGTTGAAGGTTTCACACCGTAGGGTAGTCCATGCTGTGGGCACCTTCTCAATAGATCTTTGTATCTCTCCCATGTATTGTAAAGTGTTTCTAAACCCATCTGCACAAAAGAAGAGATATCATTCCTTAACTTGGCCGTTTTAGCCGGCGGAAAATATTTCAACAAAACTTTTTCGGTCATTTGTTCCCATGTAGTGATTGATCCTCGTGGTAACGAGTTCAACCACTGTTTAGCTTTATTCCTCAACAAAAAGGGAAACAACCAAAGATGAATGGCATCATCAGAAATGCCATTTATTTTGAAAGTATCACAAAATTCTAGGAAATTCACCAAGTGATTATTTGGATCTTCATCCTGCAAGCCATCAAACTGAACAAATTGTTGTATCATCTAAATTGTGTTAGGTTTCAGTTCAAAATTATTTCCAGCAATAGTAGGTCTAACAATACTTGACTAAGTTCTTGTTAAATTAGGTTCAGTATAATCATACATAGTTCAAGGAGCATGATTTTCGGCCACCTCTGGAGGAAGCAGATTATTCTCAGCCATCTCTTCGGTAGTTTTAATTTCATTTTCTTGCTCTTCTTGTATGTATTGTAGGCTTCTCCTTATTTCTCTTCGGTTTCTGCAAATTGTACTTTCAATTTCACTATCGTAAAGTAGAGGTCCTGATGGGTTTCTTCTAGTCATAAACTAGAATACCTGCCAGAAGCAAAGAAGAAAATTTAGAAAAGTAAAAAAAAGTTAATTGCAAAAAAAAAATATGGCCAAAGTCATAAAAATTGAGCGTTCTTAATATTTCAGTTCCCCGGCAGCGGCGCTAAAAACTTGATCGTAGTTGAAAGTCTTAAAATTTATATAACGAATGACCAAGCCTACAAACTAACTATCACCACGATTGAGGCAAGCGCACCTATCGAACAGTAGTATAGTTTAGTGGCAAGACCAGAATGTCGAACCCAAGGGAACCAAAAGTACTAATACTAACTTTCTTTTTATTATTTAGCCTAAGATTTAAGGGAATTGTTGTTTAATCTAAAATTAACTAACTACTAAGCTAAGGATGCTAAGACACAAAGAATGAATTGGAGAAAATACTTTTGGGAAAAACCAATTGATTAGGACAATACCCGATGAAGAATCCACCTAGACTTCACTTGTTATTTAACTCTGAACCAGACGATGTATTCACTTCACTTGATCCGTAGGATTCCCTAATTTATATTAATACCTCTTTCGAGGCTACTAACGTCTAACCCTAGGTTGATTAATTGAAATCTCTTTCTAATTAAAACCCCTAGAATTGCATTAACTCGATCTATGGACTCCCATATTAGGTTTGACCCTAATCCGGTAGATTTTTGTCATCCTATTTCTAGGGTTGCGATCAACTCCGCTTAACTATGCTAGATCTACTCTTAAACAGGGACTTTTGCTCAACTGCCTAAGCACATCAATACTTGAATCAATATCCTAAAATATCAAAGCAAGAATTAAGAACACATAATTAAGAACAAATCAAGTATTTATCATATAGTTCAGAAAACAATAACAAGGTCCGTCTTAGGTTTCATCCCCCTCAGGTATTTGAGGGGTTTAGTTCATAATCATAAAAGAATACATCTCAGAAGAAAATATAAAAAAATATAAGAAAAACCCTAAAACCCCCTGAAGGAAATTGAAGGGAAGATCTTCCATCTTAAGTATGACTCCGGCTTTTTGAGATGAATCAACTGGCTTTCTTCGAGTAAATCCCACAATTTTGACCTCTCTGGCTTGGCTCCTAAGCCTACCTGGACGCCCCTTTGAAGGTTGGCCTATAGAGTACTTATATAGGCTTTTGGAATGTCTTTCTTTGCCTCTAAGTACCCTATTTCGAATAGAATTAAAATAGGTCATGTCAGGGACACGCCCGTGTGGCACGGCCATGTAAATCGAATACAGGTCGTGGTCGGGTCTGCTAAAGGATACTTGGAGCAAAGAAACACATTCCAAAGCCTATTCAAAAACCCTATTAGGAATTCTACTTAAATTATGATACTTAGGGCCAAGTAAGGCATCACAAAGTCTATATAAACACCTTAGGGGGCAACTTGAAAGGGGAGTTCGGCAGAAGCCGAAGGCGTCAAAGCTAGGCCAAAGAGCCAAGCAGAGAAGGTCAGAGTTGAGGGAATCACTCGAAGATAGCCAGTTGATCCATCCCAAGAAGTCGGAGTTATACTCAAGACAGCGGTTTTCTCCTTCAATTCTTTCAGGGAGTTTTAGGGATTTCTTATGATTTGTTTTACCTTTTCTCTTGAGATGTTTTCTTTATTTGTCATGAACTAAATCCTTCAGATGCTTGAAGGGGATGAACCCTAGATGAATCTTGTTAATTGATTTCTGAATTATATGATAAATTACTTAGTTTGTTCTTAATTATATTGCTTAAATCAAATCTGATATGCTTAGGTGGAGGAGGAATAGACCCTGCTTAAGAGTAGATCTAGCATAATTAAGCGGAGTTGATCGAACGCCTAGAGATAGGGTTACGAGATTTTGCTGGATTAGGGTGAAACCTAATATGGGAATCCACAGATCGATTTACTGCTATTCTAGGGGGTTATTGTAAGCGAATGAGAGTTCCACTAATTAACCTAGGGTTAGACATTATTCACCTCGAGAGAGGGTTTAATATAGGTTAGGGAGTCCTACGGATCAGGCTAAGTAAAGAAATCATATGGCTCAGTGTTAAGATAACAAGTGAAGTCTAGGTGGATTCTTTCTGAGGGTATCGTCGTGATCAACTGAGTTTTCCTTCAAAGCTATTTCCCAATTCGTTCTTTTTGTCTTGTATCTTTAGCTTAGTAGTCGTTAATTTAGATTAAAGCAACTTTACTATATCTTTAGGGCTAAATAATAAAAAGAAAGTTAGTATTAATACTTTTAGTTCCTTTGGGTTCGACAATCCGGTCTTGCCTAAGCTATACTACTGTTCGATAGGTACACTTGCCTTTAATCGTTGTCAGAGTTAGTTTCCAGGTTTGATCATTCGTTTTATAAATTTTAAAGCTCTGATTTCAGCGATCAAGTTTTTGGCTCCGTTGCAGGGAAATAAAATATTAAGAAAGCTTAATTTTTATTACTTTAGCCATTTTTTTTGCAATTTTTTTATTTGTTTTATTTTTACTTTGCTAATTTTTCTTTGCTTTGACAGGTAATTTTAGTTTAGAGGAGATGGCACTAAATAGCTATTAGTGGCAAGTTATGAGGACAACGCCAACAAAAGCCACCAGTGTCTCCAACCTCGATGTGGTCACCAGGTTATCTAACCAGCTAGAGATGATGAATAAAAAGATTGGTAGTTTGTATAGTTCCTCGCAGGTACACTCAGTAATGCAATATGACTCGAATCTAGGAGGAGTGGCGAATCCTGAGTACCCACCCTACGGATATGGCATGGAAAACGAGCAAGCTCACTATACGGGTAACTATTCTAGACTATAAAATAATTTTTATAATGACACTTATAATGCAGGTTGGAGTTACCATCACAATTTCTCGTGGGATGATCAAAATAGCCAAAGACCGGAACTTCCTCCAAACTTTCAACAACCACCTCACCCACAGGAAGAGGAGTCGCACCTTGAAGAGATGCTGACAAAATTTTCGGTAGACACAGAACAATGTCTCCAAGAAACTGAGAGAACAATCAAAAGCAACGAGAGCCAAATCATGGAAATTACTAAGTCAGTCAAGGAAGTCACTAACGCAGTCGAACAACTTGCAAAGCTGATGTCAGAATGACTGCAAGGGCGTCTACCTAGTAACACGGAGATTAACCCTAAGGAGCAAAATCAAGCCATCACCGCTCAGGACAGTAAAGGGTTAGATGAACCCAATGCAATACCAGAAAACAAGGTAGACGAAGGTAAAACAGAGGTAACACAAGAAAAGCCAAAACTGGTAATCAAAGAGTACCAACCTCGCTTACCTTATCCCGAAGCAATGAAAAGAGAAGATTCAGAAGAACAATTAGGTAAGTTTCTTAAACTTTTAAAGAAATTACATATTAACTTACCTCTTCTTGAAGCTCTTTATCAGATGCCAGACTCGAGGAAATTTTTAAGACAGCTCTTGACAAACAAACGCAAATTAGACGAGGAGCACCACATGGAATTAAACGCAGCATGCTCAGCAATGTTACAGAACAAACTACCGCAGAAGCAAAAAGACACAAGGAGTTTTACAATTCCATGTTTAATTGGTAGTTTATCTATTGGTAATGCTTTAGCTGATTTAGGGGCAAGTATCAATGTTATGCCTTATAAAATGTTTAAACAACTAGGTCTAGGGAAACCCAGACAAACTAGGATGAGCATTCAGTTAACTGATAAAACTGTCAGAATTCCTAGGGGTATAATAGAAAATGTTCTAATCAAAATTGATAAATTCATATTCCCAGTAGATTTTGTTGTCTTAGACATGAATGAGGACAATTCGATTCCTTTAACTTTAGGAAGACCCTTTCTAGCAACTGCCAGGTCTAAAATTGATGTTGGTACAGGAAAACTCATTCTTCGTGTAGGTGACGAATCAATCAGTTTACAAGCTCTTGACTCGGTCAGGACATCAAGTGATGAAGGTAAGAAAGCAAATTTAGTTGATAATCAAATTGTTCAACTTTCACCACAGGAAATACCACAAGGCTACAAACCTGAGCTGAATCATGGGCCCCAAGCCGTACAAGCTCATAACAGTGAATTGTTAATGGAATCTAACCCAAGGCAAGAACCTGTGATAAGTGAAGGTAAGGTTGAAGTAAGCCATGATTTACCAAACCCGATAAATACAGAATACCAAGCTCGTGTGCCATATCCCGATACAATAAAGAAAGACCACATAGAGGAACAATTCGGTGAACTCACACTTCGTGTAGACAACGAAACAATCACTCTTCAAGATCTTGAATCAGCTAGGATATCAAGTAATAAAGGTACGAACGTTAATTCTATTGATAATCATTTGGTTCAACCTTCTTTACAGGAAGCATCACGAAATCACTTAGCTGAGCTAGATCTTAGACCGCATGCCAACAAGGAAGAAACACATAAGGAACAAGGCCTTAGGATTGACAAAATAAAAGAGCAGGAAACACAAATCAGAGAGGAACAGGAGCCGCACGAAGTGAAACCGAAGGAGACCCCAGACAAGCTGATAGGAACAACAAATCACATCAAAATAGAGGATCAGGTAATGTTGAATAAGGAAGACCCTCGAATCACCAATTCAGATCTCAAGGCAAACGAAGAAATCACTTTTGAGGTACTTAATGTCTTCCTATACGGCACGATCGAGGTAAGCAATCCTAAATTCAACACTTTTGAGGTAAACATTACTCGACTTAAACTATATATCCATAACCGAAGTGATCGCATGAGAAAGGATTTTCACCTCCTCAAACCACCATGACCATACGAATGAGAGGTAAAGTCTAGCTTAAGACTATAAACGATCGCTTCTCGGGAGGCAACCCGAGCACTAACCCTATTTTTACATTTTTTATTTTTATTTTTTTCTTTTCTTTTTTCCTTTTAGCACCTAACCATAAACTAACCAAAGAGCAAATTTCTAGGCCACACGGCCCTACACACGGGCGTGCCCGTGGCCGTGTGGAAGCCAGGGGATGCACCATGGGCGTGCCAGTAGTCGTGCATGACATAGAAAAATTTCTTTTCCCAACACGAGTGACGATAATAGTCCACGCCCGTGCCGACGCCCGTACAAGGTTACTGACTTCTTAAGCACGGGCTAAACACGGCCGTGCCTTCCAACCGTGCCAACATTCTGACTTATCAAACACGGGAGGAGCACGTCCGTATTAAATGACCGTGTGAAGAAAGACACGGGCGTGCTACTCCACCCACGGCCGTGCCCGAACACCCTGAACGCGCCCAAAATTCAAAATCTCAAAACACAGGCTACATCTCTACTTAAACCTCATTCTCCCTTTTTCTAGTTGTCTTTCATTTTTCATTATTTATTTTTAATTTTATTTTTATTTCCATTTTATTTTTTTTCTTCTTCTTCTTATTCTTTATGATATTTAGACTTAGCTTAGGATCCAATAAAATCAGACCGGCTGCTTCGAGGATTCAATTTCAAACGGTTCGAGACGCTTCCCCACGTTCACCATCAATCCTATCCGGATTCTTTTCATTGACTTCATCCAAAATTCAGGAAGTTTCACTTCTTTCTCCATCTTACGATTTTATGATTAATTGATATATTATCTATCTTTGTACATTGAGGGCAATGTACAACTTAAGTGTGGGGGGTTAACTATAGTATTATTTGAAAATCCCTGAATTATGCCTTGTTTAAAAGTAAAGTTTCTTATACTATGATTAGAATGAAATTTCCCTGATTTATGATTTTTATTGATATGTTTTGGATTAAGTCATTGATAATTGTGCATTGATGATTAAATTTGAAGGATACTAGAAAATCAAGCATGATAAGTCTATTTTTCAAAAATTTAAAATTTTTAGGTTGTCTACCTGAATCTAAATGTTTCCTTGAAGTTTGAAATTTACAAGGTTGACATAAAAAACCCATAATTTTTGTGAGATCTTGAGCCTTATAGAGCATACATTTTTTTCTTGCTCACTTTATTGACTATAAGTGTGTCAACATTGATTTGTTATTCTAGAACATGCATTGATTATACTTGTCGAGACCACACCTATGATTTGATATACCGAGATGATAAAGGCACCTAGGTTTTAACCCACTTACTCCACTAAAAGCCTACCTTCATAATTAACCCCTAGTGAACCCCGATGATCCTAACAACCCTTTTTATTGACTCACCTATTAATAACCCAAAAAACCCCTTTGTATTTGTTACCACCCTTTCTTTTGACTACCCTTTAATCGAGATATAATTTGATTAGTTACCGAATTATATTATGCTATGAGCTGAATTCATTCAGTATTACTTAGTTTGTTCTAAATAAATAAATAAATAAATAAATAAAAATCGAAGTATATATTCAGTATTAGTGGTGAGCTTATACAGTTAAAGTTTATTTTTCAAAAAAAATGAAAAAGAAAGAAAGAAAAGCTCGTATTATTAAGATTATTATCAGTTGATGTAAATATTATTTCAGTATTCTTAGGTAGGTACTTGTCAATTCAATCTCGATTCTAACCTTCTAATTTCAGCCTTTATCCATACCTTAACCCTAGCCCTGTTACAACCCTAACAAAGACCTTTTGATCTGTTTATCATATCATATTTTAGTGGTGGAGAGTTGATTTTCATGCAAGCCTATGGGATTAACTTTTCATGTTCGACTTTTGATAGCTTAATTTTGAACATTAATTGAGTTTTCTTCAAGTTATTTTCCAATTCATCCTTTTTGTCTTTGTGTCCTTAGTTTAGTTCTTATCAACCTAGTTTAGAACAATCTTCACTTTAATTTTAAAGGCTAAATAATAAAAAGAAAGTTAGTATTAATACTTTTAGTTCCTTTGAGTTCGACAATCCGGTCTTGCCTAAACTATACTACTGTTCGATAGGTACACTTGCCTTTAATTGTTGTCAGAGTTAGTTTCCAGGTTTGATCATTCATTTTAAAAATTTTAGAGCTCTGATTTCAGCGATCACTCATTCTTTTCATCCTCTGGTGCTCTCCTAAGTATAAAACATTAAATTAAAGGATTAGGAGCACCAAATTCCACAATTCAGGGAATAAATCATCCAAAAGTATGCTAAATGTGGGATTAAAATATGTATATATTATGGTTTATCACAACACTTAGAGTATGATTATGATTGTTTATATGCGTAAGTATTGGATGTAAGTAGACATAGATTATAGAGGTTAAGCATCCAACTCAACAACTCAACTCGGAACACTTCGTATTACCTCTTTTGTATGTATATATATGTGTTTGAGTCAAAATGGCATGTACCTAAGTTGTTTTAGGCATATTCCTTAAGTGGTCATATTGGTATATGATCGCTGCAAATCAGAGCTTTAAATATTTATAAAAGAATGATCAAACCTGGAGACTAACTCTGACAACAATATTAAGGCAAGTGTACCTATCAAACAGTAGTATAGCTTAGGCAAGACCGGTTATCGAACCCAAAGGAACTAAAAGTATTAATACTCACTTTCTTTTTATTATTTAGCCTTAAAGTTAGAGTGAAGATTACTTTTAAACTAAATTAACAATAATTAAACTAAGGACACAAAGACAAGAAGACGAATTAGAAAATAACTTTGAAGAAAAACACAGTTGATTTCGACGATACCTTCGGGAAGAATCCACTTAGACTTCACTTATTAATTACCCCTAAATTATATGATTTCTTTTACTTAACTTGATCCGTGAGACTCCCTAACCTATATTAAACCCTCTCTCGAGGCGAATAATGTCTAACCCTAGGCTAATTAGTGGAACTCTCGTTCGCTTATAATAACCCCCTAGAAATCGATCAATGGACTCCCATATTAGGTTTCACCCTAATCCGGTAACCCTATCTCTAGGCGTCCGATCAACTCCGCTTAATTATGTTAGATCTTCTCTTAGGTAGGGTCTATTCCTCCTCCACCTAAGCACATTAGATTTGGATTAAACAAAATAATTAAGAACAAACTAAGTAATTTATCATATAACTTAAAAATCAAATAACAAAATCCATCTAGGTTTCATCCCCTTCAGGTATCTGAGGGGTTTAGTTCATAATGAATAAACAAAACATCGCAAGAGAAAAGATAAAACAAAACATAAGAAAACCTTAAAAACCCCCTAAAGGAATTGAAGGAGAATTCCACCTTCTTGAGTATAATTCCGGCTTCTTAGGATGGATCAACTGGCTATCCTCGCGTTACTCCCTAACTTTGACCTTCTCGGCTTGGCTCCTTGGCCTAGCTTTCGATTCCTCTCAAAGGTGGTACTTGTGGGATATATATAGGCTCTTGGAATGCGATTCTTTCTTCCTAAGTATTCTTTTCCGACTGAAATTGCTCTTTCCAGCGACAGAGGCACGGCCATGGCACATGCCCGTGTGGATCGAGACCTGACCGTGTTCGGATTTCTCTTGAGGCACGGTCATGTGTGACGGGGTTGAGGCCGTGCTCTAGATATTCGTCGAGGCACGGCCGTGTAGACTTTGGTCCAGGCTGTGTCAATTTCATGTTAAGGCCCATTTACTCCGTTTTAGGCCCGTTTTGTGTTCTTTTCATCCTCGGGTGCTTTCCTGGGTATAAGACATGAAAAGAAAGGATTAAAAGCACTTTTTTATATAAATAGAGGGATAAATCATCCAAAAGCATACTAAATGTGGGATTAAAATATGTTACTTTTGCGGTTTATCAAATACCCCCACACTTAAGCTTTTTCTTGTCCTCAAGCAAAATTCTCAACTTACAATTAAAACAAACTTTCCATGATTCACAATTTCTATCAACAATGTCTTGTCCTAATTCATAGATAATTTATACATGGATAATTTAACTCAAAGTGTCCTAAAGATTCAAACGAGATAAGTCATGATTTTGTTCCTCGAAAACATAGGTGTCTTCCCTCTTTTAAATAACTACCTTTTCAATTCAGAACCGACAAGGATTGACATCCTCACAAAAGATTCAATCAAATCACTCAAAAAGTGTTTAAGGGTCAAAATTAAGCACTCATAAGTTGAACATGAAAAGTTAATCCCATAGGCTTGCCTGAAAATCAAATTTCCACCACTATAAAATGATATGATAAACAGATCAAAAGGTCTTTGACAGGGTTGTAAGGAGGCTTAGGTTAGGGGTATGGATAAAGGCTGAATTAGAAGGTTATAATCGAGATTGACCTGATAAATTTCCTAACTAGAAAAAATGAACTTAATCTTACATTAATTAAAAACTAATAATACGAGCTTTTTCCTTGAGAATTGGAATTTGAACATGCAAGCTCACTTAATCATAGAACTAATAATGAATATACTTCGTGTTTTTTTTTAAGAACAAACTAACATAATAATAAGGAAGAATTTTTACAACTGAAATATAGAACATAGTTAGGAAACTTGTTCAAAATCAAATCTCGACAAAAAGGGTAATTAAAAAATGGTGATAACAAATACAAAGGGTTTTTGGTTACAATTAGTAGGTGAGTCAATAAAAAGGGTTGTTAGGCTCAACGGGGTTCACTAGGGGTTAATTATGAAGGTAGGCTTTTAAGTGGAGTAAGTGGGTTAAAACCTAAGTGCCTTTATCATCTCGGTATATCAAATCATAACTATGGTCTTGGCATGTAAAAAATGAGGCAAGTTCTAGAATAACAGTTCATAGTTGACACACTCATAATAAAAAAAAATGAGCACGAAAAAGAATGTATGCTCTATAAGGTTCAAATACTCACAAAAATTATGGGTGTTTTGACATCATCCTTATAAAATTCGAATTTCAAGGTGATATTCAAAATTGGATCAACAAGCTAGCAAAAATTTTAATTCCTGAAAAATAGACTTATCATGCTTGATTCTATAGTATTCTTTAAATTTAATCATCAATGTACAATTAACTATGATTCTAAAACATGTTAATAATCATCACAAATCATCAGAAATTTCATCCTAATTAGTAATATGAGAACTTTGCATAAAAACAAGACTAAATTAGGGATTTGAGAATAATGAAAAAAGTTAGGTTCTTTTACCCCCCCACACTTAAGATGTACATTGCCCTCAATGTACAAACATAGATAATAACATGTAATGGATAAATCAAAAGAGAAGGGGAAAGAATAACTCCCTAAATTATGGATGTTTTCCCGGATTAGTGTCTTTGGTGGTGGTGATGGTCAGTCGAGATAACGAACCTACGCTAGATGAAGAAATTGGGTAGCGCCTTGAGAAGTAGCCAGGCTTTATTAAGACCTAATAAAAATGAATTTAATATAAAATAATAGAATAACAAACTAAAAGGAAGGAAACTAAGAAGAAAACTAAAATAAAAAGAAATTATTAATGGACTGTGAAGTCCTTATTGAAGGATGGTTCGCAAGGTGGGTGTGACTTCTAAGGCTGGGGCGGTGCTGGCGGTGGCAGAAGTGAAGAGGTTATCGTGGTGGTCAGCGTAATTCCCTAGCAGCCTGGCGAACCTGACACTACAAAACTAAATTAAGTTAAACTAAATTAAGCATAAGATTATTAAAGAAAAGGAGAATGAAAGGAAAGAGAAATGAAAAATAAAAACTAATTGGTCTCAAAGATCCTTGGCTTGGTGTTGAGGCGAAGCTGCCGGCTTGAACTCATGTTGATCGTTCTTTGTTAAGGAGCCTATGCTTAGCTTCCTCTGCTTCTTTGGCATGGTGTTGGCTTGCTCAAGGATCTAGAGTCTTAGTAAGTGAAGAATCTGAGATGGAAGAGAGTGAGAAAATAAGGATGAAAATCAGATGGAGGGAAGGGGAAGAGTTGAGGGGTTTAAATAGAGGTTCAAATCTGGTGCTTCCCCACGGCCGTGTGTATGGGTGTGTTGTTACTCTATGCCCGTGTCTTGGATTCCCACGCCCGTGTTTGACAAGTCAGTAGCATCACACGGTTTGTAGGCACGGGCGTGGTGTGTCCGTGGTGTGGAAGTCAGTAGTTTCACACGGTTGAGGGGCACGACCATGCCTTTCTATCGGTGTCTGTGGGGAGGGTGGTTGGATCCGTGACGTTGGGGGTGGTCGGACTGACTTGCACAGCCTCCGCTCTGTCAGTGTGGCGGTTCCGGTGGTCCACACGGCCACGGACACGGCCGTGTGTAAGGTCGTGTGAACTGGAAAACCTGCGTTTTTGGTTAGTTTAAAAAGAAGAAAAGGAAAAATAAAATTAAATGCGAATAAATGTAAAAAGAAATAGGGTTAGTGCTCGGGTTGCCTCCCGAGAAGCACTCGTTTATAGTCTTATGCTAGACTTTCCTCCTATTTGAAAATTTTAAGGAGGTTTAAAAGTTTGAATATCTTCCCTTATGTCTACAGTTTTTGTTTCATGACAAAGTTGAAGTCGAGAAGCGTTTACCTTGAAAGTGCTGAATATTGGATTGCTTACCTCGACTATTACCTGTGGGAAGATATCATGTACCTTAAAGAGAAGTTCTCTATTTTCCTTCAGGTCTGTTCTGGGGATGTGAGACTCGGCTTTATCTAACAGAACCTGGTTTCCTATTTTAAAGTGATTTGATGTCCCCACGAGCTCTTTTAGTGGTTCCTCCAGTTTCTTTCTGTGATTTCGGTTCTTCCTCGTGTAACCCTAGTTTTTCCTTGAAGTGTGTTTCCCACTCGTCTAAGTCATTGGGTTGAATCCTTTGCTCCTCATGAGTTATTTCTTTGTTGGCACTAAACTGAGGATCCGGTTCAATCGTTCCCTTTTTTGGTGGTTCCTGTAAAGATGGTGTAATTGAATGATTATCAAAAGAATTTTCTTTCTCACCTTCATTCTTTGATGATCTAGCTGAGTCGAGGGCTTGAAGACTAATTGAGTCGTCACCTACACAAAGTATGAGCTCGCCTGTGGCAGCATCAATTTTAGTCTTGGCAGTTGCTAGAAAAGGTCTTCCTAAAATTAAGGGGATTGAATTATCCTTTTCCATGTCTAGAACAACAAAGTCTACTGGAAAAACAAATTTATCGATTTTGACAAGAACGTCTTCAATAATGCCCCTAGGAATTCTAACAGTTTTATCAGCTAATTGAATACTCATCCTAGTTTGTTTGGGCTTCCCTAAACCTAGTCGTTTAAACAATGTATAAGGCATGACATTTATGCTTGCCCCTAAATCAGCTAACGCATTATCAATATTTAAACTACCAATTAAACATGGAATTGTAAAACTCCCTGGATCTTTTAGTTTCTGTGGTAGTTTATTTTGTAACATTGCTGAGCACGTTGCATTCAGTTCCACGTGATAGTCTTCATCTATTTTGTGTTTGTTGGTCAAGAGCTGTCTTAAAAATTTTCTCGAGTCTGGCATCTGAAAAAGAGTTTCAAGAAGAGGTAAGTTAATATATAATTTCTTTAAAAGTTTAAGGAACTTACCGAACTATTCTTCTGAATCATCTCTTTTTAACGCTTTAGGATAAGGTATGCGAGGTTTGTACTCCTTAATTACTAGTTTCGGTTTTTCTTATGCTACCTCTATTGTACCTTCGTCTACCTTACTTTCTGGAATTGGTTTGGGTTTATCTAACTCCTCGCTGTCCTGAGCTGTGATAGCTTGAATTTGCTCCTTAGGGTTAATCTTTGTATTACCTGGTAGACGTCCTTGCGGTCGTTCTGACATTAGCTTTGCGAGTTGTTCAACTGCATTACTAACTTCCTTGACTGACTTAGCAATTTCATCAATTCAGCTCTCGTTGCTTTTGATTGTTCTATCAGCTTCTTGGATACGTTCCTCGAGGGTTGGTTTATTTTCTTGTGGATAGGGTTGATTTCGGAAGTTTTGAGGAGGTTGTTGCCTTTGATTTCCTTGATTGTCTTGACCTCCCCATGAAAATTTTGGGTGGTTCCTCCAACCTGGATTGTAAGTATTACTATAAGGATTATTATTAGATTGGAAATTATTACCTATATAGTTCATCTGTTCATTTTCTGCTTCCGGATGGTAGGGTGGGTACTCAGGATTCGCCACAGTTCCACTTACGTCGCACTGCATGACTGGATGTGCCTGTGAAGAACACAAACTATCAAGCTTTTTATTCATCATCTCTAGCTGCGTTGATAGCATGGTCATGGTATCGATGTTGAAAACTCCTGCCGATTTTGTCGGTTTGGTCCTTGAAGCTTGCCACTAGCAATTGTTTAATGACATCTCCTCAATGAACTCGTAGGCTGCTTCTGGAGTTTTGTTGTTCAGAGTTCCACCGGTGGCTGAATCAATCAGTTGCCTTGTTGAGGGGTTTACACCGTTGTAGAATGTTTGGACTTGTAGCCACAAGGGTAAGCCATGGTGTGGACACCTCCTTAAGAGATCTTTGAATCTCTCCCATGCATCATATAGTGTTTTTAAATCCATCTGCACAAAAGAAGAGATATCTTTCCTCAATTTGGCCGTTTTGGCCGGTGGAAAATATTTCATTAAAAACTTTTCGGTCATCCGATCCCATGTAGTGATTGACCCTCGTTGTAACGGGTTTAACCACTGTTTGGCTTTATTCCTTAATGAAAAAGGGAATAACCGAAGGCGTATGGCATCATCAGAAACGCTATTTATTTTGAAGGTGTCACAGAACTCTAAAAAGTTAGCTATATGCATGTTTGGATTTCGTCTTGCAAACCATCAAATTGAATGAACTGTTGAATCATTTGTATTGTGTTAGGCTTTAATTCACAATTGTTAGCAGATATAGCAGGCCTAACAATACTAGATTCTGCTCCTGTTAAATAGGGTTTCGCATAATCGAACATTGTGCGTGGAGCATTGTTCTCCCCCACATCACGTGGTGGTAGGTTGTTTTTGTCCATCCCTTCAGTAGGATTGGATCTATTTTCTTCCTCTCTCTCTGTGTAATCTAGGGCTTGCTTGGTTTCTTGACGATTCCTACGAGCGGTAGCTTCGATATCACAGTCGTATACCAAAGGTCCTCTCGAGTTTCTTCCAGTCATAAACTAGAGGTACCTGTTGGAAAAGCAAGAAAGAAAATTTTCAGCAAACAGAAAAAAAAAACAAAAATAGAAACGAAAAGAAAAATAAATTGCGAAAAATAAAAGTTAGGGCTAAAGTAATAGAAATAGAGTTTTCTTAATATTTTAGTTCCCCGGCAACGGCGCCAAAAACTTGATAGTTGCAAATCAGAGCTTTAAATATTTATAAAAGAATGATCAAACCTGGAGACTAACTCTGACAATGATATTAAGGCAAGTGTACCTATCGAACAGTAGTATAGCTTAGGCAAGACCGGTTATCGAACCCAAAGGAACTAAAAGTATTAATACTCACTTTCTTTTTATTATTTAGCCTTAAAGTTAGAGTGAAGATTACTTTTAAACTAAATTAACGACAACTAAACTAAGGACACAAAGACAAGAAGACGAATTAGAAAATAACTTTGAAGAAAAACACAGTTGATTTCGATGATACCTTCGGGAAGAATCCAACTAGACTTCACTTATTAATTAACCCTAAATTATATGATTTCTTTTACTTAGCTTGATCCGTGAGACTCCCTAACCTATACTTAACCCTCTCTTGAGGTGAATAACGTCTAACCCTAGATTAATTAGTGGAACTCTTGTTCGCTTATAATAACCCCCTAGGATAGCAGTAAATCGATCAATGGACTCCCATATTAGGTTTCACCCTAATCCGGCAAAATCTCGTAACCCTATCTCTAGGCGTCCGATCAACTTCGCTTAATTATGTTAGATCTTCTCTTAGGTAGGGTCTATTCTTCCTCCACCTAAGCACATTAGATTTGGATTAAACAACATAATTAAGAACAAACTAAGTAATTTATCATATAACTTAAAAATCAAATAATAAAATCCATCTAGGTTTCATCCTCTTCAGGTATCTGAGGGGTTTAGTTCATAATGAATAAACAAAACATCGCAAGAGAAAAGATAAAACAAAACATAAGAAAACCCCAAAAACCCCTTGAAGGAATTGAAGGAGAATTCTACCGTCTTGAGTATAATTCCGATTTCTTGGGAGGGATCAACTGGCTATCCTCACTTTACTCCCTAACTTTGACCTTCTCGGCTTGGCTCCTTGGCCTAGCTTTCTATTCCTCTCAAAGGTGGTACTTGGGGGATATATATAGGCTCTTGGAACGTGATTCTTTCTCCCTAAGTATCCTTTTTCGACTGAAATTGCTCTTTCCAGCGACAGAGGCACGACCATGGCACACGCCCGTGTGGATCGAGACCTGACCGTGTTCGGATTTCTCTTGAGGCACGGCCGTGTGTGACGGGGTTGAGGTCGTGCTCTAGGTATTCGTCGAGGCACGACCGTGTAGACTTTGGTCCAGGCCGTGTCAATTTCATGTTAAGGCCCATTTACTCCGTTTTAGGCCCGTTTGTGTTCTTTTCATCCTCGGGTGCTTTCCTGGGTATAAGACATGAAAAAAAAGGATTAAAACACTTTTTTTATATAAATAGAGGGATAAATCATCCAAAAGCATACTAAATGTGGGATTAAAATATGTTACTTTTACGGTTTATCAGTATATTTGATATATTGGCCTATTAAGTTTGATAAGTTATGCTAGATTTTATAAGTGTATTTATGTGAATTTGTTGGTTAAATGATGTTGCATTGATGGTTATAATTTGATGATGTTTGGTTGTATTTATATGTGTTTAATTGATGGTCTTAGTTTGATGTAAAGTTTAGGTTTGGACACTTGAAAATGTGTATATATAGCTATTTTATCATTGAGTCTCGAGATAGCACAAACATGTCCCAAAACCATAAGAAAACAATTACATTATATGTTGATATATATGCTTAGTGCCTTAAGACTTGGCAAGCTAGTCTCGAGACAATCTCATTAAATCCTCGAGATAGGTAAAACTTTGAAGCTAAATTAGTTTTTTTCTTGACCCAGGTCTTAAGACAAGAACCCCTTATCTCGAGACATTTAAACATAGAAGCAAAATTAAGAAAATAGTGGAGGTTGGTTTCGAGACCTACTCTCAAGAAATAAAGAACCTTGCCTCAAGACACTACCTCTAGTGTCTTGAGACATATTGACATCGAAACAGAAATAACTAAAATAAAATGAGGCTTGCCTTGAGACAAGAAGTCTTCTATCTCAAGACCCAACATTGGACTTTGATAGTTGATTTTGGATTTGAGTCCTCACTTTAAATTTAACCCTGCATAACCTCGTAACATGATAAATTGAATCCTAAACACTATGAATATATGTGTAAGTATGACTGATGATTTAGTTGGTTTGAATGATTATTATGATTTAATTTTAGGATTATGTAATGAGATAGCTTGAGTTACTTTGGCAACGTAATGTTACATCATGCATTTGGATCTGACAACCAGGTCGGTGTAGAGTGTTACAATTTAAGTCCTAACACACACTAGTTTAACAACCTCATAATTGCTCTTAAATATTTGTATCTCTTTCTTCTATTTTTTCACCCCTGAAAACTTAGGTTGTAAACCAAGTAGCACACTCGTTTACCCTCTAAATGCACTCACAACTACAAGTTCCTTAATGAGCAAATAAGTGTTGAAAACTTTTCTTACGATACCTATACAAGCTTCAAGCATATATACTAGTTTTGTCTTGCTAACATACTAGATCAATTATAATCAATCTCCCCCACTAAAATGTAGCCAAAAGAGTATATATGATATATTAATAAAATTCCAAGATATTTTAGAGATATTAAAGATAAGTCTTCAATTTAAACTCGACCTAATCTCCTTATTTTAGCGGATTCGATTGCTTGATCCGATCTTATCTAATCTTTAAGATATGTTGCTTCAAATGGATCAATGTTCAAAGATGGGAAATCATATGCACAAAATATCAGCAAGAAAAAAGAAACCTAAGATTTTGTTCCAAAAGATTGCCAACTCCAACTAAGATAAGTTATGTGACTTGGGCAATGCTTAAGAGTTATGGGCACTGCATGAGGCACTACTCACATAATTAACTCAACTTATCATAGAGGAAACAACACTTCCATGATAAAAGTTGACAATGAGAAAGGTCTAAAGGGAGAGATTCTTGTAACACCCCAAACCTGGCCTAGACACTATGGTCGAATCTGGGAGTGTAACGATGAAGCGTTTCTAAATCTCCTCTTTTATGTAAAAACATATCGTATTACTTGTTACTAAATTGAGTCCATATTTTCGGAAAAACTTGTTTTTATGATATTGTTTAAAAAGATTATAAGTTATCCTTTAAAGTATATGTAAAATTTGCAGCGGAAGTATGAAAATCGTTTTTGTCGAAAACCAAGCTTGTGTTTTCAGAAACCATTTGTTGGCATAAAACCGTTATGTTTATCAAACGTCATAGATTAAAACTCAAAGTGCAACCAAAACCAAAATTAAAATCAAACAGTCCCAAGAGTCTAAAATTTACAAAACTCTCTAAAAATAATCAAGAAATTAAATAAAACCGTTAATTAAAATCGTTCGTGATCTAGTGGTCACCGCTGAGCCCCCTTCGTACTGACCCACCTATGTCTGAGGATTACTTGAACAAAAAAGACAAATGGATGTGATTTTTCATAAACTTAGTGTGTAACCCTACAGAGATAGTCATGCAAATATACACAGAATTCTCATATGCAGAACAGATACAAATACGGACTTATGTCCTTAACAGAAACATATGTCAGAATCAGATTATCAGAACAGATATATAGAATCCTACCCCCATCCACTACACACCATCTCCGACCATCCCACACACCATGTGGGGTATAAAACACCCACCCATCCCTACACAGCATATAGTATACGACTAATAACAGAATAGTATGCAGCCAAGCTGCCAGAAAATAGGCAAAAGGTCACCGTATAGAACACTTTCTCCACATATACGAGTCCCACCCCATATACAAATATTGTCGAAACTATTTTTTTGAAAACGGGAATCGACTAGTATTTTGAAAAAGAAAATAAAACGGGAGTCGCCACCAATCCTTTTTGATAAGGTGTGATCGAGTCACCTCTTTATTCAATCATTTTAATAAAATTTAAATTTACTAAAGCGACAATTTTTTTGGTCTACGAAGTTTTGAGAAATCGGGTTCGGGAGTCGGTTACATGCGATGAAGGGTTAGCCCCCTCGTCACGCCCAAACTTGGTACCTAATTGATTATTTAATGTCTTAATGTCGAAAGTTGAAAATTTGAAAAAGATTTTAAAAATACGATCTCTTTTAAAAATAATTGAATTTTCTGGAATTGGATATTAAGATTCTCTCGCTCCGAAGGAATAAAATATCACATCCGCACGTTAGGACACCAAAATTTAAATCCTCGAATCCAAGATCATCTCATGATTCCCGAGACTCATGCATTGAAAATATCAAAAGGATATTCGATTATTTGGCCAAGCGAAAAATCGAAACCCAGCACGTTAGGGCATGATTTCTCGGATTTCCAAACACAGAATATCGCCTTTGTCTTAGAAAGTCGGATCAAAATATATTAACTTGTCTTGAAATAAAATGGAATAATTAATTTTGGATCAATAAGTTAAAAATTACAATGCGACAATTGCGAATGAAAGGCGAAATTATAGACATGGGACAATATACATGGATAGCGAACTCTATTAATGAATGAAAATAGTATAAAAATAAAAAAAACAAATTAACATAACAATGAACTCACATCCAAACATTAGCAATCAAAATAATGAAAACTAAAAATATAACTAAAGAAACAAACCAAAAAAAAAAAAAAAACTATAACAAGCTTTCGAACATAGATAAATAAAATTAAGATAGCGACACCAAATACTAATTGACAATATGAGATAATAATATATGAACCCATATGAAAATAAAAAACACACATAATATTCAAAACAATATGGAAACTAGGATATGGTACAAAACAATTTAAAAACACATGAAAAATTACAAATGAATAACATGAGCTAGAATTTGAAATAATTTACATGTATAAAAAAAACAATAATATATGAATGATTATTCAAATAGCTATTATAAAAGAAGAAGTCTTGAGTAAATGATGTATAAAATATTTTTAAAAACAAAATATCTATTTAAAGTCGATGGTACACATATAATGGAAACAAAATAATTTAAATAATATATAAAAAGATAATAATATATGAAAGGTTTTTAAATAATGAAAATAGGCATGAAACACTTACATAATGGATTTGAAAAGTAATATATACATCTAAATAGATTATTTTTAAAAAAAAAATACATAAAACCACATGGAATTGATAATGTACATAGAATAAAACTAATTTTGACATAAACCATATATATGCAATATAAAGGTAATTTAAAGTAAATATTATGCAAAATTTTAAAACAGTATAATACAAAAGAGAATTTTGAAACAATAATTTTAGAATTTAAACAAATAAAAAATGAACAAAGTAAAATTATTAAAGTAATTCCAAGTGCATATTTAAATAAAAAACTTTTAAAGATGAATACTAAATAGATTTTTTTTAAAAAATGAATTATACATATTGAAATAAAAAAGAAAACTTAATTGAAATAAAATAAAACTAACAGAGATAATTAATTAATAAATAAAATAAATGAATAAAACTGACATAAAGATCAAAATGCAATGCGCGTGAATGCACAAGGGCTAAAAGTGAAAATGTTCCCAACCCCAAAAAACAGCGCTCAGGCGCGGACTGAATTGGAATGGCGCTCAAACTTTAGGGAAAAAATGAAAGAAATAGAATAGGATTAACTTAAAGGTAGCGCAAATGGGAGGGACTAGCCGCACAAATTTCCCATTTAAGGTGAAAACGCGCATATCCAGCTTACAAATCGTCAATGCGCAGGCTTTTACCTCCTTTAATTACACCACTTTAAATATTAATAAAACCCTTGTTATATTTATTATTTTTTTAAAGCTTACAAATTCCTTTTTCCAAACAAAAACAGAGGACCCCACCACCTTTTTCTTCTTTTCCTCTGCTATGGTTTCTAAATGAAAGGGTATCTTTTTCAACTCCTATGCCCTCTGCCCATTCATTCTCCGGCCATGGACTCCGGTCAATCCGGACCGTGATTCCGCTATAGGCGGTGACCGGAGACGAGCAACACCAGGCTCCTTTTTTAGACTTTTTCGAAGCCAAACTCCTATGGAGTGTAGATCTAAGACCGAACGCTCCTAAAATGTGGCCAAAATCGGCGGAGCCACCAAGGAATGGGTGTCCCTTCTCCTTTTCCGACTTGGTCCAGACGGAGAATGGTCGCCGATCGGGGTAAGTTTCCTCTCCCTTTCTCTCTTATTATTCATTTCGAAAGTTTGAAAATAATAAATAAATAAATAATAAATAGAAAAAAACAATAATAAAAAGGAAAAACGAAATCCACCTTTAAGGCTTATATTCCTATTTTTATTTCTGATTTTTTTTCTCAAATGTTCGTAAAAAGAAGCCGAAGCTCTTTGAGATTTGTTTCGGTTTTTTATAACCGATTTACAGAGACTTATTTTGTTTTTTTCTATTTTGTCTTATGTTGCTTTTGTCATCTTTCATTTCGTGTTGGCTTGATTTTGCAGGCGTCAGACGCGTGGAGGAGCAGGTGGAGGCGTGACAGGCGGTGGCAGAGGCGCATGGGGCAGCAGCGGCACCTAGGCACTAGGGTTTCTTTTCTGCCAAAAATTTTTAAGGTTTTTAGGCCATTGGGCCGCTGTAAATTTGGGTTAGGGTTTGGGTTTACCAATTGGGCTTTAGTTTTTTGTTGTAATGGACATTGATTTTGGACTATTATTATTGGGTTTTAATTTTTTTGTTGGGCCAAAATTAGCTACTACAGCTGCCCCTCTTTGATCATTGTCGTGCAACGAGAATTCAGCAAAGACTTCAAAAGAGCCAATTTTGCCTAGTCTCACCGAATCTTGACTTCTTTGGTGCTTCTGTTCTTCGAGTGGCCTCGTTTTGACCCACTACTGCAACTTCAGAGGTATAAGATTTGTAACTTCAACCTGCCCCACTACAACTTCAGGGGGATAAGGTTTGTGGCTTTAATCTGCTTTATTGCAACTTCAGAGAGATAAGATTTGCTATCTTCAGTCTGCTCCACTGCATCTTCAGGGAGATAAGAATTGACTTCAGCCTGCTCTTCTGCAACTTCAGGGAGATAAGGTTTGTTTTGATTTACTCTATCGCCTCTAGAGAGAGGTAAGATTTGTGATTGAGTTTTAATCTGTTCTACTGCAACTTCAGGGAGGTAAGACTTGCCTTCAATATGCTCTACTGCAACTTCAGAGAGATAAGATTGGATATCTTCAGTCTGCTCCTCTGTAACTTTAGGGAGATAAGACTTGTGTCTTCAACCTGTTCTACTGCAACTTCAAAGAGATAAGGTTTGATGTGATCTCAACCTGCTCCACTGCGACTTCAGGCAGATAAGGTTAATGGCTTCCATCTGCTCCAATGTAATTTCAGGGAGAAGAGATTTGTAGCTTCAATATACTCCGCTGGAACTTCAAAGAAGTAAGAATTGTGGCTCTAGTGTAATCTCAGGGGGAAGGGATTTGTAGCTTCGACCTACTCCGCTGGAACTTCAAGGAGATGAGAATTGATCCTCAATGTAATTTCAGAGAGAAGGGATTTGTAGCTTCGACCTTCTCTATTGGAACTTTAAGGATATAAGAATTCAGAGAGAAGAGATTTGTAGCTTCGATCTTCTCTACTGAAACTTCAAAGAAATGAGGATTTCAGTGAGAAGGGATTTATAGCTTCGACCTGTTCCGTTCGAACCTCAAAAGGATAAGAACTCAGGGAGAAGAGATTTGTAGCTTCGATCTTCTCTACTGAAATTTTAAGGGAATGAAAACTGGTAATTTCAACCTGCTCCGCTATATTTTCAAGGAGACGAGGTTGGTGGCTTAGATCTACAACACCGCTTCATGGAGATAAGATCTGCCGTTCTCGATCTGCTCCACTAATGCTTAAGGAGACAAGATCTGTAATCTTCAGTCTATTCCACTGCCGCTTCAAGGAGATAAGGCTGATGGCTTAAATCTACTCCGCTACTTCATGGAGATGAGATTCACCGTCTTCAATCTACTCCACTACTGCTTAGGGAGACAAGTTCTGTAATCTTCAGTCTACTCCACTGCCGCTTCAAGGAGATAAGGCTGATGACTTAAATCTACTCTGCTGCTTCATGGAGATAAGATTTGTCGTCTTCGATCTGCTCCACTACTGCTTAGGGAGATAAGATCTGTAATCTTCAGTCTACTCCACTGCCGCTTCAAGGAGATAAGACTGATGGCTTAAATCTACTCCGCTGCTTCATGGAGATAAGATTCGTCGTCTTCGATCTACTCCACTACTGCTTAGAGAGATAAGATCTGTAATCTTCAGTCTACTCCACTGCCGCTTCAGGGAGATAAGGCTGATGGCTTAAATCTACTCTGCTGTTTCATAAAGATAAGATTCGCCGTCTTCGATCTGCTCCACTACTGCTTAGGGAGATAAGATCTGTAATCTTCAGTCTACTCCACTGCCACTTCAATGAGATAAGGCTGATGGCTTAAATCTACCCCGTTGCTTCATGGAGATAAGGTTCGCCGTCTTTGATTTGCTCCATTACTACTTCATGGAGATAAGATCTGTAATCTTCACCGATGTTGCTACGCCGTCCTCTGGGGGACATGTCCTGTAGACTTGATTTCATATGTTTATGTTTATGCCAAATGATTAGGATGCTATGATTGGAATGAATCTAATGCTCCTAACTAAATGTATTATGGATGACATTTGCATGAATGCAGAATGTCATGAGAATTATCCCTCATATAATGATTAAGATGTAATGATCGGAATGAATCAAATTCTCCTAACTAAATGATACTATGGATGACATTTGCATGAATGCAGAATGTCATGAGAATGATCCCCTTTTTTTTGTACAATGATTAGGATGCAATGATCGGAATGAATCAAATGCTCCTAACAAAATGATATTATGGACGACATTTGCATGAATGCAGAATGTCATGAGATTGATCCCTTTTTAAATGCTTAGGGTTGTCATTACTCGTTGTTCTTCCAGGTTGTATTACTTAACATAATATCCTGTCTCCTTGCTCAGGTGGTATTTTGACCGAAAACCCGAAGAAACAATCGTATTTTGCTCAACCGATTTGCCCCGCTGTAATTTCAGAGTCCCTTCCACTGTACCTTCTGGGACATAAAATTTGTACCTCCTACTACAACACTAGGAGAGTAACATTTGGTTTCTTCCATCCATACTACTGCAACTCCGAGGTATAGGATTTGTATCATCCTCAATCAATTTGATCTGTTACACCATTCACTGGGTGTAATGATCAGATGTATACGCCTGATATTTGCATGAATGCAGAGTATCATTTTTCTTTTCCCGAGAATGATCCCTTTTTACACTTGGGTTACCATTGCCCATTTTTCATCAAGATTGTGTTACTGACGCAATATCTTGTCATTTTGTTCAATCACCATTTTTGACAAAAATCCAGAGAGATAATCTCAGTTTAGACTCTTCCTCCACCAATATTTCCATCCCTTAAACTTGGTGAGTTTTAAACAAGGTCCTGTTTCAAGTTCTTGTATTATTTAGAAGCTTCCAGAGTAATATGCCAGACTCCTTTTATGAAAGTATTATTAGTCCACTAATCATTATTTCAATGTAAAATGCTTGAAAAAGATCATAACAATGGACAAGAAGGAAATTAATTAGGAGCATAACTCGAAACAAATAAGTTAAGCAAAGATAACAAATGCAATCAAGAACAAAATTCATTGGTGGTATATTTTGCAAAGAATAAGGTAATCAAAGATAGCAAATTCAAAATGGATAAGATGGAAAACTAGGTGCCCTAGATATCGCAGGCTGAGCTTTTCTGTACAAACTTCTTTTGGACCATTTTGAGCTTAATATATGTTTAGGGGGTCCGGAGTACTTTGTCGATGCCCCAAGACGTAGCATACTCCTTCATTGTTAATTCAGGCATAGCAAGACTGCTGTATGCCCTACTTTGATCAAAAGAGCCACCCTTTTCGGGTTTTTCAACTCAAATCCCCTTTGGTCTCAAGGCACCCTTTGCGGGTTTTCGCCTTGGCCTCTCATTTTTCTTTTTTCTTTCTTTTCCCCTTTTTTTTGAAAACTTTTTATTGAATCTGAATTCACCGGATTGGGTAGGTCATTGTCATCCATCTCGGTCAATGTCCATGCTTCCCTAGAACAAGCTTTCTTTGCTGCATAAGGTCCTTCCCAGTTTGGCATCCACTTTCTTCTGAAGTCCCTTTTGTATGGGAAAAATCTTCTTCAAAGCCCTATCATGAAATTTTCTAGGGCGAACCTTTTTGTTGTAAGCTCACATTATCTGACCATGACAGATAGCTTTTAACATTTTTCTTCAAATTCAACTGATCATATCGGGATTAAATCCATTCTACCTCTTCCAACTTCAGTTCTGACAAGACTCGAAAAAAGAATGTCGACTTGAATAGACAAAATACTTTTATTCCACAAACTAAGGCATTGCCCCGGTGAAGTTCTTGGCCAATGTTTGATAAGCATAAAGGGTAAATGTAACTTCTTTATGCCAATCTTTACAAGTCTAGGTCATCTTCCTAATGATCCTTGTTTTGTTGCCCCTTTTTTTTGGTTAACTTTGCTGCACGGTGATGTGGCACCCGACCTTGGAACAGACCGCAAACTTTTGACATTGTGCGGTTAAATGTGATCTTTAGACTTCTTCTTTTTTTTTGTTGTCGATATTCTTTCTTTTTCTCTTTTTTGTTCTGATTACTATCGACTTTGTAATATTGGCCTAAGAAGCTACTTCCACCCTCTTAGCAAAATAATTAATGCCTGCTAGAAGCTTCCGACGAGATCGTCCCAATAAACTTCATGTCCCACATAGATAAGGTCTACGAAGAAATCAAGGAAGGTACATGAATCTTGTCTTCATATTTACGGCATAACTGATGCAATCCCTTTCTATGATGAACCAGCAAAATCTGAATCTCATGATTAGCTTGGCTATCGCAAAATCATTAGCATGTAATCTTCAAATACCCCCATGGACCTCTTCTAAGATTTCCTTAGCCTTAACAGCACACCCACATATCAGTAGCCCAGGCGTGCCTTGATATGATCGTGTGAAAACGTCTTTGAAATGATGTCTCGCCTTATTTCTGTGGTGAGCTAGGCTCTCTTTTCTAGGCTCACAATGTGCACTGACCCTTTGTAAGGTAGGATCTATTTTTCATCTTGCCCTACCATTCTTAACGAATCAGGTAGATAAGCTATAATCTCTATTATCTTTAAAGTCCTGAGATCCCTCTAGACACATATCTTGCTCAAAAGTAGACTCTGAGTCAGTAGCAGCATGGCTCATGTCGATGATATCTAGGTACCTGTTGTAGGTACAAAAGAATATTCAAAGGATAAATGAATCTAAGATTAATTATTTATGTGGTATGAACATGAATGAAATAAATGAATAAAAGAATATTTGCTCAAAGTGAGACACAAAAATGCATTTTCATTGAAAATATAGGTGTTGAACATAAGCCTATTTCACAAAAAGATTCTTATTGCTCCTAGGCTTAGAGCAATAAGCGTGTTTTGGACATTACTCCGAATTAGCTCTAAAAATAAAGGGATCTCTTCCACAGTCCCATTGTTCAAAACACTCCCAAGTATGTAAGGGCAGACGCTTGGAAAATTCCATTAAACTTTGCACCAAAGCTTTGAATTCGGCACACTCTTAGACTTCATGGCCTTCTTCTGCGTGGAACTCATAGTAGCTCCTTATCTCTTTAGGTATTTTTTCCCAATCCTGAATGATTAATCCCCTGTCTATCATTTGTTTCAAAACCCATTTCAATGGGGTTTTTACTTCTGCAATATTCTTCTTGATTATTTTCTCTATATTCTCGATTATCGCATTTATCCCTTTGTCAGAATGGTTGGGTAACGGATTTTCTGCATCAGATGGATCATCGAATTTCACAATACCTATATCGATGAGTCTTTCGATTATCTTTTTGAAAGCAGTGCAGTTCTCAATCGAGTGTTCGGTGATTCCCGCGTGGTATTCGCATTGGGCATTCGCATCGTACCATTTGGGAAACAGAGGCTGCATAGGTTTTAGATAGAAAGGGGATACTATATGTGCATCAAAAAACTTTGGTATAGCTCCCTATACATAATCGGGATGGGCGTGAGCCAGAGTTTTTCTAATCTCGATCTTGGATTAGGATCTTGCCTTGGGGGGACCTGAGGCCTAGTAGTTGACGTCCTTAGCTGGCTTACTGTAATCGACCTTGAATAGCCCTTACTATACATACTCGTACTATTCACCGCATCTTCCCTCTTCCTCGAGGTCTCTGGAGTATTGATTTGGGAGCTTCACTCTCTCCTTTTCCATTTTGTAACGATCTTCAAATTGTTTCGGGAGCTCCACCCTGACTTTTTTGTTTCTGCTAGATTATCAAGGACAACAGGATTGATTGGATGATCCCCTGGACTAGAATCTGAACCTATAGGGAAGTTTTCCGGTGTCAAGGTACCGGTCTGATATCGTGGTCTAATGTTAACAGACACCCTTTGTAGATACGCGTCTGATTGTGTTGGGACACTTATTGGAGTAAAATCTGAGGAATAGATAAGGTCCTCATTATCGCTCTCATTGTTGACCACCGAGCTTTTCCTTTCTTAAAGCCTTCCGGCTAGTAACTGGGTTAATTGGCTCATCACATTCATTTGATCTTGCATATACTGTTGGATTTCGGCCAATTGCTCCTACATCTGTATTTGCCTTTGCTCTAATCTCTCCAAACTTCGTTCCATGTTTTCCAGGTTAACTGAAATAATTTTACTTAATTAGGGTCCTTTTGTGAAAATCTAATGCAAATGATGCAACGCAATGTAGATGCATGGAATGAATGCAAAAGAAAGAAAGGCGTTGATTCTGAATTCAATTCCATTAGAACAACTTTTCTAGAAAACAAATTTCTTTACATAAAACGGATTACATATGCGGCCTTGCCCTCGTACTCCCGATGAAGACATCGATCTTCTCCTTCATATCCGGACGCTATGGTCGAATCTTGCTAATTTTCCAAAGATGTCTCTATCGTCTCTTTTTTAGCTTGATCCGTGTCGCGACCCATTGCTCACTTATCCTTGCAATGCTCATTAACTCCTTTGAAAAGAGCTGAGACGTGACGGCTCTCGAATAATCCTTGTTGGCTTGAATCCTAGGGCAATGAAACAAATCTTGTTTTCCTCCGCGGACTATCAGTCTTCTTTCATTGTGTTTACTTGGACCCTACTCAGACGGCCGTACTATATTTGACTATATCAAGAAGTTCGTTTTCCTATGACAAGCTGTTCTATTTAGCAATTGAATATGAATTAACACCTCCTTTCTAAGATGATGTGATGCAATGCAATGCAATGCAATGCAATCATAAACAAAACAAAACACGTTAGCACAAGAATATTAAACAACAAAATAGATTACCTAAATGGGTGAGCACTAGGGTTTGGCACGGCTCTACTTGGGGTGGGCTCTTAAGGCTCGCTATATGGGGTTCGGTTCTAAAGCAAAGGAACCCAAACCGGCAGATTCCTCAATCCTCATCCATTATAAGCTCATATGGACCGAGTTCAGTTCAGGGGGATACATTTCCCTATGGCCATGCGGAGATGAAAATCTCACGAAGACATAGGTACGGATGTATCCCGGAAGCAATCCACTAGCCCGTGAGGAGGTGAAAACCTCACGAAGGCATAGCTTCTCACTCCCACTTAAAAGGGGTAAGATCGACCGATCTATGCGATGCAATGTGCGGAGATATACAAAAAGCTCGAAGCAAACAAATAAAGTATGAATAAAATGATGAAGATCGTAACACAAAATGGATGAAATGCAATGAAAGGAACGTATATTAAAACCAATTTGTGGCTTGACTCTCTTTTTTTTTGTCCCCAATGGAGTCGCCAAGCTGTCGAAACTATTGTTTTGAAAACGGGAATCGACTAGTATTTTGAAAACGAAAATAAAACGGGAATCGCCACCAATCCTTTTTGATGAGGTGTGATCGGTTCACCTCTTTATTCAATCATTTTAATAAAATTTAAATTTACTAAAACGACAATTTTTTTGGTCTACGAAGTTTTGAGAAATCGGGTTCGGGAGTCGGTTACATGCGATGAAGGGCACCCTCGTCACGCCCAAACTTGAAACCTAATTGATTATTTAATGTCTTAATGTCGAAAGTTGAAAATTTGAAAAAGATTTTAAAAATACGATCTCTTTTAAAAATATTTGAATTTTCTCGAATTAGATATTAAGATTCTCTCGCTCTGAAGGAATAAAATATCACATCCAGCATGTTAGGACACGACAATTTAAATCCTCGAATCCAAGATCATCTCATGATTCCCGAGACTCATGCATTGAAAATATCAAAAGGATATTCGATTATTTGGCCAAGCGAAAAACCAAAACCCAGCACGTTACGGCACGATTTCTCGGGTTTCCAAACACAGAAATTTGCCTTTGTTTTAGAAAGTCAGATCAAAATACATTAATTTGTCTTGAAATAAACTGGAATAATTAATTTTGGATCAATAAGTTGAAAATTACAATGCAACAATTGCGAATGAAAGGCGAAATTATAGACATGGGACAAAATACATGGATAGCGAACTCTATTAATGAATGAAAATAGTATAAAAATAAAAAGAAAAAAATTAACATATAAGAGGTAACAATGAGCTCACATCCAAACATTAGCAATTAAAATAATGAAAACTAAAAATATAACTAAAGAAACAAACCAAAATAAAAAAATCTATAACAAGCTTTCGAACATAGATAAATAAAATTAAGATAGTGACACCAAATACTAATTGACAATATGAGATAATAATATATGAACCCATATGAAAATAAAAAACACACATAATATTCAAAACAATATGGAAACTAGGATATGGTACAAAACAATTTAAAAACACATGAAAAATTACAAATGAATAACATGAGCTAGAACTTGAAATAATTTACATGTATAAAAAAAACAATAATATATGAATGATTATTCAAATAGCTATCATAAAAGAAGAAGTCTTGAGTAAATAATGTATAAGATATTTTTAAAAACAAAATATCTATTTAAAGTCAATGGTACACATATAATGGAAACAAAATAATTTAAATAATATATAAAAAGATAATAATATATGAAAGGTTTTTAAATAATGAAAATAGGCATGAAACATATACATAATAGATTATGGACTATTATTATTGGGTTTTAATTTTTTTGTTGGGCCAAAATTGGCTACTATAGATACATATATCAAATGACAGATATACATAAATAACAAGACTCACATGTTCATGTACAGATATCATATACGCTTATACTGAACAATCAAACATACATATCAGTTTTTCCTAGTCAGATTAGTCTATCAGAATAACAGATCACAAACATTAGGGTTTGATTAGCCCTTACCAACCCTACGAAAGGCCTATAGTCGACTGGAACGACTCATGTGACCCTAGGGCAAATTTTAGAATTTTGGGCCCATAAGCCCAAATTGGCCCTGCCTAGCCCAAAGCCCACAAGTCAATGTGGCCTACACACCCGATTCGGCCTAGCCTACACTGTAACATCCTGAATTTTTGGGCCTATGCGTTTAATGGTTGAACATGTGTAATGAGTTAATTTAAGTGTTAGGGGTCCAAATTGGGCTCAGGCTTAGGCAGAGGCCTTGGTTAAAATCATCTGTTTGGGCATTATAGGGTTTAAAAGGTAGTATCTATGTTTAAAACATCAAAATGGGCTTGTGGTCCAGTGGTTAGTAGCGCCACTTAGGGAGCAAGGAGGTGACGCCACACAAGGGAATAAGGGGCCCAAATTTAAGTTTCATGGAGCCCAATTCTTTTAGTTTAAGTTAGCTAATTTTCGGCATTTGGGTTAGGTGGAGTGGATGGCAACAAGGCTCAAAAATAGGGGGATTTATATGAATAAGATAATGTAGATATTATAGTTGATAATATGGAAGATAAAAGGAGAAAAGATAGGAGCTATCTACAAGGCTAGGAGTTAGCCGAAATTTCTATAAATAGGGAGGGTTCTCTTCTTTATTTTGCGACAATTAGGGTTTCCACCTTTTCTTTCTCTTCTTTCTTCTAAAAGCCGAAAACTCCATTATTCTTTTCTCTTCTTTCTTCTAAAAGCCGAAAACCCCATTATTCTTTTCTCTTCTTTCTCCTAAAAGCTGAAAACTCCATTATTCTCTTCTTTCTTCTAAAAGCCGAAAACTCCATTATTCTCTTCTTTCTTCTAAAAGCCGAAAACTCCATTACTCTCTTCTTTCTTCTAAAAGCCGAAAACTCCATTATTCTCTTCTTTCTTCTAAAATTCGAAAACTCCATTATTCTCTTCTTTCTTCTAAAAGCCGAAAACTCCATTACTCTCTTCTTTCTTCTAAAAGCTGAAAACTCCATTACTCTCTTCTTTCTTCTAAAAGCCGAAAACTCCATTATTCTCTTCTCTTCTTTCTTCTAAAAGCCGAATCTCTATAGATTTCTTCGAATCATCTTCTCTTCCTGATTTTTGCAAAAAGCCAGAATCTTCTGGGAGTAGCCGAATCTTCTCTAGTAAGTAGATCTCTTAGATCTAAAAGCCAGAAATACTAGTCTCTGAATCTCATATCTCTTTTCGGGATTTCAAGGCAGATAGCGGTGGTGTTGGCTACGGATAGCGTCGACTTAGAGGGTCTCGTTATAATGGTAATCAGGTGTGTAGATCCTTATCACATAAGTTTTATTTTGTATTATACCTGTTAGGGGCTGAAAAGCCGGAAAATGAGGCTGTATGAACAGTCGTGTGTAGATCCTTATCACATAAGTTTTATTTTGTATTATACCTGTTAAGGGCTGAAAAGCCGGAAAATGAGGTTGTTGAACAGTCATGTGTAGATCCTTATCACATAAGTTTTATTTTGTATTATACTTGTTAGGGGCTGAAAAGCCGAAAAATGAGGTTGTATGAACAGCCGTGTGTAGATCCTTATCACATAAGTTTTATTTTGTATTATACCTGTTAGGGGCTGAAAAGCCGAAAAATGAGGTTGTATGAACAGTCGTGTGTAGATCCTTATCACATAAGTTTTATTTTGTATTATACCTGTTAGGGGCTGAAAAGCCGGAAAATGAGGTTGTATGAACAGTCGTGTGTAGATCCTTATCACATAAGTTTTATCTTGTGTTATACCTGTTAGGGGTTGAAAAGCCGGAAAATGAGGCTGTATGAACAGTCGTGTGTAGATCCTTATCACATAAGTTTTATTTTGTATTATACCTGTTAGGGGCTGAAAAGCCGGAAAATGAGGCTGTATGAACAGTCGTGTGTAGATCTCTAACACACTAATAATCTGTATGAATATATGTATGTTTATATTATGGGCTAAAAAGCCGGAAAGTGGCTATGTAGACAGTCGAATGAAACCCAAAAAGGGTTAGGTAAGGACTGCCAGGTACGTAATCATAGAACTTCTCTATGTGTATCGATGTATGTGAAAGACTGTAATCTCTTAGGTAGTAGATTGTTTGATTTTGCATGAATGTATGCATGGGATGGGTTTGATATGAAAAGGGGAAGAGCATGATTGGTCACATTGTGATCGGTGGTAGAAAACCCACCTAATGAAATGTTAGATCACATGGTGATCGGTGGTAGAAAACCCACCTAATGAAATGTTAGATCACATGGTGATCGGTGGTAGAAAACCCACGAAATGAAATGTTAGGTCACTTGGTGATCGGTGGTAGAAAACCCACGTTAAAATTCCTGATTGATAGGAATAGGCAGTACGGCTGTCGTTTTGGTGTGTAGGGGATGGAGGGTTGATTGTAGAAATCCCTAAGGTGTGATGGTTGATACGGATTGGTGTGTAGAGGATGGAATTCTAGGATGGGTTGGGTTTTGCATCATTTATTATCTGTCATGTGATTATGATTGTTGCCATTGTGTATGGGCCAGGGCTCATAATGTGTTTGTGGGCCCAAGCCTTTTATGTGTTTTCGGGATTTACACACTGAGTCTTGGTGACTCACCCTATTATTTTTCCCTAACTTTTCAGATGAGCAGTAGATCGTGGATATGGGAACCGAGACGGACTCGAGGGGCCATCAAGTTTTTATTTCTATAGATTGTTTTCGATTTTTCCTTTAAGTTTTATTTTGGGAAAATTTAGGTAATAAGACCCCATAGTTTATATTCGCCTAAGTAGTTTTTTTTTAATATTTGCAACTTATGAATTTATTTCAGGGGTTTATTTATACCTAATAATAATAATACAAGGTTTCTTTTCAAATGCCACTTATTTATTCAAATATTTTCTAATTAACTTACGATTTCCAAAACCAACTTAGCAAAAGATTTTAACGTTCAACCCGTAGCATACCAGATCCGATCGAAACGCATGGGCCGGGTTTGGGGTGTTACATACACCCTCAACTGTCACACGGCCATGTGTCGTAAACGGCCAGCCACATGGCTGGGGCACACGCCCGTGTGGCGTCGACAGACCCCTTTTTCGACTTTCGGCAAACATCAATTTCTCGTGTTTTCGTTACACACCTGGTTCATTTTTGAAACTTAATCCCTAGACCAAAGAACCTAGAAAAAACATTACCACAACTAATTAACAACCATTTACGAATTTAACATCATAAAATCGAATCGAGCAAACACACTTACCGCTGATAAGAACAACCTCTATTGTTGTATATGCTGTTGGAGCGAAATCTGTAGGTTCACCAACTACTCCTGCGCAATACATTCACAACGGATCAATCTCCCTCACTTCATACCTTTTAGGAATTCAAACGGAAAGAATAAATCCAACAGCTTACAGAAATCGAAACCTACAAACAAGTGAAATCCCTACTTACCCAACTACACGCTAAACACCAAAATTTCGTGTTGCAACGAGGAGAATACAAAATAGGTGAACAAAATTGAAGGAGGAACGACAAACATTGAAAAATACAGAGAAGGAAAAAAAAGAAAAATGTTAGACAGAGGAGGAAAACAGAATTGAGGTTAGAAAATATTTGGGAAGAGAGAGAAAAATTAAAATTAAAAAAATAAAAATTTGTTAAATTCCCACTCCATCCACTAACAACCTTATCCCCCCAAAATCCTACCAACTAACCACATCCAACCACCACAGACTTTTAACTCCACCCAAACTCTCTCAGACAACCGAAACAAAAATATCATCCACGCTCACGGGGATTCAAACATGAGACCACAGGGCAAGCTAACACCTTCCCACTCAAACCAACAAGCTCATTCTAATATGAGTTTACTAAAGATAAAATATAACCCAACCCACCAAAGATAAGGTTAGAATCAAAATGACAGAATTTTCCAAAAAGTGGGACTTGAACCCAATACCTCAAAACACCCTCAAAACACTTAACCACTGAAGCAGATACACATATTATGATAGAATTTACAAAAACAAAAATAAATAATTTAGGGCGTTACAATTCTGGTAATGTTAAGCGTTACAACTATGAAAAATATGAGCACATTAAATATCAATGTCTATAGACGTGAGGAGATTTGAAGAGTTTAAGTTGCTAAAAGAAAATGCCAAGTCCCAAATCCACCAATTAATGGTCTTCTGCCTAAAAACATATAAAAATCAATAGATAGGAAAGTAAGGTCAATCCCATAAAGATTGGATTGATCAATTTTAATATATCTTGCAACCAGAATTTGTCATGGGCAAAGTTGTGCCCAAGACTTGTGTGAACCTGCAAAAATAAAGAAAATGAGGTTTAAAGTATATTGAAAATAAATAAATAAAAATGATAGAAAAATTTAATATAAATGATAATTCAAAATAAAATAGGTTAAACCCATATGACGAAAACTCCAGTCTCAAGTACGATGTTGGTTCAGTGTCAAAATTGATCATGGATTATGATGTCCACTAATCTAACTAATAAATCGACCAAGACAAGTGCACCTATCAATTAATAGAATAGCTTAGGTGAGCACATATATCGTTCCCTCAAGGACTACAAAGTAATTATCACCTTTCTATTATTTAACCTAATAGTTCAAAGGATTGATTAAAATTAAATACAACTATCCAAATTAACTAATGAATGCAACTATCTAAATTAACTAATGAATGCACCAAAGAATGAAACACAAAAACAATTAAGTATTAACCAAGTGACAAAACAATACCTAAGTAAGAATCCACCTAGATTTCATCTATAATTCTCAATTTAATTATGCAATTTATTTTCTTAGCTTTTTTATCAGTAGAAATCCCTAATTTATGCTAATATCTATTTCAAGAATAGGAGCAACTAACTCTAGGTTGATTAATTAAAATTTCTTTTCTAATTAAAACCACTATTATTGTATTAATTCGCTCTATGAATCCCCTATTAGATTTGGCTTTAATCTAGTATATTTATGTCATCCTATTTCTACGATTGCATGCAACTCCATTCCATTATGCAAGATCTAATTACAAGGATGGTCTATTCAATTAAGAATTAGTTCATAATAACAAAAATATAGTATAATCACTAGAATACTGTACAGCCCAATTATTTCTCGGGCCCAAAATAAACCCAATTTTAAAACCAAACCCAATTCAGCTCAAATCAAACCCTAATGGCCCAAATCAGAAATAAAACAAAAACAAAAAAAAACCCTAAAGCAACTTAGGTCAGCCACCTCTATCTTCTGACCAACCATCTGCTGCACCACGTGCCTCTGCCACTGCCTTCGCCACAGCCCATACCCTGCAAAGAGAGGCAGACACGCAACAGCAATAGAAGGCAGAAATAAACAGTAATAGAAAGCAAAAGATCAGTTGTATATTCGGCTATATAAGCCCGAAAACAAGACCAATGTAAGGAGATTTTTTTGGAATCAAAAAAACGAGATTGAATATAAAAAAAAGATTCGAGCATCCAAACAAAAAACGAGCCAAGGTCCTTTATTTTCTCTTTTATTTCTTTTTCGAAACCGTTGGTTATCTGTTTCTTTTCATTTTCCCATTTTTTGAAGCTAGGTAAACACTTAAAATATATATATAAAAAAAAAGAGTTACCTTTTGGAGCTCCAGCCACCGTGCATGGTGGCCGGCAGCGGCGGAGCCACGGCGGCCCCTTCGGCTGGAATCTGGACTTTGTCCAGAGAGAATAAAGAAACCCCCCTTTTTTTAAAATCAAACTGCAGAAATGAATTTTTTTAAAAAAAACAATATGCATTTTATAAACAAGCAAAACGGCACCGTTTTAGGCCTTCAGTCCGTTTGCCAAAACGACGCCGTATGGTCCTGACCCGTGCGACCCGACCCGCTCCAAGGGATCCGCACGTTTTTTTATTAAAGGGTTATTTATCCTTTCAGCCCCTCTGCCTTTTTGGACTGCTCTATTTTAGTCCTTTTACTGTTTTTTTAATTTGGCCACGCATTTTTTATTTTGCCTCAATTTGGTCCTTAGGTATGTTTAAAACACGAAAGCGAAACGGTGTATTTAGGGGCATTCCATTTAAGTCCATATCCCCTTCTTTTATTTTTATTTATTACGATTTCAGCCTTAGTCCTTCTTTGTTTATTTTTGTAATTATTATTATTATTATTATTATTATTATTATTATTATTATTATTATTATTATTATTATTAATGTTGCTCTTATTTTTATTACACTATTATTACTATTATTGTTAGCACTGTTACTATTACTGTTATAACTAATTGTATTATTATTTTCATTTTTATTATCACTTTTATTATCATTGTTATTTATCTTATCACTATTATTATCATTATTGTTTAATATTTCTATTCTTATTTTTGTTACTATTTATTATTATTATTGTTAATATTATTCATTTGTTTTATTTATTTTTATTTATTTTATTTTATTCCTTTTACTATTATTATTTGTTTATTATTATAATTATTTATTATTACCATTATTATTATTGTTGTTACTATTATTATTATTATTATTATTATTATTATTATTATTATTATTATTATTATTATTATTATTATTATTACTATTGTCGAAACCATTTTTAATTTTTGAAAAACGGGGTCGACTTTAAAAACGAAAATGGAGTCGCCACCAATCCCTTTTTGCTTAGGTGTGATCGGATCACCTTATAAAACATTTTGTTTTAAAACATTGATTTTGGCCTACGAAATTCAAGAAAACGGCTTCGGGAGTCGGGTACATACGAGGAAGGATTATGAAACACCCCAAACCCGGCCCACGAGCCTGGTCTGGATCTGGTATGTTCCTCAAGAAAACCGGTTCAAATTCTTTTGCTTCTTAGGAAAAGCTTGTGCAATTTTGAAAAAAAGTACTGTTTTGGGTTGGGCTTGAGTTGAAAACGAATTCGATTTTATTTGAAAACCCTTTTTAATTTTAAGTGATAAAACATACAGAATATATTCAAAAAAATTAAATTACTTAATCTTTAACTTAATAAAAATTTGTAAACATAATTAAACAATAAGACAGAAATAAAATAGTTCACTATTGCCTTATTACATAAAACAAAACCCAAAATAAAAATTGTAGAGTACTTAAATAAAATAAAATGTCCAGATTAAATAATTTGCTTGCTGTGCATGGCCACCTTTGAGCTCCTGCCGACCCGGTCCATTACTGCTCATCACCTGAAAAATATTCCCCAACAGGGTGAGTCAAACAGACTCAATGTGTAACCAACACTAAAATTTAATAGATTTAGGCATACCATACATATCATGTTCACATAATAATTCAAGGTAATGATGCAAACCCGAACCCAAACCTAGATGCCATCCGCTACACATCCCCATACCAACCTACACACCGTGGGGACTACTAAGTCAACCCTTCTTCCGCTACACTCCATCGAAGGCAGTCGCTGCAGTCGACGTGCTCATCGCCCATATAAAATTCGTGGCATAGCCACCAGATAATTGTGTCATGAGACACCACATTCAGATAATGTAACCGAAGTTACCACATTCAGATAATGTGACCGAAGTCACCACATTCAGATAGTGAGACCGAAGTCACCACATTCACTTCCCCTTTCTCATATAACCCGAATGCCCCCATATTATTCATATCATGCATATCATACTTAAATTCACATTCATGTCACTTTTCACATGTTAAAATATAACATATTTCGTAATCCTAGTAGGAGTAGGAAACGTACCTGAGTACTTTGTACCACATTAGGGTACCTTAGCCATATTCACATTCTTATACATACTTATATTAAATATTGCCATATAACGTATTAAAGATAATGTGGGGTACACACTTGATTCGCTTAGGGTTTCCAATCCAAATCCCGAAAAGCTTGATCTAATGCCTTAGATCTTAGATCTCTACATTTAATCAATCATTTAATACTTAGTAAAGAGCCATTCGGCCATAAATCCAAATTCTAGTAGGATTAGTACACTAAAACTTACCTTGGTGTCGAATTGACTATAGTCAAATCCCGAAACTTCGCAGAGTTGTCCCCTTGCAATCGGCTAGGCACTAAAATCACTTAACTAATTAGTTTCGGCTTTTAAACGAAGTAAGAAATAGATCTTCATACCAAAATGAGCCTTGGCCGAATGCTATAGACACTTTCCTTGTGGATTTTAAATCCCGAAACTCACCGAATAACTAGGGAACACGCGGCCTATGGTGTACCTTCGGGAAAAGAACTTCTCCTTCCTTGTAGTTGACACTTAGTAAATCCCAAAAGATCTCCTCAAGTTTTCGGCAACAAGAATATTGATGGGATTAGTCCTAGATTTTCGACAAATTTAAAAGAAAAGAATAGAAATCAAACTTGTTCTTACCTTTGAAGAAATCGACAGCACCTAAGCTTGAAGCCACTTGAGATATTCGGCTATGGCCTTAAAAGGCTTACTTCCGGCTTTTGGAGGGATTAGAAAGAAAAGAGAATGAAGAATAAAGATGGAGGATTCGGCTAGAACACAAGGTATTTCGGCTTTGGCTAACAAAGAGAAGAAGAATAAAAACTGTAGGAAATTCGGCAGAGAGAGGAGAATTTGCTTAAGAAATTCGGCAAAGGAAAAGTGAATGAATGAATGGCCTCTCTTTTCCTTTTATAGCCGAATTTACTAGCTAGAGTCCCTTACTTGGCCACCACTCTTCTATTTTGATAGCTTTATCCCTTGAATTATCACTTTATTAAAAGAATTTAATCCAACAATTATCTCTTGAAAATAATGATAAATAAATCCTTTATTTATCCCTTATTTATCCACTAATTATAAAAGAATAAAAGCTCCTAGAATTTAGCCATGTGCCGTCCAACTCCCTTGCTCCTTGCAGCAAAATAAAACTCTTTATTTGCTCCCCAAGTGACTCGAACTCAGGCCCACTTGCATAGCTTGTGGCGTCACCTACCTGGGCCTTAAGTGATATCTTCAGGCCACTTTTCCAAGCCTGTTTGTGTGTCAAATTCCTCCTATTAATTTTCTTAAGGCCACCCTGCCTTAGTTTCCTCTTTTTAACCTTTAAAACTTGACATTTCTTTACATTTCCAAGTTTCCAAAAATTTTCGTTTGCCTCCTTTAAACTTAACATTTCCATACATTTCCAAGTTTCCCGAAATGTTTACTTTCCTCTTTTGAATCATTTCTAAATCATTTCCTTACATTTCCTAGTTTCCAAAATTGTTCACTTTCCTCTTTTTACACTTAACATTTCCATATATTTCCAGGTTACCAAAAACGTTCAAAACACATTCATAACACATAAGACATGTCATTTCATACAATTAACCCGAAAATGCATAGGCCCTTTTCAGGATGTTACAGTTTTACCCCCTTAAAATAATTTCGTCCTCGAAATTACTTACTAATGAACAGTCGTACTTCCTAGCTCACCACACTACGCTACTGCTGCGCACTCTGATCTTAAGAATCTATCATACTTTCTAGGAAAATTCTCTTAGTTTACAATCAAGGTTCCATACACCTTACTAGCCACATAAGAACGAACTGACTTTACAACGAACAAGGCAATTAAGGTATTCCAGAACCACGTCCCTTAGAGCTCATTTCTACGATCGTGCTTTAATCTAATTAAGAAATTTTATGAATTAGCCTTTATTCCACTGATTACCAGCCAAGAAGTTTTATGACAAGAATTTTAGAAGTGGTTCTTTCGTATTCATACGTGCACTCAGTCTTTTCATTCATACATCCATCATTCAATTATGAACTTTCGTTCATTCAGAGAAATGTTGTAGTTTTCATTGTTGCTGTTTTTCCACTACCCAGGGGTATTTTCGTAATTTTCCCTACAGGGGTATTTTCGTAAATTTTTTTTTCAAAAATAGGGTTCCTTGTGGATTTTGTCAATAAGGGTATTTTGGTAATTTTGCATTCCCGGGGTATTTTTTGGAAATTTTGAAATTCCAGGGGTATTTCAGTAAATTTTTACAAATCAGGGTAAATTTGTAAAGTTTAATAATTCAGGGGTATTTCAAATTTTATAAAACTTGAGGGTTATTTTTGAGGATTTTGTTTTCCAAATCAGTGATGTTGCAAAATTTTTTAAATTCAGGGTCATTTTGGTAATTTTGTAAGTCAGGGGCAATTTCGTAATTTTCCAAAATCAAAGTATTTTGATATTTTGCAGAAGTAGAGTTTTTGGACTTGTTATAAAGTAATGATTTTTTTTTTGAATAAGAACTGTGGGTATTTTGGAAATTTCATAAACCAAGGGCATTTTTGTAATTTTACCACTAGGGGTATTTTAGTAGTTTTGTAAATCAAGAAATATTTTAGAAAAATTTTATGGGATAGCTTGTATAAATCAAAAGGGTAATTTAGTCATTTTAAAACTAGGGTTTCCATAAAAATGTGGCTAATCCCTTTCGGGTTTTAGTTAGGGGTTTAGCCCATGAATAAGTCCTCTTGGTTAGGGTGAACCGAAGCTACGCACCAGGTAGGATTCGAGTGGAGAGGAGGTGAGTCACGCGGACTGCTTAAATACCAAGCTCCCACCGAATACCAATCCTAGACATGCGCACAATGGTTGCCACACCCTAACTTGGCGACTTAGCCATAGGTTTGTTTAATTAAGCATTAAGTCTTATGTAATAGTTGGGGTAAACTAGTCCTAGGGTTCAAATACTTATCATGCTAGTCTACGTTCCATTCCATTTCTACCCTTCTACAGTTCACAATAGATATCACACAAAGGTTAGGGGTACTTACCTGGCGGACTTCGGGTCGGAGACTTAGGTGCCATGCCAGAAAACCTGCTTATCTTCAAAAACTCATTTGGACTCGATTTGAAAACGTTTTGGGCCTTAAACCCCAGGCCGAGGGTTTGAAACTGGGCTCTGATACCAAATTGAAACACCCCAAACCAAGCCCACGAGCCTGGTCCGGATCTGGTATGTTCCTCAAGAAAACCGGTTCAAATTCTTTTGCTTCTTAGGAAAAGCTTGTGCAATTTCTAAAAAAAAAGTATTGTTTTGGGTTGGGCTTGAGTTGAAAACGAATTCGATTTTATTTGAAAACCCTTTTTAATTTTAAGTGATAAAACATACAGAGTATATTCAAAAAAATTAAATTACTTAATCTTTAACTTAATAAAAATTTGTAAACATAATTAAACTATAAGACAGAAATAAAATAGTTCACTATGGCCTTATTACATAAAACAAAACCCAAAATAAAAATTGTAGAGTACTTAAATAAAATAAAATGTCCAGATTAAATAATTTGCTTGCTGTGCATGGCCACCTTTGAGCTCCTGCCGACCCGGTCCATTACTGCTCATCACCTGAAAAATATTCCCCAACGGGGTGAGTCAAACAGACTCAATGTGTAACCAACACTAAAATTTAATAGATTTAGGCATACCATACATATCATGTTCACATATTAATTCAAGCTAATGATGCAAACCCGAACCCAAACCTAGATGCCATCCGCTACACATCCCCATACCAACCTGCACACCGTGGGGACTACTAAGTCAACCCTCCTTCCGCTACACTCCATCGAAGGCAGTCGTTGCAGTCGACGTGCTCATCGCCCATATAAAATTCGTGGCATAGCCACCAGATAATTGTGTCATGAGACACCACATTCAGATAATGTAACTGAAGTTACCACATTCAGATAATGTGAACGAAGTCACCACATTCAGATAGTGAGACCGAAGTCACCACATTCACTTCCCCTTTCTCATATAACCCGAATGCCCCATATTATTCATATCATGCATATCATACTTAAATTCACATTCATGTCACTTTTCACATGTTAAAATATAACATATTTCGTAATCCTAGTAGGAGTAGGAAACGTACCTGAGTACTTTGTACCACATTAGGGTACTTTAGCCATATTCACATTCTTATACATACTTATATTAAATATTTCCATATAACGTATTAAAGATAGTGTGGGGTACACACTTGATTCGCTTAGGGTTTCCAATCCAAATCCCGAAAAGCTTGATCTAATGCCTTAGATCTTAGATCTCTACATTTAATCAATCATTTAATACTTAGTAAAGAGCCATTCGGCCATAAATCCAAATCCTAGTAGGATTAGTGCACTAAAACTTACCTTGGTGTCGAATTGACTATAGTCAAATCCCGAAACTTCGCAGAGTTGTCCCCTTGCAATCGGCTAGGCACTAAAATCACTTAACTAATTAGTTTCGGCTTTTAAACGAAGTAAGAAATAGATCTTCATACCAAAATGAGCCTTGGCCGAATGCTATAGACACTTGCCTTGTGGATTTTAAATCCCGAAACTCACCGAATAACTAGGGAACACGCGGCCTATGGTGTACCTTCGGGAAAAGAACTTCTCCTTCCTTGTAGTTGACACTTAGTAAATCCCGAAAGATCTCCTCAAGGTTTCGGCTACAAGAATATTGATGGGATTAGTCCTAGATTTTCGACAAATTTAAAAGAAAAGAATAGAAATCAAACTTGTTCTTACCTTTGAAGAAATCGACAGCACCTAAGCTTGAAGCCACTTGAGATATTCGGCTATGGCCTTAAAAGGCTTACTTCTAGCTTTTGGAGGGATTAGAAAGAAAAGAGAAGGAAGAATAAAGATGGAGGATTCAGCTAGAACACAAGGTATTTTGACTTTGGCTAACAAAGAGAAGAAGAATAAAAACTGTAGGAAATTCGGCAGAGAGAGGAGAATTTGCTTAAGAAATTCGGCAAAGGAAAAGTGAATGAATGAATGGCCTCTCTTTTCCTTTTATAGTCGAATTTACTAGCTAGAGTCCCTTACTTGGCCACCACTCTTCTATTTTGATAGCTTTATCCCTTGAATTATCACTTTATTAAAAGAATTTAATCCAACAATTATCTCTTGAAAATAATGATAAATAAATCCTTTATTTATCCCTTACTTATCCACTAATTATAAAAGAATAAAAGCTCCTAGAATTTAGCCATGTGCCGTCCAACTCCCTTGCTCCTTGTAGCAAAATAAAACTCTTTTATTTGCTCCCCAAGTGACTCGAACTCAGGCCCACTTGCATAGCTTGTGGCGTCACCTACCTGGGCCTTAAGTGATATCTTCAGGCCACTTTTCCAAGCCTGTTTGTGTGTCAAATTCCTCCTATTAATCTTCTTAAGGCCACCCTGCCTTAGTTTCCTCTTTTTAACCTTTAAAACTTGACATTTCTTTACATTTCCAAGTTTCCAAAAATTTTCGTTTGCCTCCTTTAAACTTAACATTTCCATACATTTCCAAGTTTCCCGAAATGTTTACTTTCCTCTTTTGAATCATTTCTAAATCATTTCCTTACATTTCCTAGTTTCCAATAATGTTCACTTTCCTCTTTTTACACTTAACATTTCCATACATTTCCAGGTTACCAAAAACGTTCAAAACACATTCATAACACATAAGACATGTCATTTCATACAATTAAACCGAAAATGCATAGGCCCTTTTCAGGATGTTACAGTTTTACCCCCTTAAAATAATTTCGTCCTCGAAATTACTTACTAATGAACAATCGTACTTCCTAGCTCACCACACTACGCTACTGCTGCGTACTCTGATCTTAAGAATCTATCATACTTTCTAGGAAAATTCTCTTAGTTTACAATCAAGGTTCCATACACCTTACTAGCCACATAAGAACGAACTGACTTTACAACGAACAAGGCAATTAAGGTATTCCAGAACCACGTCCCTTAGAGCTCATTTCTACGATCGTGCTTTAATCTAATTAAGAAATTTTATGAATTAGCCTTTATTCCACTGATTACCAGCCAAGAAGTTTTATGACAAGAATTTTAGAAGTGGTTCTTTCGTATTCATACGTGCACTCAGTCTTTTCATTCATACATCCATCATTCAATTATGAACTTTCGTTCATTCAAAGAAATGTTGTAGTTTTCATTGTTGCTGTTTTTCCACTACCCAGGGGTATTTTCGTAATTTGCCCTACAGGGGTATTTTCGTAAATTTTTTTTTCAAAAATAGGGTTCCTTGTGGATTTTGTCAATAAGGGTATTTTGGTAATTTTGCATTCTCGGGGTATTTTTTTGGAAATTTTGAAATTCCAGGGGTATTTCAGTAAATTTTTACAAATCAGGGTAAATTTGTAAAGTTTAATAATTCAGGGGTATTTCAAATTTTATAAAACTTGAGGGTTATTTTTGAGGATTTTGTTTTCCAAATCAGTGATGTTGCAAAATTTTTTAAATTCAGGGTCATTTTGGTAATTTTGTAAGTCAGGGGCAATTTCGTAATTTTCCAAAATCAAAGTATTTTGATATTTTGCAGAAGTAGAGTTTTTGGACTTGTTATAAAGTAATGAATTTTTTTTTTTTGAATAAGAACTGTGGGTATTTTGGAAATTTCATAAACCAAGGGCATTTTTGTAATTTTACCACTAGGGGTATTTTAGTAATTTTGTAAATCAAGAAATATTTTAGAAAAATTTTTTGGGATAGCTTGTATAAATCAAAAGGGTAATTTAGTCATTTTAAAACTAGGGTTTCCATAAAAATGTGGCTAATCCCTTTCGGGTTTTAGTTAGGGGTTTAGCCCATGAATAAGTCCTCTTGGTTAGGGTGAACCGAAGCTACGCACCAGGTAGGATTCGAGTGGAGAGGAGGTGAGTCACGCGGACTGCTTAAATACCAAGCTCCCACCGAATACCAATCCTAGACATGCGCACAATAGTTGCCAGACCCTAACTTGGCGACTTAGCCATAGGTTTGTTTAATTAAGCATTAAGTCTTATGTAATAGTTGGGGTAAACTAGTCCTAGGGTTCAAATACTTATCATGCTAGTCTAGTTCCATTCCATTTCTACCCTTCTACAATTCACAATAGATATCACACAAAGGTTAGGGGTACTTACCTGGTGGACTTCGGGTCGGAGACTTAGGTGCCATGCCAGAAAACCTGCTTATCTTCAAAAACTCATTTGGACTCGATTTGAAAACGTTTTGGGCCTTAAACCCCAGGCCGAGGGTTTGAAACTGGGCTCTGATACCAAATTGAAACACCCCAAACCCGGCCCACGAGCCTGGTCCAGATCTGGTATGTTCCTTAAGAAAACCGGTTCAAATTCTTTTGCTTCTTAGGAAAAGCTTGTGCGATTTTTGAAAAAAAAAGTATTGTTTTGGGTTGGGCTTGAGTTGAAAACGAATTCGATTTTATTTGAAAACCCCTTTTAATTTTAAGTGATAAAACATACAGAGTATATTCAAAAAAATTAAATTACTTAATCTTTAACTTAATAAAAATTTGTAAACATAATCAAACTATAAGACAGAAATAAAATAGTTCACTATGGCCTTATTACATAAAACAAAACCCAAAATAAAAATTGTAGAGTACTTAAATAAAATAAAATGTCCAGATTAAATAATTTGCTTGCTGTGCATGGCCACCTTTGAGCTCCTGCCGACCCGGTCCATTACTGCTCATCACCTGAAAAATATTCCCCAACGGGGTGAGTCAAACAGACTCAATGTGTAACCAACACTAAAATTTAATAGATTTAGGCATACCATACATATCATGTTCACATAGTAATTCAAGGTAATGATGCAAACCCGAACCCAAACCTAGATGCCATCCGCTACACATCCCCGTACCAACCTGCACACCGTGGGGACTACTAAGTCAACCCTCCTTCCGCTACACTCCATCGAAGGCAGTCGTTGCAGTCGACGTGCTCATCGCCACAATAAAATTCGTGGCATAGCCACCAAATAATTGTGTCATGAGACACCACATTCAGATAATGTAACCGAAGTTACCACATTCAGATAATGTGACCGAAGTCACCACATTCAGATAGTGAGACCGAAGTCACCACATTCACTTCCCAATTCTCATATAACCCGAATGCCCCATATTATTCATATCATGCATATCATACTTAAATTCACATTCATGTCACTTTTCACATGTTAAAATATAACATATTTCGTAATCCTAGTAGGAGTAGGAAACGTACCTGAGTACTTTGTACCACATTAGGGTACCTTAGCCATATTCACATTCTTATACATACTTATATTAAATATTGCCATATAACGTATTAAAGATAGTGTGGGGTACACACCTGATTCGCTTAGGGTTTCCAATCCAAATCCCGAAAAGCTTGATCTAATGCCTTAGATCTTAGATCTCTACATTTAATCAATCATTTAATACTTAGTAAAGAGCCATTCGGCCATAAATCCAAATCCTAGTAGGATTAGTACACGAAAACTTACCTTGGTGTCGAATTGACTATAGTCAAATCCCGAAACTTCGCAGAGTTGTCCCCTTGCAATCGGCTAGGCACTAAAATCACTTAACTAATTAGTTTCGGCTTTTAAACGAAGTAAGAAATAGATCTTCATACCAAAATGAGCCTTGGCCGAATGCTATAGACACTTGCCTTGTTGATTTTAAACCCCGAAACTCACCGAATAACTAGGGAACACGCGGCCTATGGTGTACCTTCGGGAAAAGAACTTCTCCTTCCTTGTAGTTGACACTTAGTAAATCCCGAAAGATCTCCTCAAGGTTTCGGCTACAAGAATATTGATGGGATTAGTCCTAGATTTTCGACAAATTTAAAAGAAAAGAATAGAAATCAAACTTGTTCTTACCTTTGAAGAAATCGACAGCACCTAAGCTTGAAGCCACTTGAGATATTCGGCTATGGCCTTAAAAGGCTTACTTCCAGCTTTTGGAGGGATTAGAAAGAAAAGAGAAGGAAGAATAAAGATGGAGGATTCAGCTAGAACACAAGGTATTTCGACTTTGGCTAACAAAGAGAAGAAGAATAAAAACTGTAGGAAATTCGGCAGAGAGAGGAGAATTTGCTTAAGAAATTCGGCAAAGGAAAAGTGAATGAATGAATGGCCTCTCTTTTCCTTTTATAGTCGAATTTACTAGCTAGAGTCCCTTACTTGGCCACCACTCTTCTATTTTGATAGCTTTATCCCTTGAATTATCACTTTATTAAAAGAATTTAATTCAACAATTATCTCTTGAAAATAATGATAAATAAATCCTTTATTTATCCCTTATTTATCCACTAATTATAAAAGAATAAAAGCTCCTAGAATTTAGCCATGTGCCGTCCAACTCCCTTGCTCCTTGCAGCAAAATAAAACTCTTTTATTTGCTCCACAAGTGACTCGAACTCAGGCCCACTTGCATAGCTTGTGGCGTCACCTACCTAGGCCTTAAGTGATATCTTCAGGCCATTTTTCCAAGCCTGTTTGTGTGTCAAATTCCTCCTATTAATTTTCTTAAGGCCACCCTGCCTTAGTTTCCTCTTTTTAACCTTTAAAACTTGACATTTCTTTACATTTCCAAGTTTCCAAAAATTTTCGTTTGCCTCCTTTAAACTTAACATTTCCATACATTTCCAAGTTTCCCGAAATGTTTACTTTCCTCTTTTGAATCATTTCTAAATCATTTCCTTACATTTCCTAGTTTCCAAAAATGTTCACTTTCCTCTTTTTACACTTAACATTTCCATACATTTCCAGGTTTCCAAAAACGTTCAAAACACATTCATAACACATAAGACATGTCATTTCATACAATTAAACCGAAAATGCATAGGCCCTTTTCAGGATGTTACAGATTAGCACCCTCGTAACGCCCAAAATTGGTACTGGATTGATTAGTTATTGTCCTAATGTCGAAAATTCGAAAAGATTTGAAAACATAAGTTCTTTAAAAACTTGAACAATTTGAGTTGGAACTTGAGATTCCTTTGTTCTGAAAGAATACAAACATCACATCCAACACGTTAGGACATGATGTTTTAAACCCTCATAACCAACATCATCTCATGATTTACAAAATTCATTAAAAGGATATTTAGTTATTTAGTCAAATGGAAAATCGAAACCCAGCACGTTAGGGCACTATTTCCCGAATTTCTAAATACAAAACATTGCCTTATTTAAGAAAAACTTTTGGATAAAATGTGGTAATTAAAGGAGATAGATATTTTTAAACAAAGATTAAAAAAATAACATTAAGTTATTACAAAAAAAAATTGCAATTTACTAAAGTTACAGGTCATATTAACAATTAGCACTAACATAAACAATTAAGTAAAAGAATGACAAGCAATAATAATAATGTTAAGGTAAACAAAGATAATTGATTTAAAAAAAATTAAAAAATGAACAATCAATATAAAAAATATAGAGTAGATAATAGCAATTTAAAAAGAATCTATGAAAAATTTTAAGGAAAAAAATTTATTCACAAGATTAAATTCATGTATATAAAAAAACAATAATATAAGGTAAATAATATACTCAAAACAATTAATGAATATTATAACATTTTTTTAAAAAAATGAAAAAAAAGTATAAAAATGATATGGATAAATAAATAAAAAAAACGCATAAGTTAACCCAACTCCCGCAATATGAGGATTCAACGAACTTCCTCCACCAAAATCTAACTCGAACGGAAGCAACTCAAAAAGAAACAAAGATGAGCGAAGAACAAAATAAGAACAAGCCACAGAAAATAAGAACGCAAAAGAGAAAGAGGCCTCTATTTATAGTTGAGCCTCCCAAAATCCAACGGTACAGATCAATTACATCAATGGCTAAGATTAAAAGGTATCTACAAATTAAATCTCTAATATTACAAAATCATATATTCTAAGATTGCATACCATATCTTCTAGGATTGCATACCATATCTAAGATTGCATATCATATCTAAGATTTGCATAACATATCTAAGATTGTATATCCTTGAAGACTGTGTTTCCATATACGTCAAGCTTATAGATGGACCTTCAATCTTTTCAAGTAATGGGCCATTCCGATCGGGCCAAATGATATATTTTGGACAGGACTTGGACTTTGTTTTATTATTTTGGGTTTATTATTTTTTGTATGGGCCTGGGCTAAATTGGCCTATTACAACTATTGTTATTATTACTATTATTTTATTATCTTTAAACTGTTGTACATAATATGTATCTATTTGTTGATTTGCTATTAGCTTTTATTTTGTTATTATTTTCTCTTATCTTATTCATTTTTTATTTATTTGCTATTTTTTTTTACCTATTATCTCATGTGGATTGTTTGTCTTGGCCTTTATCTTATTGCATTTTATTCTTGCCTTTATTATTATTTACATTATTGTCCTCGCTTTTATTCTATTACGCATATCACACTATAATTCATTTCCCATTTTATTACGATCGCATTACATTTTATCTGATTTTTGAAATAAGCAAATACTTCGCATTCTAAGGTTCGAAAGAAATCGTACCCTAACTTACTGGGTTTCAATATTTCTTATCAAGTCTAAAGAACCTATTATTTTCTTTTTAAAATCAAAGCATAAAAATTAAATCAAAGCTTATTCTCGAGAATTCAAAATTATCTTGTCCTAACTCATTGGATGTGACGTTTTGTTATCTCGGAATAAGGATTTCTAAAAAAAACAAAGGCAATATTCTGTAATTGGAATTTCGAGAAATCGTGCCCTAATTTACTGGGTTTCGATTTTTTCATTTGACCCAAATAACCGAATATCCTCCTCAATGCTTAAATACGAGTTTTAAAAGTCGAAAGACAAGCCCAGTTTCGAGAACTCGAAATGTCGTACCCTAACTTACTGGGCGTGACATTTTACTTCTTCGAAATAAGAGGGTCTTATCATCCATTTTAATTTATTCAAGTTTTCTTTTAAATAAAGAGGATCGTATTTTAAAATCTTTTCAAATTTTCGACATAAAGACATCAAATAATCAATTAGGTACCAATTTTGGGCGTCACGAGGGTGTTAATCCTTCCTCGTGCGTAATCGACTCTCGAACCCATTTTTCTAAATTTCGTAAACCAAAACTGTTGTTTTAATAAATCAAATCTATTATTAAAATGACCAAATTACAAGGTGGCCCGATCAAACCTCATCAAAAAAGATTGGTGGCAACTCCCGTTTTTCTTTTTCGTTTTCATTTTCAAAACCAAAGTCGACCCGTTTTCAAAAAAAATGGTTTCGACAGCTTGGCGACTCCGCTGGGGACAAATAAGAGAGTCAAGCCATGAGTTGATTACTTTTTGTCTTTTGTCAAAAATTGAAAACTTGATTTAAATTTACGATCATTTCGTTGCATTTAATCCGTTTTTGTTACGATATTCAACATTTTGGTTTATAATTATTTTACTGGTTTGAATTTCTGATATGTTTCGGCACATTGCATTACATGACCGCTCGATTATACCCTTTTAAGTGGGAGTGAGAAACTATTCCTTCGTGAGGTTTTCACATCCGTGCAGGATAGTGGATCGCTTTCGGGATACATCCGTACCTATGTCTCCGTGAGATTTTCATCTCCATGCAGCCATAGGGAAATGTATTCCCTTGAACTGAACTCGGTCCGTATGAGCTTATAATGGGTAAGGATCGAGGAATCTACTGGTTCGGGTACCTTAACTTTAGAACTGAACCCCATATAGCGAGCCTTAAAAGCCCACCCCAGGTAGAACCACTCCAAACCCCTAGTGGTCATCCAAATAGGTGCTCTATTTGTCATTTATGTTTTTTTTATACTGACATATTTTCTTTGTTTGCTATTTGTGTTTTTGTTCTGGTTATGATTGCATTGCATTTTCATCATAGAAAAGAGGTGTTGATTCACGTTCAGTTGCTAAATATAGAGCTTGTCATGGAAAATGGATCTCTTGATAAAGTGGAGGATAATACGACCTTCTGAATATGGTCTGAGTAAACACAACAAGAGAAGGGTGATGGTATGACGAAGGGGTACACGACTTCGTTTCGTTGCCCGAGGATTCAAGCTGACAAAGATTATTCGAGAGCCGTTAACGTCCCGATTTCCTTAAAGAAGCAAACAAGCATCACAGGGATGAGCAAGCAATGGGTCGCAACCCGAATCAAGCAAAATGGAGCTAGTAAAAGCGTCTATTGGAAAATCCGTAAGATTTGATCTTAACATCCAGATATGAATAAAAGGATTGACGTCTTCGCTTCGAGCATTAGGGCAAGGTCGTATATGTAATATGTTTTATGTAAAAAAATTTGTTTTCTAGTAAAGTTGTTCTAACAGAAATGAATTTGAGTCAATGTCTCTTTTTGCATTCATTTCATGCATTTACATTGCTTTGCATTGCATGCATTAAATTTAAAAAAAAAAACCTAATTAATCAAAAGAATTGGAATTCCTTGAAGAAGTCAAAAGCCTGGAAGGAATATCGGGGAATCTGAACATTAACGCCGTATCTAAAAAGGGAACCGGAGAATAGAGTTTTCCAAGCGTCTGCCCTTACATACTTGGGAGTGTTTTGAATAATGGGACTCTGGAAGAGATCCCTGTATTTTTTATAGCCAAATTCGGAGTAATGTCTAAAACACGCTTATTGCTCTAAGCCTATGAGCAATAAGAATCTTTTTGTGAAATGAGTTTATGCTCAACATCTATATTTTCAATTGAAATGAATTTTGGTGTCTCACTTTGAGCAAATATTCTTTTATTTCTTTGTTTTATTCATGTTCATACCACATAAATAATCATTCTTAGATTCATTTGTTCTTTGAATATTTTTTTTGTACCTACAACAGGTCCCTAGATATCAACGACATGAGTGACGCTGCTACTAACTCAGAGTCTACTTTTGAGTAAGATATGTGTCTAGAGGGATCTCGGGACTTTAGAGACAACAGAGATTGTAACCTATCTCCTGATTTGTTAAAAATGGTAGAGCAAGATGAAAAACAGACACTACCTTATAAAGCGTCATTGTGAGCCTAGGAGAAGAGAGAGAGAGGTGAAAATCGAATCCTGTATCTCCACAAAGACAAAGCAATACGTCATTAAGTCATTCCAAGAGTTCAAAGATGTTTTCGCATAATCGTATCAGGATATGCCCTGGCTGCCGAGACATGTGGATGTTATTAAGGCTAAGAAAATCTTAAAAGAGGAAAACATGCTAATGGTCTTACAATAGTCAGGCAAATCATGAGGTTCAGATGCTGCTGGTCCACCATGGAAGGGGATCGCATCAGTTATACCAAGAAATGCCATAAGTGTAACGGCCTAATTTTTAGTGGTGTCGGAAATGGTGATATGAGATCACTAAATTCGACAAGAAATGGTGATATGAGATCACTAAATCCGACAGGTAAGATTGAATAAGATAGTAATTTAATATTTATGAGCCAAGTGAGAATTTAGAAGAATTTGTGGATTGGTAAATTTGGTGAATTAAAAGAATTTATTAGGTCAAATGGGACAAAAATGAGGTATCGAGACCTCACATTTGAAAACAGAGCCATAAATATTTTTAGAAATATTTATGGAGTGTTATTAAGTCAGTATTAAAGTTTGGTTGAGAAATTTAAATGTTTGGGTAGCCAATTTAATAAAAAGGACTAAATTATAACAAATGCAAAATTTCTAGAAGAATTAAATAGCTCAAGTGTTAAAAGAAAGAGGATTTAAAGGGAAATTAAACCTAAAAGTGAAAAGGTTGGACGGCAAGGCAAAGAGATCAGCAGAAAATAAAGGAAATAAGGGCAAAATTGGAAATTTCAAAATTTTAACATGTATAATAAAGACAAAATTGAAAAATCTAGAGATCTCTTCATATTTTCTCAGCCAAAACGCCATAGGAGTTCTGGAGAAAGCTGGTTTTTCATATTTTTACACCATGTGAGTTTAATTTTTGCTTTTTCTTGATAATTTTTATGTTTTTATGACTTTTACAACTAGATCCACTTATAGAATTCATTAGTTTTTGATTTGGTGGGTAAAATTAGAAGTTACCCTGGCTAAGTAATGGAATTTTATGATGAATTATTATGAAATTTAAATTCTAATTTCATATTAAGGTGGTTTTATTAAGTGATTTTGATAGGAAATGGTATTTAGTACCTAATTGTGAAAAAGTTGTGAATTAGAGGTTGGTGTTGAAATTCAGAATATAAAAGGTTGTGAAATAGCTTGTAATGATAGAGTAAAGTGTTAATTGAGAAAAATTAGTTCAATTGATGGCTGAATTGAGCAGGGACTAAATTGTAAAAACTGTAAATTTTGGGGTAAAAGTTCAATTTTGAAAATTGAAGAGCATAAATTATGAAGTGAAATAGAAATGAAATAAATGCTAATGAGTGAAAATATTTTACATTATAGATCAAGAATTCAAAAAAGAACGGGGAAAAGCAAAAGTTGCAGATTAGTCCCTAAATTTCAATATCTACTACAAATCAGTCGGGTAAGTTCATATGGTTGAATTTTTATGTTTATTTGTGAATGATTGAATGATATGGTGTGTTGTTAAATATGAATTTGCTGTGGAATTATGAAAATTATGATAAAATGAAAGAATAAAGGCGGTAATTCAAATTAGGAAAAACGCAGAAATAAGTACGTTCGTACCGTGACATATGATGAATTGACGGGTAAGACCATGGTTAATCCATGGAAAAGTGTGAAATGTAGGTATGGTATTAACCATACTAAGTTAAGAAATGTAGATGTGGTATCATCCATATCGAGTTGTGAAATATAGGTATGGTATCAACCATACTGAGTTAAGAAATGTAGGTATGGTATCATCCATACTGAGTTGTGAAACGTGGCACTGAGCAATGACGTACTCAAATTCGTAAGACGTTTCCTAATTTGATAATAAGTAATATAAAAGGAGTGAATCAAATGGAAGAGATTGAGTAGTTGATAATGTTGAGCTCAACTATGTGAAGTATTTTAACAATGGTTGTGAATGGCAGGGAACTTTAGTAAATGTTTTGTTATTGTTTGGAAATATTATGTGTGGTAAGCATTACTTTTAAACCTATGAACTTACTAAGCTTCATTAAGCTTACTTGTGTGTGTTTGATATTTTTATGTAGATTGAATTAAAGAGACGTTGGTAGATCGGATCATCACAGCAAAGCTCACTATCCAGATCAATTCCGGTAGCCTTTGTTTTATGTTTAAAGATTTATATGGCATGTATAGAGTTTAAATGAAATGGAGTAAAGTTGTTATAAACTAGTTAATTATATTTTGCAATGAAACAGTTTTTAAATTGCAGCAATGATGCAATTTTGAAAAATCACCAAAAATAGAAGAAATGGAATTAGAAAGTGAATAAGATATAGAATTGAAGCTTATTGAGTCTATTTTTATATAAAAGAAACATAACAAATAAATTATTCGTATATTTTGAGATATTTGAATTTTTGTGAGACTAGTTGATTACGTGATCCCCTGTTCTGTCTTTGAAAAATCATTAGAAATTGAAACAAAAATAATTGTGGAATATAACTTATATGAATGAAATCCTAAATGAGTCTATTTTCAAATGAAATAAATAAGAAGGTCATATGAATTCTGTACAAAGAGTAATTTGATTCGTAGTGAAAAGAGGTCAGAACAGTTTAATAGTAAAACAGGGGAAATTTTAATGAATAAACTGTACTAATTGGCCATATGAAAAACTCTGGAAAAATTATTGTAAGAAGATATATGAGTCTAGTTTCAAGGAAAATTAACGGATCTTAATTTGGAGTTTTTTATCTCGAGATAAAAATAATTTAGTGACTATGATGCAGATGGATAGTTTTAAATTTTTATGCTGAATTAGTAGTTAAATCTAGTAATGCCTCGTGCTCGACTCCAGCAACGGTTTCGGGTAAGGGGTGTTACATTTATTGGTATCAGAGCTTTGGTTTAGATGATTCTCGGGACGAATGTGATGTATAAAATGTCTAGAAATACATGCCATATAAATCTATGATAGTGTGATGTGAATGATCCAATCTAACTACTAATTTTTGTTATAGATTGTAAAGATGTCTGATAGACCCGAGGGTGTTGGTCAAGAAGAAGAAGTTAATAGTAGAATACAGACTTATGAACAGGGAAGAAGTAATAATGTTCCGATTTCTTTGATGAGAGAGGAAGAACTTAAAAATATGATTTACGGGTTAATGAATCAGTGGTTTAGTGAAACAATACAAGGAAGAAGTCAGGCACAACAACCTCCTCCTTCCCCTACTGTACCACCAGTTACAACCCCAGTTGCTCCTCTTTTAATAGATGAATCTAGCAAAAGAACACCGATTGATAAACTCAAAAAGTTCGGAGCTGATGAATTTCGAGGAAGATCGGACGATGATCCAGTTAAAGTAGAGTATTGGTTAAAGAGTTTGGAAAGAGTTTTTAAACAGATGATGTGTTCTCCGGAGGACTATCTGAGGTGTGCGGTTTCATTATTGAAAGAAGAAGCATATAATTGGCGGGAAACCATTGAGGTAGTGGTACCTGCAGATAAACTTACCTGGGAATTCTTCCAAAACGAGTTTAAAAAGAAGTATGTGGGAAGGAGATATTTAGATAAAAAAAAAAGAGGGAATTTCTTGATCTTCAACAAGGGGATAAAATAGTGGCTAAATATGAAAGAGAATTTGTGTATCTCAGTAGATATGCTCGGGATGTTGTACCGACAGAGGAAGAAATGTGCATTAGGTTCGAAGAAGGGCTTAATGATGAAATCAGAATGATGATTGGAGGAACAGAGATTCGAGAATTTGTGGTTCTATCTGATCGAGCTCAAAAGATGGAAGAAGTGTATAACAGAAAGATGCAAAAAGAAAGAAAAGGTAAAGAAGTATACAAAAGAAGTTTCTCTAGACCAACTTCGACTTTTCCGGCTAAAAAGTTCAAAGATGATTCTAGTCGATCTGTTACAATTTCGTAACGATCGAATAAAAGTAAAATAACTCAAAGAGATGTCAGAGTGACTAATAAACCAGCAGCTAGTACTGATAGTGTGCAAAATATTCCAAGACCTAGATGCAAAACTTGTGGTAGATTTCATATTGGTGAATGTTGGAGAAGAACCGGAGCTTGCTATAGATGTGGTAGAACTGATCATTTTATTCGGGACTGTCCTCAAATATTAAAAGAAGATAAAGAAAAAGGTGAAAAGCAAGCAAATACTCCTCAGAAAAGTAAATGTTCGGGTCAAAGTAATGCTGTTGGGGCTGCTCATTCGGGAATGAGAGATACTGTAGCCCGATCAGAAACAAGGGCACCTGCACGTACATATGCTATCCGAGCAAGGGAAGAAGCTTCTGCTCCAGATGTGATAGCTGGTATTTTCCATCTTTTTAATGATTCTGTGTATACTTTAATTGATCCTTGATCTACGCATTCATATATTTGCACTGCATTAGTGTCAGAAAAGAATTTGACTGTTGAGTCCATTGATCTTGATGTGCAAGTCACTAACCCGTTAGGACAAAGTGTGTTAGTTAATTTAGTATGTCGGAATTGTCCACTGAAAATACAAGGCTGTAAATTCTTTGCTGATTTAATGTTGTTACCTTTCCAAGAATTTGATGTTATTATTGGAATAGATTGGTTGATTAAACACGATGCCATAGTAAATTGTAGAGAAAAATAGGTTGATTTAAAATGTCAGACAGGGGAAATAGTTTCAGCTGAGTTTGGAGATAAAAAGAATGATGTCAGAACTATTTCTGCCTTTACAGCTCAGAAATTGATTCGGAAGGGTAATGAAGCATTTTTAGCTTATATTTTTGATACTCGGGGTTCTGAATTGAAGATAGAACAATTGCCAGTTGTTAATAGTTTACTGATGTGTTTCCTGAGAAATTACCCGGTTTACCCCCAGATCGTGAGGTTGAATTTGTAATTGATGTAATTCCGGATACAGCTCCGATATCAATAGCACCGCATAGAATGGCACCAGCTGAGTTAAAAGAGTTGAAGACGCAATTGCAAGAGTTATTGGATAAAGGGTTCATCAGACCGAGTACATCACCTTGGGGCGCACCTGTTTTATTTGTGAAAAAGAAAGATGGCTCGTTGCGATTGTATATTGATTACAGACAACTGAACAAGGTAACAATTAAAAATAAATATCCATTACCTCGTATCAATGATTTATTTGATCAACTGAAAGGTGCTGCAGTGTTCTCAAAGATAGACCTTAGATCTGGGTACTATCAACTGAAGGTTAAAGAGTGTGATGTGCCAAAGACTGCTTTTCGAACTCGGTATGGTCACTACGAATTTTTGGTAATGCCTTTTAGTTTAACAAATGCCCCTGTTGCATTTATGGATTTAATGAATCGGATTTTTTAGCCTTATTTGGATAGATTTGTGGTGGTATTTATTGATGACATATTGGTCTATTCAAAGACAGAATCCGAGCATGCACAACACTTGAGAATTGTATTACAGACTTTGAGAGAAAAGCAGTTATATGCAAAATTTAGTAAATGTGAGTTTTGGCTTCATGAAGTTGAATTTTTGGGTCACATTGTATCAGCTGAAGGAATTCGTGTGGATCCAAGTAAAGTTTCAACAGTGGTGAATTGGAAAACACCGAAGAATGTAACTGAAGTGCGAAGTTTTCTGGGACTAGCAGGGTATTATCGCCGTTTTGTAAAGATTTTTTCCATGATTGCTTCACCAATGACTCGTTTATTACAAAAGAATGTTGAGTTTATGTGGTTTGATGAATGTCAACAAAGCTTTGACCAATTAAAGAAAATGTTGACAGAAGCTCCAGTTTTGACTCAACCAGAATCAGGTATACCGTATGTTGTGTATAGTGATACATCTTTAAATGGTTTGGGTTGTGTGTTAATGCAGTTAGGAAAGGTGGTGGCTTATGCTTCACGGCAGTTAAAACCACATGAAAAGGATTATCCTACACATGATCTTGAATTAGCTGCAATTGTTTTTGCTTTAAAAATTTGGAGACACTACTTATATGGTGAGAAGTGTTATATTTATACAGTTCACAAAAGTTTGAAATACTTAATGACTCAAAAGGAACTGAACTTAAGACAGAGAAGGTGGTTAGAGTTGCTGAAAAATTATGATTTAGTTATTGATTACCATCCAGGGAAAGCTAATGTAGTTGCTGATGCACTTAGTCGAAAGTCATCATTGTTTGCACTTCGGTCAATGAATGCTCATTTGGCTCTTAATGAAGAAGGTGTTGTATTAGTAGAATTGAAAGTGAAACCCATGTTTCTTCAACAAATTCAGAAACTGTAAAATGAAGCCCGAAATTGGTATTTAAACGACAGATGGTTCGAGATAATTTAGATTCAGAGTTCAGCATTGATGATGAAGGTATGTTGCGTTATCATAACAGAATTTGTGTTCCAAACAATTCTGATTTGAAGAATAATATTCTTTCTGAAGCACATAATAGTATGTATTCTATATTTGAAAAAGATATATTGGTGGCCTGGTATGAAAAGAGAAATTTCAGAATTTGTTGCAAAATGTTTGAATTGTCAGCAAGTTAAAGCAGAGCATCAAGTGCCAACGGGTTTATTACAACCCATTATGATTCCTGAATGGAAGTGAGAGCGTGTTACAATGGATTTGGTGGCAGGATTGCCTATGACTCCAAGAAAGAAAGATTCGATATGGGTGATTGTTGATAGATTGACAAAGTTAGCACACTTTATTCCAGTCAGAACAGATTTTTCACTTGAGAAGTTAGCAGAATTGTATGTGTCAGAGATTGTGAGACTACATGGAGTTCTAGTATCTATCATTTCAGATCGAGATTCGAGGTTTACTTCAGGCTTTTGGAACAAACTACAAGAAGCTTTAGGTACCAGATTAAATTTTAGTACAGCATTTCATCCTCAAACAGATGGACAGTCAGAGCGAGTGATTCAAATTCTAGAAGATATGTTAAGATGTTGTATACTCGAGTTTGGTGACAGTTGGGAAAGGTATTTACCTTTGGCTGAGTTTGCTTACAATAATAGCTATCAGTCTAGTATAAAAATGGCACCGTTTGAGGCTCTTTATGGTAGGAAATGCAAGACTCCATTGTGTTGGTCTGAATTGAGTGAATCAAAAATAGTTGGGGTTGATTTGATTCGGGAAACTGAAGAGAAAGTCCGGGTTATTTGAGATAGTCAAAAAGCTGCTTCAGACCGTCAGAAGTCATATGCGGATTTGAAATGAAGAGACATAGAATATGCAGTGGGTGATCGAGTATTTTTAAAAGTTTCACTGTGGAAGAAGGTGTTAAGGTTTGGCAAAAAAGGAAAATTGAGTCCGAGATTTATAGGGCCATATGAAATTGTGGAAAGGGTTGGTCCTGTAGCTTATCGGTTGGCTTTACCTCCGGAACTTGAGAAGATTCATAATGTGTTTCATGTGTCTATGTTAAGATGGTATAGGTCAGATCCTTCACACGTAATTCCTCATACTGAAATTGAGCTTCAACTAGATATGACTTATTCAGAAGAACCAATGAAGATTTTGGCTCGTGAAGTTAAAGCATTACGGAACAAAAAAATACCATTGGTTAAAGTATTATGGCATCAACATGGTGTGGAGGAGGCAACATGGGAAACAGAGGAGTCAATGAGATCACAATATCCAAATCTATTTTCAGGTAACAAATTTCGAGGACGAAATTTTTAAAGGGGGGAGAGTTGTAACGGCCTAATTTTCAGTGGTGTCGGAAATGGTGATATGAGATCACTAAATCCGACAGGTAAGATTGAATAAGATAGTAATTTAATATTTATGAGCCAAGTGAGAATTTAGAAGAATTTGTGGATTGGTAAATTTGGTGAATTAAAAGAATTTATTAGGTCAAATGGGTCAAAAATGAGGTATCGAGACCTCAAATTTGAAAATCGAGCCATAAATATTTTTAGAAATATTTATGGAGTGTTATTAAGTTAGTATTAAAGTTTGGTTGAGAAATTTAAATGTTTGGGTAGCCAATTTAATAAAAGGACTAAATTATAACAAATGCAAAATTGCTAAAAGAATTAAATAGCTCAAGTGTTAAAAGAAAGAGGATTTAAAGGGAAATTAAACCTAAAAGTGAAAAGGTTGGACGGCAAGGCAAAGAAATCAGCAGAAAATAAGGGAAATAAGGGCAAAATTGGAAATTTCAAAATTTTAACATGTATAATAAAGACAAAATTGAAAAATCTAGAGATCTCTTCATATTTTCTCAGCCAAAACGCCATAGGAGTTCTGGAGAAAGCTGGTTTTTCATATTTTTACACCATGTGAGTTTAATTTTTGCTTTTTCTTGATAATTTTTATGTTTTTATGACTTTTACAACTAGATCCACTTATAGAATTCATTAGTTTTTGATTTGGTGGGTAAAATTAGAAGTTACCCTGGCTGAGTAGTGGAAGTTTATGATGAATTATTATGAAATTTAAATTCTAATTTCATATTAAGGTGGTTTTTTTAAGTAATTTTGATAGGAAATGGTATTTAGGACCTAATTGTGAAAAAGTTGTGAATTAGAGGTTGGTGTTGAAATTCAGAGTATAAGAGGTTGTGAAATAGTTTGTAATGATAGAGTGTAAAGTGTTAATTGAGAAAAATTAGTTTAATTGATGGCTGAATTGAGCAGGGACTAAATTGTAAAAACTGTAAATTTTGGGGTAAAACTGCAATTTCAAAAATTGAAGAGCATAAATTATGAAGTGAAATAGAAATGAAATAAATGCTAATGAGTGAAAATATTTTACATTATAGATCAAGAATTCAAAGAAGAACGGGGAAAAGAAAAAGTTGCAGATTAGTCCCTAAATTTCAATATCTACTACAAATCAACCGGGCAAGTTCATATGGTTGAATTTATATGTTTATTTGTGAATGATTGAATGATATGGTGTGTTGTTAAATATGAATTTGCTGTGGAATTATGAAAATTATGATAAAATGAAAGAATAAAGGCGGTAATTCAAATTAGGAAAAACGCAGAATCAAGTACGTTCGTACCGTGACATGTGATGAATTGACGGGTAAGACCATGGTTAATCCATGGCAAAGTGTGAAATGTAGGTATGGTATTAACCATACTGAGTTAAGAAATGTAGGTATGGTATTGTCCATACTGAGTTGTGAAATGTAGGTATGGTATTAACCATATTGAGTTAAGAAATGTAGGTATGGTATCATCCATATCGAGTTGTGAAATATAGGTATGGTATCAACCATACTGAGTTAAGAAATGTAGGTATGGTATCATCCATACTGAGTTGTGAAACGTGGCACTGAGCAACGACGTACTCAAATTCGTAAGACGTTTCCTAATTTGATAATAAGTAATATAAAAGGAGTGAATCAAATGGAAGAGATTGAGTAGTTGATAAGGTTGAGCTCAACTATGTGAAGTATTTTAACAATGGTTGTGAATGGCAGGGAACTTTAGTAAATGTTTTGTTATTGTTTGGAAATATTATGTGTGGTAAGCATTACTTTTAAACCTATGAACTTACTAAGCTTTATTAAGCTTACTTGTGTGTGTTTGATATTTTTATGTAGATTGAATTAAAGAGAAGTTGGTAGATCAGATCATCACAGCAAAGCTCACTATCCAGATCAATTCCGATAGCCTTTGTTTTATGTTTAAAGATTTATATGGCATGTATAGAGTTTAAATGAAATGGAGTAAAGTTGTTATAAACTAGTTAATTATATTTTGCAATGAAACAGTTTTTGAATTGCAGCAGTGATGCAATTTTGAAAAATCACCAAAAATAGAAGAAATGGAATTAGAAAGTGAATAAGATATAGAATTGAAGATTATTGAGTCTATTTTTATATAAAAGAAACATAACAAATAAATTATTCGTATATTTTGAGATATTTGAATTTTTGTGAGACTAGTTGATTACGTGATCCCCTGTTCTGTCTTTGAAAAATCATTAGAAATTGAAACAAAAATAATTGTGGAATATAACTTATATGAATGAAATCCTAAATGAGTCTATTTTCAAATGAAATAAATAAGAAGGTCATATGAATTCTGTACAAAGAGTAATTTGATTCGTAGTGAAAAGAGGTCAGAACAGTCTAATAGTAAAACAGGGGAAATTTTAATGAATAAACTGTACTAATTGGCCATATGAAAAACTCTGGAAAAATTATTGTAAGAAGATATATGAGTCTAGTTTCAAGGAAAATTAACGGATCTTAATTTGGAGTTTTTTATCTCGAGATAAAAATAATTTAGTGACTATGATGCAGATGGACAGTTTTAAATTTTTATGCCGAATTAGTAGTTAAGTCTAGTAATGCCTCGTGCTCGACTCCGGTAACGGTTTTGGGTAAGGGGTGCTACAACAAGTGCCAAATTTATAGAGACAAGATTCCTCTGCCTCCTTCATCTATTCATAGGACATCTCTATGGCCTTCCTATATATGGGGCATGGATGTCAGTGGGCCAATCATGCCAAAAGCTTCTAACGAGTATCGATTCATCTTTATGGTCGTCAATTACTTCACCAAGTGGACAGAAGTTGCTTCATATGCCGATGTCACAAAGTCGACAGTCAGTAAATTCTATGTTGGTATAGAATCCTAAAAGGTGGATCATATCTGACGATGCATTAAATTTGGACAACAACGCGACATCAAAAGTTCACAGTTTGTTCAAGATTAAATAATGTATTGACCCAAAACGAACGGTAAAAAAAAAGGAAGTTCGCCGGAAAAATATTGAGACTCATGAAGATTGGCATCTGTGCTTGTCGAATGTTTGTTAGGACCCTCACCGGGGCAACGCTTTTCTCATTGATTTATGAAATGGATGCGGTTTTGCCCATTGAAGACAATATTCCTTCTCTCTGAGTTTTATCAGAGCTGAAGTCGGATGAAGCAGAATGGATCCAATCCCAATATGATTAGCTGAACTTGATCAAAGAAGAGAGGCTAAGGGTTATCCTCATGGTTAATTGTACCGAAAGCGAATGATGCGGACCTATAACAAGAAGGTTTGCCCTAGAGAATTCCATGAAGGAGACCTAGTTTTGGAAAGGATCCTTCCCATACGAAAGGACTTCTGAGGAAAGTGGATGCCAAACTGGGAAGGACCGTATGTGGTAAAAAAGACCTTCTTTGGAAAAACATTGATTTTGACCTAGAGGGATAACAAGAACCTACCTAATCCTATGAGTTCAAATCAAGAAATATTTCTTTAAAAGAAAAAGAAGAAGTAAAAAAAAGAAAAAAAAGAAAGAGAAAATGAAAAGAAAAAGGAGAGGCCAAGGCAAAACCCCGCAAAGGGTGCCTTGAGACCAAAGGGGTTTTGAATTGAAAACCCGTAAAGGGCAATTCAAATTTTAATCAAAATGGGGCATGCGGTAGCCTCGCTTTCTACAATTTAACAAGAAGGAGAGACGTTACACCTTGAGACAAAAGGGGTTTTGAATTTAAAACCCAGGAAAAGAGGCAATTCAAATTTTGATCAAATGTGGGGCATGTAGTAGTCTTGCCATGCCTGAATTAATAAGAGGGAGAAATGTTACGTCTTGGGGCATCAACAGAGTACTCTAAATCCCCTAAACACATATTGAGCTAAAAAAGGAGCACTCAAGAAGTTCGTGCAGAGAAGTTCATGCAGAGAAGCTCATGCTGCGATATCTGGGGCATCTACTTTCTTCTCACTTATTTTGTATTTCAGCAATGTTTGCTTTCTTTGATTAATCCATTCTTTTCAGATTTTGTTCTTGATAAATTTCTATTTTGTACATCATTATGATCTTTTTCAAGCATTTTGCATTGAAATAGTGATTAATAGACTAACATACTTTCCTAAAAGGAGTTTTGCATATTACACTGGAAGTTTCTAAATAATACAAGGACCTGAAATAGGACTATTATTTAGAACTCACCAAACTTAAGGGTTGGAAACGTTTAAGAAAGAATAGTTTAAACTGTGACTATTTCTTCGGATTTCTCTGTCAAAGATACCGGCTGAATAAGAAGGCATGGTAACACATCAGTCATACTACCTTGATGAACAATGAGCAATGACAACCCAAACATTAAAAATGGATCATTCTCATGCATTCATGTAAATATCATTCATACACATCCAATTAGGAGCATTTGATTCATTTCAATCATAGCATCCTAATCATTTGGCATAAACATAAGCATATGAAATCGAGTCTACAGGACAAGTCCCCCAGAGGACGGTATAGCAACATCGGTGAAATCACAGATCTTATCTCCCTAAGCAGTAGTGGAGCAAATTGAAGATGGCAAATCTTATCTTTCTGAGGTAGCAGGGGAGCAGATTTTAGCCACTAGCCTTATCTTCCTAAGGTAGCAAGGGAGCAGGCTAAAAATTATAGTCTTATCTTCCTAATGTAGCAAGGAAGCAGACTAAAAATTGTAGATCTTGTCTCCTCGAGATAGCAGTAGGGCAAATCGAAGACGGTGAATCTTATCTTAATGAGGTAGCAGAGGGGCAGATTTTAGCCACTAGCCTTATCTCCCTGATGTAGCAATGGAGCAGGCTGAAGTTTGTATTCTTATCTCCCTGAGGTAGCAAGGGAGCAGGCTAAAGATTGTAGATTTTTCTCCTTAAACAGTAGTGGAGCAAATCGAAGACAGTGAATCTTATCTTCTCGAGGTAGCAAGGGAGCAGATTTTAACCACCAGCCTTATCTCCCTGATGTAGCAATGGAGCAGGCTGAAGTTTGTAGTCTTATCTCCCTGAGGTAGCAAGGGAGCAGGCTAAAGATTGTAGATTTTTTCTCCCTAAGCAGTAGTGGAGCAAATCGAAGACGGTGAATCTTATCTTCCCGAGGTAGCAGGGGAGCAGATTTTAGCCACCAGCCTTATCTCCCTGAGGTAGCAAAGGAGCAGGCTGAAGTTTGTAGTCTTATCTCTCTGAGGTAGCAAGGGAGCAGGCTAAAGATTGTAGATTTTGTCTCCCTAAGCAGTAGTGGAGCAAATTAAAGACGGCAAGTCTTATCTTCCCGAGGTAGTAGGGGAGCAGATTTTAGCCACCAGCCTTATCTCCCTGAGGTAACAAGGGAGCAGGCTGAAGTTTGTAGTCTTATCTTCTTGAGGTAGCAGGGGAGCAGACTGAAGATCGAAAATGGCCAATCTTATCTCCATGAGGTAGCAATAGAGTAGATTTAAGCCACCAGCCTTATCTCCCTGAAGCGGTAGTGGAGTAGACTGAAGATTGTAGATCTTATCTCCATGAGGTAGCAATGAAGCAAATCAAAGACGGTGAATCTTATCTCTATGAGGTAGCAATGGAATAGATTTAAGCCACCAGTCTTATCTCCCTGAAGCGGCAGTTGAGCAGACTGAAGATTGTAGATCTTATCTCCTAGAGCAACAGTGGAGCAGATCGAAGACGGCGAATCTTATCTTCATGAGGTAGCAATGGAGCAGATTGAAGCCATCAGCCTATTCTCCCTAAAATAGCAGTGGGGTAGAATTAAATTACCAATTCTTATCTCCTTGAAGCTCCAGTAGAGTAGATCGAAGCTACAAATCTCTTTTCCCTGAAATTACATTGGAGTGAATCGAAGCATTCATTCCTATACTTCTGAAGTTGCAGTGGGTTAGAGTGAGGTTACTTGAAGAAGAAGAAAAGAAGCGCCGAGACTCAGCAAGACCGGGCAAAATTGGTCTTTTTAAAGTCTTTGCCCCATTCTCGTTACACGACAATGAGCAAAGAGGGGCAGTTGTACAACCCAATTATTGCCCGGGCCCAAAATAAACCCAATTTTAAAACCAAACCCAATTCAGCCCAAATCAAACCCTAATGGCCCAAATCAGAAATAAAACAAAAACAAAAAAAAAACCCTAAAGCTACTTAGGTCAGCCACCTCTATCTTCTGACCAGCCATCTGCTGCCCCACGTGCCTCTGCCACCGCCTATACCCTGTAAAGAGAGGCAAACACGCAACAGCAACAAAAGGCAGAAATAAACAGTAATAGAAAGTAAAAGATCAGTTGTATATTCGGCTATATAAGCCCGAAAACAAGACCAATGTAAGGAGATTTTTTGGGAATCAAAAAATGAGATTGAATATAAAAAAAAGATTCGAGCATCCAAACAAAAAACGAGCCAAGGTCCTTTATTTTCTCTTTTATTTCTTTTTCGAAACCGTTGGTTATCTATTTCTTTTCATTTTCCCATTTTTTGAAGCTAGTTAAACACTTAAAATATATATAAAAAAAAAGAGAGAGTTACCTTTTGGAGCTCCGGCGACAGTAGAGGCGCGGCGGAGCCACGGCGGCCCCTTTGGCCGGAATCTGGACTTTGTCCAAAGAGAATAAAGAAACCCCCCTTTTTAAAAATCAAACTGTAGAAATAAACTTTTAAAAAAATATATGCCTTTTATAAAGAAGCAAAACGGCGCCGTTTTAGGCCTTCAGTCCATGTGCCAAAACAACGTCGTATGGCCCTGACCCACGCACGACCCGACCCGCTACAAGGGATCCGCGCGTTTTTTATTAAAGGGTTATTTACCCTTTCAGCCCCTCTGCCTTTTTAGACTACTCTATTTTAGTCCTTTTACTGTTTTTTTAATTTGGCCACGCATTTTTTATTTTGCCTCAATTTGATCCTTGGGTATGTTTAAAACATGAACGCGAAACAGTGCGTTTAGGGGTTTGGGAATAATTTCATGTTTAATCCCTATTCATTTTGTGCGCATTCCATTTAAGTCCATATCCCCTTTTTTATTTTTATTTATTACGATTTCAGCCCCTTAATTTTATTCTGATTTCAACTTAGTCCTTCTTTGCTTATTTTTGTAATTATAGTGTTATTATTATTAATTTTAATATTATTATTATAATTATTAATGTTACACTTATTTTTATTACACTATTATTATTAGCACTATTATTATTACTGTTATAACTACTAGTATTATTATTTTCATTTCTATTATCACTTTTATTATCATTATTATTTATCTTATCACTATTATTATCATTATTGTTTAATATTTCTATTCTTATTTTTTGTTACTATTTATTATTATTGTTAATATTATTCATTTATTTTTATTTATTTTTATTTTTATTCCTTTTACTATTATTATTTGTTTATTATTATAAATTATTTATTATTACCATTATTATTATTGTTATTACTATTTATATCATTATTTTCTTTACTACTACTACTACTATTATTATTGTTATTATTATTATTATTATTATTATTATTATTATTATTATTATTATTATTATTACTACTATTATTATTACTATTATTTTATTATCTTTAAACTGTTGTACATTATAGGTATCTATTTGTTGATTTGCTATTAGCTTTTATTTTGTTATTATTTTCTCTTATCCTATTCGTTTGTTTATTTATTTGCTATTTTTTTACCTATTATCTCATGTGGATTGTTTGTCTTGGCATTTATTTTATTGCATTTTATTCTTGCCTTTATTATTATTTACATTATTGTCCTCGCTTTTATTCTATTACGCATATCACACTATAATTCATTTTTCATTTTATTACGATCGCATTACATTTTATCCGATTTTTGAAATAAGCAAATACTCTGCGTTCTAAGGTTCGAAAGAAATCATACCCTAAATTACTGGGTTTCAATTTTTCTCATCGAGTCTAAAGAACCTATTATTTTCTTTTTAAAATCAAAGCATAAAAAATAAATAAAAACTTATTCTCGAGAATTCAAAATTGTTGTGTCCTAACTCATTGGATGTGACGTTTTGTTATCTCGGGATAAGGATTTCTAAAAAAACAAAGGCAATATTCTGTATTTGGAATTTCGAGAAATCGTGCCCTAACTTACTGGGTTCCGGTTTTTTCATTTGACAAAAATATCTGAATATCCTCCTCAAAGCTTAAATACGAGTTTTAAAAGTCGAAAGACAAGCTCAGTTTCGGGAACTCGAAATGTCGTACCCTAACTTACTAGGCGTGACATTTTACTTCTTCGAAATAAAAGGGTCTTAGCATCCATTTTAATTTATTCAAGTTTTCTTTTAAATAAAGAGGATCGTATTTTAAAATCTTTTCAAATTTTCGACATAAAGACATCAAATAATCAATTAGGTGCCAATTTTGGGCGTCACGAGGGTGTTAATCCTTCCTCATGCGTAATCGAATCCCGAACTCGTTTTTTAAATTTCGAAGACCAAAACTGTTGTTTTAATAAATCAAATCTATTATTAAAATGACCAAATTACGAGGTGACCCGATCACACCTCATCAAAAAAGATTGGTGGCGACTCCCGTTTTTCGTTTTCATTTTCAAAACCAAAGTCGACCCGTTTTCAAAAAAATGGTTTAGACAAATACAATATAACTCCCTTGAAAATCAACTTCGAATCTTGAATCTTGGTGGAAATTTGTTTGGAAATTGGCTTCAATGGTGTTCTTAAAGTAATTTTGTGCTCTCCCTTGGTGGCTGCCTATTTTCCCTTTTATTTCCCTATTTACATCCTCTTAAAATGCTAAAAACCCTAAAATTTTAACTTACAACCGCCAGTGCACACAGTTCCCGAGACCAACCACACCCTGGATACACAACTGTGTGAGCCCACACAACCATGTGGATTGTCTGTGTGAAAATTTGTTGCATGTGCACAACTTCCGGAATGCTCCAAAATTCTAATTTTCATTATTTTTCACTTCTATTGCTCTCAAAAGCCCTATTATGCATAAAAACATGAATATAAAGGATTAGAAGTATATAATTCACAATTAATGTCACAAAATCATATAAAAATGCACTAAGAATGAGGCTAAAATATATTACTTTTGACACTTATCAAATTATTGATGCCTCACTCAATGATAACCCAATTAAAGTGGTCGAGGAACAATCTCAAACCACAAATTATTTCTTAATAGTAAATTAATTGTTGGAACAACCCAACAATTAACATTTATCAAACGAAAGCAGCTCCTATGATTTAATTCTTTGACAGCTTTGTGAACGAGAAGACCCCAACTCTGATTAACAATCTCAATTGTGCAAACCAATTAAATTAGATCACTTGATCCTATGGCGCCACCAATTGCACATCCAGTCAAAATACGACAATTTGTTTTTGGTTACAATAATATGACAATTACGGATCAAACTATTTTTACCAATTGTGTATTATTCCAAACATCAAACAAACGATCATTCTTAAAACAATGTCAAAGAAAATATTATGAGACGATCCTATCTATCTCGAAATCAGAGAAAAAATATCAAAATAAAAAGAAATGAAACACAATTTCGAATCACACAATTCAAATGCCAAATTTTCATCAACCTTTTCCTAAATTAGAATTTAGCTACTCATAAAGCAAGAACAACCGATAGGTAAACAAAAGAAATTTTTATTAACTAAAATTTAAAAGAAAAGAAAAAGGATTGAGGAAGGAGACGTCTGCTCCCCTTTTAATTCCCAGCCAATTCACGATTAAAAGTATACAAAAAATAAATAAATAAATAAATAAAATGAACCCCAATTGGATGGGGTGTTCACCTTTGATTGGAATTCATATCATTATTATACTAAAAAATAAAAATAAAATAATTTTAAATCTAAAAATCCTTTTGTGGTGTCCCTAGCCTTTAGCTTAGTGCTGGCCTTTAAGCAATGAAAAGAAAAAGGTGTTTGATTCCTAATCTAACTCTTCTATTATCAAACTAAATATTTATCTAATTAAACACAAAATTAAATCTAATCTTAAACTCTTAACAGAGTATTATCACAAATTAAAAATAAAAAATAAATGTAACCATTAAAATAAAATAATCCTAAAATGTAAAAGTTTTATATGCCAATTTTTACATTTCAAACTTATATTCCAGCATCATGGACATACAAAGAAAATAATCACAAGAATCAGTAGCATCTATATCCAAAACTAATTTTAAAAAATCATAAAAATTTGTGAATTAAGCATACTATCACTCAATGCTAATGTGCTTTATATAAAGGGTAATGATTATGTTGAGATTCATTCTAAATGGATGTTAAATTCTACCGCAGATGTGCATGTATGTAAGGATGAGGTCACGTTTACTACTTTGCAAAAAGAAAGATTTTGGTCATATCAATTTTGAGAAAAAACAAAAAGTTGAAAGTTGATGGCATGGGAAGAGCTTATTTGAAACTCGACGATAGAAAGGGTTTATAGCTTTGCGCATGTAAATTGACAAATTGTAAGGTCTTCTTTTAGTTGAGTAATAATCTCTTCTTATTTGTGGATGTAGGTCAAAGGGATTGGATCACGTTAAATTTGTGTTGTTGGTTACTTATTTTTATTACTCTCTTCTTCAATGCTTGATGTGGGTTATTGCGCTATTTCTAACAAACCTACCCACCATTTCTTCAATCACCAGCTCAAGTCTCTTCTATAAAACATTAGCAAGTTGATTAACTTCTACTCAAGGAGGGATGTTGGAGCTTCCACTTTAGGAATTAAGGTTGTGATCGGTGGATTGATTTGATTACTGATAAGTTTTTCTACCAAATTTTGTTAGATAATTATGTTTATTTTCTTTAAATTAAGAGTTGTTTTTTTTAATTTAATGTATCATTTAATTATTTTATTACTTTGCACATGTAATTACCTTATTGGGTTATCTACGTAATAAATTACATCTCGTTTAAAATATTCCACATATGAAATTCTACATCATCCATGTTAATTTTTTTTTTAACGATACTTTCATTAAATCTGTTTGAAAAAGCAATTTGAAAAAAAATGAACAAAAGTTAATGGCCAAAAAAGGCTCAAAAAATACAATTAAGATCATTTTAACAAAACATGCAAACGTTAGTAGTCAAATTTTCTATTAAACCTTTTTTTTTAACATCTATTTTTGCCAACTCCCAATAAGTTTGGAAATTTTTCATGGTAAAGTCGTCCAGCCTGGGCTGTACTAAAAAAAATTAAAAAAAATAAGTTATTTTATTTTTATATTAAAATTCCAATCCAATCATTAACATTGTTAGTATTTTTTGTCAAAATTTATCAACTTAGTATGTATTAGACTGTTTTCATATGGTGTTACATATAATTGACAAAAATATAAACATATTAAACCAAGAAAAATACAAATAATTATAATGATTGAACTAAAATTTTTAAATTAAAAGAAATAAGAGAATTGAATTTTTAATTTTTAAATTATAGGGAGTAATAGAAATTTTTTAACCTTTATTAAATACTAACAGGCTTGCTAAACCAAGTACATGCATGTATAACATATTTTTTCTTTTTTGATAAAAATGACCAAACGGTCACATCAATTCATTGCATCCTTCAAAATAAAATCATGAACTTCCATCGGATAGTCCACGTTGAAATCCATGTTACAAGGATTATCCTTAACCAACTTAAATGAAATGTCAGCTACTTTATTACAAGATCTTGGAATCCATTTAAAAATGAAAAAGATGAAAGGTTCGGCTAACTTAAACAATTGCCACATACTATGGCCCATAATAGTCAAGTCAACGTTTCTTTTGTCGAACCGATTGACAATACTGGCGCAATCAGTCTCAAAAACCACTTTACTCCAGCCTTTCATACGCACGTATCTGATGCTTTCTTCCATGGCTTTCATCTCCGCCCACTCGGCACTCATGACCTTATTCAACGTACCCATACGTCCTCCAAGCACGAATCCGTCGTTGTCTCTAGCAACCAATCCAAAACACGCTTGATTGCCCTGAACGCGGCATCAAAATTGACTTTAATCACTCCTGGCTCGGGTTTCTTCCACCCACAGTCCTCGCTCACTTTCGACAGCATCGGCTTCTCCACCAGGTTGAAGATCCGGAAGTCGTGACTAAGGCATGAAGCTTTTTGTAACATCCTGGAAAGGGCCTATGCATTTTCAGTCTAACTGTACGAAATGACAAGTCTTAAGCACTATGAATAGATTTTTGATATTTTTGGAAACTCAGAAATGTATGAAAATGAATTGGAAATGAACATTTTTGGAAACTTGGAAATGCATGGACATGAACATTTTTGGAAACCTGGAAATGCATGGACATGAACATTTTTGGAAACCTAGAAATGCATAGACATGAACATTTTTGGAAATTAGGAAATGTAAGGAAATGATTCAAAAATGGAAAGTGAATATTTCTGGAAACTTGGAAATGTAAGAAAATGGCAAGTTTACAGAGCCGATCGAAAATTTTAGGAAACTTGGAAATGACCTAGAAATGTCAAATTTTAAAGTTTAAAATAGGAAATTAGGGAAAGGAGGCCTTAAAAGAAAAAGTTGGAGAAATTTGACACACAAACAGGCTTGGAAAAGTGGCCTGAAGATGCCACTTAGGGCCTCTGGAAATGGCGCCACATGCAAGGGTGTTGGGCCTGAGTTCGAGTCACTTGGGAAGCAAATAAATGAGGTTTTATTTTGGCTTCCAGAAGGCTGAGGTGGACGGCACATGCTTCTAGAAAAGGAGGTGTTTTATTTTCATAAATATGTGATTAATAAGGTGATAAATAGAAGGATTTTTATTTGGATTATTTTGAAGAGATAATAAAGGATTTTTTATTTGGATTATTTTGAAGAGATAATAAAGGATTTTTATTTGGATTATTTTGAAGAGATAATAAAGGATTTTTATTTGGATTATTTTGAAGAGATAATAAAGGATTTTTATTTGGATTATTTTGAAGAGATAATAAAGGATTTTTAATTGGATTATTTTCAAGGGATAATAAAGGATTTAAATTGGATTAAAGCCTTTTATTTATGATAATTAAAAGATAAGGTTATCAGATAGAGGAGTGGTGGCCAAGTAAGGGACTCCTTAGCTGATAATTTTGCCTATAAAAGGAAGGAATGAGAGCTACTCATCAGTTTGTTTCTTTCTCTGCTCTGCCGAAAATTTCCTAGCAAACTCTCTCTGCCGAATTTTCTTCTTCTTTTCTCTTCTACTGTCAAGCCGAAACCTCTTTGATTCCTGTTTAAGTCTCCATAGCCGAATCTCTGTGGCTTCAATCAAGGGTGCCGTCGACTGTGGTGATAAGGTAAGAATAATGGATTCTTGTTGTTTATTCTCTTTCAACCAAGATTTGGGAACTGATTCTTTTGGTTGTCTTTTGGCCGAATATTAAAGGAGGAATTCCGGGATTTCAGATCTAAGGATTTAAGGTAAGAAAAGCATGGTTTAGGCCAGAGGCCAATTGATTTAAGATTATTAAGTGATATGGAAATCAGATCTAACATATGTGTGTATGGATTTCAACATCTCCATAGCCAAGGGTTACTTTTCGGGATTTGAAATCACAAGGTATGTGTTTAAGATATTCGGCCAAGGCTATTTTAAATATTTAGATTTATTATCAGAAGCCGAAAACTAACCTGTGGAGTAATATAGTGTTTAGCTGAATTCACAAGGGAGGAATACAAAGATCCGGCCCTTGATTCTTAAAATCAATTCAGTTACAAGGTAAGTAATACAAATCCTAGTTGTATTTGGAAAAATGGCCGAATGGTCTTTTAAATAGTAAGTGATTAACTTATGTAGGATTTGAGATCTAAATCTGTAATCGGTTCTCTTCGGTATTTTCGAGGACTTCATTAAGCGAATCAGGTGTGTACTCCACACTACTTTGTAATATGAATTATGGTTGCATGTATTAAAATATATGTTAATGAAAATATGAGCATGGCTAAGGTACCATGTTAAGGTACTAAGTACTCAGGTACGTTTCCTACTTCTACTAGGAATATGAAATATGTTATTCATAACATGAGAATATGATAAGAATGTGAACTATGGTATATTATGCATATTAATGTTTATGGGGCATATGGTTGTATATTGAAAGGGGAAGTGAAAAGTGGTGATTTAAGACCACAGTAATCTGAAAAGTGGTGACTTACGACCACAGTAATCTGAAAAGTGGTTTCCTAAAACCACAGATGCGGAGCCTTAAGCCCGCAAATTGGTGTGTAGCAGAAGGAGGGTCGACTTAGTAGTCCCCACGGTGTGTTTGGCAGGTACGGGGGTGTGTAGCGGATGGACAATTAGGTTTGGGTTTGGGAATGCATCATAACTTGTATTTTATGATTGAATGTATTGTATGCCTGATTCTATTACGATTTAGTGCCACGTACACATTGAGTCTGGTTGACTCACCCCGTTGGGGAAATATTTTTTTCAGGTGATGAGCAGTAATGGACCGGGTCGGCAGGAGTTAAAGGTGGCCATGCATCACAAGGAGAAATTTAAAGACTTGGGCTTTTATTTTACTCAGTACTTAAATTTTATTTTGGGTTTTGATTGATGTAATAAGGCCATGAGGCCCAAGTAGGATTTTTTTATTTCTGTCTAAACTTTTAATTTACTATGTTACGAACTATTTTTGATTAAAGTTCAACTTAAGAATTATTTATTTAAAAATAAACCCTAAACTGTTTTGTCATCGTAATTAAATGATTTCTAAGTAAATAAGTGGGTTTCGATCTAAGCCCAACCCAAAACAATATTTTTCAAAAAAATTACACAAATTTTCTCTAAGTAAAAAGAACTTTGAAACCGATTTTCTTAAGGAACATACCAGGTCCGGTTCAGGCTCGTGGGCCGGGTGTGGGGTGTTTCACTTTTTCCCAAATGACTCTAGCATCTTCATCGATCCCCCGAAAAACGCGATTATTCCTACTGTTCCAGATGTTCCAGAGGACCGTAATCAAGTCGGCCGTAGCCGTTTTGTCCAGCACACGCATCGCCTCTTCAATTCAGTCGATACAACAGGTGAACTTCTCGTCGAGTAGTCTGTTGTTAAGCCCACCATGTTCCAGCACTGCCCTTGCCTTAAGACAGTCTTCCATAGCATGGATGAGAGTCTCCCTTTCATTCCCACATCTCGGATACATGCTGTTGAATCCACTCCGAATGCTAGCAATTTTGTCGTAAGTTGGCAGAATATCATGGCCCAGTTTCCAGCAAAAAATCTAGATTTTGGGAAGAGTTTTCAGCTTCCATATCATCCTCCAAAAGATGCGATGTGGACCGAAACCAACCTGCTTGAGAATCAGCCAGGAATAAGTCGTCTTAGTGGAGAAAAACCCAAAGAGTTATGGAACCAAATACGTTGGTCTGCATGGCCATTATGAAGAATGGGCATTTTGCAAATTTGGTCCTTCATACTTACACCATATAACTCCAGGACCCTGTCTTCTTTCCAACCTTCCCTGTTTTCTTCAATCAGCTCAGAAACATTATTCTCCGGCATCAGCCTTCTTTCCAACCGGATTGATGAACCCATCAGACCTTCGAAACCCTAGTTTTCTTCCAAATATCGATGTTCTTGCCATCTCCCACATTCCAACCAAAACCCTCACTAAACGTACATGCGGCCTTGGCAATGCTCTGTAAGAGTATGCCCAAAGATCAATCATGAGATGGTTGTAATAACATACTTAATTTACCATGTTTATTAATATAAAGCGTTGTCATTATTATTTCAGTTTTTCTTTCTGTGTGTATAAATAAACTGTTTTATAATAATGTCCTGAGAATAATATGATTATTCTTAAAAGATCCTTAGTCGAGTATTATTGTTGACTAGGACAACAATAATGCATTAAGACTAACATGTAGTTGATTGATGATAAAGAGTTGTCATTGATATGGAGTGTCAAAATCAATGCATGAATATGTGTGTTAGAGAACAACATATTGGATTGACCTGCTATGAGTATGTTTCTTGGATTATTATGTAATTGTCACAACATTACTCATAGTGATTACATGATCCTCAGACTTGAGATCATTATTATCCCAGCATCGTGAGTTGTATATTTTGATACAGTCAAACGTACACCGTAATAGGTTGTTCTATAAAGGCTGATGTTGGATATACCACAATCTATGTAGAGGGATATGGTTGATCAATAAAGGATAAGTCCCTCCTACAAAATAGGAGTAATATCTTAGGCCACTTGATTGAGTGAGACTAGAAATGCATGGCCATGCTCAAATAAGTTGATATGAGATGTCATACTAATTTGTATATCATAGTCTACTCAAGATATCAAGAAACATGGGATGGACTATGCAAGTGTGACTATCCCATGACTTGTATCCGTTCCAGAGATAAAGGACTTAAGGATTAATGCATGAAAGGTTAATCACGAAAGGTTATGTCGAATCATGACTTCTTGTAACTTAGGTAGCAATGATGCATTGCTAGATGCCACTCATTGTCTGTGACAATAGAATCGTTCTAGTATTACTGCTAACGTTGCAAGAACCTACAGGGTCACACCCTATGGTTGAAATGAACGGAATAAAATATAGTTGGTATTGTGTTTGGTTGTCACATGAATTAAATTAATTAAAGAATTAATTTAATTGGGCAATCAAATATTGAACATATTATATGTACAAGGATGTTGTACACATAATGATAACATAATTTGATAACATAATTTTATTAATATATGAATTTGATTCATATATAAATTTAAATAAATATAGTTTACCGAAATCCTTATTATAATTAATGTAATTATAATTTTCAGATATAATTAATGTAATTATAATTTTCGGTTAAAAACTTTATTATATTTATTTAATCTTGTAATACATTCAAGAGATACCAATTATAAAAGGCCCAATTAAGAGGATACCTATTATAGAAGGCCCAATGAGAAAGGCACCTATTATAAAAAGGTACTAAAAGGAGACAAAGAAAAACAAGAAAACCCTAAGTGATTGCTTGTTAGGTCTAGCAGCCGTCAAGCAAATAAACCTCCAAAATAGTTTTGGAGATTTCTTTCGTTCATAGTCAAACCGGGTGGATCACGTAGAGGCCGACATCAGAAAAGGTTGTGGCTTGATTCGACAGTAGATCAAAACTCTTGTTGCCAAGGTGTCGCTGTCTACTCAGATCGAAGTTTTGGTAATTTTGAAACCTTTATTTCACCCCGATTCGTTCCTCACACATGGATTCATGATTTGGATCGCCGGATCTAATTTTATTCTGCTGCGCCATGGGGTTCCGGCGTTCCAACAGTGGTATCAGAGCCACTTGTGTGATACGAACTCGGGTTTAAATACTTGGGTGATGCAATTGTATGAGATGCATGTTTTGATCTTATTGTATTTTCGATTGTTTAAATCGTTTATGCATAACCTGATAACTGTTCCTTTCGGTAATTGATTAAATGTTAATCATGGTGTTGTGGCCTATTCGATTTTATGTTATTACTGTTAACTATTTACAAATCTGTAATAATGCGACGGTGGTATTTATAGTTTCCAGTAAGTGTTAACTGGCTAGTGGAACAAGGGTTGTTCCGATATGAAACCTCAAGGATTAAAATCCTAATATAAAAAAAACGATTCTGTTGATAAAAGTTATCAAATCGTGAGGTTTCATTTGACTGGGGTATGCGATTCGTACCGCGGGGGCTCCTCCCCCGCACCCCTGGTCTATGACGCGGGGGCTCCGCCACCGCACCCCCGGGATGGGGTCTGAGGATGGCTCTGGCCGCGGGCCTTCGGCCCGCTTCCTCCGACCTCCTCAAACCCCCGCAAAAAGTTTTGTTAATAAAAGAAATTTATAAACTTGATGGGCCACAAAAGGTTGAAAGGATATTTTATAATTCACCTTAAAAAAAAAAACATTGAATTATGTATGCTATTTTTGACATGCACGGTGTTTGAAATGCATAGTTATAGCCCAATGATCCATTCGATAAAAGGTTGTATTTTTTTTTAAATACGGCCTGCGTGTCGTGCCTTACTACTATTCTCTTGTATTTCTCTTCTCATCTTATTCTCTCGTATGTAAAACGAGTTTCTGCATATTGTAATTTACAAGAGTTGTTGTGGGCCAAACGAGAAGGAAAGTGGGACAATGATTGTGAATGATAGCTTGTGAAATGGCTTACACCTTTAGGTTTCTTTTTGGTTTTCCCATTGGCTTGGGTTGAACCACTTTAGTTTATGGGCTATAACTATTGCATTTATTTATTGCTTTATTTATTCATGTATGAGATGCTATGGATGTCTAAAGCATGCCAATTATATATATTAAGATGATGAAAATAAACCCCATTAATTGATGAGATCGATTAATAGATTATAATTGGTGAGATACAACAACCTTAATAAAATCCCTCTATTAAAATGTTAAGTCAACATAGCCTTCCAATTTTGCCCTCGTTAAGGCCTCGACCGATACTATGTAGGTTCTACCAAAGTGAAGTACTAGTATTTATCTTGGTTAAACGCGAAGAATAAACAAGTGATATTCGCTGGTTAAAAATTGGTTAATGACTTAACTAGGTTACTCTAATAGGATTAGAAACCTAGAGGCAAGTAAATTGGATAAATCATAAGATGATTAGAACAAGAGTTGTTCACCAAATATTAGGAGTTACATATGATGTAATTAGCAAATGTTGCTTACCTAAATAACCATAATCTTAAGAGTAAAGCCAAAGCTGACTTAAGAGGTGGTGAAATATGGATCCTTAACCCACTAGAAATACTTTTGAGAAAGTTTTTCCGAAATTAATAAGTGAGGGTTATTAATTTTGAAATAAAATAGTGGGAACATCATTTAATAAAGTCTTTTTAATGATTGATATAAAATTGGTAAATTTACTCACATGCATATTTAATTGTTGTAGATATATTATGGCTGCAAACACTAGCACACTCTCATTGCGATCGGTCCTTGAGAAGGACAAATTGAATGGTCTGAATTTTCTTGATTGGTTCCGTAACTTGAGGATTGTCCTTAAACAAGAACAGAAATTATATGTCATTGAACAACCACTTCCTAATGAACCACCTGCTAATGCCTCGAGGGCTGATAGAGATGCTTACAATAAGTATCTCGATGACATGATAGATGTTGGATGTCTTATGCTTGCCACTATGAATCCTGAACTTCAGAAGCAACATGAGGACATGGTTGCTTATGATATGATCGAGCACCTCAAAGAACTTTATCAGGGGCAAGCACGGCAAGAGAGGTTTGATATCTCTAAGGCCCTATTCCAATGTAAGTTGGCTAAAGGAAGCCCAGTAGGACCTCATGTCCTTAAGATGATTGGCTATATTGAAAGCCTATCTAAGCTTGGGTTTCCATTGAGCCAAGAGTTGGCCACTGATGTTATTTTATAATCGTTGCCGGATAGCTACAGCTAGTTTGTCCCCAATTTCAATATGAATGAAATTGACAAAACTCTACCAAAATTGCTCAGTATGTTACGAACTGCTGAAGGCAACTTGAAAAAGGTTGGACCCAAGCCCATACTGATGGTCCGTAATAACAAGGGCAAGGGAAAGGCCAAAGTTCAAACAAAGCCTAAGGGCAAAGGTAAGCCCAATTTTGGAAAAGGAAAGGCTGCACTGAAACCTAAGTGTGGGGTGTCTAAGGAAGGAAATTGTTTTCATTGTGGTGTGATTGGACATTGGAAACGGAACTGCCCTGTCTATCTTGAAGAAGTCAAGAAGGCTAAAGCAAGCGGAATGTCTGCTTCAGGTATTTATGTTATTGATATTAATTTATCAACTACTACTTCTTAGGTATTAGATACTGGTTGTGGTTCTCATATTTGTACTTCTGTACAGGGACTACAAAGGAGTAGGACTTTGGCTAGAGGAGATGTGGACCTACGAGTTGGAAATGGAGCAAAAGTTGCTACATTAGCTGTGGGAACATATACTTTATCTTTGCCTAGTGGACTTGATTTATGTTTAGAGGATTGTTATTTTGTGCCCAAATTGACTAAAAACATTATTCCAATTTCTTGTTTAGACAAAATTGGTTTTGAGATAATTATTAAGAATAATTGTTGTTCATTTTATCTCAATAATGTTTTCTATGGATCGGCACAATTAATTAATGGCCTCTATATTTTAGATCAAACGAATCACATTTACAACATAAATACTAAAAGATCTAAAATAAATGACTCAAATCAAACTTATCTTTGGCATTGTCGTTTGGGCCACATAAGTGAGAAACGCATATCCAAACTCCATAAAGATGGTCTCTTGAATTCATTTGTTTTTGAACAATTTGAAGTATGTGAATCTTGCTTATTGGGAAAAATGACTAAATCTCCTTTTACTGGTAAAAGTGAACGAGCTAGTGATTTATTGGACCTAATACATTCTGATGTATGTGGACCAATAAATACACAGGCCAGAGGTGGATTTCACTACTTCATTACTTTCACTGATGATTTCAGTAGATATGGGTATGTTTATCTCATGCGCCATAAGTCTGAGTCCCTTGAAAAGTTCAAGGAATTCAAAAATGAAGTACAAAATCAACTAGGCAAAACTATCAAGTCACTTCGATCTGATCGAGGTGGAGAGTACTTGAGCCTAGAGTTTGATGATCTTTTGAAAGAATGTGGGATTGTCTCACAACTTACTCCTCCTGGTACTCCTCAATGGAATGGAGTATCTGAGAGAAGAAATCGAACTTTGCTAGACATGGTTCGATCCATGATGAGTCATGCTGATCTACCGACTTCCTTTTGGGGACATGCACTTGAGACAGCTGTTTTCACACTAAATCGTGTTCCATCTAAATCGGTTCAAAAGACGCCATATGAGATGTGGACTGGGAAACGTCCTAGTATGTCTTTTATGAAAATTTGGGGCTGTGAAGCTTATGTTAAACGTCAGACATCTACTAAGCTTGAACCCAGATCTGAAAGGTGTATTTTTGTGGGGTATCCAAAACAAACCAAAGGATATTATTTCTTTAATCCCATTGAGAACAAAACGTTTGTTGCTCGGACTGGTGTCTTCTTAGAGAGAGAATTTACTTCTAGAAAAGGAAGTGGAAGAAAGATTGAACTTGAAGAAATTCGAGAATCACAAGATACCACTGAACCAGAGATTGAACAACAAAAAATTCCACAAGAAATTGAGGAACAAACAACTGCTGTAGAAACACAACCACCGTGTAGATCTTTAAGAGAACGCCGTACACCTGAGAGATATGGATTTCTCATTACAACGCATGGTGACGTTCTTCTTATAGATCAAGATGAGCCTAGGACTTATCAAGAAGCGGTGACAAGCCCAGACTCTAAGAAATGGCTTGAGGCCATGAGATCTGAGATGGATTCCATGTATGAAAACCAAGTATGGACTTTGATTGATCCACCCGAAGGGGTTAAACCTATAGGGTGCAAATGGGTTTTCAAAAAGAAAACTGACATGGATGGTAATGTACAAACATACAAAGGGCGATTAGTCGCTAAAGGTTTTCACCAAATTCATGGTGTTGACTATGATGAAACCTTTTCTCCCGTAGCTATGTTTAAATCCATCAGGATCTTGCTCGCCATAGCTGCATTTCATGATTATGAAATCTGGCAGATGGACGTCAAAACAGCTTTCCTTAATGGGAAACTTGAAGAGGATGTGTATATGACACAACCTGAAGGTTTTGTGAATCCAAAGGATGCTAGAAAGATATGTAAGCTGCAAAGATCCATTTATGGATTAAAGCAAGCTTCTCGAAGTTGGAATCTTCGTTTTAATGATGCAATCAAAGAGTTTGGTTTTGTCAAAAATGAAGATGAACCATGTGTTTACAAGGAAGTTAGTGGGAGCACTATCACATTCTTGGTACTATATGTGGATGATATACTTATCATGGGAAATGACATACCTACCTTGCAGTCTATTAAGACTTGGTTAAGAAGTTGTTTTTCTATGAAGGACTTGGGCGAAGCCACTTATATCTTAGGAGTCAAGATCTATAGAGATAGATCAAGACGACTACTAGGTCTAAGCCAAAGTACATACATAGATAAAGTACTGAAAAGGTTCAGTATGGAAGAATCTAAAAGAGGATTCCTACCTATGAGACATGGTATTTCACTCTCGAAGGAAATGTGTCCTTCAACTCCACAAGAGAGAGAACGTATGAGTAAAATTCCATATGCTTCCGCTATTGGATCTATCATGTATGCTATGTTATGTACCCGTCCAGATGTCTTGTATGCCTTAAGTATGACGAGCAGGTATCAAGTAGATCCCGGTGAAGGTCACTGGACCACAGTCAAGAGTATCCTTAAGTACTTAAGAAGAACTAAGGATACGTTCCTATTATATGGAGGTGAGGAAGAGTTAAGTGTAAAAGGTTACACTGATGCCAGCTTCCAAACCGACAAGGATGATTCTCGATCGCAATCAGGTTTTGTGTTTTGCCTTAATGGTGGTGCTGTGAGCTAGAAGAGTTCAAAGTAAAGTACAGTAGCCGATTCTACAACAGAGGCTGAGTATATTGCAGCCAGTGAGGCAGCAAAGGAAGCGGTTTGGATCAAGAAGTTCATTACTGGACTAGGGGTTGTGCCTAGCATATCAGATGCTATAGAGCTCCGATGTGATAACAATGGAGCTATTGCACAAGCTAAGGAACCTAGATTTCACCAGCGATCCAAACATATACTTAGACGCTACCATCTTATTCGAGAGATTATCGATCGAGGGGATGTAGAGATATGCAGATTACCTTTAGATGATAACATTGCTGATCCCCTGACCAAGCCTCTGACACAGCAGAAGCATGATCGTCACACTAAGTCACTTGGTATTAGATATATGAGTGATTGGTCTTAGTGCTAGTGGGAGATTGTAAGAGTATGCCCAAAGATCAATCATGAGATGGTTGTAATAACATACTTAATTTACCATGTTTATTAATATAAAGCGTTGTCATTATTATTTCAGTTTTTCTTTCTGTGTGTATAAATAAACTATTTTATAATAATGTCCTGAGAATAATATGATTATTCTTAAAAGATCCTTAGTCGAGTATTATTGTTGACTAGGACAACAATAATGCATTAAGACTAACATGTAGTTGATTGATGATAAAGAGTTGTCATTGATATGGAGTGTCAAAATCAATGCATGAATATGTGTGTTAGAGAACAACATATTGGATTGACCCGCTATGAGTATGTTTCTTGGATTATTATGTAATTGTCACAACATTACTCATAGTGATTAATATGTACATGATCCTCAGACTTGAGATCATTATTATCCCAGCATCGTGAGTTGTATATTTTGATACAGTCAAACGTACACCGTAACAGGTTGTTCTATAAAGGCTGATGTTGGATATACCACAATCTATGTAGAGGGATATGGTTGATCAATAAAGGATAAGTCCCTCCTACATAATAGGAGTAATATCTTAGGCCACTTGATTGAATGAGACTAGAAATGCATGGCCATGCTCAAATAAGTTGATATGAGATGTCATACTAATTTGTATATCATAGTCTACTCAAGATATCAAGAAACATGGGATGGACTATGCAAGTGTGACTATCCCATGACTTGTATCCGTTCCAGAGATAAAGGACTTAAGGATTAATGCATGAAAGGTTAATCACGAAAGGTTATGTCGAATCATGACTTCTTGTAACTTAGGTAGCAATGATGCATTGCTAGATGCCACTCATTGTCTGTGACAATAGAATCGTTCTAGTATTACTGCTAACGTTGCAAGAACCTACAGGGTCACACCCTATGGTTGAAATGAACGGAATAAAATATAGTTGGTATTGTGTTTGGTTGTCACATGAATTAAATTAATTAAAGAATTAATTCAATTGGGCAATCAAATATTGAACATATTATATGTACAAGGATGTTGTACACATAATGATAACATAATTTTATTAATATATGAATTCGATTCATATATAAATTTAAATAAATATAGTTTACCGAAATCCTTATTATAATTAATGTAATTATAATTTTCAGATATAATTAATGTAATTATAATTTTCGGTTAAAAACTTTATTATATTTATTTAATCTTGTAATACATTCAAGAGATACCAATTATAAAAGGCCCAATTAAGAGGATACCTATTATAAAAGGCCCAATGAGAAAGCACCTATTATAAAAAGGTACTAAAAGGAGACAAAGAAAAACAAGAAAACCCTAAGTGATTGCTTGTTAGGTCTAGCAGCCGTCAAGCAAATAAACCTCCAAAATAGTTTTGGAGATTTCTTTCGTTCATAGTCAAACTGGGTGGATCACGTAGAGGCCGACATCCAAAAAGGTTGTGGCTTGATTCGACAGTAGATCAAAACTCTTGTTTCCAAGGTGTCGCTGTCTACTCAGATCGAAGTTTTGGTAATTTCGAAACCTTTATTTCACCCCGATTCGTTCCTCACACATGGATTCATGATTTGGATCGCCGGATCTAATTTTATTCTGCTACGCCATGGGGTTCCGGTGTTCCAACATGCTCTGCCATGTAAATGATGGCTTGTCAATATTCTTAGGATGGAAGATGTCCCCGTTCGGGAAGTATTTCGCGCTTAGGACTTTGTAGCAGAGGGTGTCTTTACAGGTGATAAGGCGCCAAACTTGCCGACCCAAGAGGGCCATATTAAACAGACGAAGATCCCTGAAGCTGAGACCCCCATGCCTTTGGGATGGCACATACGATCCCACGCCAGCATACTCCAGCCTCTGTTTTTCTCACCACCTCCCTACCAAACACGTCCTATCATAGATTGGATTTCCTTAAGCACTCCTTTCGGGGCAAGGAAAACAAAAAAGGCGTATGTAGGTATCGACTGGATGACTGACTTGACGAATATCTCCTTACCCGCAGTGGACAACAAACGTTTCGACCAGCTGTTGATTCTGCTAGCCGTGCGGTTCAAAATACTTTTAAAAGTGTCAGACTTCTTCTTGCCAACCGAGATCGGGAGCCCTAGGCAACTATCCAATTTGTCCACCACCTTCATATGGAAGAGCCATTCGCATCAGTTTTTTGGGCAGCGGTAGTATTTGGGCTGAAGCAAACCATTGACTTATCAACATTAATACTCTGACCCGACTTTTTTCAAAATTGTCCAGAATCTTCATGCATGTTTCCACCTCACTTTGATGGTTCCTGACAAACAAAAGAGCATCATCGGCGAAGAAAAGATGGTTAATTCTAGACCTGTCCTTGCTCGCACGAATGCCTTTAATCTTATGATTTTCTTGGGCATCAATGAGCATGCGAGAGAGGGCATCCATGCAAAACAGAAAGAGATAGGGGGATAAAGGGTCCCCTTGGCAGAGACCCATCTCTGGAATGATAACATCGGTAAGATTCGAGTTGCATTTGACTTTGTATTTAACCATTCAGACACAGTTCATGATTTTATTAACCCAACCACTCGAGAAACTGAGCTTTAACATGACTCTCTCAAAAAAGCACCACTCCACCCGATCATATGCCTTGCTCATGTCAAGTTTGCCCACACATCCTTTGTTCGGGCCATTCTTGGAGCTGCGAAGGTAATGTATGAGCTCGTGTGCTATCAGCACATTATCATGGATCATCCGACCAGGCACGAATGCGCTTTGGTTCTGACTGATGCACATGGGAAGGGCTTCTTTAAGACGATTTTCCAAGACTTTCGAGACGATCTTATAGATGACCCTGCAAAGGCTAATAGGGCAGAAGTTAGACATTTCGCACAGCTTTTCAATCTTAGGAATAAGAACAATAAGAGTTTCGTTAATCTTGTGAATGTCATTAGTATCCCTCAATGCCTCATGACAAAACTTTAAAACATCCTCTCCTACGGTCTGCCAGTGCTCTTTAAAAAAGCTTCCAGGGAGCCCATCAATACCCAGGGCCTTCCTCGAATCCATCTAGTTGAACGCCATCAAAATCTCAACATCAGTAAACTCTTTGCTGATGTTTCTATTCATGCTATCCGTGACACAAAAAGGGACAAAATGTAAGTCAAACACATCATTAGGGTCGATAGAACACTTGAAAAGCTCGTTAAAGTAACTCCAAGCCACGTTGCAAATCTCAGTATTGTCTTCATGCCACACCCAATTCGAATCCTTCAAGCTATCGATGTTGTTTTTCTTCTTGCGACTAGTAGCCCGGACATGGAAATAACGAGTGTTTCTATCCCCTTCTCTAAGCCACTGGGTGCGAGCTCTTTGCGCCCAATATTTCTCCTCCACATCATACAGGTGGCCCAGCTTACCCCGCGCTAACTTAAGAAGTCTCGACGTATTCACGTTACTGGGTCTATCCATCATGTTGCTTAATCCTCATGCTTTTATAGCGTTTAAACTGCCATGGGTCTAGCTTCTCCCGGACATCCTCAACTTTCTCAATGAAGATCCTTTTCTTTTTTGACCAAACCCTATTGATAATGTCCTTGGCTTCTTGCTCCTTCGCCCAGCACATATCATATCTAAACCATTGCTTAGGGTCAATGCATCTCTCCCTCGGTTTGCTCCCAACAGTCTTTATAAGGATAGCATCGTGATCGGACTTAGACTAGCAAACCACCTTCGTTTCAATGAAGGGCATATTTTCAACAATATCCTCAGACACAAGAAATCTGTCGAGCCTCTCCTTCACAAGGCCAGGCCCGTCCCTGTTGTTACTCCACTTGAACCAGCCAACCCTGGTTTTAATATCGACCAAAGACAACTCCTCCAGGAGCTCACTGAACTCATTTATCGATGTCTTTGGTTTCCTCCTACCACCTTCCTTTTCAGTAGCGTTAAGGATAACGAAGTCCCCACCCACCATCCAACCCTCATTGACAATGCTTTTGGTCCTTCTCAGCATATCCCACGCCTGATTTCTCAAAGCAGGGTCAGAATGACCGTAAAAGCCCTTGAACCTAAAGTCCATCCCATCATCCAAGCCAACCAATGAGTCAACATGAAATTTAGAGTAACTCTGAATCATAACCTTTGCCCCTTCTTTCTACATCAAAGCTAACCCCCCGTTTTTTCCTTTCGAACTAACAGCCAACCATCCTTCCATCATGCACATTGAGCTAACACGAGAAATACCATTAGCATTGATTTTTGTTTCGCTTAAAAAAATGATATCAGGGATATTAGCAACAATAAGTTTCTTAAGCTCGCGAACTGTCGTGGAGTTCCCCATCTCCCGACAGTTCCATCACAGGATTTTCATGACTCCTGGCGGGGCTGGTCACCAGCCACCGCCTTACTAGGTGAGATACAGTCTAACAGTCTTCTCTTGGCCAGTTTAGCAGGACTCTCATCCAAATTATCTCCATTTAGCCCCCTCATTCTCTTCCTTTTGCTTTTGAAACGTCCCATTCCATCACACATAGCTCTATGAAACCTTTTTTCAGCTGGGGAGGCAGACATGATTTCCTCCTCACCTCCCCTGTCTCTAGCATTTTGGACTATTTACCCACTATCCTCCCTAGTTTCAGTTTTGCTCTCTTCTCTGTCTTCAGCCATTATGGATTTTGTCGATATCACCTCTACCCCATTTCGCTAATTACCCCTACCTTGATTCGGGGGTATAATCATAGCCCTTAGCCAGTAACCATATTGAGGGCTTGGTTCGTCAGCTTCAACCAAACCAAGCTTGTCCTGACATCTTTCCTTCTTTTGTCCAATAACTCCACATAGGAAGCAGAAGTCTAGGAGTCTTTCGTACTTCAAGGCACAAATAATTTCAACCCCATCTCTATCCACCAGTTTCACTATTCACCTCAAAGGTTTTGAAATATTAATCAATACTTTTATCCTAATGAACTCCGTCCGCCCACCATTTCTATCCTTCCAATTGATTGCCACCAACTCTCCTATGTCCTTTCCCATCTCTAAGGCTGTTTGGCGGGCCATAAGCTCCATCGGTATATTGAATATTCTAAGCCAGAAAGGGGACTTATTGAACTCTTAGGATTCGATAGCTTTTCCTTTCACAAATCGCAGCATCGAAAACAGACAGTTGTTGAAGAGCCATGGCATGAGGTTGAGGATTCTGCTCCTATCCTCTAGGCAACCGAATTTCAGAATAATCACATCATCCTTCAGGGCTACAAAATTCACCTCTTCTCTGGTAAACCAAAGCAATCTGAAAACCCTGTATATCGCCTCCCTGTTTGGCTTTTCCATCACCATTATTTTACCCACGGCCCAAGATTCGAATCCTTGAGAGCTACTGTCATCCTTTGAGCGAATCACCTTGATTGATTCTTCATCCGAGAATTTCAATCTTTCCATCAGCACGTTGATATCATCCTCCATATTTTCTTTAACCTTTTCCTATCGTTCTTCCATCACAAAGTCAACCAGGGCACCTTACAGAGAACAGGGACAGGAAGAGACACAAAAAAACGAAGAAAAGAAAGGCACATCCAACCAAGGACACTAGAGATTCATACAGACGGGAACAACAAAAAATTCACGAATAAACCGATAACAGATAGACGAGTTAGGGAAAACTCTAACATAACAAAAAGCAAAGAAAAACAAGAAACAAACGCAAACACCGTCCTCCAGCTAAAGCGGCCACGACGGAACAGAAAACTTAAAAAACAAAACAAATCAGAAGGGAGAATCACATATGAATGAAGGAGTACACATAGACCAAATCTAGGAAGTCCTCATAGCAAACTTTCAATACGTGCATGGATACTTAAAGAAATAATAAAAAACCAAGAAAACCTAAAACCATGCAAGTTACGTAAAAAATCAGCGCAAAGATCAAAACAAAGGCCACCGTGGGTCCCACTAAACCCTCGATTTTTCAAGAAAACCATGTAGGAGCCGAGTAACGTAAAAAAGCAAAGAAAAAGTCAAACAATATGATGAAAATCAAAAGAAATCGAAAAGAGAAACTTTACCAGGTTCCGTGGAAGATTCGACGCAGCATCATCAGCGGAATCGATTGACAAGACATCACATGTCAGGCCATCAAATCAAACGCCAGAAAAAGAACAAACTCAGAAAAAAAAAACCAATAACGAAAAACACCACCGAACGAGAGCAAAAAAAAACGATTAAACAATCAAACAGAAACAAAGAAACATGAAACTTCAAACACCAAAACACCCAATCCCACCGCAAACTGCCATAAAATTCAAAAGAATTAGGCAGACACACACAAAAATCAAGAATCGAAATCGACGAAATCTTGGAGAAAACACGCACACGCTGCTGCTACCGGGCGACTACTACCAGGCGACACATGCATGTATAACATATTATTACTCACAATGTGGCTTAAATAGTCTTGTAGGAGAGAACCCTATCATGAAAACTAAACAACCTTTATCAGCATCTAGCTTTAAAACATAGCATTCTAAAATTAGATTTGCTAATCCACCCCCACCAATTACTATTTATGCAATAAAAAATATTTTTGTTGAAATTTAGTGTAAGAATATTTTGAGAAATGAGTTTAAGTCATTGGAGCAGTTCAAGTTGAGCTTTAGGCTTAAAAAAGAAAAAATTGAACAGAAACCTCAACCATGATACGTTAAGTACGATTTCAAAGATTAAACCCTAAAATTTAATGCAAATATTAACTTTAATTGTTGAATAAATAGAAAGTTAAATGAGTGTGACTGTTTGTCATCACCTTTTTGTGGTTTTTTTTATAATAATGATTATTAGTAACATCAGTTTGGGTAAAATGGACATCATCATTTTTATTTTGCCAACTTGCCATCAACTTTACAAACAAGTGGGAGATCTGTGATAAATATCTCATGAACAAAACTCATTTTCTTTGATAAATATCTTGAATGCCTTTTTTTAAAATAAAAAAAATTCAAGAGCAAATTATCCCACATAACTATTTGAGCCAAGGGAGTGCAAAGTTCGTATATACCCTAAAATGGAGATAAAATTTCAATTTGTTTTAGTGAGATTTTCAAGATAAGTGGGGGACGTTGACAAACTTTGCCTTCAAATATCTTTTGGTAGATATTTTCCGATCAAATAATGAAATGCACTTTGTCAAATAGGATCATCATTAGTCATCTCTATTTTCTGTTTCCATCTTACAATCATCATTTGTAATTTACCAAATGGCCAATCAACTTTAATTACAAGTTGGAGGGCTTTGATAATAATATCTCAAAAACTATGTCATTCTATTCAAATTATTGGAAAAAATAAATTGGATAACTTTCCATTCATAAAAAGATTTTAATTTAATTATTAAAGAGTATAAATAAGTGAGTTTGAGTTTGAAGTTGACTGTAAAAATCAAAATAATTTTTATTAGGTAAACAATCCCAATCAAGCAAAGTCATATAGTTTCATTTTTTATCTTAAATTGATTAGGCTCATTAAGCGGGTAGACGTTAGTCACAAGTTTTAAAGTTGCTCTATTCTCAACGTAAGTATCAAACCCTCAATCATTAGTTAAGATAAGAGAAACCCTTATTATCCCATCTAACCTTGTGATTAATTAACAAATTAAATTTGAATATACTAAATTACAACACAACCAACTTATAAGCCTAACCAATCTCCTTATTTTTCATTGTTTTATTATTTTTAATTAATAATAAAAAATCTAAATTGAAGCTTTTTGAGTTTGAAATCAATTATCCGAATCAACTTATTTGTATTAAAACATATTACTTTAATTTCTAACATAATTTACTTTTTAATATTTTTATAATGTTATTAATTAGCTCAAATAGTTAATATCGTTAACTTTTCAATTAAAATGTTATATGGTTATATATAATTTTAAAGCGGATTTTTAAATCCAAAAAGTAGAAGGATTAAATCCTTCAAAGTAAAAGTAGGAGGACTAAATTCCAAATGCACGAAGTGTAGAGACTGAAAGTCATGGTTGTTTAAATTAGATCAAACTGGCTGGGGTATTGGTCCGAAGAAAGTAATTAGAACGATTGACTTGCGAATTGGTATGGAGCAATTGAACTAGGCTAAAATCCATTGAATCGGTTTTTTTATAATTTTTTAATGTTTTGTTTAATCAAACCGGACAACCAATTGCATGAGTTGTTCAACCACCGATCTAGTTGCGAAAACCTGACTTAGAATATATTTTAATATTCAAATTTTTACTCTATAATTCAACACAAACAAACAATTAACTAAGTGCAAAACTTGAGAGAACCATACTAGTTATTTATCAATATAGAGCTCAATCTAATGTTTAAATAAACAGTGACACATAGGTGTCGAGGTCTTATTAAAAAACCTTAACTCTAAAACTTATAAATAATCCATCCCACTTCCTAATTTATCACAACAAAACCCCAAAATTGTCCTCCTCTCTATTATATACTATCTTATGGACTTAAAGATTTTTTTAAATTTAAATTTCGAAACACATCATGATGGAAGCCTTGGACTATAATAGCATTAAAGATGTAGCGTTATTGAAAAATTTTCTAGTAGATGGGCATCTAGTAACTAGAACTTTTAAATTCAGTCTGGTCAAGGCATTTGTTGTAATGTTGGAAATATGTATCGACTATAAGTCTGCTTTGGATCAACTTCAAATAAAGTTAACATAGTTAAAGACCACCGTTGAGCATCTCCTAGAGAATCCAACTGCTAGAGGAATTGAAAGTTGTGGCAATAAAAGTTAAAATAGTTGAAGCCACCTTTGAGATTTGATTTGTTTGCCAATGAATCAATCCTTTCAAGCCAAAATTCAACTTTTAATTGTTGTAAGCGCTAGTAGGGAAAAAAAAGTTGACCAATAATTTCGTGTCATTATTATGTATTTCTAATTAAATTAGGTTAAATACTTTGTTAGTACGTCTAGTTGTAAGTTGTAACAATTTGTTGTGGTATGTCATTGTAGATGAAGAAATTTTATGGGTAAATTACAAAGTGCTCAAGTTAAAACTATCATGGGTCAAAGTTAAAGTTACCATGGTGAAGATAATGATATCATATTTGTGTCATAATTATTTTTCTTTAACTAATTAAGAGATAAATGTTCAAATTTTATATTATTGCTAATTAAAAATGAAATAATTAAGTGATAATATCAAATTATTATTTATCTCTAATTAATTAAACTAATAAGATATCAATGATAAAAAAGAGTTCGAATCCTTGTAGAACAATTGAACAGAGTCGTTAAATTCTACAAGAACTCTCTTTTATTTAAGTAATTGGCACTATAAAAAGAAGCTACCCCAAGCTATTCTACATATTCACAAGTTATAGAAGTCCAAAAGCTCTCTGCAGAATTCTTTGAAGAAGTTGAAGAACTTGAAGAAATTCTGAAGAATGACGCATCAGTTTTGAAGAAAAGCTGCCTTTTGATCCAGTTCAACTGTGGAGAAGAAGCAAAAGTTGTTTTTGAAGAAGTTTTCCCTTGAATCCAATTCAACTCAAGAAAGAAAGTGTAAACCCATTTCAAAAGCAAGTCACCACAACACTTGAAGTAGTTCACATCCATCCAAGATCAAGTCAGATGATCATTGGATCAAATCCAAATCAAGGAGAAGAATCAAAGGATATTTTTCTTTGTATTCGAGAAGTTGTAGAGATTGTAATTTTCTCACAAAGTCATCAATAAATTTTACCCCAAATTTTCAAGTCAACTTTCGACTTGAAATTTGTGTGTACAAATTTCTAGCACGCGTGGTGGGACAATCTTCGCTTTTCATCTCTTCTCGCAAAGTCAAAGTCCAAAGTTGTTATGGCCTAAAAAAATCATTATCAATAAGCCCGCTCAAGCTAATATTGTAGCTCGTTTGGCTTCATCATCAAGCACTAATTTCCTTGCTCATCCCTATGGCACTAGGTAGAAGAGGAAAGCTCTTTTAAAGTTATTTAGACAAACTTATTCAATGCTTAGTGACAAACCACTCCATGATGCTTGTTCACCAACTCATGACCTAGAAGAAGTTTCCCCTCGTGGATCAAGTGTAGCTCACTAATTATCATTCAAGGGGAAAGGCATTCAATCAAGTGACCCTATCATTCCAACATCTCCCCCAAAGCCAAATTCCAAAGTGATGAATGTTATGACGACCAACACCATATCCTTGGAAGAACAAGTGGCATCATTGGCAAAGATAGTGGAGAGTATTATTGCAAGCCTAAACAAAGGGACAAACAGATAGACTTCATGATGAAAAGGATCCTTGATCTTACTAGAAAAGGTCAGTCAATGAAGAAGTTCAAAATGAGAATACTAAAAGGAGCTTGGTGAACAATCTAATGTGCAAGTTGCCAAAGATCCTTAACCAACAATCAATGAAGTTGTCACTACCGATCAACTCAAGGAGCTCATTAAAGAAGTTTTCAAAGATCAAGTTGATTGTGTAACTCAACCTTCATACACCTATATAATCCATACTCCTACAGGATTGATCGCCTTAGAATGTCACCTAACTGTCAACCTTCCAAATTCCAACAATTTGATGGCAAAGGGAATCAACGCCAACATGTCGCTCATTTCATGGAGACTTGCAATAACATTGGAATTGATGGTGATCTCATGGTGAAGCACTTTGTTCAGTCACTAAAAGGAAATGCCTTAGGCTGGTACACTAACCTTGAGCCAAGAACAATTGATATTTGGGAACAACATGAACGTGAATTTATTAAAAATTCTACATCACCCATCACATTGTCAACATGATCAAGCTTACTGGAGCATGAAAGTGGAAAGATGAACCAAGACTACATCCACCACTGGAGGAATCTAAGTCTAAATTAGAAGGAAAGATTGTCAAAATCTTCATATCTCAACATGTACATCCAAGGAATGAATTGGGGATTATGCTACTTTTTTCAAGGCATTAAGCCAAAGACCTTTGAAGGTTTAACCATTCAAGCTCATTATAAGGAGCTAAGTATGATGATTGCTGGAAATCTAGAGCCTCTAGTCTAAGATCCGAAAAAGGGTAAAGAGAAGCAAGAAACTCGCAAAGGGGGTAAGACTATTCCTAACAAAGGAGAAAGAGCAATCTATGGCTATAACTTCAAGGGTCCGTTTAGCTATGCTTTTGAGAAGGACTTTTCCCTCAAAAAGCACTTTTCACTCCAAAGCATTGCTAATCAAACACCGGTTGAGTGAAAATTTTAACTTAAAAAAAGTGTTTTTTCTTCAGATGGAAAAACTAAAAAATTTAGCTTTTCCAAACCCAAAAGTGCTTTTGGCTGGCTATTTACATTTTTATCTTCCATTTGTCTTCTCCCAAAACACACGATAGAATCCCAATTTATTCTTCATATTCTCTTTCAAAGTTTTTTTTTCTCTGGTTCTCTTCTCTTTTATTTTCTTCAATTCTTCCAATTTATTCAAGATTGTTGCTTCTCTCTCTCTCTCTCTCTCTTTCTTTCTACTCCCCTAATCTCATCTTCTCGTTTTAACTCTCAATTTAATTTTTTCGTTTTTTCCCATTTCAGGTTGTTCCTCTTTAATTCTTCCACCGGTGAGCTTTTTTTTCTTTTGCGACTGTTTTAGTTGTTCTCTTCTTCTCTTTAATTATTCCTTATGCTTAGTTTAGTTGTTTTCTACGACTTTTTTGGCTTGTGAAAGAATCAGGTTTTTTAGCTCTTGATATTGGATTGGAATATTTCAATCTCTGGTTTATGATGAAACAAGAAAAAAAATCTTACAACAATTGATTGTTTTTTTTTTTAACGAGATGTGGCTCATTTATTGTTTCTGACTTTTCTTGTGACAAACTTTTGCCTTCAAAAGGCAATGATGATGTTGAAGGGCTTTTATTTTTATTTTTTATCTTTGTTATTTTTCACTTCCATTCCTTGTTCTCTGAGTTTATATGAATATTGAGTTACATAAGTTTGTTATCCTTAATTGATGTTGGTTGCACTACTTTATATGTAGATTGTTAATTAGTTTCATTAAGTGAGTTTGTATCTTGTTAACTCTTGACATTAACTCAGTGAAGCATTTTAAGCATAGAAGTATATCTACATGATGACTTATTGGTGGATGAATGCACATTTATAGGCTGTAATGTATAAATTTGTAAATCATTAGGCTCTCTTTGAGAGATTATCTACTTTGTGCTAGTCTCATGTGATGAATATCTTTTATTTTGTCCACTTACTATTGCCAAATGTTGAGAAAATGAATTGGAATTTATACCACAAAAATCAGCTTGTGGAGTTTTGTGGCCCAAATCAGCTATCAAGTTTGAGAGGTACTTGATGGGGGAGGTACGATGACAATCTGTTAAACCCATTTTTCCCCTTTTCAAATGAATTATTGAGATGTTTTAGTTCATTTTATGATTTCAACTTCAGTTAGTTTTAGTCGGTGCCGAAATAGAAAAGTGGAGCCTAGAAAGAAGGTAAACGAATTCAGGAATTTTCTGAGCAATCTCATGCTAAGTGATACCTGTCAAAATCTTTCCATTTTCGTATATAGTTATTCTAATACTATAATCTAAAAGAATTCCTAAACTTTCATAGGTTCTTTTCTCGAATATAAATTCGTATGAGGTTAGTTAGCATTCCTTTTTGGTGAAAATATCATTTTGTATTATCTTGGGTTGCCTTATATGTCAATATTCAGCCTAGTTAGAAAAGAAATTCTAGTAACTTGCAAGTTTGGTAGTAAAGCTATCACTAACTATCAAAATGATGGTATCTATTATAGCGATGAATGTTTTTTAGGCATAACCTCTAGTTTATTCACTTGGCCATAGGTTTCTTTGACAAACATAATAGTAATGTTATATTTCAAAAAGCCGGGTGTACTGCACATGAGGTTTTTAAAATGCTATTGTGTTGCTTGCAGGTGGATTTGGGAACAGATACTATGCATGTGTTTTGTAAAGAGAGTGACTTGTTAGCTGAAGTTGATTGAAGTTTCTTCTGGTCTTTTGTTTTAAGATGAAGAATCAATTGTATTTCAGAACTGAGCAGTTGTTATTTGCAATTATAATGTTGTTCAGTTATTGCTACATTTATGTTAGTAACTTATTGGAGATAATGATAATTGTTTAAATGTTAAGAAAGCTTGGTGTTCTTAAACATGCCTTCATAAAATCTGTTAAAAGTATAACGTCAGTAATGACAATATATCGCAAAGAAAAGAGAAATAAAAATTTAAAGAACACACAGATTTTACGTAGAAACCCTTTCGGGGAAAAACCACGGGCAGAGGAGAAGAAAATTCACTATGTCGAATTTGAATTCATTTACAAGAGGAATAGATTATGTCTATTTTTAGGCTTGTAAAGCTATATTCTAATAGGAGTGTAGTAAGATTGAAACTCCTTATTCTAATCAATATCAAATAGATGGAGTTTAATAAGGTTTAAAAAACCTTATTTATAATAAAATAAAAGAAGTGTAATTCTATAGGGATTCTTCTTTTATTTTATTTTACCATTGTATTTTATTTAAATAAGGATTCGGGTCACTTAATTCTAACAATCTCCACCTTGACACGAATTCTCAATGAACAAGTTCTTCATCGCGAACTCTCAACGAACAAGTTCTTCACCTCTTCCATAAAACCCCTTAAGGGTTTAACTTCAACAATGAACACCAACCAAGTCTAAGCAATGCTCAAACTTGGTTATAGGAAGTGACTTAGTCATCTTATCTGCAGGATTTTCATGAGTACTAATTTTGCTCACAACAATATCACCACGAGTAATAATATCACGAACAAAATGATACTGAACATCAATGTGTTTTGTTCTCTCATGAAACATTTGATCTTTTGTAAGGAAGATGGCACTCTGACTGTCACAAAATACTGTCTTGATTTGAAGGTCTTCATTAAGCTCACTAAAGAGTCTCTTCAACCAAATAGCTTCTTTACAAGCCTCAGTAATTGCCATGTACTCAGCTTCAGTGGTAGACAAAGCGACTGTAGTTTGCAAAGTAGTTTTCCAACTGATTGCATAACCTCCGATTGTAAAGACATAACCAGTGAGAGATCTTCTTCTATCAAGATCTCCAGCAAAATCAGCATCAACATACCCAATGACTCCATTTCTAGTTCTTCCAAACTGTAAGCAAACATCAGTAGTACCTCGTAAGTATCTTAAAATCCACTGAACTGCTTTCCAATGTTCTTTACTGGGATTCACCATGTATCTGCTAACTGTACTGACTGCATATGATAAATCTGGACGTGAACAAACCATAGCATACATGAGAGATCCCACTGCACTAGAGTATGGAACATGTGACATGTACTCAATCTCATCATCTGATTGTGGAGACAAAGCCGATGAAAGTCTGAATTGGGCTACTAAAGGAGTACTAACAGGCTTAGCACTCTACATATTGAACCTGCAAAGAACTTTCTCAATGTACCCCTTCTAACTTAGGTACAATTTACTTGTTTTTCTATCTCTGAGAATCTCCATACCAAGTATCTTCTTTGCTGGTCCCAAATCTTTCATCTCAAATTCTTCACTTAGTTGGGCTTTGACCTTTCTTATCTCTCTTTTATCTTTTGCTGCTATCAACATGTCATCAACATAAAGAAGTAGATACACAAAAGAACCATCACTGTTTTTCTTAAAGTAAACACAGCTGTCAAAACTACTTCTTTTAAAATCATGAGAAGTTATAAAGGAATCAAACCTCTTATACCACTGTTTTGGTGGCTGTTTCAAACTGTAAAAGGACTTTTTCAGCAAACAAACATAGTCCTCTTTTTCTGAGACTGTATAACCCTCTGGTTGTTACATGTAAATATCTTCCTCAAGTTTTCCATGCAAAAATGCAGTTTTTACAACAACTGCTCAAGCTCCAAATCATGCATGGCCACAATACCAAGCAAAGCTCAAATCGAACTATATTTCACAACTGGAGAGAACACATCTGTGAAGTCTACTCCTGGAATTTGAGTGTAACCCTTTGCAACAAGCCTTGCTTTATATCTGGGTTCTTCAACTCCTGGAGTCCCTTCTTTCTTTTTAAACACCCATTTACAGCGAACAGCCTTTTTACCTTTAGGAAGTTTCACAAGATCCCATGTTCTGTTTTTGTGGAGTGATTTCATCTCCTCTTGCATAGCAAACATCCACTTTTCTGAGTCTTCACAGCTAACCGCCACAGAATAATTAGACGGCTCTTGGTTTGCATTTATATCTTCAGCCACATTTAAAGTATAAGCAACTAGATCAGCCTCGGCATACTTCTTTGGAGGTTTAATTTCTCTTCTAGTTCTGTTTTTGGCGATAGAGTATTGTGGTGAAGAAGCAACTTTATTCTCAATTTTTTGTACTGGCTTGAGGAGTCGACTCTGTATTAATCTAATGCTCCACCTGCTTTTGATTTTCTTTGGAAGAGCCTTTAAGAGATAAGTTAAATAGCATAGCAGTTTCATTAAAAACAACATTTCTGCTAATTACAACTTTTCTATTTTCAGGACACCATAACTTATACCCTTTTACACCAGCTTTATAACCAAGAAAAACACATTTAATGGATCTCGATTCCAATTTTCCATTATCAACATGAGCATTCGTAGGACACCCAAAGATCTTTAAATCAGAATAATTAGCAGGATTACCAGACCATACCTCTTGTGGAGTCTTTTTCTCAATGGCAATGGATGGAGATCGGTTGATCAAAAAACATGCAGTAGAGGATGCTTCGGCCCAAAACAACTTTGGTAAGTTGGCATTTAACAACATACATCGAATCTTCTCCATGATCGTTCTGTTCATTCGTTCTGCAACACCGTTTTGCTGTGGAGTATGACGAATTGTCAAGTGTCTCATGATCCCTTCTGACTTGCACAGTTTATTGAACTCATCAGAATAAAACTCTAAGTCATTGTCTGTGCGGAGGTATTTTATTTGTTTTCCTGTCTATTTTTCAATCATAGTTTTCCAAGACTTCAATGCGGAAAACACATCGCTTTTCTGCTTCAGGAAGAATGCCCAAACTTGTCTGGAAAAATCATCAATAAAAGTTAGCATATAGTTAGCTCCACCTCTCGAAGGCACTCTTGATGGCCCCCACAAATCAGAATGAATATACTCCAACGTTCCCTTCATGTTATGGATTCCTCTGGTGAATCGAACTCTCTTTTTCCTCCCAAAAATGCAGTGCTTACAGAACTTCAGTTTGCAAATTCCTTGCCCATCAAGAAGTCCTCTTTTACTCAATTCTGCCATGTCATTCTCACTCATATGCCCTAGGCGCATATGCCAAATTTTAGTAATATCATCATCTGACAAGGAAGAGGAAGCGATAGCTACATCACCAATAATAGCAGAACCCTGCAAAAATATAACTTGGCAGTCTTTCTCTACCCTTTCATCACAACAAGGGAACCTTTGGAAATCTTCAAAATCCCACTTTCAGCTGTGTATTTGTACCCTTTTGAATCAAGAGTACTTAATGGAAATTAAATTTCTCTTCAATTCTGGAACATGTCGTACGTCACTAAGTATTCTGACAACTCCATCAAACATCTTAACTTTAATTGTTCCAATACCTACGATTTTACACGAAGCATTATTTCCCATCAAAACAACACCTTCATACACTGTTTCGTAATTTGTAAACCAATCCCAATTGGGACACATGTGGAAGGTACAACCCAAATCAAGTATCCACTCCTCATTCACTTTAGAATCGTTGATAGAAACCACTAGAAGTTCACCATCGCTGTAGTCTTCCACAACATCAGCTTCACCGGAATTTTCTGATTGTTTTCCCTTTTGATTCGCAGCCTCCCTTTTAATCTTGTTCTGTAGTTTATAGCACTCAGATTTAATGTGCCCTTTCTTCTTGTAGAAGTTACAAGTTTTACCTCTGTTTGAAGACTTCGATCTACCCTTAGATTTACCGCGAGGATTTTGTTCATGTGTCCTTCCACGATCATCATCAGCATTCCGATCTTGTCTTCTACAAACAATGAGACCCTCTCCTTGAGAGTCGTGTTTAACCACAAGATACTTCATCTTATCATACGAGGCCAAAGAATCATAAACCTCATCAACTGTGAGAGACTTGCAGCTATATAAAATCGTGTCTCTGAATGTTGAATAAGACGGGGTCAACGAACAAAGTAGAATCAACCCTAGATCTTCCTTATCATACTGAACCTCCATGGCCTCTACGTTTGAGAGAATTTCTTTAAACAATGTTAAGTGTTCGTGCACAGACGCACGTTCCTCCAAACGATGAGCATAAAGACGTTGCTTCATATGCAACTTGCTAGTTAGAGTTTTCGACATACATATTTGTTCTAGCCTCTTCAATAATGCAGCGACAGTCTTCTCCTTCATTACATCCTGCAAAATTTCGTTAGACGAATGTAGATGTAACTGTATTAATGTCTTTCGATCCTTGCGTTTCTTCTCTTCCTCCGTCAATGTTGAAGGCATCTTATCTACCCCTAGTAGGGCTTCCTCTAAATCCATTTGTGCAAGAACTGCCTGCATCTTTATCTACCACAATGCAAATCTGGTGTTGCGATCCAACAGCGGAATTTCATACTTCAAAGACGCCATTATCGTGATCGAGATGAAAAAAACCCGAAAGCTCGGATACCAATTTGTTAAAAGTATAACGTCAGTAATGACAATATATCGCAAAGAAAAGAGAAATAAAAATTTAAGGAACACACAGATTTTAAGTGGAAACCCTTTCGGAAAAAAAAACCACGGGCAAAGGAGAAGAAAATTCACTATGTCAAATTCAATTCATTTACAAGAGGAATAGACTATGTCTATTTATAGACTTGTAAAGCAATATTCTAATAGGAGTGTAGTAAGATTGAAACTCCTTGTTCTAATCAATATCAAATAGATGGAGTTTAATAAGGTTTAAAAAACCTTCTTTAAAAAAAATAAAAAGAAGTGTAGTTTTATAGGGATTCTTCTTTTATTTTATTTTACCATTGTATTTTATTTAAATAAGAATTCGAGTCACTTAATTCTAACAAAATCTTTGGGGAACAATATGAACTCCTTAAAAATTTGACTCCATGTGAGTTGTGAAATCCACCAACTATTTTGATTTCATTGATTTTTCAACAAATTCTGGAAGATATTTTCTTGTTCTAATAAATGGCTAGAAACGTTATGCATCTCTTTGTTCTTCAAGTGATAAGTCATGTAAATTCTTAAAACTCTGGCATTTCATTTCTGTAAGACATTTTTTATGGCAGAAATGCCAAGTTATAGTTTTGAAAAGCAAACGATGATCGTTGTTGCAACAATGGCGATACACAATTTTATTCGAAAACATGTCGGTCAAAATGATGTAGATTTTATGGAATACGAAAATATTAACAAGGCATATGGGAATATTATTATTTAGAAAATGTGCATGATGGAGAAAGTGATGATGATGATGATGGTGAATCAAACAATTAAAGTGGTTTTGAAATTGAATTAACAAGAGATGCTATAGCTTCTAGATTAATGAATCACTTTAAATTGTAAATGCTAATATAAAATTTTTAGTATTTATATTTGGTATATAAATATTAACCCATTTTGAAACTTTAATCCAAATAGATGTAATATTTTAATTTGTTAGGTTTATATTTTCTATGTTATGTTAATGTTTAATATGGTTTTATATTCAAATTACATTTTAAAATAAAATAATAAAAATGTGTTAAAATCATTAATTAAAAATTAAACAAATCATTTTTTAAAATAATACAACTGTGTTAATATCTAATTACAAATATTTAATGATTATATTTAAATATTTAAAATATAGTTTATATATTCTAATTAAATTTAGCAATTAATTAATATTAATTAATTAGAAATATTTAAAATTAATATTATATATTAAAATATTTATGATAAGCTATAATAAATTATTTTGTATATTCTTGTTAAAATATCATAATATTAACTAATTTGAACATTTAAATGCATATTTGTTACTTTATAATACCATGTCTAAAATGGACATTTTATTTTTCAAAAGTATTTTTCGACAGCAATACTAAACACTTAAATTTTAAACCAAACTTCTCAAAAGCATTTTTCCATGGTACTTTTCAAAAGTACTTTTCAAAAGCAATACTAAACTAGCCCTAAGCCTCTCAAGGTGTTTTCAAATCCAAGCAATCTTCTCAATTTCAAGATAGAAGCAAAGGGAAAACTACTCTAAAATAAAGGTAAGAAAAGAACTATTTGTTCCCTGATTTTGACGTCATAAGTATGTTGGAAGAACTTCTTAAAAACAAGCTCATTCAGTTATCAAAAATGAAGCAGCCAAAAAAAGTTGATAAAGTTGATAATCCAAACTACTGCAAGTACCATCGCTTAATTAGTCACTCTCAAAACCATATACTTGAATGATTGATTATTTGAGGATGCTTGAAAATTATCAACCTCTAACATTCCATCAATTTGATGGCAAAGAAAGTTTATGTTAACGTGTTGCACATTTCATAAAAACTTACAACACTGGTAGTGACAGAGATCTTATGGTGAAGTAGTTCATTCGATCATTAAAGGAAAATTCCTTGATTGGTACATTGATATTGAGCCTAGGATGATTAACAGCTAGGAACAACTTAAGTAGGAGTGAGCGTTCGGTCGAATCAAGTGGAAAAATTTCAAGTTAACAAGTCCTATTTTATCATCCTAATTCGATTTAAATTTTTTTTTCGAATTGAATCGAGTGAAATTTTTTGAATTAAATTAAAAAATTAAACATGTCAAATTTAAATCTTGTTATAGTATAACTAATTCCATGTTAGAGCATATAAATTTGAAATCATATATATTTGAAAACTTTTTCAAAGCACAATAATAATAATAATTACTTTTGAATCATTAATTAACTTATTTAGGTTCCCAAAATTATTATTCTAGAAAATTTGTAATTTTTTAACATTCTTTATATATTTTTTAGATTTTTTTTGAAATTTTTATAATTTTTTAAAAAATATATAAATTTTGGAATTTTTATAAATATTTTATTTTTTAAAATTATTTTGAATTTTTTAAAATTATTTTGATTTTTCTTTGTAATTTTTTTTTAGAAAGAGACCAATTTGTTCATTTTTAAACTTGACAAGGACCAAAAGGGTATTTACACCAATTTATTATTCAAATTGTAAAATTCAACTCGATTCGAACTCGAAAGTCAAATTACTTATTCGAATTGACTCAAATAATTCGAATAACTCAATTTGATTAACTCAAAATTTAAAATTTTTTCGATTTTTTGAATCAAATCAAATTTTATTTATCTCTAAACTTGAGCAAGAATTACTCAACCAAATTTATAGGACTCGACGCATAATTATGATTAAACTCACAGGTTCACATCAATGGAGAGAAGAGATAATCATTAACTACATCCATCATTATAGGAATCTAAGTTTTATATGCAAAGAGAAATTGCCCGAGTTTTTCATTGGCATGTGCATACAAGGTGTTTTTTTTTTTTTTTTTTTTTTGTGTGTGACTTTGGATACATTCGTCAAGGCATCAAGCCAAAGTCTGCCACTCATGCTCGTTACTTTGAGTTGAATATGACAACTGCAACAAGTTAAGAACTTCATCAGCAAGAAACCCATTAAGGGTGTAAATTTGTTTTCGCATCATATAAATTTTACTCTTCAAAGTTTATATCTTTTGTTAATTCGGTGTTTATTCTTTTTCTTATTGAACTAAAATAAATTATTAATCTTTTAAAAAGAGTCAAATCATTTTTCTAATAAAAATATTGACTAAAATATTAATTTTTTTAGCGATGTTAGTGTGACAGTTCACATATACTTTATGCTGACATGACATTATTTATTTTATAAGTCACGTCAAAAAATAATTTAAAATTTATAAAATAAAAAAATTGTAAAATTTAATAAATATTCGAAAAAAATAGCACAAAATATATGTGAATTATCATGTAGGCTACAATTTTAAAATTTTAACATTTTATTAGAAAAATATCAATTTAAATTTTTTTTAAAAGTTGATGATCTGTTGAACTATTTTTTAAAAAATAAAGAGTAAATTGGTAAAAGAAATAAATGCTAAATGCCAAGCATATTTATACTCAGAAGAAAAGCAGAGCAAAAGTCACCATGAATGATAGAAAAGAAGAGTATTTTCCCTTTAATGTTGAAAGTCCAAGCATAGGATAGAAATAAAACAATATGAAAATAGAAATGACGTTTCATTATTATTATTATTGTTTTACCTTTCTTCAGATTTTTGTCCGCTATACAAAAATTGGAAGGTAAAGTGTTGAATTTTTACAGTGCTTTTATTTTAGTCACTAAAAATAAAATTTTTATAATTTGGTCACTTAATTTTTATGTTTTCTTCATTTTAGTTACTTAAAAAATATTTTTTAAGTATTTATTGGGTTAACAAAATTAAGAATTAAAGTGATAGAAACTAAAATAATACAAAAAAAAAATTATTAAATTGTACTTGTTTATTCCATTGCGAAAATTCTAAATTTCTTTCCTTTAAATATTAAAATTTTAAAATTTGAAATACCAAAATAAATTGAATAAATTGTTGAATTTTTAATCCATCGATAATGTGTTACTATAATATTAAAATTAAATAATTTAATCTCCTTTTAATTTTTAAAATTTAATTTAATTTTTTTGGAGAAGTTAGAAATCTCCGTACCATGCTTGTCCCGGATAACTCCACTTGCTGAAGCATTACTAGGCACTTTACACATAGCACCATCAGTGTTTACCTTATACCATCCTTCCTCAAGTGGATGCCACCCTACGAAACTGCAAGTTTTGTTTTGCCTTTGCTTGAAAAGACTCATTGTTTCTCGGTTGAGCTGAAAAAACTTATCTCGCATTCTATAACTTTTCTCCAATATGCTAATCCCTTCAATGAAATCTGCATTAAAGACAACATTGTTTCTTCTTATCCATAATTGCCAATAGATAACACCAAAATGAGTCGGTCAATCATCATAACTACACGCAAAATAATTGGAGTCAGATAAGTTAATCTCAATCCAATCCTCCATATTGATATTAAAAAATTCTTCTCTTTTTTCTGGTTTGATCTCACTACAGCTGGGAAACAATGTCTCAGAACATGATTAATGATTTCTATTGAGTTCCCACACACTTTGCAGTTTGTATCTAAATTAAGGTGCATTCTTGCTCTTACATCATTAGTAAGTACTTTGTTTAAAAAAGTAAGCCAAAAAAAAAAAAAATCGTGCCTTTTGAGGACCCGAAAAATCCAAATTCGATGCCAGATTTTATCATGACCATTAATCTTCAGTCCACAAATAGAGTCGTATGCCGAGCGAATAGTAAATATGGTCTTGCTATCAATACCCCATCCAACAAAATCATCCACATCATGTGATGGAGGAGGTTTATAAGTTGGAATCCTCAACACCACTGGACTCGGCCAGACAGATTTGAACAAATCCCAATTCCAATCCCCAAAAGGCAATACCATGTCTAAAACTGGAACATGATTATCAGGTATAAACTTGGGTTGTGTACAAACATCCACAAGGGGACCCCACTCCTTCACCCAATTATCTCTCCACACTATGCCTTCTCGTACTCTACTCCAAACACTGTAGATGCCCGTCCACAAATGAGATGCATTCCTCGCATTCAAAATCGAAGGCAGCTTGCCTACCCATTTATATTTTGCTTTAAGCACCTACACTAGTAATTGGTTCGGCTTCTTAACAATGTTAAAAACCAATCTTCATGAGGAACGCATCATTATGACAACTAATCTTCTTGAAACTGAGGCTTACGTTCTTTGTATCTTTACAGATTTCTTCCCATTTCACAATACTTATCCCTTTTTTCTTAGTATGAACCCAGACAAAACTGCGAATGATCTTCTCCATTTCAACTCAAACTCCTTTCGGGATTACTGTTGACTGCATAGCATAAATAGGGATAGCTGCTAATACTGCTATAGCTAACATTATTCGACTTACTAGCGAAAGTAGCTTAGCCTTCCATCCTGCCAGTTTTTCCTCATCTTATCCACTATATATTGGAAAGTGTCTTTTGTCACTCTTTGATGAAGTAATGGAACACCTAAATACTTTCCCAAATTATCCACATGGGAGAAACCAAGATCACCACTGATACCCAACTTTAGATCCTGTGTCACATTCTTGGAGAAAAAACATCTTAGTTCTCTGAGCATTTACTCGATGCCCAGATTTTTCACAAAAATGCTCAGTACCTTCCTCACAACCAACATCTGATCCACTAACGCTTCGCTAAAAAGATTAAGTCATTTGCAATGAAAAGGTGTGAGATACTCGGACCAACCTTAGCAAGTTTTATAGGCTTCCAACCTCCTCGTTGAACTTCAAAGTTAATTAGATGAGCCAGTCATTCCATACAAAGAACAAAGAGATAAAGCAATAGTGGGTCCACCTTGTCCTATTCCTCGAGAGGGAGTAAAGGCATCAGATAAGTTCTCATTCCATATAACTTGCATGGTCAACGAACTAATGCAATGCATAATAAGATTTCAGACATTATCTGGTATACCAATATCCTCCAACATGTCCTTAATAAAATCCCATTGAAGCTTGTCATAGGCTAACTCCAAGTCTATTTTAATAGCCATCCATCCTTTCTTTCCTGCTTTCTACGCATAGTATGAATGACCTTCTAAGCAACAATAATGTTGTCTGTTATATTCCTTCCAAGGACAAAACTTGATTGATCGGTAGAACCCATTCCTGCATCAAGGGTTTTAACCTCTTAACTATGACTCTAGTCACAATTTTATACAGCACCGTGCAGAGACTGATTGGCCAAAATTGGGCTAGATTTTCTGGATTCTCCACCTTTGGAATAAAAAATAGGAGTGTTCGATTGATCCAACTATCAAATTTACCACCATTCCAGATATTCCTCACAAATTCGCAGACACTATGTCCCACCACTGGCCATTTTTTCTGATAAAAGATTGCGTGAAATCCATCAATTATAGGCACTTTTAAAGGTGCCATCTCGAATACAACCCTCTGTATCTCCTCATTAGTTATTGTGGCTTTCAAAGACTCATTCTCAACAACAAACATCTTATAGAACTGACCTTAAAGAGAAAAGCCACTGATAATTGTTAAATCCTTAGTGAACAGGGATTTATAAAACTGAATGGCCATATTTTGCAACATTTCTTGATCATCACACCAACTGTTATCACTGAGCTTTAATATGCTAACTTTATTCGACCTTCTTCGATTAACAGTACTGGCATGAAATCGTCGCATGCCTATTTACATCGAGCCTTTTGTTGCCACAAGTTCTCTTCTTGAGATAGCACCTCCTCTACTTTCAATCTGAGTTGTTTTTTTCTAAATTCAATAAGAACTTCGAGGGATACCGATCAAACTTCTTTTCAATCCCTTTTAGTCTAGCCAAAAGTAGTTTTTTCTTTCCACCTATGTAACCAAAAGAGCTGAAATTTTCATTCTTTAATTGATAATTTTTTAAAATAATTTCAAAACACCAAAATAAATTAAATAATTTGTTGAAAAAATTTTATCGATTGATAATGTCAAACTGATTTGTTACTATAATTTTGAATCTTGATACAATTTTATATTTCAAATTTAGAATTTTCGGCAATGGAATAAACAAGTAGAATTTGACAAATGTTGCGTACTGTTTTAGTTTCTACTATCTTTTTCACTTTAATCCTTTTTTTTACCTCAATAAATACTTAAAAATGGTTTTTTTTGTGACAAAATGAAAGTGACCTAAAAGTTGTTGGGTGACCAAAATAAAAGTGTAAACACAATGTGGCGTGTACAGAGTTATTTATCGTTAGAGATGTAGCGCTTGTGTGACTAAAATGAAAGCGCTCTAAAAATTAGGTGACTAAATAACAAAGATTTTATTTTAAATAACCAAAATGAAAATACATTAAAAGTTAGATGGAGGATTAACCCAAAATAAAAGAAAAATAAATGGAAACAGAAGCATTTTGTGAACACTTACATCATCAATCCAAACATATTGCAACAATTTTTATTTAAACAATGTGTATTTGGTAGACTCAATCTCATCGAGTGTATTTTGTTTATTGTAGGAATAGATTTATACAATTAATTGATGTTTAATTTTTAAAAAATATTTACTTTTTTAAATACTTATAGGGGATTCAACTCCAACATTACTTGTATCAAATAAATTACTAGCAATATACTAAATAATTTGTTTAAATATTTAAAACCATTAAACTTGAAGCAAATTACATATTAACCCCATGAACAGTAAATAAATAGATGTTGGTAAAATCAGCAACAGCTTGTAGTTGGATCAGTTTTCAACTTTCCTTTCTTTTTGAGTCCAAGATTAGACTTGGAAGATTTAAATCTACAAATGACCTGATAATCTCTCTTGCAGCCCTCGCTTTCTCTGTGTTTGTACCCAACAAAGTCTTTTCTTTTCTTCCCTCTCTGTTCCCAACAATGGAACAGTCATCCAACCTCAAGCCCTCCCACTCCTTGTTTCAAGTTCTCACTCCAACTCAACCCCTTCAATTTCATATTTAAACACTGTCAATTCAAAATGGATAGCCTTTCAATTGCTTCAGTTTCGTTTCTACTTATTGTTTTAAGCTGGAAAAGTTGATTTTCTTGGCTGTCAAACCAAGTTTTTTTTTTTTCCTTAGAGAATATATATAATCAAAAGAGGAGAAAAATGATATCAGGAGGGCTAAATTTGGTGATGACTGTTATAGGTTTCACAGTGAGTATTATGTTCATAGTGTTTATTTGTACACGTCTGATTTGTGCTCGTATTCAGCTACGTGCTTCTCGGAGACCCTTCGCAATCTCTTCAAGATCTGATCTTAATATGGTATGGTTTTCTTTTTCCTTTCTTTTGAAAGGAAAGTTGATTTTCCCTTATTTCTTAGATTTCCAGAACTGTGCTGTGTTCTGTTTCTTTGTGTGTGTTTGGTTTATTAACAAATCTGGTTTTTTTGGGTGTTCAATTTTACTGATGAAAAATAAAGATTCCTCAAAAAACGTTTTTTTTTTCTGATTTAAATATTGCTTGTCATTTTCTTTTCTTTTCTTTTCTTTTCATACTGGGTATTCAACTTTAATAATAAAAGAATGGAATTTAAGGGTACTCAAGAGAAGATTTTAAGTTTCTTTCTTGGGAATTTTGACTTTTTTTTTGTCCTTTTATTTTCTCATGTCTTCTCTGAAAATTTAAATTTCTGTATGAATTATAGTTGAAACCGTTTACTTCTGCATTTAAACTTCTAAAATGGTTTCCACAGAAAATAAAATTTTGGGAGATTTAGAAAAATTTCTTAGAAGTGATTTACTGATTTTGAAGGATTTTTTTGGTTTTTACGCTTCAATGCCTTAGTTGATATGTGAACTAAAAGTTGGAAGATATAATAATAATAATAATAATAAAAGTTGAAAGGAGAAGATGCTTGTCAATTTTAGGTATAGCAGTGGTTATCAGTACACCAAGATACTTGGACTCATGTGAGAGGGGTATGTGTCGACATGCGCATGTTTAATTTTTTTTCCTAGATTTCCATGTATTTAGAGAGCCCTTGAGATTATATCCCCATACTGATATCCAGATATATATTCGTATTTGAAGAACAAAAATTAAAGAGTCTGAGCAACATAGTACATAATATGAATGACATTTTGTTACAACCAACAAGGCAAAGATGAAAATTAGAAAGTTTTAACAGTAAATATATGTCATTTTCATGTAATTTATCTTTTCAGTTGTTGCATTCATCTTTATGGAGTGGTCCTTCTTCATTATTGATGTTGAATTTTGTATTTGCAGCTCGAACGGGGTTTGCACGGTATTGAGCCTGTTGTTGTTGCGAATTTCCCAACAAAGACTTTCTGTGATGAGTGCTTCTCAGCTAACAAAGATGCTCAGTATGTTCTCAGAACCTTTGCTTCATTTCAGAAGTTACTGCATCTTTCTTTACCATTTAACATTATGAAGATCATTTCTCTTTAATTTTTCTTTTTTTCGTGAAAAGAGTGTTAGATGCCTAGGATTTGCAGGTCAGTAATTAATTTTGGGTGTAATAACTTTTCTATTCGTAGTGAAGATGTTGGAATTGTCAATGGTTATAGTTTGTGCCCTATTGGACTCTGCAAAGAATAGGGTTAAATAACAATGCAAGAAGAGACAGAGCCTAGCTCCGGCTCTTCTTTTTTCTTGGATTACTCATGTCACGTGTAGGTATGGTGTAGAGATATGACCCATCTTCCAAAATCCAAATTCGTGGAAACTTGGGAAAAAAAAATTAACATACATGTGTTGGAGACATACTCATATCGTCCTTCATATCCAAGTAAAATAGGACAGAGCAGTCAATGAGATTAACTAGAATGGAAGACAAAGCATATCGATAGTACCAGGTGCCTTTGCATCAATACAAGTTATTTCTTTTAACCATTGCCTAACATTTTCTAAAAGTCATAGTTGGTTCTAATGTGAACTTACGGCAGCTTTTTGTATCGGTAATGGCTGTGCATAAATTCCATGGTAGACATAAAAGAATGATATTTTTGTTTTTAGTTTTGCCTATCTACAGTGTGGTTTGATCTTTGCTGCGGTTTCCCCAGATGATACAAAGGTTCTTGTTTTACTAAATTTCTGGAGCATGTTTTCGCTCATGCACAAATTTCTTTAGTGTCAGAAACCACAGAAAAACTTGTAAACCTTAGAAAATGTATGTTGTGTCTCATATGTTGTACACATGATGCACAACAGGCAGGAAAAATAGAGACAAATACGATTGAGGTTATGACAGAGAGAAGAAATTTAGGGTGAAAGAGCAGAAATTCAGAAACAAGAGAGTGAACCAATGGGAGAAATACGAACCCAGAAAACATAAATGTCCACGTCTTAATGCCCCATGATCAAAAAATAGTCGGAAAACATAGATACTCCTAGAAAGCACAGTTCTTTTCTTTCTTGCTGTCCTTTGTTGTTTACTGTTTCCAAATAAAATATCTCACCTATGCTTAACTATGTTACTCAGACTCTGGGGGAAGTATTGGATATAGGCATGTGCTGACATGGGTATGTTCTTTTTTTTTTTTTTAAGTTTTTTCTATGTACTTTGAGGATTCTTGGATGATTATATCCTCATGCTCATGTCTGGATATGCATCAAACACGGATACTTCTAGAAAAAAATAGTCGAAGCAACAAAGTTTGCTAGTGCTAGATTTCCAATGTTGGCTAAAGTTTTCTGCACTTGAAAGTTCTTTTTTTCCCCTTGCTGGTTAGAAGTTGGGAAGCTTTAGGCATGAGCTATGACCAGTCATATTTGCTTTGTGAACTAGTTTCCGATGCTAAGGTGCATTAGGGTCCCAATAAAGAAAGATTAAAGAGCAATAAGTCGAGGCTTTTTTAATTTGTTGCATAACAGTTCGTTATTATTTTCTGTTTAAGATTTGGAAGTTTTCAAACTGCTGTACAGATTTTGTTATTATCATGTCTGGATATGCATCAAACACGGATACTTCTAGAAAAATGAATAGTCGGAGTAACAAAGTGTGCTAGTGCTAGATTTCCAGTGTTAGCTAAAGTTTTTTGCACTTGAAAGTTCTTTTTTTCCCCTTGCTGGTTGGAAGTTGGGAAGCTTTAGGCATGAGCTATGACCAGTCATATTTGCTTTGTGAACTAGTTTCCGATGCCAAGGTGCATTAGGGTCCCAATAAAGAAAGATTAAAGAGCAATAAGTCGAGGCTTTTTTAAGTTGTTGCATAACATTTTGTTATTATTTTAAGATTTGGAAGTTTTCACACCGCTGTACAGATGTGAAGTGTTTCTCATCCGGCATCTCAAATTCCCCAATTTGAATAGAGTTTTAGTTTGCAAGTTCAAGTAAGACTTTAAACACTTGCCACGGTAGAGATAATGATATATTTGAAACATTGGACTTGCCAGGTTTTGCCAGACCTAGATATTGACTGCCTTCGCATGTTCTATCATCTTTTACTTTTTTGTGCTACAAACATGCCATGTTTTCAATTATAATTTGATCCTTCTAACATTTTAGTGCTTGTAGCCACTGTTAATTGTTCTTTTGAAATGTTCAATAAAAGACTAGGCAATAGAGACTTGTTGGAAGATGGGAAAAATTACTGGAAGATGCTTTCCTCGCAACGAGCGCTGCTCGGAAAAATGTTGTTTGGATTAGACATTGAGCAAACTTCTGGTTTTCATATTTTCCAATTATATCGTCATCTTCATTAAAGGAGTGGTGAAGAACATATTCTTGACAGTTTCCCTTATAGCATTATTTTATTAATAGATCTAACTTTTTTAAGCAGTCATTGACCTGCTATACAAAAAAAAAGAAGGTTTTGAAGAATTTATTTATAACAATAATTGCTAAGCTCACTACCTTGAAGTTGAGCTAAGACATTCTCCACTTTTAATGGATGTAAATGCCTCCAATTGTCATTTTAAGTGGAGGTTGGTTCAATCAAAAAGAAGTGGAGGCAGTTGTTTGTTTATTTATTTATTTCCACTAAATCTGAATGACTAAGTAAGGGCTAGAGGTGGCAATTCAACTGATTTTAAGTCCGTATCATTTCACATGCAAGGTATCATTTCACATGCAAGGTATTTCAAGTTCGGGTTTTCGGGTTTGGACATTTCTATTTAAGCTTTTGGATGATAGAGATATTATAGATTGTATATGTTCCTCTTGGTTCATCTCTATTTCCCCCTCTGTCTTATTCTGTGCTGCGTGAGTGGACCTAGTGGAACATCCCCGATGGTGATTTATCTGAACACTATTTCGATTTTGATCTGAAGTAGGGAAAAGTATTTAATCCCGACATAACTGCACCCGAATTCTTTATTAGTCTCTATAAGTTTTTTACTTAGCAATACACGTCATACTTCTGGTATTAGGTATTTGGTGGGTCGAGGAAGCAAGTGAAGCTGTTACCTAGCTAGGAATATAAATGGGATCTGGTCATGCCTGAACAGTGTTTGATGAGTAAAATCAATGTTACTCAGATTTCGGTGTGATTGTTGGATAGGTTATCCTCTACCCTTGTCTGGAAATGTGTTGAACACGAGTTTCTGACAAAGATATTTCAACAAAATGAAAAGCCGGAGCAATATAGAGCAAAACTCTTATGGTTGAAAAATGAGGCATCATTTTGGGTCACGATTCTTTTGATAATCTAATTGATGATTCCCCATGACAGAATGTATTTCTTTAAAATTGCAATTTGAAGTGTTTTTGCATCTCTGTCTTTCTCTCTGTTAATGGAAGATTCGCAGTTCTTATTTTATTTCATCGATATTTTTGTTTTTAGAACTTTTTACTTATTTTCTTCAGTTAGATTGCTTGAGGCATCTTTTTAGAGCCGAGCTAATGAAAATGTCAAATTGCTACGTATGGCAGGTGCACGGTTTGCCTTTCCGAATACCGCCGCGAAGATGTGTTGCGAATCCTCCCGTATTGCGGGCACTCCTTCCATGTAACATGCATAGACCTATGGCTGCAACAGCATTCCACCTGCCCTGTTTGCCGAATATCGCTGCGTGAATTGCCCGAGAAGAAACGGTTGATGCAACCGTTGTTCAGTTCGTCCGATCGTTCTCATTTTGGCACAGAATCTTTTAATATGCATACGTACAACTGTTTGTTGAGAGAGCATGGATTTCCCTCAAGAACCCGTGAGAGCCCTGTGATGGACCCAAACCAAGAGAATTTATTTGCAACTGGAAATCTGGGATCGGGGGAAAACATGTCCCGTACAATCGAAGATGATGAAGACAACATTAAAGAACCAAGAACGAAGGTTGTGGAAAGCCCATCAAACCCTTGAATTATGTTTGTTTGTGAGTTGATGCAAAGATCTTCTGGTTGTGAAAGTGGATTATTTTCCCTTGGTTCTTCTTTGGTGGATTATTTGTAAATATGTCAAAAGTTGGATGTTTTTGGTGTAATTTTAATCCTCAATATTAGATGGTTTCTGGCAGTTTTGGCAGCTCTCATTTTCTCTCTCCAAAAAGCCTTGTTCTGTGTTTTAAGTACTTGACAGGTCTGCCTAATTATAGGAAATGTATTTTATATTAATGAATGATTTTAGTTTGGTATGTTAAATTTTATTTTATTTTATCGAAATTTAATTTTTTTGGAGTTATTTTTTCATGATTCTCATATTTCATGATTCTCATCATAAATGGTGAAAAGGTTATTTTCTCACCTGGTTAGAAAGTTCAAAAAATATCTATATTAATTTAGGGCATTAGTCTATTAAAAGACGTAAAAAAGAAAAAAAAAAAAAAAAAACTGTTGCTCCACTACAAGTTTTTTTTTTTTCATTGATTTTATTTTTTTATGCATATTTAATTATCTATACATTACATTGTTTTATATTATATTTATTCTCTTTTTATTTTTGATATATTAATTGAAAATTTTAATTTTATTGTAATATTTATAAATCTTATGAGCGAAAGAAAAAAAAAAGTTTATGCCTAGCTCTTAAGGTTGATTTTATTATAACTTTTTAGAATGATTTGCCCTTGAATTATGGTTTGTCGTACATGATTGAAAATTCTATTAAAATGATTTTCAAAATGAGCAAATGATTGGTAGCCCATTCAGAAGTAAAATAGATAAGACAAGTGTTCAACTAAATTGCAAGCGAGTTGTGTATCCAAAGTATATTATGTTACATTGGGGCTTTGAAAAAAAAATGTAATATTTACCAAGTAAATATTTAATTCAAATATTTATTAAGAATGTTACATTGGGGTTTTGAAAAAAAAATGTAATATTTACCAATTAAATATTTAATTCAAATATTTATAAAGAATAAAGTTTATTATAAAAATTAAATACATGAATATTATTTTATTTAATAAGAGTAAATTCGTAAATTATTATTACATTCTTAAAAAAATACTCAGTGAACCAAAGGTGATAATGTAAATTTTCTGAGATTTTAATAATATCTTCTAAAATATATCAAATATTGTAAAGTAACTTTACTGACAATCACATTTCATTGGTTTGAAAAACGTTAATTTTACTAGACTTAAACTAACATATTAATATAATCTACGAATGGATTTCAAGATTTTAGAGATATGATGAATATCAAATGAAATATTGTATTCCCAATATAAGGGTAATACAGTTATGATAGACTGGGTGATTATTGAGATCAAGAGATCTGTTGCTGTAGTCATATCGGCTTTCCAGCCCTACAATTCTATGAAGCCTACATAACATTTACGGCATGTTTGGTTCACTAGAATGAAATAGGGCTATAATGGAATAGAGTTGTAATGGAATAAAACTGTAATAGAATGGAGTTTTAATCAGTAATTCAATTGTTTGGTTGAATGTAATGAAATACAACTGTAATAGTATTCTTGTGTTTGGTTGAATGGAATAAACTTGTAATAGTATAAGAAAAAAAATTAAAATGACCAAGATACCCTCAGTAGAATTTTTTTAAGTAAATGATTATTCTTTTTAAATTTTAATAAGATCATTATTAAACATAATTTAACGACATTCTTAATATAATTACTTTTATATTAAATTATAGTAAAATATTTAAAATATTCTATTTACTACATTTTAAAATAATACACTATTATTTAAATCAAGTGGTTCTCAAGTTATCTCCATTATAGTTGGCACACATCAAACACATTGTTAGAGTAGTGCATTTGCTGCATGGTTTATTATGATATTTAAACCTTCAAATCACAATCACTTGCACTACACCTGCTAGAATAGAAGGTCAAGTTTATGACATAAAATGTTGTTTTATTAGAAAAGAAAATTCAAATTTAACATTACAACAACTTTAATTTTACTTTTCTTCCTCATTAGTGTCTGAATCAAGGAGATAACAAGAAACACAGAAAACAAATTCTATGTTACTTATACTGGTTCATGTAAAGAAGGGTCTTGGTTACAGGGAAATGTAAATGAAAAGGTTGATAAACCGTAATTATAACATATTTTAATCCCACATTTAGCTCACTTTTTGATGATTTATTCCTTGATTTATATAAAAAGGTGCTTGTAATCCTTTCTTTTCATGTCTTATACCCAAGAAAGCACCCGAGGATGAAAAGAACACAAAACGGGCCCAAAACGGAGTAAATGGGCCTTAGCACGAGATTGACACGGCCTGGCCCAAAGTCCACACGGTCGTGCCTCGACGATCACCTAGAGCACGGCCTCAACCTCACTTCATACGGCCGTGCCTCAAGTTAGAAATTCGAACACGGTCTGAAGTCGACCCACACGGGCGTGTGCCATAGCCGTGCCTCTGTCGCTGGAAAGAGCAATTTCAGTCGGAAAAGGATACTTAGGGAGAAAGAATTGCATTCCAAGAGCCTATATATATCCCCTAAGTGCCACTTTTGGAAAAGGGGGAAAAAGCGAGGCCAAGGAGCCAAGCCGAGAAGGTCAGAGTTAGGGAATAACGCGAGGATAGCCAGTTGATCCATCCCAAGAAGCCGGAGTTATACTCAAAATGGCGGAATTCTCCTTCAATTCCTTCAGGGGTTTTAGGATTTTCTTATGTTTTGTTTTATCTTTCCTCTTGAGATGTTCTTTTTATTCATCATGAACTAAACCCCTCAGATACCTGAAGGGGATGAAACCTAGATGAATCTTGTTATGTGATTTCTGAATTATATGATAAATACTTAGTTTGTTCTTAATTATGTTGCTTAATCCGAATCTGATGTGCTTAGGTGAAGGAGGAATAGACCCTGCCTAAGAGTAGATCTAACATAATTAAGCGGAGTTGATCGAACACCTAGAGATAGGGTTACGAGATTTTGCCGAATTAGGGTGAAACCTAATATGGGAGTCCATTGATCGATTTACTGCTATCCTAGGGGGTTATTATAAGTGAACGAGAGTTCCACTAATTAACTCGGGGTTAGACGTTATTCGCCTCGAGAGAGGGTTTAATATAGGTTAGTGAGTCCAATAGATCAAGCTAAGTAAAGAAATCGTATAATTCAGGGTTAGGTAACAAGGGAAGTCTAGGTGGACTCTTCCTGAGGGTATCGTCGTGATCAATTGAGTTTTTCTTCAAGTTATTTTCCAAATCATTCTTTTTGTCTTTTTTTTCTTAGCTTAGTCATCGTCAATTTAGTTTAAAAGCAACTTCACTCCGTTTTTAAGGCTAAACAATAAAAAGAAAGTTAGTATTAGTACTTTTAGTTCCTTTGGGTTCGATAATCCAGTCTTGCCTAAGCTATACTACTGTTCGATAGGTACACTTGCCTTTAATCGTTGGCAGAGTTAGTCTCCAGGTTCGATCATTCTTTTATAAATTTTGAGGCTCTGATTTCAGCGATCAAGTTTTTGGCGCCGTTGCCGGGGAACTAAAATATTAAGAACGTTCTATTTTTATTATTTTAGCCATTATTTTTATTTTATTTTATTTTATTTTTTCTCGCAATTTTATTTTTTTAGGTCAAATTTTAATTTTTTTGCTAAATTTTCTTCCTTTTTTTCTTTTCCTAACAGGTACCTCTAGTTTATAACTAGAAGGAACCCAAGAGGACCTTTGGTATACGACAGCGAAATCGAAGCTACTGCTCGCAGGAATCGTCGAGAAACCAGGCGAGCCTTAGATTACACAGAAATAGAGGAAGAAGGCAGATCCAATCCTACTGAAGGGATGGACGAGAATAACCCACCACCACGCGATGTGGGGGAAAATAATGCTCCATGTACAATGTTTGATTGTGCGAAACTGCATTTAACAGGAGCAGAATCGGGTATTGTTAGGCCTACTATAGCTGCTAACAATTTTGAATTAAAGCCTAACACAATACAAATGATTCAACAGTTTGTTCAATTTGATGGTTTGCAGGACGAAGATCCAAACACGCATATAGCTAACTTTTTAGAGTTCTGTGATACTTTCAAAATAAATGGCGTTTCTGATGATGCCATACATCTTCGGTTATTTCCTTTTTTCATTGAGAAATAAAGCTAAACAGTGGTTAAACTCGTTACAACGAAGGTCAATCACTATATGGGATCAAATGACCGAAAAGTTTTTAATGAAATATTTTCCATCAGCCAAAACTGCCAAATTTCGGAATGATCTCTTCTTTTGTGCAGATGGATTTAGAGACATTATACGATGCATGGGAGAGATTCAAGGATCTCTTGAGGAGATGCCCACACCATGGCTTACCCTTGTGGCTACAAGTCCAAACCTTTTATAACGGTGTAAACCCCTCAACGAGGTAACTAATTGATTCAGCCACCGATGGAACACTGAACAACAAAACACCAGAAGCAGCATACGAGTTCATTGAAGAGATGTCACTGAATAATTACCAGTGGCAGGCTTTAAGAACCAAACCAACAAAATTAGCGGGAGTTTTCAACGTCGATGCAGTGACCATGCTATCAACGCAGCTAGAGATGATGAATAAAAAGCTTGATAGTTTGTGTTCCTCGCAGGCACATCCAGTCATGCAGTGCGACGCAAGTGGAACCATGGCGAATCCTGAGTACCCACCCTACCAACTGGAAGCAGAGAGCGACCAGATGAACTATATAGGTAATAATTTCCGATCCAATAATAATCTTTATAGTAACACTTACAATCCAGGTTGGAGGAACCACCCAAATTTTTCGTGGGGAGGACAAGGAAATCAAAGGCAACAACCTCCTCAAAATTTTCAAAATCAGCCCTATCCACAAGAGAAGAAACCGACCCTCAAGGAGATGATAGCAAAATCAGCAAAAACAGAAAAATGCCTACAAGATACCGAGAAAACCCTTAAAGATCAACAAGCGTCAATTGAAAAACTTATTGAGTCATTTGCGGAACTCACTAAGACGATTGGATTACTTACTAAGATGATCTGTGAAATACAGGCAGAAATTTTTCCTAAATGGACAGAACAAGTAAAAGTAGTCACACTAAGAAGTGGAAAGGAATTAGTCAACCCAAAGAAACAAATTCCAAACGAAAATAACAAGGCAAGCGATGAAGAGATTGAGGATGTAAATCCAGTACGCAACGAGAACAAACTACCAATCCCATATCCAGCAAAGTTAAAAAAGGAACGAACTGATGCCCAATACGGTAAGTTTCTTGAAATTTTTAAACAAATACATATTAACTTACCTTTTGTTGAAGCCATTTCATAGATGTCGAAGTACGCAAAATTCTTAAAGGAGCTCATGACGAATAAACGAAAACTTGAAGAAGTGTCAACGGTGGAACTTAATGAAGAGTGCTCAGCCATCCTCCAAAATAATTTACCAACCAAATTAAAAGACTCAGGAAGTTTTACTATCCCTTGTTTAATTGGTAGCTTAAATATTAAGAAAGCATTAGCTGATCTAGGCGCCAGTATAAATTTAATGCCTTACAAAATGTTTAAACAACTAGATCTTGGGGAACCAACACCCACTAGGATGAGTATTCAGTTAGCAGATAGATCCATTAAATATCCTAGAGGAGTTATCGAATATGTCTTGGTAAAAATTGATAAATTTATTTTTCCTGTTGATTTCGTTGTGTTAGACATGGATGAAGACATTAATGTTCCTTTAATCTTAGGGCGTCCTTTTTTAGCCACTGCTAGAGCTATTATTGATGTAGGTGATGGTAAACTCGCACTGGGGATAGGTGATGAAGAGATTATTTTTCAAATTTATGATGCCATGCGATATTCTAAAGAGCAAGATGATTCCTGTTATTTTGTTGATACTACTGATCATCTCATTGAAAAATCATTACAAGAAATCATACATGACGACACGATGGAACTGTGCCTGACTCAAGAAGAGGGGGAAGAAGATGACGACGATAAGTTGAATCTGACTACATCAGCATCCAGACAAATGAAGGAAGAAAGCATTGAAAATGATAAAGAAATAAAACAGAAACCCTCCATCGAAGAGCCACCCAAATTGGAATTAAAATAGTTACCAAAACACTTAGAATACGCATTCCTCGGGGATAATTCTACGCTACCGGTAATCATCTCTTCAGAAATAGAACCCAAGGAAAAAAAAGAGCTGATAAAGGTACTAAGAGAACACAAAAAAGCCATAGCTTGGAAAATTTCTGACATTAAGGGAATAAGCCCTGCGTTCTGCACCCACAAAATTTTAATGGAAGAATAATACAAGCCGTGTGTGCAACCCCAGAGACGGTTAAACCCCAACATGAAAGAAGTGGTCAAAGCTAAAGTAATTAAACTTCTAAATGCAGGAATAATTTATCCTATTTCTGATAGCACTTGGGTAAGTCCTGTGCTGGTAGTTCCAAAGAAATGAGGAATGACGGTGGTACCCAATGAAAAGAATGAGTTAATTCCCATAAGAACAGTTACAGGTTGGAGAGTCTGTATAGACTATAGAAAGCTGAATGATGCCACCAGAAAAGATCACTTCCATCTGCCCTTCATAGATCAAATGCTGGAAAGATTATCCGGGCATATGTACTACTGCTTCTTGGACGGACTCTCTGGCTACTTCCAAATCCCCATAGCTCCTGAAGATCAAGAGAAGACAACATTACATGCCCATATGGTACGTTTGCTTATCGTAGAATGCCTTTTGGATTATGTAATACTCCTGCTACTTTTCAGCGTTGCATGTTGGCAATCTTTGACGAACTCGTGGAAGACATCATGGAGGTATTTATGGATGATTTCTCGGTATTTGGTAATTCTTTCTATCGTTGCCTTAAAATTTTAAAACGAGTTCTAATGAGATGTGAGGAAACAAACCTTATTTTGAATTAGGAAAAATGTCACTTCATGGTTAGAGAAGGAATTGTGTTAGGATATAAGATTTCTAGTAAAGGGATTGAGGTAGATAAAGCAAAGGTTGAAGCCGTAGAAAAACTACCTCCCCCTAGTTCTGTTAAGGCTATTAGAAGTTTTTTAGGACATGCAGGGTTCTATAGGAGATTTATTAAAGATTTTTCTAAAATAGCTAAGCCTTTGACAAAATTACTAGAAAAAGATGTTCTTTTCAATTTCAATCAGGAATGTTTAGATGCATTTAATATCCTTAAGGATAAATTAATAAATGCGCCGATTATAATTGCACCTAATTGGAACTTACCCTTTGAACTAATGTGTGATGCAAGTGATTCTGCAGTAGGTGCAGTTTTGGGACAACGAAGAGACAAGCATTTTCAGCCAATTTACTATGCTAACAGAACATTAACACCCGCACAAGAAAACGACACCACCAAGAGAAAGAATTGCTAGCTGTAATCTTTGCTTTTGATAAATTTAGACAATATTTAATATTGTCTAAAATTGTCATTTACACTGACCATTCAGCTCTTCGTTATCTTTTAAACAAACCGATGCAAAACCCAGACTCATACGATGGATTTTACTCTTATAGGAATTCGACTTGGAAATACAAGATAAGAAGGGAGCCGAGAATCTTGCAGCGAATCACCTTTCTAGACTTGAAAATTCACACACCAAAGAGCTCAATGAAAGTGAAATAAATGATTTGTTCCCCGAAGAACAACTCTTTTTTATAACACGTTCTGAGGTGCCATGGTTTGCAAATATTGCAAATTATTTAGCAGCTAACATCTTGCCAAGGAAATTAACACATCATCAAAAGAAGCGATTCTTTGCTGATGTGAAAAATTATTTTTGGGAAGATCCCTTTCTTTTCCGTATATGTGCAGATCAAGTAATTTGAAGATGCGTTACAAAGGCAGAAGCAAGCAAAATCCTGGAACATTGCCATTCAAGACCCTCAGGAGGACACTACAGTGGTATTAAGACAACACACAAAATACTCGAATCAGGTTTTTATTGGCCTACTCTGTTCAAAGACGCCAACAGGTACGTTACCTTATGTGATAGATGCCAAAAAATAGGTAATATTTCTAAAAATGATGAAATGCCTCAAACATATATGTTGTCATGTGAAATATTTAATGTATGGGGTATTGATTTATGAGACCATTCCCTAGTTCGTTTGGAAACAAGTACATCCTAGTAGCAGTTGATTATATGTCAAAATGGGTAGAAGCGGAAGCTTTACCTACCAATGATGCTAGGGTAGTAGTTAAATTTCTCAAAAAACTGTTTTCCCGATTTGGGACACCGAGAGCCATCATTAGTGATAGGGGTACTCATTTCTGCAATACTCAATTTGAAAAAGTTCTAAAAAAATATGGAGTATACCACAAGACAGCCACCCCATATCATCCTCAAACCAGTAGGCAAGTTGAGGTAGCAAACCGAGAACTTAAGCGCATTCTAGAAAAACGATTGAATCAAATAGAAAAGATTGGGTAGTTAAAGTAGATGATGCTTTATGGGCTTATAGAACAGCATTTAAAACACCTCTAGGGACATCCCCATACAAACTTGTATACGGGAAAAACTGTCATCTACCATTCGAATTAGAACACAAAGCTTTTTGGGCAATAAAATTCTTGAATTTTGACCTCAAAATTGCAGGAAAGAAAAGAATGATGCAGATGAACGAGCTGGACGAATGGAGAACGGAAGCCTACGAGAACTCTAAACTATACAAGGAAGCAACAAAGCGACGTCATGATGCTCGTATCAAGAGATCAAAACAATTCGAAGTAGGGGATTTGGTCCTACTATACAACTCGAGGCTTAAACTATTTCTAGGGAAGCTGAAATCAAGATGGTCAGGCCCATTCATGATCAAAACAATTTTTCCATATGGCACCATCGAGGTAACTCATCCCACTAAGGGCACATTCAAGATAAATGGTCACCGACTTAAAATTTATAATGGTGCAGATTTTGGAGATATGAGAGAGAAACTTCTGCTCCATAAACCTTCTTTTATAACCGAAAACAGGGAAAGTCTAGCTTAAGACTATAAACAAGCGCTTCTCGGGAGGCAACCCGAGCACTAACCCACTAACTCACTAAATATTTTATTTTCATTTCTAACTTCACACTAAAGGTTAGTCCAATAGAAGTACAGGTTCTTAAACACGGCCTGGCACACTGGCGTGCCATTGGCCGTGTGCAAGACAGGGGACGAACCACGAGCGTGCCAGTAGTCGTGCATAAACAGGGAGGAATTTCTTTCTTCAAACACAGGTTACGATACCAGACCACGCCCGTGCTATCTGACCGTGTGAGGTCACTGACTTGTCGAGCATGGGCTGAACATGCCCATGCTTCCTAACCGTGTGAAGCTACTGACTTACACAACACGGGTAGAACACGCCTATGCTTGCAAACCGTGTGAAGCTACTGACTTGTGAAGTACGGGCCCAACATGGCCGTGCCCAACAACCGTGCGAAGATACTGACTTATAGAACACGGGCGTGCCTAGTAACCCACATCCGTTCCAAGAACCCTGAACGCGCCCAAAACTAAAAATCACGAAAAACACGGGCGATTTCAAATTCACACGGGTGTGGCTATAGCCCGTGCCCCCTCCCCTATATATAAAATTTAACCGCCGCCCTCCCCAAATCCTAACCCTAAAATCAGCTTTAACACCCTTCCCCCCAAAATCCGGGCACACAACCATTACCATCCACCTAAAACCGTGTCCCCTCGCTGTTTCTCCCCAAATAACCACCCAAGAAACCATTTACACGCTCGCACCACAGCCATGCTACCAAGCGCCACGCCCACGCCACCGCCGTGTTCATGCTGCAGAACCCACACCACCGCCGTGCTCCGCCCGTGTTTGATCATCGCACACCATCCTGGTTCCCTTTTCATAACTTAAACCTTGATAATTGATAGGGCATTTTCAGTTTTTGTTTAGTTTCAGTTCTAAAAGCATGATTTTTATTTAGGAAATTTGCTTTAGCCCAAATAAATACTTATTGGCTGTTAGATTAAGATCAAATTCTTGGATTTTCAAACTAATGAAATTGATACATTACTCTACTCACTATTGTCAAAGAAATTTGTCTGCAAATTAACATGCTTATGATTCTAAGTTCTCTTGACTTAAGTGCGGCATATGATGGCCGTGCTATTGATGAAGCTTGATAAAAAAAACCAGCTTTATATGTGATTACAAATTGCAGGAACCATGTCAACATCACGAACCAAAAGATCAGCTCCAAGCAAAAAAAGAAAGGGGCCGGGATCATCCTCCACAAGTGCCTCTACCGAGCTTCGACACCTATTCCTCCGATTTCCGCAAGCAGCTCAGGAAGAGAGATACAAGACAATCTGAGATCGACCTCTAGGCACCGGTAGATGTATCGACTAGGATGCAATAGAACAAGTTGGAATCACAATCGATATTCGAGCCTACCTCTCGACCGACCCGTAGGAACAGTTCTTCTCAATTATCGAGCCCACTTACTTGGAGCTCACATTAGAATTCTGCACCCCCTTCACATTACAAACGGTGATGGCACAGTTCGATGATCCAAGTACTATCCAATTCCGTTTAGGGGGCACAGTATGTTGACTGAGCGTCTCGCAATTCGGCTCGGCACTCGGACTATATACGCCAGAATTCATAGAAGATAACCCACTTCCGGGTTAAACCGCCAGCTACACTCCACCCCCCTCAACTACTGGAAAGACTTAGCACCCACCACGAGTGTCTACGACCCCAGTCCCTCAAAGGCGACAGCCCTTCCCCCACCCCTACGGTACATCCACGCCATTCTCGCTCATACCATCACAGGTCGCCGAGAGAGCACTGGCGTGGTAAACAAACACGATGTTTACTACCTCTCGTGCATGTCAGAAAAGCACGTGTTCGTCCTGGCATACTTCATTGCCTGTGCAATACAACACCAGATAGAGCCGCACAGAAAAGGGATTTTATCGATGGGGCCATACATCACAAGGTTGGCTCGATACTTTGGTCTCCTCAACACTGAAGCTCAGATCACCGCCTTCACACTGATGGGCCACATGGCACCTCAGGGCATCCAGACGATGCTCCACATGAGAATGATCAAACACCGTCGAGGGACCGACCCTCTCAGTATCGAATAGTGACATTCACAGACGAGGGGGGTCGAGGACATTCCTGGTAATGTCCCACCACCATCAGAGGAGGCACCAAATCTGAGCCAGCATCCGTACCGAGCACCACCATCATTAGCGGACATCTCTGCACGACTCGACCAGTTCGAGTTATACTTCACTGAAAACACTCGGCCTTTGATGGAATAGAGGCGACTCTTCAACAAATATGCCAGCACCTGCACATTCAATCACCAGCACCACCACCGAACACAACCAACAATGAGGACCTCTGAGTCCTATTAATTTGTTATATTTTATTTTATTTTCTTTAATTTAAGTTTTTATTTTGTGTTGTTTGAATTTTTATTATTATTGCAAACTTTTACCATTAGCTATCTAACTATTCAAGCATCCCTAACCACATATTTATTACATCAACAAGATCGTTAACCAGTGACTTTGTAGAATAAATTACATACTCCACATACACAAACGCACAACTAGGAGAAATCCAAAAAGTCACTTGTTGCCACACAATTCCACATACTCCAAGGATCTCATCCGTAAATTCAGGAAGTGACATTTTCCCTCTTATCTTTTGATTGATCATTAAGTATCATTATTTATCTTTGTATATTGAGGGCAATGTACATCTTAAGTGTGGGGGGTAAAAGTGTCAAACTTTTTTCATTATTCTCAAATCCCTGATTTAGTCTTATTTTTATGCAAAGTTGTCATATTACTAATTAGAATGAAATTTCTGATGATTCGTGATTTTTATTGACATGTTTTAGAATAAGTCATAGTTAATTGTGCATTGATAATTGAATTTGAAAAATACTAGAGAATTAAGCTTGATAAGTCCCTTTTTCAAGAATTAAAATTTTGTTAGGTTGTTGACCTAAATTTGTATACTACTTTGAAATTCGAAATTCACGAGGATAATGTTAAAACACCCATAATTTTTGTGAGATTTTGATCCTTATAGAGCATATATTCTTTTCCGTGCTCATTCTTTGATTATGAGTGTGTCTACCATGAACTGTTATTCTAGAACTTGCCTTGTTTATGCATGTCGAGACCACACTTTTGAGTTGATATTACAAAGATGATAAAGGTACCTAGGTTTTAACCCACTTACACCACTAAATAGCTTACCTTCACAACTAACCCCTAGTGAACCCCGTTGATCCTAACAAACCCTTTTTATTGACTCACCTACTAATATTAACCCAAAGTCTCTTTGTATTCACCCTTTCTTTTGACTACCCCTTAATCGAGAATTGATTTGATCAAGTTACCTAAGTATTTTTTTTTGGTAGTTAAATTTATCTTGTTTTACTTAGTTTGTTCTTAAAAAAAAATCAAAGTATTCAATATTAGTAGTTTAAATAGTGAAGCTTACACGATCAAAGTCTATTTTTTTAAAAGAAAAGCTCGTATTAGTAGGTTTATTACTTTTCAGTTGGTGAATTTTCAGGTAGGTGCTTGTCAATTCGATCTCGATTCTAACCCTCTAATTTCAGCCTTTAACCACACTTTTAACCCTAGCCCCGTTACAGCCCTAACAAAGACCTTTTGATCTGATTATTATCTCATATTATACTGGTGGAGATTTAATTTTCAGGCAAGCCTATGGGATTAACTTTTCAAGTTTGACTTATGAGCGATCTTTTCCTGAATCTTAAACACTTTAGAGTGATTTGGGTGAATCCTTAGTAAGGACATCAACCCTTGTCGGTTTTGAATTGAAAAGGTAGTTATTTAAATAAAGGGAGACACCTATGTTCTCGAAGTACATACTCATGACTTATCTCGTTTAAATCTTTAGGACTCTTTGAATTGAATTATCCATGTATAAATTATCTATGAATTATGATGAGGCATTGTTGATAGGGATTGTGAATTATGGAAAGTTCGTTTTAATTGTAAGTTGAGAATTTTGCTCAAGGACAAGCAAAAGCTTAAGTGTGGGAGTATTTGATAAATGTAATTATAACATATTTTAATCCCACAATTAGCTCACTTTTCGATGATTTATTCATTGATTTATATAAAAAGGTGCTTGTAATCCTTTCTTTTCATGTCTTATACCCAGGAAAGTACCCGAGGATGAAAATAACACAAAACGGGCCCAAAACGGAGTAAATGGGCCTTAGCACGAGATTGACACGGCCTGACCCAATGTCCACACGGCCGTGCCTCGACGATCACCTAGAGCATGGCCTCAACCTCGCTTCACACGGTCGTGCCTCAAGTTAGAAATTTGAACACGGTCTGAAGTCGATCCACACGGGCGTGTGCCATGGCCGTGCCTCTGTCGCTGGAAAGAGCAATTTCAGTCGGAAAAGGATACTTAGGGAGAAAGAATCGCATTCCAAGAGCCTATATATATATATCCCCTAAGTGCCACTTTTGGAAAGAGGGAAAAAACGAGGCCAATGAGCCAAGCCGAGAAGGTCAGAGTTAGGGAATAACGCGAGGATAGCCAGTTGATCCATCCCAAGAAGCCAGAGTTATACTCAAGACGGTGGAATTCTCCTTCAATTCCTTCAGGGGGGTTTAGGATTTTCTTATGTTTTGTTTTATCTTTCCTCTTGAGATGTTCTTTTTATTCATCATGAACTAAACCCCTCAGATACCTGAAGGGGATGAAATCTAGATGAATCTTGTTATGTGATTTCTGAATTATATGATAAATACTTAGTTTGTTCTTAATTATGTTATTTAATCCAAATCTGATGTGCTTAGGTGGAGGAAGAATAGACCCTGCCTAAGAGTAGATCTAACATAATTAAGCGGAGTTGATCGAATGCCTAGAGATAGGGTTACGAGATTTTGTCGGATTAGGGTAAAACCTAATATGGGAGTCCATTGATCGATTTACTGTTATCCTAGGGGGTTATTATAAGCGAACGAAAGTTCCACTAATTAACCTAAGGTTAGACGTTATCCGCCTCGAGAGAGGGTTTAATATAGGTTAGGGAGTCCTACGGATCAAGCTAAGTAAAGAAATCGTATAATTCAGGGTTAGGTAACAAGGGAAGTCTAGGTGGATTCTTCTTGAGGGTATCGTCGTGATCAATTGAGTTTTTCTTCAAGTTATTTTCCAAATCATTCTTTTTGTCTTTGTGTCCTTAGCTTAGTCGTCGCCAATTTAGTTTAAAAGCAACTTCACTCCATTTTTAAGGCTAAATAATAAAAAGAAAGTTAGTATTAGTACTTTTAGTTCCTTTGGGTTCGATAATCCGCTCTTGGCTAAGCTATACTACTGTTCGATAGGTACAATTGCCTTTAATCGTTGGCAGAGTTGGTCTCCAGGTTCGATCATTCTTTTATAAATTTTAAGGCTCTGATTTCAGCGATCAAAGGTTTAAAAGAAATCTATAAGAAAAATTTATTTTGTGCATTATCGAATTTCGCCATTTATGTGCAAAATGTATCATTGTGTTTAGCTATTATTCGACTACTCAACTACGCCATGTGGAAGATACCTCCAATTCAACGTCCTCTTCCCACCAAGTAGAAGTCTGCAATAATTCATGATTTGGTTTGTTGGTTAGCTGATTAGATTTTCACAATGCTTAATCTCTACCATGTAATATATATGTATATAAACTGGATTTCCCATCTTGTTTCCTAAGTTCCATGGAATCAAATTCATCAAAAAAGAGGAGGCAAGGTGCAGCAGCTTTTGCTTCAGAGAAAATATCTCAAACCTGAGTTGCCCTCTTGCCTTTTGCATCCCTTGATTGCATGGAAATTTTCAATTTTATTCAGTTCAGCAAGTGACTAACGTGAGAAGCTGCAAATATAAGGGAATTTAGTATGTAAGGGACAAAGACCTGTGCGGCTGCGGATCACTTTGAATCTAGAAACTAACTGTAGATTACATACAATATCTGTTTTTCGGCTTCTGAAACTAATGGTCTTGCCTTGGAAGCAATAGACTTCAGAATAGTATCAATTATGACCAGCATTTTTCCAGGATCATTGTTATTCGCGCTACTCAAATGTTCATGACTCGCAGTGAGCTGTGCATCTAAGGGAATAGCTTTGAGAGCAGCTCCGCTAAATCCTTCTATCATATATGCTATGGCATCTAAATCGACATCACTGGCCAATGGCAACTACATTATATGTGCAAAAACGAAGTATTACAAAGGAAAGTAACACTAAAACATTCGATCAAGGTAGTTTCTAGTTCGATATATATAGCAAATCACATTACGCTATACTATGCTGCTTGGATTGTTCATTTATGTTCTACACATATTTGGACAAGAATATACAAGTTATTTCTCCAGATATATGAAAATTTTTAAATTTTTGAGTAAATCAGTGACAGATGTACATCAAAATCCAACATTGACCACTTAATCCTGATAACAAAGCTGATACATGTGGTTAAAATTTTGTGCTATTTGAAAAGTTATCTTATTTGAGTATGCATCTCATGTCAAAATCGATCGCATGAAGATAATAATGAACCAAACTCAACATTGTGGGTATTAACTGAAGATTAAGAATAGATACTAGCAAAATAATACAATTGGATTCCATGAGAACTAACCTTGTTGCAGCAAACACAAATACACCAGTCAAAACTTCAACACCATCTAATTCAATTAGGAACTATTTGAAAGCAAAATAACAATAAGGAAGACATCAAAAGTTAAGGCAAATTAATAAAATGCAACAAGAAAAAAGATACTAACTTGTTTGACAACTCGATTAATTACTCCAGTGTTGTCATGTCCTCTTTTAGGGGAAATGGAATCAAATTCATCAAAAAAGAGGAGGCAAGGTGCAGCAGCAGCTGCTTTAGAGAAAATATCTCGAACCTGGAACAATATTGAGAAAGTATAACAACATTCAAATTAGCTCGGACCAAGATTCAAAGCAGCAACTGCAGGGTGAGAAAGCATAACAACATTCAAATAAGCTCGTACCAAGATTCTACCTGGGAACCTAAACTGTCATACATCTTTTTACAAACCAGACTAAATCTATCAAAAGAAAGTATTACAATGCCTTTGGAATAAAATATTAACAGTACAAAAGGTACGGGTTTATTTATCATATTCTCTTTACATGAATAAAAAAGATAAGCACGCTGGGGACAATAGATACAAATAAGTTCACATTCTGGATTACATTAGAAGCTAATCCAAATATTGATTAAAAATAATCATAGGAAATTTAAAAGCCTGAATGTCGTTGAGACCAAAACATTGTCCCAACCAGAGCGACCAACATCAAAAGCTGATTTAGTTATGTCACCCATGGCAACTAGAAGGAACTTATTTAAAGCATGAGACAAATCATCCTTAACTAGCATGGGGTTCATGTGTTCATCAGAACCAGAATCAGAAGGCAAAAACCAGCTAACAGCAGCATGAACAGCTCTATCAACCAATATTTTTTGAAATAATAAAATTAATTAGTATAAACTTTTACCCAAAATCTTAGGATAAACAATGAGAAGAGTATGCAATCTCATTCCCTAAATAACACAGAATGCAACTTATTATACCCAATTTAAACTACATGCAGATTAAAAACGTCGTGAAAATTAGTAACAAGAAGGATAAAGATGTTAGTAATATATAGAAGTAACAAATTTATCCAGGGGGAAAAAGAACATTAATGAAAAAGAGATACAAGACAGAAGTACATACACACACAAGGAACAAAAATACCAGATCATACGCATTATATCCATCACAAAAATACCAGTTCTATCATCAGGATTTAACTAGTTGGTTAATGAAAAAAGTCTCAATACCAAAATCTACAATTTCTAACCCTATCCCCAAACTGCAATCTTTGCAACTAAAAAAATTCCATTTTTCTTCAAAATTCAAGAAAATTATGGAAAATCCTTACTTAATGTGAGCTTGATTTCTCAATATTCTTCCGGGTCATTCTTATAACAATGATAATTGAAAAAAATTTGAAAGAAAAGAGGAAAAACAAAACCAATAATACAAACATAGTTGAAATTATAAAATAAGAAGCGAAAGAAAAAAAGGGGAACTTGCAGAGGTTCTCACAAGGGAAAGGAGGCAGCTTTGCGGAGGCGGGGAACGGGTCGAAGATGAATCGACGGTTCTCAATGACAGAATCGTCGGAGGCACCACTTTTACAACGACGAAATGGGTGAACAAATACAGGGTAAAATTGTCTAGGGGGAAATTTTGCTATTACGTCCGTTGTTGAATAGGCTATTCTTAGCCCCCTTCACCGAATGATGATTCGGTAAATCAGATGAATAGGAGAAGAATAGCCATTCACCGAATGAAGAAAACGGTGAAGCTGATAACATGATTGTTTTGCATGATTTCTTGTATGTAATTCGGTTCATTTCTGAATTAATCCCTGCTAAATTTGTATTTTTATGATTTAAATCTTGTCAGAGATGCAATTGATCAAAAACAAGCTAAAAAGGGCCAAATTGAAAGAAAATCATGGAAATTGGGCCAAATAAAAAAGATGGAGGAAGCCAAGGACATATCAAGCAATTTGACTTTGTAAAAAGCCAAATAAGGAAAATGCTATTTTTAGTTTATTTTATTTTTATTTATTTTTTATTTTTAATTATTTAAGATTTTATATTAAATTAATTAAGCCTATTTTTAGTAAACCCCATGTATATAAATAGGGGTTATTTGTATTTGGATAATCATCAATCAAATACTACTTTTCCCATTCCTATTTGAATTTCTATTTCTCTCTTTTCCTATTTCAATTTAGAATAGGATTTCTTTTGTTTTTTTTTCCTTCAAGCAACGTCCAACATTCTGCCCATTTCAATTCTTTTTGTTTCTTTTCGCAAAATTGGTTTAATTACCTTCCAAACCCCTTTCCTTTCCAAATTCCATCATCCCTTACCAAAGCCCAAGCACTTTCCACAACCTTCAAGCATGAGTGAAATCATGCCACACTAAACCCCTTTCAGCTTTAAGTCGGTATTAACCCCGTCAAAAACTTGTGAGTTACGAACCCGAGCTATTCAACTCTAAATTTTTGATACTTATTATTTCTCCGGATTAAGAGTATGACTTCGTCAACTCACAAAGTCAAGTCGTGCTAAGTTAAAAAAAGACGTCGTTTGAGTTAGTGTGGGTGGACGTACAGTTGGGATTCCGAAAGGACCGATTGTCTAATCGGTTTTCCGTGAACACATTGGTGTGCTAAGTGGAGATTGTTGTTTGGTTCCGTCAAGGGAAGTAGTAACCGGATTTAAATGTCCCAACGTTTGAGGGCACTGGTTCGAGCTAGGCTCTTCTAGAACGCAAAGCTGCCGAAGTTCTAAATCACGAACGTTTCGTAGGTTGTTCGATCGGTAAGGGTTAGTTATAGGACGTTCCATAACTAACTTACACAAGGAAGAGTTGGTGTCCGAGGCGTCCTTGGTAACTATAACTAGCTTATCGGAAAAGATGAGTTCATCTAATTTTGAGGATCGGGTCAAAGAAGGAAAAACCCGCGCTTAAGGCTGAGCTAAGTTTAATCGATTTCTTTTCAGATTATTTTAATTTTATTTTCCTATTTAGTCTGTTACTTTTTACGTTTTTATTTTCTGTGTTTATTTCAGGTTTAATATTTTACTCGCCCCAAACGTCGCGGGCACGACTATTGCCCAGACATTAATCTGGTCAAGAGATAGACAATTTTCCAGTAAAACCAGTCTCTGTGGGGTCGACCCTACTCCCTATACTGCTTAAGTTTGCAACTAGTGTAGGATTATATTGGTGGAATCGACAGCCATCAGAAGCAAACTATAGCTTAACTGTTCATCTAAGAATAAGGAGGGAATGGCTATTCCATTCCCTCCAACCAAACATGGCCTTAACTTCCAACAAAGAGTTTTCTTGGCAATACCATACTGCTACTCATTTCAGTTTTAAATCCATAGTACATTTAAATTTTATTTTGATTAAAATTTTAGATTATTTTGATGTATTTCAATCATTACTAATGTATATCGGTTTATAAATTTTAGTATTTTAAATTCATTTCTAAAATTTTGGGTTTTAGCTCATTTTTTTATAATTATATTAGAAATTAAATATAATCTTTTTAAAGTTTATATTTATATATAAACATGTATATTATAATAAAATTTCATTAAAAATAAAAATAAAAAATAAAAAATATACTATAAATATATATAATATTTTTAAAATAATAATAGCATCCATATCAATCTCTACTAATATTTAAATAAAAAAACAACATATCCTTAACTATTGACATAAGGAAAAATTGCTATGTATTTATTATTTTTAAATATTTTTTTTAAAATATTATAGTAAACTCTTATATTATGGAGTTCAAAAACGGGCATTTTTACTTGTATAATAAAAATTTTAAAAATTAAATATTGAAATGGTATATCAATATTATTATTTATCAAAATGGGGTGTTTGAAACAATTTTAAGGGGTGAAAGGAGAGAGATGGGCGGCATTCATATTTTTTTAACACAATAATTGAAACATGATTACAAAATGATGTATTTTTAAAAAAAAAAAATTAAGGGTGGAGGGGGAGAAATGAGCAGCACCAATATAAAAAAATATTTTTTAAGAGTGGAGGGAGAGAGATAAGTGACACTGGTATTTTCTGGTGCAAAAATACGGTCTAAATGGTGGAGAGTAAATTTTGTACCATTTTTTTTTATTTTTGAAGAATTACTAATATTCTTACACATATTTTTTCAAAACAATCTCATTTTTTTTTTCATTTTTTATCTCAGTAACAATTTTTTTATTACATAACATATATTCAATATTTGTACAATGTAGTTCTTTTACCACAATAATTCAAAAGAAAAACTTAAATACCAAAATGGATTAGTGTAAAAATTTTAAATAAATAACCCAATTCGATATTTATTTTTATGTTTTTTACAAAATGAAATTAATATAAATATATAAAAATTGTTTAAAACTGCGGGGAATACCAAATATGAAGGGTAAGAAAAGAAAAGAGAAATCAACTTTTATAGTACACTCAGTTTCTGTACATTTAACATATTCACACAATTTGTTTCCATCCCCAATTTAAGTGTAAGTAACAGTAAGTTGAAAAAATATGGGGAAAAAGGCAATCTTATTTTAAGAGGAAACAGTAATGAATGATAATAAATAAATGTAAATAGTTTTTGTCACCATGGCTTGCACCAATCTCATTTCTTTCATCACAATTGCTTCCTTTGCTTTCAATTTCCATGCACCTAAACAACCTCTTGGATTCAATTTTATTATAAATAATATTTTATTGGCCTGAGCAAAAGAAAAACTATTTTTTAAAAATATATTAACATTAAAATTCTAATCCTAAATCTAAAATATATAATTTTTTGGTATGTTTGGGTCAGGAATTTGTTGAAGGAACTTCATTTGTATCAATGTTTTCATAATTCTAAAATTGAATTTGCTTGTTTTAAGTAAATATACGAGGAAATTTTAAAATTTTCAAGAAGGGATTTCAATAAAACAATTTCCTTGATTTAATATACATGATTCCACTATAAGGTAAAAAATATAAACTTCAATTTTTTTAATTTTATAAATATTATTTATTAAAACTTATAATTTTTTACAATATACTGATATTTTTAATATAATTATTCTTCTTTTATAATTATTTTTAATTTATAAAATTAGAATAACCTAATTTTTCTTAAATCAAAATGCTAGCCTTTTGAATCGGTTAATTCTAAAATGCAAGCATTCTAAAAATCCCAAAAAAAAAAATTTAAATTTTTCATCTAAACAACTCTTAGGGTTTAGGGTTTAAAATTTTATTAAAAAAATAAATTAATTTTATTAAATATCTTTTAATCAATGGATAATTTGGATTTTAAAATTATAGTAAGTTGTAATGCAATATTTATTATTATTTTTAAATTTATGGATTTGTTGGTGCTTATATTTAATACAAGTTTTTGGAAATATTTATACATTTTAAATATATAATCTCCAATTTTCATCTCAAAATTTATAAAAGCAAATAAAATATAAATTGAAGATTAAAAGATGAGATGAAGGTAACTGAAGGAAGAAATAGAGTAGGGGCAAGCTTCAAGGAAAATAAATCAATGTTGATAACTCATTATGGATCCATTGTTTATAATTTACAAAGATGAATCCATTGTTTCACATTATGGAGTAAAGTGAAACTCTAAACACAAAATAATTCTTATGCCCATTCTTTTCCATTCACCATACAAGTATCAGCTCCTACATCTACATTACTACTAGTACAATATTTAAGAAGAGAAGATAATTGCTGATTCTTTCCCTTTCTCATCATCTTCAATCCATACCTGTTTACTGCTGATATCTGAAACGAGTTGATGTTGATGATGATGAAGAATCCATGGCGGCGGCGGCGGCCTGGTTTGCCCTTTGTTTCACGCCGTAAACGCTCTTATTTTCTTATTGACCATCAATGGAGTCTAGCTGCCCAAGTAATCCTCTTTCCGTTTCTTGTAACACTCTGCATTGTTTGCTTCATGTTCATAATCATACCCCAACTTCACCATTTTCGCTTCTATGTCTTCCCACGTGCTTTGCCTCGTCGAATACCCATTTTCCTGCAACCTCCGTTCCAAGATTTCATGCTCGGTCCATCTGTTGGCGTTGATCTCGTTCTGGCTTTTAGCCGTCAAGGGTCTTAACGTCTTCAAAGCCGCCATTACAGAAGCATCCCGAGCTTCAATCCAAGCTCTTTCCTTAACCCAGAGTTCATGTTCTTTATCGAACCGAGCAGCCTCTTGTCTCCTCCATTCCTCTTCTCTCAACACCCTTTCCTTTTCTTTCTCTTCAATCACCTTCAACATCCTCTCCATCCAAACATCCTGTGAATAGATCAACCTCTTCATCTGTGAGTCCACCAAGTCCTTCACCTTGGTTTTCCAACCCTTCTTAACACCCTTTTGATTCACCATGGAAGCAATACCCGAAAGCTCGCATTCGTCGTCGTTCATTTTTTCCGACGAGGAAGCCTCGAATTCGGGGTCGGAGAAACCGAGGCTCTCGCTCATCTTCTGTTCTTGCATGGATTCATGATATTTCTCCGGCGGGTTACTTGGAACAGTATTAATGTTGTTAGTTTCTGGGACTGAACTTTGGTTGCTTGTTTCACCATAAATGGCTTCCAGCTGTTTGAAAAACCTGTAATTCTTCCCATCTTGCCTACCAGCTTTACCTTCCTTGGTCTTCTTATAGTATTTATAAAGGTTTTCAAACTTCTCTCTACATTTCTTCCCACTTCTCTGGTATCCATATTCCTCCGCCATTATTCTAAACCAAGGTGAAATATATAATATCAACAATAAAAAGTTAATTAATAATATTTGTATAAGTTATTATATATGTGGAATACAAACCCTAAGAAGAAACCTAACCCAAAACTTCAAACAAAATCTAACTCTACATTTTCCATGATATAATCTTCTTTTGTCTCAAGACGAAGAATAAATATATCCCAACATTCCTGTAATAGCTTAAGGATTAAAATATTCCAAAACATTCCTTTCCATATATATATATATATTATAATTAATTAATTAATATTATTTTAAGTTGCTGAAATTGAAGTAAAGGAATGCCAGAGATTAACCATTTTAGCAAAACAAAATAATCGTTAGTTTAAGAAGTTGTGAACAGATGGGTGATTTTTTTTAAGTAAAAGAAACATCTGGATCTCCGAGTTAACTCACAGCTCTGTTACTTTCAATCAATCAGAAATTTAATTAAAATCTTTTTTTTTATATAGAAAACTCTTGGGTGACTTTTCATATAAAAGAAAAAGTGGGTTTCAGTTGGGTAGGCTAAATAGGGTTTCTTGATTAACCATATGTCATGAAATTGAAACAAAAACATGATGTAAAAATGGAAATCCAAGTGAAAGATGAAGAAGAAGACTGAAATGGGTTTAGTGCAATTATAGTAAATATATTATATACCTAGACACTTCATCCCATAAGGGTCCTTTCTGGTTAGCCTCTTTGAACTTGGAATCAAGTCTAGATCTGATCTCAAGAAGAGTAAGAGTCTCCTGCCTCGGCCACCGGCTGTTTCCCCCTTCGATATTTCCCAAACTCCATCCTCCACCACCAACAGCAGCAGAAGCTGAAGCGGCAGCAGTAAAATCAGTGGCGCCAGTAGTGTTAAACCTAAGCAAACCACTAGGCATTGCAATATTCCCATTGCTCAACACGTAGGGTGGTTCATGGTAAGGAGGTGGTGATGGAGCCATGTTCCTATGATGAGCAAGGTAAGGCGAGTCAGAAGGTTGGGGCAGCAGGGATGCCGGAAAATGGGTTCTCCTCGTTAAAAGCCGCTGGAAATCAGGTAGGCCGTACTGATCACCCATTTCCATTAGGTTTTTTTAGAAAGTGAGAGAGGGAGAGAGAGTCAAAATGTGGGGTGTGGGTGGTGTAGGAGAGGACTTCGTTTGGACCATTTTGATGGGAGACAGGATCCGAGTCTACCGCAACTTGCATCACTCTTTCATCACTAAATTCATGTTTAACTTTCACTCTCCTGTACATTTGTAATACAGAAAGTATAGGTAGATTGAGGACCAATGCATCGTCTCCATTTGTCACAATATTACACGAAGATGATGAGATATACGAAAGCCCAGAAACTGATCAAACGACGCGTGTTGCAGTGCCCTTCCACTTTGTCTTTTTTGAACCAGGATATGATTCTATTTTCTTTTTCAATTTTATAAAAATTCTAGCCTTAAAACTATTTTTAAAAATTTCAGAAGAAAATATTAGGACTACCGGATTCGAAGCTTTATACATTGGATTTAAGTCTAATGTATCTTTTTAAGGTTTGACCTGTAATCACTTGAAGTGAAAATAAGCTGTATTTTACCTGCTGAGAAGTCTGGTTTTATTTTAAAGGTACCCAAACTTATTATAATCATAAACCTGGCTAGTGAATTTTTGGATGGGATAAAGGATGGTGTGGGGGGCTTAGCCCCTACCCCATCTGCCTCTGCCTGTAAATAATGTTGCGTTGTTGCTCTCACCTTTTAAGCGGCTAAGCGCCTGAGCCATTGCTTTCAAAGCATGGTTGTGACTTGAATGACGTCCTATGCCCTGTTCTTTTCCACCTTTTTTATTTGCTTTTCTTCCGCTCTCTATATTTCATTTTTATAAAAATTTCTAAAAAAAATCTATAAATATCGTTGTAAATCTATACTATATAAAATCCTAAAACTTTGTTTAAATAAACAAGTATTTTTATTTTTATATTTTTTAAATATCTTTAAAAAACTTAATATTTTTTTAATTTACTATTTAAAAGTAACAAAAACCCACACTCGATAAGAGTTAATACACTTCCAATCCAATAAATCAATCATTTTCCAAAAGTATATGTATATAATACTAACATTTAAGTACTAGACTAGATAACAACAATAGCATCTTCATTGTCAAAAATGTTTACTCTAGCATAAAACAAGCAAGGAGACTCCTTTGGAACTTTCAATCTGCTAATGGCCTGTAACATCCTGATAATTAGGGATTATGCATCTCTGCTAAATTGAATGTTGTTGCATGCTTAAATATGAATGAGTGTGTTTTGGAAGTTTATTTTTGAACTTCATTATGTAAGTGAATGCTTAGTGATATATTAAATTATTTTTTTTTATATTTAAGATGGAACTAAGCAGTATAGGCTTTAAGAAATATTGACTAGAGGTTTAAGCATAATAAGTCATTTGGCAAGGTGGTAATGGTGCATGAGTGAATGCATGAGGAGAGAGATTCGAATCTCCTAACTAGCAAATGGAAGAATTTTATTTCTATTATTTTGTTTCCTATAGTGTCGGCCAAGACTATTCTAGAATGGATGGTCATCTTCTTATTTTTGGTTAGTAGACTTTATGAAAAAGGCAAGCTAGAAGTTATGGCAAGGGATCTTGAAGATATGGTAAGATAGGGGGACAAAAGGCTTGAAGAAAGGAGGGTGTTTTGGAAGTTTTTTTCATGGTCATTTGACCATGAACCTAGTCGGTTTTAGGGGCTAAGGGGAGATGATTTATTTGTGCAAAAATCAAGGATTAATGGGAGGAAATGTGGAGGAAAAAGGGGGATTATGTTGGCATACATGTTGGCCGAATTTGACTTTGGATTAGGGGGTGATAGTTGGCCAAAAACTCTAGCATTTTGTGTATCTTTTCTCATTTCTCCAAAAGCTCTCCTCTTAGCCGAATTTTGTTAATGACATTAGGTAAAAGTTTTTACTTTGTTTTGGCTTTCATTTTGACCATTTTGGTTAAAATGCTTATTCTCTCAAATTCTTGTCCTCTTTAGTCAAAAGCATCAAAAAGTTTGGAAAAACATTTCTTTCTTTCCCTTTCTCTTTCTTTCTCTTTTCATTTTTCTTTCTTCTTCACTCTCAACCGAAACTACCTTCTACCAAAACCAAAATCAACATTTTTTTTCTTCTCTTTTGTCAAACCAAATCATCTTTCATTTTCATCTCTTCTTTTTGTTTAAGGCCGAATCTTCAAGTGGTCAAGCCGAATCCTTGAAAAGGTTTTTTTTTAAGAATCTTTTTGGAAACCAACGTTTTAAGAGAAACCTTTCGAAATCATCCAAGGTAAGAATATCACTTTCGGTTATATCAATTCTTTTAGATAGTTTATTAATCAACTTTATTTTAGGGGTGAATTCGAGACTAACAAGATAGGTTCGAAAAGAGCAGTACGGAGTGTTTGGAAGAGAGGAGGCACTGTTATACCCTCAAACTACAAACGAAGAGCTGTATCGGCGATAAGAGATTTTCCACCGGGTTGTGGACCATCTGCCAAAGAAGATCGGTTATTTGAAGTCGTGCGTACAACTGAACCACTTTTCGTTAGTGGGTTGTCAGCGGGTTTTGATTCATCTAGCGGAGAAAAACCACAAATAACGATTGTTCGAGAATCCGAGGGTAAGGATTTAGATCTCTCATCAATAGTATAGTTTTATTAGTAATAGTGTATACTAAACAAGTGTGATTATTACCTAGGCGTTGACGAGCGGGAAGGTATCGTTCTCACAGTCATAAGGTGTGTAACCTTACAATAAAATCTCGTAGATCTATAATGTGATTTATATGACAATATGTTTAATAATGTTTGTGGATACCATTCAGTGGTATACGATATTCAGGTATGTTTACCCCGACATTTCGTAAATTTTGCTATATGCATAAATGTGAAATGAGTATGATGATATTATGATTTTTGGGGGTAAATGGCATGAAAACTGAATAATATGTATGTGCATAGGCATATGGGTAAAATTGATAAAGGGGAAGTATTTCGGTGGTTTTACCACATAATCCGGTGACTTCGGTCACATATGTTAATCTGGTGACTTCGGTCACATTGATTAGGTGGCCTTGCCACAAAATTATAAGGGCGATGTGCATGTTGACTGCAGCAACTGCCTTCGATGGTGTGTAGCGGATGGAGGGTTGATTTAGTAATCCCCACGGTGTGTTTGGTTGGTACGGGTGGTGTGTAGCGGATGGATATTTAGGTGGGCCGGGTTTGCATTTCATTATATGTGTATATTCATGTGATTTTTTTTATCTGCTATAAAAATTGGGCTTATGGCTAAACATGATTTAAAATGGGCCTATGACTATATATGTTATTAATGGGCTTTTAATGTATGTGTTACACATTGAGTTTATGACTCACCCCTTTTGTGGGATAATTTTTCAGATGACTCTTAGCGTGATGGATCGGGTCAGCGAGGACTATGTGGTGGCCAATGCTCAAACAAAGTATTTTGGAGATTTTCCAAATTAAACTTATTAAACTTATTTAAGATTTTTTTTGGGTTTTGCCATTTTTGTAATAAGGCCATTATGAACTGTTTTATTTTTATTCTGCCATGAACAATTATTATTTAAATAACTAAATGGTTTTTGATAAATAAATTAAACTGTTTTGAAAACAAAATATGTTTCCACAATATTAATGAATTTTTCATTAAATTTGGTTTTCTTTTAACTTATTAATTTCTCTTAAAAATAATGTTTTAAGAAGATACAAATTTACTTTACAATTTGATTTCAACCCTATCTTTAAGTTAATCTGTTTTATTTAAAATCATCAAGTTTTTCTTATAAGCGAGAATTTGCTAAAGTTTTACTCGAGGAACATATCAAATCCGGTCAGGCTTTTTGGGCCGGGTTTAGGGTGTTTCAACTTGGTATCAGAGCACAGTTTTAAACACTCGGCCTTGGGTTTTGAAGTCCACAACGTTTTCAAAATTTGGCCCAAATGAATGATTTTAATTTTTGGTTAAAAATGGTTTTATGAAAGCATGGCACCCGAGTTCTTGACCCGAAGTCCACCAGGTAAGTATCTCAAATTGTTGAGTGAATTATTATATGATTGGTATATGGGCAAACTTGGGCTCGTAGATTAGTGAACTAGGATCTATTGAACCCTAGGGTTAGTACACTCAAACACATGCATAAGACTTAAAAACAACCGAACAAACCTGTGAAGTAAGTCGCCGAGTTACGGTGTGGCAACCATTGTGCGCATGTCTAGGAGTGGATTCGGAAAGAGCTTGGTATTTAAGCAGTCCTAGCGACTCACCTCCTCTTTACTTGAATCCTACCTGGTGCGTAGCTACGGTTCACCCTAACCAAGAGGACTTATTCACGGGCTAAACTCAATAATTAAAACCCGAAAGGGACTAGCCATCCTGTTTTATAAAAAAAAAAACCTTAGTTTTTAAAATCACTACTTTACCCTTTTGATTTGTAGCAAAATTTATTTTGAAATTTTTCAAGAATGATTTCGATTTAAAAAAAATTACCTAAATACCCCTAGAGGTAAAATTACTAAAATGCCCCTGGTTTCTAAAAATTTTTAACGCTACCTTTGATTTTGATAAAATTTTCTTACTTTGCAAAAGTATTTAAAAATCATATTTTGACAAAATACCAAGATGCTTTGATTTGGAAAATTTACGAAATTGCCCCTGACTTCCAAAATTACCAAAATAACCCTGATTTCTGAAATTTCTACAATACCATTGATTTGGTAGAATTTTTTTTTAAATAACCTCGAGATTTGTATATTTTGGAATGTCTTTGATTTGTAAAGATTTTCAAATTGACCCCGATTTATTACTAAAATACCCCTATAGGACAAATGACGATATTACCTGGGTTGGGAAGGTCTGAAATGACCATAGAGGTGTAGTGAATGAATGTGTCTCTGCTTATGAATGTGATTATGACTCTCTGAACTAGAGTAGTGAACTTGAACTGAACCTTTGTGTGATCGAAAGAACTACTTCTAAATACTTTATTTCATAAAAATTGTTTGCGGTTAATAAGTGGAACAAAATTTTGATGCATAAAATTTTCGTAAAAACAGATAAGACGCTAAGTAGACATGAGTTCTAGGGGACGTGGTCGTCGTGGACGCGGAAGAGGAAGAATGGCTGTGTCGGAACCAGTTAGATCTGGTCAAGGTTTCGAAAATGAAGCTCCGCCACCGGCTGTAGGGGTGGAATTTCAAGAGCAAAATGAAGGAGGTGATGCAGTATCTCAAGCTGTGCTTTGAGTTTTGGAACGAGTAGCAGAAGCTAGTGCGGGAAATGGGTCTCGAAAGTCAGTAGCTGAGAGACTTAGATCAAATGGAGCTGAGGTTTTTAGGGGAGTATCTGGAGTAGCTCCAAATGTAGCGGAATACTGGTTGGAGGCAGTCGAAAGGATCATGGACAATTTAGACTGCACTGCTGAAGAAAAGCTGAAAGGTGCTATTTCACTACTCCGCGATGAGGCCTACCAGTGGTGGCTCACTATTAAGGAGAGTACCCCTGTGGATCGAGTGGATTGGGGGTATTTTAAAGTTAAATTCGAAGGAAAATATGTTGGAGCTAGCTACATCGACTCCCAGAGGAAGGCATTTCTGAATTTAGTACAAGGAAATAAGTCGATAGCTGAGTATGAAGTAGAGTTTTTGCGACTTAGCCGATATGCTAGAGGGATAGTAGCTACTGAATATGAACGGTGTGTCAGATTTGAGGATGGACTTAGAGATGAACTGCGAGTGATGATTGCTCCGCACCGGGAAAGAGACTTTGCAATCTTAGTAGAAAGGGCAAGAATAGCTGAAGAAGTTAAGCAGACTGAAAGACAGAACCGAGACAGAGGCCAGAACAAGAATAAGAGGAGCTTTGGGTCTTCAGGGTCATCCGGGAATTTTCAGAAGAAACCAAGAAATGATGGGTCGCGAAGTCAGCAGACTGCTACGGGTGGACAACATCGTGCTTGTGCTCAATGTGGGAAGATGCACCCGGGTGAATGTTGGAAAAAGACCGGGGGATGTTTTAAGTGCGGATCCAAGGATCATATGATTAGGGATTGTCCATTGGATACTGAGAGGAATCGTCCGGTAGGTCAAGGTTTTAATCAGGCTGGCAGAGGTGGACAGCAGCCGATGAGGGGTCGTGGTTCGAGTGGCAGAGGTAATGGTTCCGGTAGAGGTCGCGGGGCTTCAGGCAGAGTTAGTGGTAGCACTGAGGCTAGACAGCCAGGCTTGGTGTATGCGGTTCGTCGGAAGGAAGATAGTGACGCACCTGATGTTATCAGGGTACGTTTCTTATTTCTGGGTTGCCCTTTATTGCTTTGATAGACATAGGGTCAACTCATTCCTACATCGCTAGTGAGGTATCTGGAACTCTGCATGTGAACTCTGAGACTGTACCTAGGAAGATGACTGTACTTAGTCCTTTAGGACAGACTGTAGTAGTAGATAAACTCTTTAAGGATGTGCCTCTAGAAGTTCAAGGGACGCAGTTTTCGGCTAACTTAATGGAATTGCCATTTGGAGAATTTAACTTGATCCTAGGCATGGATTGGCTAGTGAAGTATCGTGCGAATGTGGATTGTGCTGCTAAGCGGATGTCACTAAGATCTTTGGATGATAAAGAAGTTGTGGTGATGGGCGAGAGACGGAACTACTTATCGAATGTAGTATCTGCTCTTAAGGCAGAAAAGATGGTTAGGAAAGGTTGCTTGGCTTTTCTTATGTTGGTCAGTGCCTTGGAGGCTAAGTAGACAACTGTTGAAGAAGTCAGAACTATGAGGGAATTCATGGATGTCTTTCCGGAAGAACTTCCAGGATTGCCTCCGGATCGTGAAGTGGAATTTGGGATTGACTTGTTGCCTGGAACGGCGCCAGTATCTATCGCTCCATATAGAATGGCACCAAAGGAGTTGGTTGAGCTTAAGGCTCAAATTCAAGAGTTGCTTGATCGTGGATTTATCCGACCTAGTGTGTCTCCATGGGGAGCACCGGTCTTGTTCGTGAAGAAGAAGGACGGGACTATGCGGATGTGCATAGATTACCGACAGTTGAATAAGCTGACCATCAAGAACAAGTATCCTTTGCCAAGGATAGACGACTTGTTCGATCAGCTTAAGGGAGCTGCGGTATTCTCAAAGATAGATCTAAGATCGGGGTATCATCAACTTAAGGTGAAGGAAACGGATATCCATAAGACAGCTTTCCGAACAAGATACGGGCATTATGAATTTTTGGTAATGCCGTTCGGATTGACGAACGCCCCAGCTGCGTTCATGGATATGATGAATCGGGTTTTTCAACCCTACTTGGATCATTTTGTTGTTGTTTTCATAGACGACATTCTTGTGTATTCCAAGTCTGAGTTGCAGCATGATGAGCATCTTCGGATAGTGTTGCAAGTGCTAAGGGAGAAGAAGCTTTATGCCAAATTCAGCAAGTGCAAATTTTGGCTGAAAGAAGTTGCGTTTTTAGGTCATGTGGTGTCTGCGGAAGGGATAAGGGTGGATCCTCGGAAGATTGAAGCGGTGTTAGATTGGAAACCACCTAAGTCTGTAGCGGAGGTTCGCAGTTTCTTGGGATTAGCGGGTTACTACAGAAGGTTCGTCGAAGGATTTTCCTCGATAGCAGCACCTTTGACGAAGTTGTTGAGAAAAGAGATACCTTTCGTGTGGGCAGATAAGCAGCAAGAGAGCTTTGAGAAGCTTAAGAGGGTTTGACTGAAGCTCCGGTTTTGATTCAGCCTGAGACAGGGAAGGACTTTGTGGTGTATTGTGATGCGTCTCACATTAGATTGGGATGTGTTCTGATGCAAGACGGGAAAGTGGTTGCGTATGCGTCTCGGCAATTGAGGCCTCACGAGGTTAACTACCCGACGCATAACTTGGAGTTAGCAGCGGTTGTCTTTGCTCTTAAGGTGTGGAGGCATTATTTGTACGGAGAAAAGTCAGTAATATACACGGATCACAAAAGTCTAAAATATCTACTGACTCAGAAAGAACTGAATTTGAGGCAGCGTAGATGGATAGAGTTGTTGAAAGACTACGACTGTTCTATTGAGTACCACCCGGGCAAGGCAAATGTGGTGGCAGACGCTCTAAGTCGGAAAGTGGTGTCAGACTTAAGGGCGATGTTTGCACATCTTAGTCTTTACGATGACGGAAGCTTGTTGGCAGAATTACAAGTTAGGCCGACATGGTTGAGTCAAGTGAAAGAGAGGCAATTAGTAGATGAAGATCTGAGTGTAAAGCTACGGCAAGTGCAAAATGGGGAGTTGGAAGACTATGGTGTTAACAGCGATGGAGTTTTATGTTTCAAGGGTAAAGTCTGTATGCCGAAGGATGAGGAGCTTAGGCGGAGAATTCTTCATGAATCGCATGGTGGTCCTTATGCGATGCATCCGGGAGGTAGTAAGTTGTACAGGGATCTTCGGGATCAATTTTGGTGGCCTGGTCTTAAGCGGGAAGTTACGGAGTTTGTGGGGAAGTGCTTAACGTGTCAACAGGTTAAGGCGGAACACCAAGTTCCATCGGGAATGCTTCAGCCGATAAAGATTCCGCAATGGAAGTGGGAGTGTATCACCATGGACTTTGTTAGTGGGTTTCCTCTTACGCCTACTAAGAAAGACTCGGTATGGGTGATAGTGGACCGATTGACGAAATCTGCACATTTTATCCCAGTTCGGGTTGATTACTCTATGCAGAAATTGGCGAAGTTATATGTGGATGAGATTGTGAGGTTACATGGTGTGCGGGTGTCAATTATTTCGGATAGGAATCCGAGGTTTACGTCTCGGTTTTGGAAGGCTTTGCATCAGGCTTTGGGCACCAGGTTGGATTTCAGTACGGCTTTTCATCCACAGACTGACGGCCAGTCTGAGCGAGTAATCCAAGTCTTAGAGGATATGTTAAGGGGATGTGTGATAGATTTCAGAGGAAGTTGGGAAGAGTTCTTACCTTTGGCAGAATTTGCGTACAACAACAGTTACCAAGCTAGTATTCGGATGGCACCATATGAAGCACTATATGGACGGAAGTGTCGCACTCCTACGTGTTGGACAGAATTAGGGGAACGTCAGATTTTGGGTCCAGAATTAGTAGCTGAATCCGAAGAAAAAGTTAAGGTAATTCGGGCTCGATTAAAGGAAGCATCTGACAGGCAAAAGTCGTACACAGATCTTAAGCGGAAGGAAATAGAGTTTGCTGTGGGGGATCAAGTATTCTTAAAGGTTTCACCTTGGAAAAAGGTGATGAGATTTGGTCGCAAAGGGAAGTTAAGTCCCAGGTTCATTGGACCTTATCGGGTTTTGAAGCGGGTTGGATCTGTGGCATACCAGTTAGATTTGCCTTCGGAGTTAAAGCAAATGCACGATGTGTTTCATGTTTCAATGTTACGCCGTTACCGGTCGGATCCATCTCATGTAGTATCAGTTGGAGAGGTGGAATTACAACCAGATTTGTCTTATGAGGAGGAGCCGATTCAGATTCTAGATCGGGATGTGAAGGTGTTACGGAGGAAATCAGTTCCTCTTGTCAAAGTGTTATGGCACAATCATGGATCGAAAGAAGCTTCGTGGGAGCCAGAGGAGGCGATGCGACAGCAATACCCTCACTTGTTCTAGCCAGGTAATTTCGAGGACGAAATTATTTTAAGGGGGTAGAATTGTAACATCCTGATAATTAGGGGTTGTGCATCTCTGCTAAATTGAATGTTGCTACATGCTTAAATATGAATGAGTGTGTTTTGGAAGTTTATTTTTGAACTTCATTATGTAAGTGAATGCTTAGTGATATATTAAATTATTTTTTTTTATATTTAAGATGGAACTAAGCAAGATAGGCTTTAAGAAATATTGACTAGAGGTTTAAGCATAATAAGTCATTTGGCAAGGTGGTAATGGTGCATGAGTGAATGCATGAGGAGAGAGATTCGAATCTCCTAACTAGCAAATGGAAGAATTTTATTTCTATTATTTTGTTTCCTATAGTGTCGGCCAAGACTATTCTAGAATGGATGGTCATCTTCTTATTTTTGGTTAGTAGACTTTATGAAAAAGGCAAGCTAGAAGTTATGGCAAGGGATCTTGAAGATATGGTAAGATAGGGGGACAAAAGGCTTGAAGAAAGGAGGGTGTTTTGGAAGTTTTTTTCATGGTCATTTGACCATGAACCTAGTCGGTTTTAGGGGCTAAGGGGAGATGATTTATTTGTGCAAAAATCAAGGATTAATGGGAGGAAATGTGGAGGAAAAAGGGGGATTATGTTGGCATACATGTTGGCCGAATTTGACTTTGGATTAGGGGGTGATAGTTGGCCAAAAACTCTTGCATTTTGTGTATCTTTTCTCATTTCTCCAAAAGCTCTCCTCTTAGCCTAATTTTGTTAATGACATTAGGTAAAAGTTTTTACTTTGTTTTGGCTTTCATTTTGACCATTTTGGTTAAAATGCTTATTCTCTCAAATTCTTGTCCTCTTTAGTCAAAAGCATCAAAAAGTTTGGAAAAACATTTCTTTCTTTCCCTTTCTCTTTCTTTCTCTTTTCATTTTTCTTTCTTCTTCACTCTCAACCGAAACTACCTTCTACCAAAACCAAAATCAACATTTTTTTTTCTTCTCTTTTGTCAAACCAAATCATCTTTCATTTTCATCTCTTCTTTTTGTTTAAGGCCGAATCTTCAAGTGGTCAAGCCGAATCCTTGAAAAGGTTTTTTTTTTAAGAATCTTTTTGGAAACCAACGTTTTAAGAGAAACCTTTCGAAATCATCTAAGGTAAGAATATCACTTTCGGTTATACCAATTCTTTTAGATAGTTTATTAATCAACTTTATTTTAGGGGTGAATTCGAGACTAACAAGATAGGTTCGAAAAGAGCAGTACGGAGTGTTTGGAAGAGAGGAGGCACTGTTATACCCTCAAACTACAAACGAAGAGCTGTATCGGCGATAAGAGATTTTCCACCGGGTTGTGGACCATCTGCCAAAGAAGATCGGTTATTTGAAGTCGTGCGTACAACTGAACCACTTTTCGTTAGTGGGTTGTCAGCGGGTTTTGATTCATCTAGCGGAGAAAAACCACAAATAACGGTTGTTCGAGAATCCGAGGGTAAGGATTTAGATCTCTCATCAATAGTATAGTTTTATTAGTAATAGTGTATACTAAACAAGTGTGATTATTACCTAGGCGTTGACGAGCGGGAATGTATCGTTCTCACAGTCATAAGGTGTGTAACCTTACAATAAAATCTCGTAGATCTATAATGTGATTTATATGACAATATGTTTAATAATGTTTGTGGATACCATTCAGTGGTATACGATATTCAGGTATGTTTACCCCGACATTTCGTAAATTTTGCTATATGCATAAATGTGAAATGAGTATGATGATATTATGATTTTTGGGGGTAAATGGCATGAAAACTGAATAATATGTATGTGCATGGGCATATGGGTAAAATTGATAAAAGGGAAGTATTTCGGTGGTTTTACCACATAATCCGGTGACTTCGGTCACATATGTTAATCTGGTGACTTCGGTCACATTGATCAGGTGGCCTTGCCACAAAATTATAAGGGCGATGTGCATGTTGACTGCAGCAACTGCCTTCGATGGTGTGTAGCGGATGGAGGGTCGATTTAGTAATCCCCACGGTGTGTTTGGTTGGTACGGGTGGTGTGTAGCGGATGGATATTTAGGTGGGCCGGGTTTGCATTTCATTATATGTGTATATTCATGTGATTTTTTTTTTATCTGCTATAAAAATTGGGCTTATGGCTAAACATGATTTAAAATGGGCCTATGACTATATATGTTATTAATGGGCTTTTAATGTATGTGTTACACATTGAGTTTATGACTCACCCCTTTTGTGGGATAATTTTTCAGATGACTCTTAGCGTGATGGATCGGGTCAGCGAGGACTATGTGGTGGCCAATGCTCAAACAAAGTATTTTGGAGATTTTCCAAATTAAACTTATTAAACTTATTTAAGATTTTTTTTGGGTTTTTCCATTTTTGTAATAAGACCATTATGAACTGTTTTATTTTTATTCTGCCATGAACAATTATTATTTAAATAACTAAATGGTTTTTGATAAATAAATTAAACTGTTTTGAAAACAAAATATGTTTCCACAATATTAATGAATTTTTCATTAAATTTGGTGTTCTTTTAACTTATTAATTTCTCTTAAAAATAATGTTTTAAGAAGATACAAATTTACTTTACAATTTGATTTCAACCCTATCTTTAAGTTAATCTGTTTTATTTAAAATCATCAAGTTTTTCTTATAAGCGAGAATTTGCTAAAGTTTTACTCGAGGAACATATCAAATCCGGTCAGGCTTTTTGGGCCGGCTTTAGGGTGTTTCATGGCCCCTCTCCAATTGCTAGTGCTAAAGTTCGGGAACATCTTTGGAAGCTCAAACTCCCTTTCAAGCTCTAATGTTCCCATGGAAAATATGCAACAATTGCCTCCCCAATAATGTAAACCTTCATCGACGCAACATTGGTGCAGGTAACATCTGTCCTATATGCCACACATACGCAGAATCCTTGGAAAATATGTTCATTCAATGTGACTTTGCTAGAGTTGAATGGTTTGGATCTCTCCCCCTCTCCCTCTGCGTGTTCATCTTTTCAATCTCTCCTCATTACCTTCTTAGATCTTCCAATGGCTCCAAGGCAATGAAATTAACTCAACAGATTTGAGATACTTCTATACAACATGCACCTGCACACCATGGTCAATATGGAAAGCATGAAATGAACTCATCTTCAAGAGTATCACTCCTAGTCCCATATTAGGAGCTATAAGACAACTCTACGAATCTCTCAATAACTCATCTTCAGAAGTGCAACCATAATACAAAATGACAATGGCGATCAATGGGCTGCAGTCAAAAGCCACTTCGCGCCTTCCAAGCTCCAAGCGAGGGTCCTTACCTTGCGCTATTTTGTTACCCTTTTAGTTACTATGCAGTTTTCGCCTTAAACTTATTTAACAATATTTAGTTTATACTTGATATTGTATTTCGTCATTTAAATTTGTATTTTCGCACTAACACAATTAAATTGTATTTCCGCATATAACAGCCTCTCAATATAACATGAGGCAAACATAAATTAAAAAATTCTTTAAAATATAAAAATTAATATTTTTTTTACATCAAGAATGAACTTAGACAAATGATTGTCTAGTCTCTAGATACATCTAAATCTAGACACCTATTTATCTAGATTCATTCCAAATGTATTTTTAGTAAATTTATATTTTTAATTTTTTATAAAATATCAAAATGTTATTATCATTATTTTGAAATTTTGAAATTTATAAATTAATAAAAAAAGTTTTTACATCAATAATGAACCTAGATAGATGATTGTCTAAATTCAAATGCATTTGAACAACCATGTGTTATTTTATTTCCTTTATATATTTATATTTTTTTTTATAAATTTTTAGTTCTGTTATATATTCATATATTGTAATTTTTATATATTTTCAAAATATTATACGTTTTATATATTTTATTTTTAAAAAATAATATTAACAAAAAATTGATATTTTATAATAATATATATAATACTAAAAAATATATCTAAAATAAATTTGGACAAGTGCCTTCAAATGTATCTAGACAAATATATATTCAGGTTCATTCTTGATGTGAAAAAAAAAGTCTATACTTTTTTTAATTAATTTATATATTTTAAGGGTTTTTAATTTTTTTAATTTATGTCTACCTCATATCATACTAAGAAGTTACCATGTATTACCATCGGATTGGTGATTAGTGACAAATTAACACAAACTAATAGTATTAGTACGGATGTACTAACCTATGTGGCAAAATAGAAGTTTAAGTACCAATTAAATTAAAAAATTCAGATATCAACTAGGTATTTTTGAATAAGTTTATTTATTTAAAAATAAATTTATATATATATATATATATATATATATATAATACAATCTACTATCAATTTAATAATTTCTTTTATTTTTATAATGTTTCGCACATATTTAACATAGAATAAATAATAAAAATAATTAATAATTAAATATATGTTTGACTTACTTGTATTTATTCCACTAGATTATGACATATTAGGTAACAAATTTATAAAAAAGAATATATAAAATCAAATGTATTTTTTGGATTTGTTTTAATGGTAAAGTATAATTATATATATTAAAGCGGTATGATTCTATTTTTATTATGTGTATCTTTTTATTTTTTTTATGAAAAATATAAAACAATAAAAATGTCCTTAAAATAATATAATTTTTTTTAAAGTGAGCCATAAATCAAATGTCATTAGTTAAGAATAATATATAAGATCAAACTTTTAATCTATTCGAACTAGATTCTTACTGATTGATTCAGTTTTTGACCTTTGAACTGTACTGGCTACTGTTTCTCAACATTGAAACAACTGTTTTTATATTCAAATACCCATTCCAACTTTTTCTTTAAAATGCTGTTTTAATTTCATTTATTTCTTTTTCCAACTCATTAAATTATGAATAAATTTTTGTTTCGGTCACTTAACTAAAAAAATTATAATTTGGTTATTGAATTATTAAATAATTTTTATTTGAGTCACTAGGTTGTTAAAATCGATGTTATACGGCTTTCTTTGTTCGCATTACTTGCACTACTCGAAAGCTCTCTTTTCTCTTCTTTTCTATAGTTCAGTTTTTTTTTTCATGAAATAGCTTTGGACGTCACGAATGTGTAAATCAAAATTCAAATAGCTTTTTTCTTCGATCTTCGACATTGACTGTGAAATTGACTTGGATTTAAGGTAAGTTATTCTACTTGTCAATGGGTACTAATCCACTGTACTCATCGCCAAAACGCCTCTTGCAGCTCACTAGCAGAACTTTAATAAAAACTTAACAATCCAATAATTTAAAGAAAAACTTTTGAATAGTTCAGTAACTTAAATGAAAACTTTCAAATAGTTCACTAACTAAATTGTAACTTTTTTTTAGTTAAATGACTAAAACAAAAACTTACCTATAATTTAATAACTAATGGTATAGTTTACCCTTAAAAATATAGATTAATTTAGAACTATATAAATAGTGAATTTGAATATTAGAATTTGTTTTTTTTTTCATAAATAAAATGGGGATTTAAATAATAATTTTGAAAATATAAATATCTAACAATTCATTTTTTATATATAATATTAAGGTGAGGCATGAAGGTGATAAGATTTAAAAATGTGTTAAACGGGTGCTTGACAAGAGTTTTAGGGTGTGTTTGATAAATTGAAAAAATTAAATGTTGAAAATTAACTATTGAATATTGAATATTTAATTTATAAGTATTGAATTTATATTATAGAATATTTGATACATTAGTAAAAGAAACTTAATATAATTAATTTGTTTGATAATAGTAAATTTTGTTTTTGAAAATTCATTATTTCATAATTTTAATCTTATTAATATTGCATTATTTATTTTATTTTTGAATAGTTTTGGATAAAAGTTAAAAATGATAGTTTAAATAGTGTTAGCAGTTAGACTTGAATTTGAAATTTGATAAGCAGAGGGACTTAATTTTTAAAAATAAAAGTACAATGGACTAAATTTTAAAATTTTAAATAGTACATGGACTTATGAGATATTTTAACCTAAAAAAATTATAAAATTCAGCCAAGCTGAGCGGAGCCGAAGCAAAATGAATAAGAAGTGAAGTGTGGAAGGGTGACGTGGCAAAGAAGATCAGAGATAGGCAGTGATTAACAAAAGCTTAAAGGAAAAAAAAAAAGAAAGGAAGAGAAAAGATAAAAAAAGAATATTTGGGGGGTGAATGGGGAAAGGGTATAAAGGCAGAGGCAAAGGAGGGAAAGTGGGGTTTGTCTTTGCCTAAATGGGAAATGTAGTAGGGGAAGGAAGAGGGACCCTACAATCACAGCTGTACATCACACACATCATCCTCATCATCACCATCATCATCATGTCAATCTGGTCGTACGGACCCCTCTTGATTGGGTTCCTCGGGTCTGATAGATTTGACCCCCCCCCCTTTTCCCTCCGATTTCAAACTTGGTTTTGTCGGAGCCGGATTTTTTTCAACTAAAATTTTGATTTTTTTTTTATTTCACCTCATTTTTATCAGCTTTCAATAAAAAAAATGATAAATCAGATTTTGTTTTTTTGTCTCAAAAAATTTAAATCTAACTAAAAATAAAGTATTAAAAATAAAGAGGAAAATATTAATTTGTCATTCTTCTATTAAAAAGAGATAAATAATGACATGGAATTATAATTTTATATAATTATTTAGTGTGAAATAAAAAAAAAACTAAATACATCTCATCTTAAAAGATATAAAAAAGAAAGAATTGAAAAGAACAGGAAAGGGGAGACAATTTTTATGTCGAGTCATGATTAGCAAATCTCTTGCTCTAAAGTCCAAACCATATTTGAAAGAAAGAGAGTTTAGACAATAAAAGGGAAAATATATGGTTTTGTTATGGTTTTATGATACAAAAAGTTATTGCAGTATTCTTAGAAAATAATATCAACTAATAAAAATGATATTATGCGTTTTTGTTGGATGTTATATATATATATATATTCTTATTTTAACAATGATATGTGACGCAACATTGGATGATTTGGTAATAATTTTTTATTAAATACAATTTACGATATTCTTTGTAATGTCTCTCTATTTAAAATCATCCTTGAATCCCATTTGAATCATCTCTTGAGTGAATTAATTGATTCATAATACCTTAAAAATTACTCTATTACTATAATGCAACAACTTCTTTTATGAGTTAACCCGCAGAAATTGTGCAACAGTCAAACCTGAACTAATAACTATTGAAGAGTTAAACACGAGTGTTCTAGCATAAATACAACTTTTTCAATCATGCTTAAGCTCATCCTTTCATAAATGGCCTACAAAGAAAATGTTGGTTAATTGGGGCTTATAATAATAGTTTCAGGATTGGACTTTCCTCAAAGCCTTAATTAACTAACCCAATTATCCTTAGATCACTTTGATTCAGCTAATTACTTCGGACTTATATGGCTTATTTCCTTACCCTTTCATTCTTTCCATTTTTTTTAAAAAATTATTTTGAATCTCAATAAATACAAAGAGGACACAAAAAAAGTGTTAAATTTAAAACAAGAGTTATTGGGAATTTTTCAACTTTAAAAATTGGTATATTTTTTATGTTACTACATTTTAATCCGACCGCATAGCGCAGTGGATTAGCGCGTTTGACTTCGGATCAAAAGGTCGTGGGTTCGACTCCCACTGTGGTCGGATCTTCTTTTGCCTTTCGAGGATACTTTTGTCTTTTTGTTTATTTATTTATTTTTATAATTACATAATTTACCTTCGTTTCTATTTCTCCCAAGAAAACCAGGCAAAATCTAAGAAAAAAAAAAAAAAGGGGGGGAGGAAATGTTAGGGTTGGTCTATTGTATACATCCCCAAATCCCATCAACTTCTCCAAATCTATATTTTAATTTCAAATATGCTCCTGTATTTCTGAAACCCCAACTCCATATCCCAAAACATCCTTCACGCTCATTTCTCTTTGCTCAAAACGGGAACAAGGATGACTTAACCAAACAACCCAACAAGAAACCACAAGGAGAAGAAAAACAATCAAAGGTTCAACCGGAGGGGTCCTTTAACGGGAATGACGGAGGGGAATCGAGGAATGAACGACGGTCGATGTTTAATTTCAGATTGGGTGATTTGTTGGACCCAGATCCTGATAACATCGTAGCCCTTGGATTGACGGGTCTGCTAACGTGGGCCAGTGTTCAGGTTTTGTGGCAGTTGTTTTTTATCTCAGGGGCTATTCTTTTAGCTGCTCTTAAGTACTCTTTCATTGCTGCTCTTCTTCTTTTCATTCTCATTACTCTGCTTTGATGAACTTTGTATTTGGTTTGTATATTAATTCTGAATTCTTCCTAGTTCTTTTTAATTAACTTTTTGTTGTATTGGAAAATTTTCACTTTAGTTTATCAAAAGGAAGGGAAAGAGAAAAAAAATTTGAGATATTGGAAGGTAGATTTGAGAATTAAGTTACTTGTTTATTGGTATTGGTTTTTTTTTTCTTTGATATTAATATTATATATTATTTAATTGAGTCAAATTTTATATATATATATATATATATATATATATATATATATAAAATGATTTTTACATTACAAATGGGGAAGAGGAAAGTGTTTACAAACATAAGGATGGAGATTTAAATTTTATGTTAATCAGCTTGAAATTCATGTAAGTTTGTCATTAAATTTGTAGTATGATTGGCTATTAAATGTTATTTTAACTTTACAAAAATTAATTTTGACATACATATGTCCTATTTAATAAAATATTGAAAAAATAAATTGAGACTTACTTATTACTTAATATAGAATAAATTAAATTGTTTTTTATTTTATTTAAGATTATTTTATTCTTTATCAAACAATCTAATTATATTCACTATTTAAATTTAAATGATATATGTCGAAGGGGTCAACTTTGATTTTGAAAACGAAAACGAACGTGAGAGTTGTCACCAATCCTTTTTGATGAGGTGTGATCAAGTCACCTCGTAAGATGGTTGTTTTTAATAAACGGTTTGATTTATTAAAATAATGCTTTTGGTCTACGAAATTCAGAAAAATGGGTTCGGGAGTCGGTTATGCACGAGAAAAGATTAGCACTTTCGTAACGCCCAAAATTGGTACCTAGTTAATTAATTAATGTCTTGGTGTCAAAAATAAATAAATTAAATAAATTTTAAAATACGATCATTTTCTAAATATTGCTTAATTGAAATTTTTTTGAGAAAATGGCATATTCCACGTTAATCGAAGAAAAAAATTATGTTCTGTAAGTTAATACACAATATCTTAAATTCCCGAAACGAGAATAAACGCCGAAAATTATTTATTTTGGAAGATGTTTGATTATCTCGGTTTTAGAAAGAAATCATATTCCGTAAGTTAGAACACGATTTTTCTTAATTCCCGAGAATATTTTAATGAAAATCTCATGCTTAAAAATGTTCGGTTATTCAGATTTATCGAGAAAATCGAAACCCCATAAGTTGGAGAACGACTTTTCGAATCTCCAAAATACGAAATATTGCTTATCTAAAAAAAATTATGTATCGAATAAAAATTGTGATACGAATTAAAAAAATGGTAATGAAATAATGTAAAATAATAATATAGGTAAAGTATTAAAATGATAAATAATAATAATAACAGAATACTATGATAATAATGATGACAATATTGATAATCAGATCGCAACAACAAAATAAATAAAGTAACGTAAAATAAAATAAAATGAAAATAGGAAATGCATAATAATAAGAAAAAGTAAATATACCATGAAAATATAATGATTAAAAGAAATAATAAAACAACAAAATTAAAATTACAAACAGAAACAATAATAATAAAATACGCAATTAAAAAAATATGAATAATCTATTTGTTGTGGCCCAATTTTGCCCGGGCCCAACAAAGAACCAAAACCAATTAAATTCATCTACATACCCAAATAAACCCACTAATGACCCAACCCATTTACCTAGCCCACTAACCAATCAGCCCAATCAGAAAATAAATAAAAAAAGGAAACCTTAAAAGTCTGTCTAACTCCTGCGCTGCTTCTGCCCTTCTGACCCTACCCTCCACTTGCCCTCTGCGCCTGACCAGAAGTCACGTCCACCGCCACTGGTCTCCACCGCCAGCCACTTGCACCGAGCTAAGTACCTGCAAGCATTAAAAATGAAAGTGACAGAAAGTTTGTAAAAAAAAAGGGCTATATAAGCCGATTCAAACCAATGTAACAGGAGAGACAAAATACAGATTCGATAAATATTAATATTCAAATCCTTTTTTCCTTTTCGATCATCAATAGAAGCAATAGACAAGGATTCAAACATTCAAAAACACAAAAATAGTACCAAAACGGAGAACTGAAAACCAAAACAGAGAGAAAAGAGGTGATTTTTTTTTTTTATTTTTCGAAGGCGGTTTTTATTTATTGCCTCTTTTCTTTCCAGCATATATATACATATATATATATATATATATATATATATTCCAATATTATAAAAAAAAGAGCGACAAAAATCTTACCTTTTCGGGGCTCCGACCGCCGTGCACGGCGGCGCCGGCGACAGAGCCCGCTGCGGAAGACGACCGGAGCGGTGCCGGACCTTTGAACCTGTAGAGAAAAAAAAACAAAGGATTAGATTTTTTTTTTAAAACCAGGTTGAAAATGATTTTTTTTAGGATTTTAGGCCTTTTATAGCCCCTTGATACGACGTCGTTTTGGGGGCTGGCCTTTAACCCCAAAACGACGTCGTTTTGCCCTAATCCGCGCACGGATCTGACCCGCTCCTAGGATCCGCGTGTTCTTGCTTTTGGGGCTAATTACCCATTCAGTCCTTCCGTTCTCTTTTACTTTATAATCAAGTTTTTTGGTTCTCAATTCGTGCCCAGTAATTTACTGCACGTTTCCATTTAGTCCCGCAGTAAACGCTGCGTTTTGAGAGGGCGGGGAAAATTTCCCTTTGGGTCCCCCATATAATTCGCGCGTTTTAAGCAGGTCCTTTCCCTTTTGTTTTATTTCAAATTAAGCCCCAAACTTCCGTTTTAAATTCGATTTGGTCTCATTTTCAGTTATTTTGCAAATTTTTATTGCCATCACTATTTAATATTTTATTTTTATTATCACTATTATTGTTATTATTATTAGTATTATTATCACTAATATTATTATTACATTTTTTATATATTTCTACTTCCATCTATTAATATTATTTCCATTATTACTTTATTATCATTATTAATATCTTAGTATCACTCGTACTAGTGTATTATTTCACATCGTTATTTTACTATTATTATTCTTTTCACCTATAACATCGTGTTTTCATATTATCATTTGTCACACTAATTTTTCTCGATGCATCAGTTTTCAAATAATCGATATTTCGTATCTAGGGATTCGAGGAAACCAAGCCCTAACTTACTGGGTTCCGGTTTTCTCGTTTAAACCAAACAACGGAATATCTCTTTTAAAAATCGCAATTCAAATTTTAAACAAAACACTTAATCTTGGAAATTCGAAATGTCGCGCCCTAACTTACTGGACTCGACGCCTAGATACTTCGAGATAAGTTTCTCTTTCTTCTGAAATAGAGGCAATATTCCTAATTTGGATTCTCGAGAAATCAGGCCCTAACTTACTGGGTTCTGGTTTCTCGTTCGACAGATGACGGGAGATCCTCTTCAAAAATAAAACCAAGTTTTAAAAGGCGAGCTTAGTTTCGGGAGTTTAAAGTGTCGCGACCTAACTTACTAGACATGATACTTTATCTCTTCGAAAATAAGAGAGTCTTAGCATCCCTTCCAAGTCCTTCAAATTTTGGAAATAAAAATTATCGTTTTTTCAAATCATTTCAAAGTTTTCAACAATAGGACATCGATCAATCAGTTTGGTACCAATTTCGGGCGTGTCGAGGGTGCTAATCCTTCCTCGTACGTAATTGACTTCCGAACCCATTTTTCTCAAATTTTCGTAGACCAAATCGTTTTAATAAACCGAGGCATTTTATTAAAACAAAGATGATCCAATTACACCCAAATAAAGATCGGTGGTGACTCCCTTCCTTTTCGTTTTCAAAAATCGAGTCGACTGCGTCGTTTACTGTTTCATCAAAAAATGGTTACGACAGCTTGGCGACTCCACTGGGGACTTATTCGTTGAGAGTCAGGCCATAGATTGATTGATCCTTGTCCTTTTGATTAAAACTGGAAAATGGTTTCGGAATTCATGTTTCTTTAAATGCACTTTCAATGTTATATTGGATCCCTTGAATACTTTGGTATTGCATTGCATGACCGTTGTGGTCACATCTTTAAGTGGGAGCGAGAAGCTATGCCTTCGTGAGGTTTTCACCTCCGCATGGGCTAGTGGACTGCTTTCGGGATACATCCGTACCTATGTCTTCGTGAAGTTTTCACTTCCGCATGGCCATAGGGAAATGTATTCCCCTGAACCGAACTCGGTCCGTATGAGCCTATAATGGGTGAGGATCGAGGAATCTGCTGGTTCGAGTACCTCGAGCTTTAGAACTCAACCACACGTAAAGAGCCTAAGAACCCACCCCGAGCTGAACTCTGCCAAACCTTAGTAGTTACCCAAATAGGCGTTTGTGTATTTTACATGCTTTATATCTCATTCTGTGGTACTAATTAGTGATGTTTTATTTCCTCTGCATGTCATTTCCATTTTTAAGAGGCATCGATTCACGGTCAGTTTCTGAGTTAGAGAGCTGGTTATGGAAAACGAATTTCTTGATAAAGTGGAAGACAATGCGGCCGCCCGCATATGGTCAGAGCAATGCCAATTAGAAAAAGGGGATAGCTTAGCTGAGGGGTATGTGTCAGAACTGCGGGATTACACCAATCTGATCACCTGCAGACCCTAGCAGCATAAGCTGAGATCCTAAGCATGAAATACGAGCTACAGACAGATCGTAGTCAAGAGCTGACCTCTTTACTTAGGAAGATCAAAACTCTGGGCTTAAAGGCGAAAGCATATTTGTAATCTGTTTTATGTAAAGGGTTTTGCCTTCTAATAAAGTTTTCTAAAATGAAGTTGATCAGAATCGATGCCTCTTTGCATTCATGCATTTGCATTGCATCACATTACATGCATTTAAGTTTATAAAAAGGGGCCTAATTAGCTAAAATTATCAAAAGAAGAGAAAGAAAGAGAGAAGAGAAAATCTGGAAACAGAACATCGCTACGAAACACGCACTAAAACCAGGAAAATGGATCAATGGTTCGAACAATTCCAGAAAGAAATACAGGAACAAATGCAAGAGCAAATGTTGAAGCTCCAGCAGGAAATGAGGGACCAAATGTTGGAGGCCCAAAGAAACATGATAGCCCAAGTGACCCAAGTGATGAACGGGGCAATGGATAAGGGGAAGGGTCCCATGCCTCTGGTTGACGAGGATAACGAAGGCGCTCCCCCGGATTTTACCCCACCGCACGCAAGGGCACAGCCTGAGGAATATCTCCAAAGGCCACCAGTTACAATCAGGCCCCAGCAAGGGCAGGATGACACTAGACCTCCCATGAGCTATCACGTAGGTTCTGGATCCCAACCAGGAGATAACCTGGCCAACCCTGTTGTGTCCGATTTAGATGCAGTAGAGAAAATGGGGTCGAGAATAAAATCCTCAAGGCAATTAAAGGACCGTTGCAAATGGCTGGAGGAAAAATTCAAGGCGTTAGAAAATTTCGATCATCATCATGGGATCGACGCGAAAGATTTAAGTCTGGTTCCGGATTTGTTACTACCCCATAAGTTTAAAATGCCTGAATTTGAAAAATACAGTGGGACTAGCTGCCCGGAGGCCCACATCACCATGTTCTACGGGCGGATGGCTGGCTACGTGAGTAATGATCAACTCTTAATCCACTGTTTCCAAGAAAGTTTAGTAGGTGCGGCAGCCAGATGGTATAACCAGCTTAGCCGGGCTAACATTAGCTCCTGGAGAGATTTGGCTCAGGCCTTCCTGAAATAGTACAATCATGCCACAGACATGGCGCCAGACAAAATTACTTTGCAAAACATGGAAAAGAAACTAAACGAAAGTTTCAGATAGTATGCGCAAAGATGGAGGGAGGTTGCCATGCAAGTCCAACCACCTCTCCTAGAAAAGGAAACTACCATGCTTTTCATCAACACCCTAAAAATTCCTTTCATAACCCATATGATAGGGAATACCACTAAAAGCTTTGCCGACATAGTAATGGCAGGGGAAATGATCGAACATGCCATCAGATGCGGCAAGATTGAAGCAAGGGAAACCACTAGAAGGTCTACTCCTAGAAAAAATGATGGCGAGGTGAATAATACGAACATGGGGCACTCAAAAAGTCAATTACCGTTAATCAGCCAAAAATAGTGGCTACTGAGTATCAAGGTTCATCAAGAAAAGAATCTCGCACAAGGAAAAACATTAAAAAACTCCAATTTACGCCGATCCCGATGACGTATAAGGAGTTGTATCAAAGTTTATTTGATGCGCACGTTGTGTCCCCTCAATATCCGAAACCGATGCAACCTCCATACCCGAAATGGTACGACCCAAACACTCAATGTGAGTATCACGCGGGGATCACAGGCGATTTGATAGAAAATTCCCTTACTTTCAAGAAATTGGTGGAAAATCTCATCAACATGGGTATGGTAAAGTTTGATGACGGAGCAGTGGTAATTGAAATTGGGGGCAGGAGAGTTGCGTTTCCTTGAAGAAGTCATCAGAAACCTAGAAATCGGGGGATCAGAATGCCAATGGTATACCCGAAGAGAGAATCGAGGAATAAAAGTTTTCCGAGCATCTGTCTTCATGTACTTGAGAGTGTTTTGAACAACGAGACTATGGAAGAAACATGTATTTTTAAAGCTAATCTAGAGTAATGTGCAAAACATACTTGTTGCTTTAAGTCTAGAAGCAATAAGATTTCTTTTGTGAAGTAGGCTTGTGTCCAGAATTTTTATTTCAATAAAATGCCTATTTCTAAGTAAATATTTTCATTCTTTACATTTCATACTAAATATTTTTCACTCATGGCCATATCATACGAATAATCATCCTTAGAGTCATTTATTCTTTGGATTTTCTAACCACAATGGGCCCCCAGATATCAATGAGATGAGCGACGCTGTTACTGACTCCCTTTTTAGTGAAATATGTGTCTAGAGGGATCTAAGGGCTTTGAAGATGACAAAGATTGCAACTTACTTCCCAATGGTAGATCCTACATTATGAAGTGTCAGCAGACACTATGAACTAATGAAGGAGATAAAGATGGAAGCGTAGCTCCTCGCAGGAATAAGGCAAGGCATCGTTGAGTTATTTTTAGGAATTCAATATGTTTTCGCACGATCATATCAAGGCATGCCAAACTACTAAAACATGGGTATGCTGTTGAGCTTGAGGTTTAAAGAACCCATGTTTTACAACAGCCTGGCTAATCAAGAGGTTCGGGCTATTGGTTCACCAAGAAAGGGAAATTGCATCTGTTATGCCGTAAATGCCAAGCTGAGGAAGACCGTGCCTCCTCCATTTTTCCTATATGAAGCATGGATGTTAACAAGCCAGTTTTATCAAAAGCTTCTGGCCAACATCGATTCATTCTCGTGGATGTCGGTTACTTCACAAAATCTCGTGGATGTCGGTTACTTCATAAGATGGCGAAGGTCGCTTCATATACCAATCTTACAATGTTGACAGTCATCAAATCCCACTTTAAAAAAAAAAAAGGATTTGCTACCGATAAAGAATGCCAAAAAGGACAATGTCAAAAGTTTGTAGTCTGTTCAAAAGATTAGACACCCTATTATAGAGCAACAAAGGCAACCAGAAGAAAAGAACAAAAAATAAAATAAAGATTACAGGAAAGATGGCCGAGACTTATAAAGATTGGCATAAGGAAGTTACCTTCTATGATTACCAAATGTTGGCTAGGGCTTTTTCCTGGGCAACACCTTATCTATTGGTTTGTGGAATGGAAGTTTTTTTCGCCAATTTAACCTAATCGAAGAAGAGCTTAAAAGTTATCCATCACGGTCAGATGATGCAAGCTTACGATAAAGGGGGATTCCACGAAAGGGAAACCTGATCCTTCTTTTACAGAAGGATTTCAGAGTAAAGCAAATGCTAATCTGGGAAGGACTTTATGCAACAAAGAAGGCATGTTCATGGGAAACATGGGTTATTGACTAAAATGGATAGCAAAGACCTGCCCAACCCAGTGAGTTCAGATTCTTGAAAAAAAAGGGGGGTTTTCAAAAAAAAAACACAAAAAAAGAAAAGAAAAAAAGAAAAAGGAGAGGCCAAGGCGAAAACCTGCAAAGGGCGCTTTGAGACCAAAAGGTATTTGAGTTGAAAACCTGAGAAGGGCAGCTCAAAATTTTGATCGAAAGTAGGGCATACAGTAGTCTTGCTCCGCTTGAAGAAGTATGTTATGTCTTGGGGCATCGACAAAGTGCTCTGGATCCCCTAAACACATATTAAGCTCAAAATGGTCCTCAAGAAGTTTGGACAGAGAAGCTCAGGCTGCGATATCTGGGGCACCTAGTTTCTATTTTACCCATTTTGAATTTTCTATCTTTGATTACCTTATTTATTTCAAAATACCTTACCAATAAATTTCTTCCTTGATGCATTTGCTATTCTTGATCAACTTATTTGTTTCGAGCTATGCTCTCAATTAGTTTCCTTATTTTCCATTGTTGCGATATTTTTTAAGCATTTTGCATTGAAATAACGATTGGTGGACTAATAATACCTTCATAAAAGGAGTTTCACATATTACTCTGGAAGCTTCTGAATAATACAAGGACCTGAAACAGGACAATTGTTTAAAACTCACTCAGCTTAAGGTTTGGAAATATTGGAGAAAGATGATTATCTCTTTGGACCTTTTTGTTGGTTGAACAAAAGACAAGACATTTCTTCGGTGATACAACCTCGACAAATAATGAGCAATGTCAACCCATGTGTACAAGGGGATCATCCTCGAGAAAAGAAAAATGATACTTTGCATTCATGCAAATATCAGGCATATACATCTGGTCATTACACCTAGTGAATGGTGTAACAAAACAAATTGATCCTATACCTCGAAGTTATAGCAGGATGGATAGAAGAAACTAATTGTTATTCTCCTAAAGTTGCAGTGGGAAGTACAAACTTTATGTCCCAGAAGGTACGGCAGAAGGGACTCTGAAATTACAGCGGGGCAAGCTTGCTGAGCGGAATATGATCGTTTCTTTGGGTTTTCTATCAAAGATACTGGCCGAACGAGAAATCATGGTAACACATCAGTGATAGAACCTTGATAAATTACGAGCAATGACGACCCTAAGCATTTAAAAAGGGATCATTTCATTTTGCATTCATACATCATCATTCAAAATACGTTTAGTTAGGAGCATTCGACTCATTCTGATCATTGCATCCTAATGATCATAAAAAGATCATTCTCATGACATTCTGCATTCATGCAAATGTCATCCATAGTTATTTAGTTAGGAGCATTCGATTCATTTTGATCATTGCATCCTAATCATTGTAAAAAAGACCATTCTCATGACATTCTGCATTCATGCAAGTGTCGTCCATAACACATATAGTTAGGAGGCTTTGAGCCATTCCGATCATAGCATCCTCATCATTTGCATAAGCATTAATTCTACAAGACAGGTTCCTCAAAGAACAGTGTAGCAATATCAAAGTTCAGATTTTGTTCCCTCGAGATGGTAGTGGAGCAAACTGAAGATTGAAGTCTTCCTGAGATAGTAAGGAAGCAAATTGGAAAGTTCAGAATTCTTATTTCCTCGAAGTTCCCGTGGAGTAGGTTGGGATTACAAATCCCGTCTCCCTGAGTTAACAATGAGGATCAATCTTTATTTCTTTGAAGTTTTAGTAGAGAAGATGGAGACTACGAATCTCTTCTCCCTGAATTCTCATTTCCTTGAAGTTCCCGTGGAGTAGGTTGAGATTACAATCCCGTCTCCCTGAGTTAACAATGAGAACCAATCTTTATTTCTTTGAAGTTTCAGTAGAGAAGATGGAGACTACGAATCTCTTCTCCCTGAATTCTTATTTCCTCGAAGTTCCCGTGGAGTAGGTTGAGATTACAAATCCCGTCTCCCTGAGTTAACAATGAGGATCAATCTTTATTTTTTTGAAGTTTCAGTAGAGAAGATGGAGACTACGAATCTCTTCTCCCTGAATTCTTATTTCCTCGAAGTTCCCGTGGAGTAGGTTGAGATTACAAATCTCGTCTCCCTGAGTTAACAATGAGGATCAATTATTATTTCTTTAAAGTTTCAGTAGAAAAGATGGAGACTACGAATCTCTTCTCCCTGAATTCTTATCCTGAAGTTGCAGTGGAGCAGACTGAAGATACAAGTCTTACCTCCCTGAAGTTGCAGTGGAGTAGACTGAACGTGGCAGGTCTTATTGCCCTGAGGTTGCAGTGAAACAGATCAAAGCTATAAGTTATAGACCTCATCTCTCTGAAGTTGCAGTAGAGCAGATCACTACAAATCTCATTTTTCAAAGTTACGGTGAAGTGGATCGAAGAAACAGAATGCAGTAGACTGAAATGAAGCTACCTGAAGGATAAAAGTACCGAAGAAGTCAAGACTCGACAAGACCGGGCAAAATTGGTCCTTTGAAAGTCTTTGCTCCATTCCCGTTACACGACAATGAGCAAAGAGGGGTAGCTGTTGTGGCCCAATTTTGCCCGGGCCCAACAAAGAACCAAAACCAATTAAATTCATCTACATACCCAAATAAACCCACTAATGACCCAACCCATTTACCTAGCCCACTAACCAATCATGTAACATCCAAAATTATTATTATTATTATTATTATTATTATTACTATTATTATTAGCTAATGATGATTAAATAAATAATTAATGAACATGTGGATGCATAAGATGGATGGACGGCATGCTTGTGGAATGATTAAACAATTGTGAAAATTGAAAGTGTGCAAATGGGTGGGTATGAAGGCATGGACGGCAATATGGAGGCATGTGGCGATAAACAAATAACTTTAGAATGAGCATGATTTTTGGGGTGAATAAAATACTTAGTGGGAGCTATAAACAAATGAAATGTGCATGTGTAGTGGAGACCATAGTGGACGGCAAAGGGGTAGTGCTTGAAGGATGAGATTTTATTTAAATTGAAATGATGAAAACATGCAAATAAGACACCATGAAAGTGGACGGCACACACAAGAAAAACATTGCATGAATTAAATAATGCATGAAGTGGAAGCTTGGATGGCATGCTTGTTGAATAAATAAGTATTTGGGTGAGTAGTGCATAAATAGTACATGCACTTGATTAATCAACATGATTATCTTAGTGGAGCAAAACGGCACATCAACCTGAAGGAGTAAAAATGTGAAATTGATTTCTTGGTTGACACCTAGCATGGACGGCCACTTTTTAAATATTTTTTTTAATTTCCTTTAATTTGTTTGAGACATTGGGCTACCGAAATTCTCCTAGTCTTCTTCCAATCTTCTTTTTCTTTCTCTCAGCCACAAATTCCCTTGTAGCCAAATATCCCATCTCCTCAAAAAGCCATAGCCAAAACTTATTCATGCTCTTTGGCCGAAACTTGAAGGAGGAAGTCTTCGGGATTCAAAGCAATCAAGGTTTTGCGACATCTTCATAGCCACGGGATTAATTTTTGGGATTTGGATTAGTAAGGTAAGTGACTAAGAATATTCGGCCAAGGCCCTATTTGTTGATTAAGATCTATTTCTTATTTTCCAAAAGCCAATAAAAAAAAACTAACCTATTTATTAATTTAATGTTTGGCCGAATGCAAGAAGGGATACAACAAAGTTTCGGGACTTGATTCTTAAGTCAATCGACAACAAGGTAGGTTTTAAGTGTACAAATCCTACTGGGAGTTGGTTTTATAGCCGAATAGGCTTTTACTAAAGATACTAAGTGTGGCCGAATGTAGGGACTAAGGATCTAAGGTTTTAGATCGGATTTTCGGGACTTAGATTAAAAGCTTTAAATAAATCAGGTGTGTACCCCACACTAAAATCCTAATCGATTTAAGGTTATGTTTTAATATATAAGTGTTTATAAGAATGTGAAAAATATGGTTAAGTTACCATGCTATGGTACAAAGTACTAAGGTATGTTTCCTACTCCTACTAGGATTATGAATATATGTTATATTTAACATGTGAAAAGTGATAAGAATGTGAATTAAGGCATGATATGCATGATAGGTGTGAAATGGGGCATTCGGGTTATATGAAAAAGGGGAAGTGAATGTGGTGATCTAAGACCACGATATCTGAATGTGGTGACTTCGGTCACAATTATTTAATCTGGTGGCTATGCCACGAATTTTATAAGGGCGATGAGCACGTCGACTGCAGCGACTGCCTTCGATGGTGTGTAGTGGATGGAGGGTTGACTTAGTAGTCCCCACGGTGTGCCGGTTGGTACGGGTGATGTGTAGCGGTTGGTAATTAGGCTTGGGCTTGGGAATGCATCATTAATTGTATATTTTGATATGAATGTGTATGACTTGATATGCTTGAATCTATTTGGACCTAGTGTTTGTGTACATATTGAGTCCGTTGACTCACCCCGTTGTGGGAATAACATTTTTCAGGTGATGATCAGTAAAGGACCGGGTCGGCAGGAGCTTAGTGGTGGCCATGCTCAGCAAGAAAATTTTTATTTAGACATTTTATTCTCATTTAAGCATTTTAATTTATTTTGGGTTTGTTTTGATGTAATACGGCCTTAGTATGAACTTTATTTTATGTATGCACGTTAAATTATGTTATTATGCTACGAAATTTTATCAAACTAAAGTTTAAGTATCTTATTCAAAAATAAACTGGTTTCCAACTTGAGCCCAATCCAAACCGTCTTTCCAAAATTACTTAAAGATTTTCAAAGAATCAACGAATTTGAACCGGTTTTTCTTAAGGAACATGCCAAATCTGGTCGAAGCTCGTGGGCCAGGTTTGGGGTGTTTCAGCTTGGTATCAGAGCTCGATTTTTAAACTCTCGGCCTTGGGGATAAGGCCCAAAACGTTTTCAAAGGTTAAGCCCAAAGGAATTTGCGAAATTTTTAAGCAGGTTTTCTAGCATGGCACCTAAATCTCCAACCCGAGGTCCACCAGGTAAGTACCTCTATCCTTTGTGTGATTTATATTGTGAACTATAGAAGGGTAGAAATGGAATGGAACGTAGGACTAGGTTACCCCCAAATTTCATAAGACTTTAAATGTCTAATTAAACAACCCTGTGTTTAAGTAGCCGAGTTAGGGTGTGGCAACCGTTGTGCGCATGTCTAGGATTGGTATTCGGTGGAGCTTGGTACTTAAGCAGTCCACATGACTAACCTCCTCTCCACTTGAATCCTACCTGGTGCGCAGCTTCGGTTCACCCTAACCAAGAGGACTTATTCATAGGCTAAACTCAAAAAAAAAAAAAAAACCTAGTTACCCTTTTGATTTATAAAATCTATTCCATAAAATGTTTCGGAAATATTCTTGATTTATGAAAATTACTAAAATACCCCTATTTGCAAAATTACGAAAATACCCTTGGTTTTAAAAAAAATTTCCATATTACCCCGATTTCAATAAAATTTTCTTATTTTGTAAAAGTATCCAAAAACCCTATTTTGTGAAGATTCAAAAATACCCTGATCTAAAAATTTACAAAATTACCCCTAGTTTACCAAATTACCAAAATGACCCTGCTTTCCGAAATCTTGCCATACCTTTGATTTGGAAAATATTTCTTTTAAAAAAAAAATACCCATGAGTTTGGAAAATGTTGAAATGACTTTTGTAATTTTCAAATTGACCCCAATTTATTACCAAATACCCCTGTAGGACAAATGACGAAAATACCCTTGTGTTAGGAACGGACAGAATTGTCCGAATAGTGAATGTGTATGGGAGATACTATGGAATGGATGTGCTTTTCTGTGAATCAGGATGGAAAACTTGAAATTTTGAATGATCGAAAGAATTCCTATTAAGCTCCTTTCATAAAACTCTTCGTGAATAATCAGTGGAATAAAAGCTAATTCAAAAAAAAATTTCTTAATCTGATTAAAGCGCAATCATTAGAAATGAGTTCTAGAGGATGTGGTCGTCGTGGACGTGGTCGAGGAAGAATGACTGTGTCGGAACCCGCTAGATTGGGTCATGGGTCTGACAATGAGGTACCACCGCCACCACCACCACCACCAGCTGTTGGTGTTGAGCAGCAAGATCAGATGGGAGATGATGCTGTGTCGCAGGCTGTGCTGCGAGTTTTGGAAATAGTGGCTGGCGTAGGTGGAAATATGGGGGCTCAGAAATCTGTACCCGAGCGACTTCGAGCCAACGGAGCTAAAGTATTCCGTGGCTATCTGGTGTGGCACCCAGTACAGCTGAGTATTGGTTGGAGGCGACGGAACAAATTATGGATGAGTTGGATTTGACCCCTGATGAGAAACTGAAAGGAATGGTGGCACTGCTACGCGATGAAGCGTATCAATGGTGGCTCACAGTTCGGGATGGTGCCACAGCTGAGGATCTTACTTGGGAATCTGTTAAGACGGCATATCAGAAGAAGTATGTCGGCACACGATATACTGATGAGCAAAGGAAGGCTTTTCTGGGGCTGGTTCAAGGGAACAAGTCAGTGACAGAGTACGAAGCCGAATTTCTGAGATTGAGCCGGTATGCTCAAGGAGTAGTGGCTACTGAGCATGAGCGATGTGTCCGGTTTGAGGACGGACTAAGGGATGACTTAAGGTTGTTGGTTGCTCCACATCAAGAGCGGGAGTTTTCTGCATTAGTGGAGAAAGCTAAGATAGCTGAAGGAATTAAGGACTCTGTAAGGCAGCACTCTGATCAGAACAAGCAGAAAAGAGGATTTGGGTCGTCTGGATCATCTGGGAATGTTCAAAAAAGGCCTAGAGTTGATGGGCCGCGAGGTCAGCAAGCTGATACTGGAGGGCAATATCGTATTTTTGATCAATGTGGGAAGAAACACCTAGGAGAGTGTTGGAAATAGACTGGAGGATGCTTTAGGTGTGGGTCTAAGGACCATATGATTAAGGATTGTCCTAAGAGGCCGGATGGGAATCAACCAGTAACTCAGAATGTTAATCAGGCTGGTAGAGGTGGACAGCAGCCTCACCAAGGTCGTGGTTCGAATGGCCGAGGTAATGGCACTAGTAGAGGACGTGGAACACCTGGCAGAGGTGCTAATAATAATACTGAGGCAAGGCAACCGGGTTTGGTTTATGCAGTTCGCCGGAAGGAAGATGGAGACGCGCCGGACGTCATAACCGGTACGTTCTTTATTTTTGGCAAGCCCTATTTTGCTCTGATTGATGTGGGCTCGACCCATTCGTATGTTGCATGTAGAGTAGTTGAGACTCTAGACATAGCCTCTGAACTTTCTGATAGGGAGATGACTATAGTAAGCCCACTAGGTCAAACTGTAGTGGTGAATAAGATCTTCCGAAGTGTACCCCTAGAAATCCAAGGCGTAGTATTTTCTGCCGACTTGATGGAACTTCCCTTCGGAGAGTTCGATATCATACTTGGAATGGACTGGCTAGTAGACCATCGGGCTATTTTGGATTGTGCAGCTAAGAGAATGGAGTTAAGGACGCCGGAAGATTAGGCGGTAGTTATGATAGGGGAAAGAAGAAACTACTTGTCTAACGTAGTTTCAGCATTAAAATCTGATAAGATGGTTCGGAAAGGATGTAAGGCGATCTTGGCCTTTGTTAGTGCATTGGATGCGAAAGAAGAAGGTGTTAGTGGAGTACGAACAGTAAAGGACTTTGTGGATGTCTTTCCGGAGGAATTACCTGGAATACCCCCGGATAGAGAGGTGGAGTTTGGAATTGACTTACTACCTGGTACAACTCCTGTGTCAATTGCTCCGTATAGAATGGCGCCAAAGGAGTTGGTTGAGCTCAAGGCTCAAATTCAAGAGTTACTTGATCGTGGGTTTATCCGACCCAGTGTGTCTCCATGGGGAGCACCGGTCTTGTTTGTAAAGAAGAAGGACGGAACTATGCGTATGTGCATAGATTACCGTCAGTTGAATAAGTTGACCATCAAGAACAAGTACCCTTTGCCGAGGATTGACGACTTGTTCGATCAGCTTAAGGGGGCAGCAGTATTGTCGAAGATAGATCTAAGGTCTGGGTATCATCAGTTGAAGGTAAAGGAGGCAGACATCCATAAGACAGCTTTTAGGACAAGATACGGCCATTATGAGTTTGTAGTAATGCCGTTTGGATTGACGAACGCCCCAGCCACGTTCATGGATATGATGAATCGGGTTTTCCAACCCTACTTGGATCGATTCGTCGTTGTGTTCATCGACGACATCCTGGTGTACTCCAAGTCGGAGGAGGAACATGATGAGCATCTCCGGATGGTGTTGCAAGTGTTAAGGGAGAAGAAGCTATATGCTAAATTCAGCAAGTGTGAATTTTGGCTTAAGGAGGTTGCGTTTTTAGGACATGTGGTGTCTGCAGAAGGAATAAGGGTGGATCCGAGGAAGATTGAGGCGGTGTTAAATTGGAAACCACCTAGGTCGGTGGCTGAGGTCCGCAGTTTCTTGGGATTGGCAGACTACTACAGAAGATTCGTAGACGGGTTCTCATCAATAGCCGCACCTCTAACGAAGTTGTTGAGAAAGGAAGTACCTTTCATATGGACGGATAAGCAACAGAAGAGTTTTGAGAAGCTTAAGAGGGTTTTGACTGAAGCTCCGATTTTGATTCAGCCGGAGGCAGGAAAGGATTTCACGGTGTATTGTGACGCTTCTCATACGGGATTAGGATGTGTTTTGATGCAAGATGAGAAGGTAGTCGCTTATGAGTCTCGGCAATTAAGGCCACATGAGGTTAACTACCCAACTCATGATTTGGAATTGGCGGCAGTGGTCTTTGCTCTTAAGGTGTGGAGGCACTATCTTTATGGAGAAAAGTCAGTAATCTATACAGACCACAAGAGTCTTAATTATTTGTTGACTCAGAAGGAGTTGAACCTGAGACAGCGAAGGTGGGTTGAACTACTAAAGGACTACGATTGTTCGATAGAGTATCATCTGGGCAAAGCGAATGTAGTGGCAGATGCCCTAAGTCGGAAGGTTGTGTCAGATCTGAGGGCGATGTTCGCACATCTGAGCTTGTATGATAATGGAAGTCTGCTAGCAGAGCTGCAAGTTAAGACAACGTGGTTGAATGAAGTGAAAGAGGGGCAGTTGGTTGATGAAGAATTAAATGCTAAGCTACAGCAAGTACGGAATAAGGAGATAGAGGATTATGGAATCAATGACGAGGGAGTATTGTGCTTCAAGGGTAAGGTCTGTATGCCTAAGGATCAGGAGTTAAGGCGAAGGATTCTTCAGGAGTCGCATAGTAGCCCTTATGCTATGCATCCTGGAGGCACTAAGTTGTACAGAGATTTAAGAGAACAGTTTTGGTGGCCTGGACTTAAGAGAGAAGTTACTGAATTTGTTGGCAAGTGTTTGACGTGTCAGCAAGTTAAGGCTGAACACCAAGTTCCGTCAGGATTACTTCAACCGATAATGATTCCGCAGTGGAAGTGGGAGAGAATTACCATGGACTTTGTTAGTGGGCTTCCTCTTACGCCTACTAAAAAGGACTCGGTGTGGGTAGTAGTGGATCGTTTGACAAAGTCTGCGCACTTTATTCCTGTGCGGGTCGACTATTCCTTGCAAAAGTTGGCAAAGTTGTATGTGGCGGAAATTGTAAGGTTGCATAGTGTGCCGGTGTCAATCACCTCAGATAGGGACCCAAGGTTTACTTCTCAGTTTTGGAAAGCTCTACATCAAGCTTTAGGCACCAAATTGGATTTCACTATGGCATTTCATCCACAGTCCGACGGGCAATCTGAACGAGTAATTCAAGTGTTGGAGGATATGTTGAGAGGCTGTGTGATAGACTTCAGAGGAAGTTGGGAAGACTATTTGCCTTTAGCGGAGTTTGCCTACAACAACAGCTATCAGGTCAGTATACGGATGGCACCGTATGAAGCACTGTATGGACGGAAGTGTCGAACACCTACGTGTTGGACGGACTTAGGGGAACGTCGAGTTTTGGGTCCAGAGTTAGTGGCAGAATCCGAGGAAAAAGTTGAAATAATTCAGGCACGGTTGAAGGAAGCATCTGATAGACAAAAGTCATACGCAGATCTCAAGCGGAAGGAAATAGAATTTGATGTGGGAGATCAAGTGTTTCTTAAAGTTTCGCCTTGGAAGAAGGTAATGAGATTTGGTCGCAAAGGGAAGTTAAGTCCAAGGTTTATAGGACCTTATCGGGTATTGAAGCGAGTTGGACCAGTGGCTTACCAGTTGGAGTTGCCACCGGAATTGAAGCAGATGCACGATGTGTTCCATGTTTCGATGCTACGTCGTTACCGGTCGGATCCATCTCATGTAGTGCCAGTTGAGGAGGTGGAATTAAGACCAAATTTGTCCTACGAGGAGGAACCGATTCAGATTCTGGAACGGGATGTGAAGGTGCTACGGAGGAAGTCAGTTTCTCTCGTCAAAGTGTTATGGCGTAACCATGGATCGGAAGAGGCTTCGTGGGAGCCGGAAGAGACAATGCGACAGCAATATCCTCACTTGTTCTAGCCAGGAAATTTCGAGGACGAAATTTTCTTTAAGGGGGTAGAATTGTAACATCCAAAATTATTATTATTATTATTATTATTATTATTATTATTATTATTAGCTAATGATGATTAAATAAATAATTAATGAACATGTGGATGCATAAGATGGATGGACAGCATGCTTGTGGAATGATTAAACAATTGTGAAAATTGAAAGTGTGCAAATGGGTGGGTAGGAAGGCATGGACGACAATATGGAGGCATGTGGTGATAAACAAATAACTTTAGAATGAGCATGATTTTTGGGGTGAATAAAATACTTAGTGGGAGCTATAAACAAATGAAATGTGCATGTGTAGTGGAGACCATAGTGGACGGCAAAGGGGTAGTGCTTGAAGGATGAGATTTTATTTAAATTGAAATGATGATAACATGCAAATAAGACACCATGAAAGTGGACGGCACACACAAGAAAAATATTGCATGGATTAAATAATGCATGAAGTGGAAGCTTGGATGGCATGCTTGTTGAATAAATAAGTATTTGGGTGAGTAGTGCATAAATAGTACATGCACTTGATTAATCAACATGATTATCTTAGTGGAGCAAAGCGGCACATCAACCTGAAGGAGTAATAATGTGAAATTGATTTCTTGGTTGACACCTAGCATGGACGGCCACTTTTTAAATAATTTTTTTAATTTCCTTTAATTTGTTTGAGACATTGGGCTACCGAAATTCTCCTAGTCTTCTGCCAATCTTCTTTTTCTTTCTCTCAGCCACAAATTCCCTTGTAGCCAAATATCCCATCTCCTCAAAAAGCCATAGCCAAAACTTATTCATGCTCTTTGGCCGAAACTTGGAGGAGGAAGTCTTCGGGATTCAAAGCAATCAAGGTTTTGCGACATCTTCATAGCCACGGGATTAATTTCGGGATTTGGATTAGTAAGGTAAGTGACTAAGAATATTCGGCGAATGCCCTATTTGTTGATTAAGATCTATTTCTTATTTTCCAAAAGCCAAAAAAAAAAACTAACCTATTTATTAATTTAATGTTTGGCCGAATGCAAGAAGGGATACAACAAAGTTTCGGGACTTGATTCTTAAGTCAATCGACAACAAGGTAGGTTTTAAGTGTACAAATCCTACTGGGAGTTGGTTTTATAGCCGAATAGGCTTTTACTAAAGATACTAAGTGTGGCCGAATGTAGGGACTAAGGATCTAAGGTTTTAGATCGGATTTTCGGGACTTGGATTAAAAGCTTTAAATAAATCAGGTGTGTACCCCACACTAAAATCCTAATCGATTTAAGGTTATGTTTTAATATATAAGTGTTTATAAGAATGTGAAAAATATGGTTAAGTTACCATGCTATGGTACAAAGTACTAAGGTATGTTTCCTACTCCTACTAGGATTATGAATATATGTTATATTTAACATGTGAAAAGTGATAAGAATGTGAATTAAGGCATGATATGCATGATAGGTGTGAAATGGGGCATTCGGGTTATATGAAAAAGGGGAAGTGAATGTGGTGATCTAAGACCACGATATCTGAATGTGGTGACTTCGGTCACAATTATTTAATCTGGTGGCTATGCCACGAATTTTATAAGGGCGATGAGCACGTCGACTGCAGCGACTGCCTTCGATGGTGTGTAGCGGATGGAGGGTTGACTTAGTAGTCCCCACGGTGTGCCGGTTGGTACGGGTGATGTGTAGCGGTTGGTAATTAGGCTTGGGCTTGGGAATGCATCATTAATTGTATATTTTGATATGAATGTGTATGACTTGATATGCTTGAATCTATTTGGACCTAGTGTTTGTGTACATATTGAGTCCGTTGACTCACCCCGTTGTGGGAATAACATTTTTCAGGTGATGATCAAGGACCGGGTCGGCAGGAGCTTAGTGGTGGCCATGCTCAGCAAGAAAATTTTTATTTAGACATTTTATTCTCATTTAAGCATTTTAATTTATTTTGGGTTTGTTTTGATGTAATACGGCCTTAGTATGAACTTTATTTTATGTATGCACGTTAAATTATGTTATTATGCTACGAAATTTTATCAAACTAAAGTTTAAGTATCTTATTCAAAAATAAACTGGTTTCCAACTTGAGCCCAATCCAAACCGTCTTTCCAAAATTACTTAAAGATTTTCAAAGAATCAACGAATTTGAACCGGTTTTTCTTAAGGAACATACCAAATCTGGTCGAAGCTCGTGGGCCGGGTTTGGGGTGTTTCAAATCAGCCCAATCAGAGAATAAATAAAAAAAGGAAACCCTAAAAGTCTGCCTAACTCCTGCGCCGCTTCTGCCCTTCTGACCCTGCCCTCCACTTCCCTCTGCGCCTGACCAGAAGTCACGTCCACCGCCACTGGTCTCCACCGCCAGCCACTTGCACCGAGCTAAGTACCTGCAAGCATTAAAAATGAAAGTGATAGAAAGTTTGTAAAAAAAAGGGCTATATAAGCCGATTCAAACCAATGTAACAGGGGAGACAAAATACAGATTCGTTAAATATTAATATTCAGATCCTTTTTTCCTTTTCGATCATCAATAGAAGCAATAGACAAGGATTCAAACATTCAAAAACACAAAAATAGTACCAAAGCGGAGAACTGAAAACCAAAACAGAGAGAAAAGAGGTGATTTTTTTTTATTTTTCGAAGGCGGTTTTCGTTTATTGCCTCTTTTCTTTCCAGCATATATACATATATATATATATATATATATATATATTTCAATATTATAAAAAAAAGAGCGACAAAAATCTTACCTTTTCGGGGCTCCGACCGCCGTGCACGGCGACGCCGGCGACAGAGCCCGCGGCGGAAAACGACCGGAGCGGCACCGGACCTTTGAACCTGCAGAGAAAAAAAATAAAGGATTAGATTTTTTTTTAAATCAGGTTGAAAATGATTTTTTTTTAGGTTATTAGGCCTTTTATAGCCCCCTGAGACGACGTCGTTTTGGGGGCTGGCCTTTAACCCCAAAACGACGTCGTTTTGTCCTAATCCGCGCACGGATCCGACCCGCTCCTAGGATCCGCGTGTTCTTGCTTTTGGGGCTAATTACCCATTCAGTCCTTCCGTTCTCTTTTACTTTGTAATCAAGTTTTTTGGTTCTCAATTCGTGCCCAGTAATTTACTGCACGTTTCCATTTAGTCTCGCAGTAAACGCTGCGTTTTGAGAGGGCGGGGAAAATTTCCCTTTGGGTCCCCCATATAATTCGCGCGTTTTAAGCAGGTCCTTTCCCTTTTGTTTTATTTCAAATTAAGCCCCAAACTTCCGTTTTAAATTCGATTTGGTCTCCTTTTCAGTTATTTTGCAAATTTTTATTGCCATCACTATTTAATATTTTATTTTTATTATCACTATTATTGTTATTATTATTAGTATTATTATCACTAATATTATTATTACATTTTTTATATATTTCTACTTCCATCTATTAATATTATTTCCATTATTACTTTATTATCATTATTAATATCTTAGTATCACTCGTACTAGTGTATTATTTCACATCGTTATTTTACTATTATTATTCTTTTCACCTATAACATCGTGTTTTCATATTATCATTTGTCACACTAATTTTTCTCGATGCATCAGTTTTCAAATAATCGATATTTCGTATCCAGGGATTCGAGGAAACCAAGCCCTAACTTACTGGGTTCCAGTTTTCTCGTTTAAACCAAACAACGGAATATCTCTTTTAAAAATCGCAATTCAAATTTTAAACAAAACACTTAATCTCGGAAATTCGAAATGTCGCGCCCTAACTTACTGGACTCGACGCCTAGATACTTCGAGATAAGTTTCTCTTTCTTCTGAAATAGAGGCAATATTCCTAATTTGGATTCTCGAGAAATCAGGCCCTAACTTACTGCGTTCTGGTTTCTCGTTCGACAGATGACGGGAGATCCTCTTCAAAAAAAAAACCAAGTTTTAAAAGGCGAGCTTAGTTTCGGGAGTTTAAAGTGTCGCGACCTAACTTACTGGACATGATACTTTATCTTTTCGAAAATAAGAGAGTCTTAGCATCCCTTCCAAGTCCTTCAAATTTTGGAAATAAAAATTATCGTTTTTTCAAATCATTTCAAAGTTTTCAACAATAGGACATCGATCAATCAGTTTGGTACCAATTTCGGGCGTGTCGAGGGTGCTAATCCTTCCTCGCACGTAATTGACTTCCGAACCCATTTTTCTCAAATTTTCGTAGACCAAAGGCATCGTTTTAATAAACCGAGGCGTTTTATTAAAACAAAGGTGATCCGATCACACCTAAATAAAGATCGGTGGCGACTCCCTTCCTTTTCGTTTTCAAAATTCGAGTCGACCGCATCGTTTACTGTTTCATCAAAAAATGGTTGCGACACTATTTAAAATCTATTTTTAGTGTAAAAGGATGAAGAAATAATAATAAATAAATAATAAATAAAAGTAAATAAATAAAATAATAAATAAATGTGAGAGAGTTGAAATTGAGTTGCCCAGGATTAAATTGCAATTTGGGCAATATATTGGGGTGGATTTTTAAAAATAAAAAAGAATAGGGCCAGTCGAGGGATTAAAATAAAACACGCGCAAAGGTGCACGGACTGAAATAGAAATATTCCCCGGGTAACTAGAATGGCACTGTTCTTTCTAGGATTAGAATGAACAAAAAATAAAATATAAGGTAAATTTAAAGACATAAAAAAACTGAATTGCAAACTAATTAAAAAGTGGAAGGGTTGAAAGTGCAATTAGCTCTTCTGCTAAAAAACACACGGATCCTGCTAGTGGGTCGGGTCGGTCGGATCGGATAGCTCAAAACGACGTCGTTTTGGCATCTGTGCATTAGCCAAAAACGGTATCATTTTATACCGCCTATTTAAGTTAAAAAATCTGGAAAAAAAAATTCATTTTTTAACCAGCTTAAAAAAAAAAAAACACCCTTCCACTTTTTCTCTCAAAGTCTTCTCCCTCCGGCCAACTCCGGCGAAGTGCTACCGCGCCGGCCGCAGGCGACTGCGCCGCCGTCTACGGCGGCCGGAAATCAAAATTTTTTCTTTTTCCTTCGATGGTCAAAAAAATAGGTGAGCCTTTTTTCGTGTTTTTTATTTTATATATATATATATATATATATATATATATGTAACATAGCTTCGAAAAAATAAAGAAAAGAAAAATAAATAAAAATAAAAGGAAAGACCACCTTAATCCAATTTAGTTTGCTTTGTATTTCTTTTGCTCTATTGCTTTTGTGAACTCTTATTGCTAGATTCGATTTTTGCGTGGGTGTGTGTAAAGAAAAAAACAAGAAAGTTTACAATTTTAGGCTTTTTATAGCTTGAATGCAATACATTATACATTGTTTTATATTTGTTTGCTGTCATTTCTACTGTTGATTTTTGCAGGTGCAAAAGGGCGGTGGCATAGAGGCAGTGGCAGACTAGGGCAGACCTAGGTGCATTGCACCTAGGGTTTGTTTCTCTTTTTTGATTGTTGTGAGCTAGGGTTAGGTTGGGCTGTTGTTTGGGCTTGAATTGGATTTAATTGGGCTGTTTGATTTTTTTATTTTTGTTTTGTCTTATTTTCTTATGGGCACCGGGTTAAAATTGGGCCTTATAATATATAAATATATTTTATAACTTAAATTCAATACTGATTTTTTTCACAATTAATTTTTTAGTTTACCAATCATAGCATTAGTTGAATTATGTAGCTTTTTAATCGACAAATTTAAAATTCAAGTTTTTTTATCCAACAAAAATATTTGTTACAAATGATTAATTCTTTTGGTTTTTTATTTATATTATTTATTAAGCTTCTAACTGAGTTTGTGTCACCTTTAATCAGGTCACCGACTCGATGAGGAAATTATAAAAATGTTATTTTGTAATTAAAAAATATTCTATTATTTGAGGGCATTTAAGTCTCTTTATTTAAAAAAAACAATTAAAATATGCATATAATAGGATTTGAACTCACACTAATTGGATTATTAAAAAATTTAAATTTACTACTTAAGTTTCATTTTGATGTATTTTATATATTTTTGTTTTAATATGCACAATTTATTATCTCTTTCAATTGTATATATCAATAAAGTTTACTGAGTTTGTATCATAAGTCAACTGGACACTAATTCATAATTGATGACAAAAACCATAATAAATAATTATAGCGCATTTAGTATTGTTTATGTGATGTATTTATATGTTTAAATTTTGTTTTACTCATAAGTTAGTCTATTTTTTTAATTTTAACATCGTATATATTTCATGTGTTATTATGATTAATTAGTTTCAAACCATAAGTTGCATTGTTTATTGTATGATACTTTTAAATAGACATCTATGTTTTAAATCTGTGATTTTTACACGCATAAGTGTATAATAGGATATTAATATAACAGTATTTTTATATTATTTTAATCAAGTGGAAGTTTATGTTGGAAAATTAAGATGTTTCAAAATAATAGAGTCCAACGTACTTCAAGAAAATTTTGAAATTTTTATTTATAAGTCATTACATTTTGTAGGGTTAATAATAACTAAGTTGAAAAGATGGACTTGGTCCTAAAAAGCTATTGTAATATACAATTGAACCCTTTTGTTTTTTTAACTTCTTTTTTATTAAATTTTTTAGAGTACAAATAAAGTAAATTACTTACTTCTTAACATCTATAATTAGCCATGTTAAAAATAGCTTAATCGTTTGAAGCTATATTTTTTAGAGTAAAATAAAAGTAAATTACTTAATTAGTAAAACTTATAATAGCCAAGTTAAAAATAACTTAACCGATTGAAGCTATATTTAGTCAAGTCAAGATTTGTTGAACAATTTAAACTATTTTTGACCAAGTCAAATCCACTTATTTTTATTATTTTTAGGCCAATAAAGGTCCTATATATACCATGACCTACTTTTACTCTAGATACACGTTAAAAATCTTTCATTCTCCTTTGGCTCTTCCTTTCTTCCTTTTGAGTTTGCTGAATATTTTCTATTTTAATTGATTGTTAATCATTGTTCAAGTTTTATAACGAAAGAGCTTGTTGAATCCTAAGGGATACGCTATATGACGAAATATCTTTAAATAAAGTCCAACACACCTCAAGTTATTCAACTCATATTCTTGGTTCATGGGCTTGGTGCAATATTTTCCAACAATCTTAAGAATATTTTCGTACTTTGATGTTGTCTGCACTGTTGACGCCCATGGTTGTTGTTGCCACTATTGTCATGATGCTACCTATGTCATATTTCCCTTGAAACATACCATGCGTCTGCTGCTACTATCATCTTGCTACCCGTATCCCAATGTTATCGATATTCTTATTGCTCAAGATTCTTATGCATCAATAACATGTATAGTTAAACCTCTCTATAACAACCACCCACTATAATAATATTTCATTATAAAAGCCAAGTTTCTAATAGAACTGATTTTTTATGTTTTATCTTAACCCTCACTGGTTGTTTAATGTTTAAACTAATACTAAGCGATATTACGTGGTCATATCGTAATACGGAAAGACAACTTATATTAGCAAACAAACCTAAACATGTCCTTAGTCTAATCGAAAATAAGCAAACCGATTGAAAGACTAATATGTTGTCTATCAAGTTTGATTGGGGAGATGTTTTATTTTGGGTATCGGAGCAAATGACTCCTAAAAGATAAAGATATAAATGTGGCTAACCAAACTGACAATACATCGGCAAAACCCAAGAAGAATAGATCCTAAATCCGTTTATGGATTTATTCGCTTATGACGTTCATAGTGTAGCATACCTAAATCCTGAGCGGATGATGGACTATTTATGCATGACTCATATACTTTGATGTAAGTAAAAGCTTGAGTTCAAATATATAAGGAACCGAAAGCTGGTGCCTTGGGCATACAACTTTTACAATATGTAGCGTCATTCACAATAATGGAATTCATGGCCCGATACTTGGGTAAATGATAGTATCTCATTGGCATTACATGGTTGATGAAAAGAAAATGTGACCACGAGTCGTTCGTCTTTGTGATGAATGACTTGATTACTATTTGATAGTAATTGACTTTTCATTAAGGAAGATGTAATGATTATCATGAGATAAAATATGATCATATTGGGAGAATGAATATTGTCCCAAAGAGATTAAGAATATCTTATGAGGGTAACACACTTATGACAAGGTCATTGGACGAATACTGATTGAGTTGCTTTTGTAATGGTATGTCGTTGGGGGATAGCTCAGTTAAGATACTATAGTGGAATAACTTCATGACTAAATGAGTTTATAATTAATAGGTAAAATGCTAGAACTTAATTATAAATCATTTGAGCATCAATCAGATATGTCCAATCGATCCCTCCACTAGCTCATTAAAACCTTAAATGAATTGCATGTTGAATCAAATGAACAAAAATGGATAGAAATTGTGAAAATGGGGAAATGGGGAAATGGGAAACATTTGGAAATGATTATGGTTTTCTCCAAAATGAAAATGAAAATGGAGAAATGAAATCATTTAGAAATGAATGTGGTTTTCTCCAAAATGAAAATGAAAATGACCTGGAAATAAATATATGTATTTCGAATAAAATGAATTTCGAAAATGAAAATAAATCATTTGGTCATAGTTAATCATTGACTGTAGATATATTAAATATATTTTTTCATAGATTCTTTTACTGTAAAGACGTCATGATTTTAACGGAATTAGAATTGGGTTGAGAAGATTATTTAATTGGAATTAACTGAGATGTTTATTTTGGGAAATAGAAAAACAAATATCGAGTTAGATTTTAATTATTAAGTACTGAGTTAAAAGTCCAAGAAGTACTTGTAATTGGACCCAATATGGGAGAGGTCCAAAAGCTCTCATGTTTAATGAGAGGGGCGAAAAACCCTAATTTATTTAACTAAGGTTGTCACCTCTTATAATTCTAGTTAAACTAGGAGTTCGTTTTTCTTGTTGAAATAAACTCCTACAACTCAACAAGGGTTTTACTTCTTCTCCTATAAATAAATGACATCGATAGGGCTATTTACATAACTTTTAAGATATTGTTACTCTGCCCGAAAATAGTGAGAGTTTTATTCTTTGAATATTAAATCTATTTTCCGGAATAACAATTTTGTCGGTTTCTATTGAGAAGAGATTTTCATTTTCACACTTAAAGTTAAGAAAATTATTTCTGGTTTTGTGTTTGATTCGAATAGCTCGAGCCCACACTCGAAGCATTTCATGGTACAAGAATAGTAGAGAAGGTTGTTCTGTTGAAAGCCAGGAACGATAAAGATTCGTCTAGCCAAAAGCACGTGTGCTATTTCGGTAAAAGGTTTATTGCTATAAATATCACAAATAGGCTCGGTTTTCAAATTTTTATTTTTCACTATGCAAGAAAACCGTTTTTGAACCGGATTTTTTTGCAACAGTATATTCTTTATTAAATTAGTTCTCTATAAGAGCATATTGTTTAAAATTTTAAGTAAATTATAGATATTTCATGTAAGTAGACCTATTAACTATAATTTATTAAATAAGAATAATCTTAATAAAAATATTATCTCAATAAAATATTTAATTTTTTCATGAAAAAAATCTATTAATCATATTTTATTAAATGAAAATAAATTTGAAAAAGTGAAATCTCAATAAAATGTTTAATTTTTTCATGAAAAAATCTATTAATCATATTTTATTAAATGAAAATAAATTTGAAAGAGTGAAATTAAATATATTAGTTCAATAAACTATTAACTTCCCAAATTATATATTCTACTATGAGTTTGGGACATCATAAACTTATAAATTAATTACTTAAATTGAATAACTCATGATAGATATATTAAATTAATTTGGTAACTCGTAATTAATCGTGTGAAAGAATGTATTCTACTGTGGATTTAGAACATCATAAACTTATAAATTGATTACTTAAATTAATAACTCATGATAAATTAGTTAAATTTGATGACTCCTACTAATTAATTGAGCTTGTTAGATTTATGAACTTTATAATTAATTATGTGAAAGAATGTAAAATAAAATATGCATAAAAGCAATAATGAATACACCTATTATACATCTTTTAATTTTATTGATTTGATTCTCAATTTCTTTCTTTTTGAACATAATTCTCAATTTCTTTATTTTATAGAAATTCTCGATATAAATTTTATGACAGGCTTGCAACAAGTATCTCTCTATAATAGCATGCTATTAAAGATGTATAACATTCACCTCTCTATAATATGCAAAATCTTGACAGACAATTGAACCTATTATAAATAAAGTTGATTGTATAAAAAAAAAAGGTGAGATCTAGATATTTCCAAATGGCTAGAATTGATTTAATTTTAAAAAAATTTTGATCACGTTTAAGGTATGTTGTGTTTATGATAAATTGTTTGAATGAAGCATCAATCCATGATTTTATGTTGCATGAATTAATTTATTATTATTGAAAAATTAGTGGTTTTAAATTAGAACTTAATAAAGTGAAATTCCTAATATAGTAATAATTTGAATTTGCTTTGGACTAGATTAATATTATTTTTATCTTTAATATGGGTCGGGCCAAACCCAAGTTAACAAATTAAATTTGTAATAATAAAATATTAAATTCAACATTAAGGTTAACTTGAATTTTATTTAAAGTTGTATTAAATTTTTAATTATGATGATAAAGTCTTGTTTGTCATGTTATCATATTTGAATGCGTATACAAGTTTAATTTGTTTATTTTTAAACTTATTTGAATTGTATGCTTATATATATGTGAGTTGAATTTATTTTTAAACATGATTTATTATGACAAGCCCAAAACAAAATTTCAGAAAAGAAGAAAAAAGAGGGAAAATTGTTTTGTGCTTTATTCATTTATACTCATTATTCTAGTATCCAAATGTGATAAGCTTTTTTTGTGTGGTACCATCAGTGGCAATAGCAATTGGTCAAGTCCACTTATTTTCAATAGCTTCTCAAGCTACTTCATTAATAGACATGATAAAAATCCTTATATGAGCCTTCCAATATGCATAGTTTTTCAAATTGAGTAATAAAGGGGTTCAAGTAATTGAATTACTTTCTTCTTGTTAGTACAAATCTCCGGTGAGGAAAATCTTGAACACACGAACGGAACTCGAACAGAAAAAAAAAAAAGAAATAGGACAAGGCTCCAAGGCGTGTATCAAGCCACTATCTTTAAGGTTATATTCGCCCCACCTATCTTCAGTGTGCAAATGAGCTCCAAGCAAATTAACGTCGAGGATATAATGAAGCCAATGACTATTTTCATTTTGCACCGACGAGAATAGTCCACTACACACTAAGCAACGTATAACAAGAAACTCAATTTCTACAAATGGTTTCTGCAATAATACTTTATATAATAATCTAATAATATTAGAAAATAAAGGAAGGAAAGAAAGAATATTAGAATTTGTTGGTGTGTTTTCCAAATGAAGTACAATTCCTATTTATAGGAATTTTCATGTCACTTCATAGAGACATCTTTCAATAGATGTCTTTCTGAATAATAATATCTTTAAAATAAACACATAATTATTCATTTAATATTATAACTATTCAAATAATAATATTTAAATAGTTATAATTCTTTTTCAAAAAATCAAATAATATAACTTTTGATTAATTACACCCATTCATTTATAGTTATTGGAACACTATAAATATTTGAAATATTCCAACAATCTCCCCCCCATTTTTAAAATATTTTAGATTTTGATATTCTTGGAAATCAATTTGCATAAATGAAGGTATCTTACGATTGAACCTTCACTTAGTGAAAACATGTTAAAGTTAATCGAAATTGCATGGTAGACTAAGCTTTGAACCAACTATTTCATTTGATTAATCAAACACATCTCACACAATGATTTCAACATCGATCAATGCATAGTATCTAGGCACACCATTATGGCTATGTGTCTGTATCCTCTTTTCATGAGTGCTGCCAGAGCCAAGCCCTTGAGCTCCTAGAAGTGGCCACACTTCCACTCACATAGGTAGATCCTATCAAGAGTGTTCCTATAATTATAACACTCTAAATATTTATGTTATGGGTCCATTAAGAGTACATTGCTCATCCTTCCCTTATTATTACAGGTACGTAGCACTTTAATATTAGGATGGATTTATTTATAGTGCTAACAACCACATACTAATGATGTACTTTGTCTCATTGAACTCAAGACTTGATGTTATACCAAGCATTGGTTTGAGTTTCCATCATGGGTGACTCTAATTAATGGGCTTGAGTCTTATCCCTTTTGAGGTCTTTTTCCTGCATCTCTAGCAAGACTTTTTGTCAAAGGATCCTGTAACACCCCAAACCCGACTTAGATGTTATGGCCGAATCTGGCAATGTCACATAATAGTGCTTTAGAAAACATAATTGCGATAATACCATTTTTCGTTATCTTAGGCTACCTTCCAAAAATGTGTCGTTTGTTTCAATCATTATCCATTTTCAAAACGTTGTTCATTTTCCAAATATTTATATCTCGCGGAAGCATTTAAATCAGTTTGCGTAATCGTGGTGTTTTGGTAAATCATTCGTTTATTTTAAAAACTCGAGTTTTCCTATTGCTAAAGGTAACATCATAAACGTTGCAAATCCTAAATTTAACCAAAATACGTAAAGGCCATATTACATAAAACTTTCTCAGATATAAGCAAAACCATAAAATAAGTAATCGTGAGGCAGAAGCAATGGTCACCGTCGAGTCCTCCGCTGCACCAATCTGTCTAAAGCTGGGGATTACCTGAACATATTAAACAGAAAAGGGTGAGTTTTTGCAAACTTAGTGTGCAATCCCCACAAAAAACATACACACAATATAACATCAGAAAACAATCACATATTTATAGTTCGGGTCTGAGCCCATTACAGAATCAGTGTGGACCTTAGCCCACTCAGATACAGAATCAGATGTATACTAGGGCCTTAGCCCATCTCAGATATAATATACAGAATAGAGCAGAATAACAGAGTCCTACCCACCAAACTCTACACACCAACTCCGTCCAACCCTACACACCATGTGGGGATAAAATCAACCCACCCATCCTTACACACCATGTTGTACGAAAATGCGGCACATAATTAGATAATTGTAGTTGAGCTGCCAGATAACAGGCTTAAGAGCCTTTCAGATGCTTCCCCCAATACCATCAACCCACCCCAATGCAATGCAACATACAAAGAATATCATGCTATTATGCAATTAAAAGTACATACAATCACATATCATAATTCATGCTCGGTACAGAAATCAGATAGACAGATCACTCATATAGAGGTCTAAGTATTGCTTATCGACCCTACAGTAGGTCCACAGTCGACTTGGGTGACCCGTGCAACCTTACAGAACTTTTCAGAGAAATGGGTTCAAATGCCCATATGGTCTGCCTGTGTGGGCCCACACGCCCGTGTGGCCCACACGGCTTGGCCCAGAATCCCACACGTTTGTGTGGTTCACCCGTGTGGGTCCACATGGCCTAATAGGTCGAGTCTGTGTCTTGCATACGCCTCATCTGGCTATCACACGGTCGTGTCGCCTGCGTACAGCCTGGCTCGTAGATCACACGACCGTGTTGTGGCTCACAGCCTTGCACATGGCCTACCACACGGGCGACCAAGAGCAATTTTAATCGGAAAAGGATACTTAGGGCCAAAGAAACACATTCCAAGAGCCTATATAAACCCCCTAAAGAGCAACCTGAAAGGGGGCGGTGAGCTAGGCCAAGGAGCCAAGCCGAAAAGGTCAGATTTGTGGGAATCACTCGAAGAGAGCCAGTTGATCCATCTCAAGAAGCCAGGATTCTACTCAAGACGGCGGATCTCTCCTTCAATTCCTTCAGGGGTTTTAGGGATTTCTTATGTTTTGTTTTATCTTTTCTTCTAAGATGTTTTCTTTTATTGTCATGAACTAAACCCTTCAGATACCTGAAGGGGATGAAACCTAAGATGGATCTTGTTATTATTTTCTGAACTATATGATAAATACTTGATTTGTTCTTAATTATGTGTGCTTAATTCTTGTGTTAATATTTCCGGGATATTGATTCAAGTTGGATGTGCTTAGGTAGAGGAGCAAAAGTCCCTGCTTAAGAGTAGATCTAGCATAATTAAGCGAAGTTGATCGCGCGCCTAGAGATAGGGTGACGAGATTTTGCCTGATTAGGGTGAAACCTAATATGGGAGTCCATAGATCGAGTTAATGCGATTCTAGGGGTTTTAATTAGAAAGAGATTTCAATTAATCAACCTAGGGTTAGATGTTATTCGCCTCGAGAAAGGGTTTAAAATAAATTAGGGAATCTTACAGATCAAGTCAAGTGAATAAATCGTCTGGTTCAGTGTTAGATAACAAGTGAAGTCTAGGTGGATTGTAATATCCTGAAAATGGGCTTGCACATTTTTGTTTAATTTTATGAAAAAGTATGCCTTATGTGTTGTGAATGTGTTGTGTGCATTTTTAGAATCTTGGCAATGTAAGGAAATGTCCTAGGAAATGTTAAGTTTTAAAGTTTAAAAGAGGAAACTAAGGCAAGGTGGTCTTAAGAAAAATTTATAGAGGAGATATGACATGAAATTGAGCTTGGTAAAGTGGCTGCAAGGCGCCACTTAGGGCCTTGGAGTGTGACGCCTCAAGCCAAGGAGAAGGGCCTGGGTTCGAGTCTTGATGGCAGCAAAGTGTGCTTTTATTTTTCATTTTGGCGTCAAGTGGGGGTTATTTAATTTATTTTGAATAAGTGGGGATTTATTTTATTTATTTTAAGTGGGTAGATAATTAGGGATTTTGTTTTATTTGTTTTAAATATTAAGATAGTGGATGAATGGGGGTTATTTAATTTATTTTGAATAAGTGGGGATTTATTTTATTTATTTTAAGTGGGTAGATAATTGGGGATTTTGTTTTATTTGTTTTAAATATTGAGATAGTGGATGAATGGGGGTTATTTAATTTATTTTGAATAAGTGGGGATTTATTTTAAGTGGGTAGATAATTGGGGATTTTGTTTTATTTGTTTTAAATATTGAGATGGTGGATGAATGTGGGTTATTTAATTTATTTTGAATAAGTGGGGGTTTATTTTATTTGGTATAGATAGAAGATAATGGTGACTTTAGTTTATTTAATTTTAAATGGGATGATAATGGATAATGTGATAGATTATTTTTTTAAATGTTGGGTTTATTTAATTTTATTTTGAAAGAGAGGTATGGAGAGAATATAGGAAAGAAATAAGGGGTATAAATAGGAGGGATCATTGTTTTGGGTATTCTTTTCTTTATTCATTTTCTTTTTTTTGCCGAAATTTGTTTCTCTCATCCCATTCCACTTGTTTCTTCTCCAATTGACCAAACCGAAACTATTCAAGGCTCCAATCTTTTCTTCCTATTACCAATCTTTCTTCCTCTAGACGTCATAGCCGAATCACCTTTTCTCCTGTGGCCGAATCTCTCAGTAGTCAGAGGGGGTGAGGTTGATCTTTTAATGCAAGCTATTCGATCGGTTCTAATAGTGGGGTAAGGAACTCTTTGTTGTTGATCTTCTTCTCTATACCTTCAATTAAGTCGACGCTATGGAAACTAATCCTTTTCTTTTTCTTTTGACCGAACTTTGAAAGGGGTCTTTGGGGATTCTTGTAGCTATCGTAGGGAGAAGTGATCTTTCGGGATTTGAATATCCACAAGGTAGGTAACTATAAGATTCGGCCATAAACCATTCCATTGTGTTTTAATGTTGGATTAAATCTAACATGTACTCTATAGGCATATCGACATCTCCATAGCCAATGAGTTAATTTCGGGATTTGAGAATTTACAAGAAGGAATACAACAAAGTTTCGGGACTTGATTCTAAGTCAATCGGCAGCAAGGGATTTGAGATCTAAGACATTAGATCAAGCTTTCGAGACTTAAGTGAACCGCTAAGAGTATCAAGTGTGTACCCCACACTATCTTTAATATAATTTGTGGCAATATTTAATATGAGCATATTGATAAGAATGAGAATTAAGGCATGATATTGCATAATGTGTATGATATATGGGGGCATGTGGGATATTATGAAAAGGAGAAGTGAATGTGGTGACCTAAGACCACGATATCTGAATATGGTGTCTCATGACACAAATTATGTATCTGGTGGCTATGCCATGAATTTTATAAGGGCGATGAGCACGTCGACTGCAGCGACTGCCTTCGATGATGTGTAGCAGATGGAGGGTTGACTTAGTAGTTCCCACGGTGTGCGGGATGGTACGGGTGATGTGTAGCGGATGGCATGTAGGTTTGGGTTCGGGTGGCATCATTATTTCCTATCTGTTATATGGATATGTATGTGATATGATAAGGTATGCCTAAATTGTTAAATTTTAGTGTTGGTTACACATTGAGTCTGTTTGACTCACCCCGTTGGGGAATATTTTCTTCCAGGTGACGATCAGTGATGGACCGGGTCGGCAGGAGCTTAATGGTGGCCATGCTCAGCAAGGAATTACTTTATTTGGACATTTTTTTTATATTACAAACTTTTTATCAAATTAAAGACTAAATGTTTTACTTAAATAAACCCTAAATGTTTTGACACATAAATTCACATGATTTTAATTAAAGATAAAATCTATCGTTCGACATATATTTTAACTTAAAAGTTTTGAACTTAACAATGGCATCTTTATAAAAACTTCTATTTCAAAACAAATTGGTTTTCAACTCGAGCCCAACCCAAATCGAATTTTTTTTGAAATCACTTAAAGATGTTCAAAGAACTTGAACAGTTTTTATTCGAGGAACATACTAGATCTGGTCGAGGCTCGTGGGCCGGGTTTGGGGTGTTTTAGTTTGGTATCAGAGCCCGGTTTTTAAACTCTCGGCCTTGGGTTTAAGGCCCAAAACGTTTTCAAAATTAAGCCCAAAAGAAGTTTGTGAAAATTTTGTGAAATAAGCAGGTTTTTCTGGCATGGCAGCTAAGTCTCCGACCCGAAGTCCACCAGGTAAGTACCCCTATCTCCTGTGTGATTTATATTATGAATTGTAGAAGGGTAGAAATGGAATGGAACGTAGAATAGTATGATAAGTACTTGAACCCTAGGACTAGGTTACCCCAACAAATTACATAAGACTCTAAATGCCTAATTAAACAAACCTGTGTCTAAGTCGCCGAGTTAGGGTGTGGCAACCATTGTGCGCATGTCTAGGATTGGTATTCAGTGGGAGCTTGGTACTTAAGCAGTCCGCATAACTCACCTCCTCTACACTCGAATCCTACCTGGTGCGTAGCTTCGGTTCACCTTAACCAAGAGGACTTATTCACGGGCTAAACCCCTAACTAAAACCCGAAAGGGACTAGCCGTATTTTTTTTATGAAAACCCTAGTTTTAAAATCCTTAATTGTAGCAAGAGATTATTGTGAAAATCTTTCCAAAATATTTTTGATTTCCAAAATTACCAAAATTCCCCTAGTGGTAAGATTACAAAAATGCCCTTGGATTCAAAAATCTCCATACTGTCCAAACTTTTAATAAAACTTTCTTACTTTGAAAAAGTATCCAAAACCCTATTTTGCGAAAGTCCAAAATACCCCGATTTGAAAATTTACGAAATTACCCCTAGGTTACCAAAATTACCAAAATGACCCTGCTTTCTAAAATTTTGCCATACATGTGATTTGAGAAAATTTTTAAAGTACCCGGGAGTTTTGAAATTTCAAAGTACCCTAATTTATTGAAATTTTCAACTAACCCCGATTTATTACCAAAATACCCCTGTAGGACAAATGACGAAAATACCCCTAGGATAGGAACGAACAGAAATGTCCGACGAGTGAATGTGTATGGGTGATACTATGGAATGGACGTGCTCTTCTGTGAATTAGGATAGAAAACTTGAACTTTGAATGATCGAAAGAATCCCCATTAAGCTCTCTTCATAAAATTCTTCGCGAATAATCAGTGAAACAAGGACTAATTCATAAAACTTTCTTAATCAGATTAAAGCACAATCGTTAGATATGAGTTCTAGAGGACGCGGTCATCGTGGACGCGGTAGAGGAAGAATGATTGTGTCAGAACCCGTTAGATCGGGTCAAGGGTTTGACAATGAGATACCACCGCCACCACCACCCCCAGCTGTTGGTGTCGAGCAGCAAGCTCAGACGGGGGATGATGCTGTATCGCAGGCTGTGCTGCGAGTTCTTGAAATGGTGGCTGGAGCAGGTGGAAATATGGGAGCTCAGAAATCTGTACCCGAGCGACTCCGAGCCAATGGGGCTGAAATATTTCGAGGAGTATCTGGTGTGGCACCCAGTACAGCTGAATATTGGTTGGAAGCAACGGAACGTATTATGGACGAGTTGGATCTGACCCTTGAGGAGAAGCTGAAAGGAATGGTGGCACTGCTACACGATGAAGTGTATCAATGGTGGTTAACAGTCCGGGATGGTGCCACAGCTGAGGATCTGACTTGGGAGTATGTTAAGGCGGCATATCAGAAAAAGTATGTCGGCACACGGTATACTGATGAGCAAAAGAAGGCTTTTCTGGGGCTGGTTCAAGGGAACAAGTCCGTGGCAGAATATGAGGATGAATTTCTGAGATTGAGCCGGTATGCTCGAGGAGTAGTGGCTACTGAACATGAAAGATGTGTCCGGTTTGAGGACGGACTAAAGGATGACCTGAGGTTGTTAGTCGCTCCACATCAAGAGCGGGAGTTTTCTGCGTTGGTAGAGAAAGCTAAGATAGCTGAGGGGATTAAGGACTCTGTGAGGCAGAACATAGACCGGAATAAGCAGAAAAGAGGATTTGGGCCGTCAGGATCATTGGGGAGTGCTCAGAAAAGGTTTAGAGTTGATGGGCCGCGAGGTCAGCAAGCTGGTACTGGAGGATGCTTTAGGTGTGGGTCTAAGGACCATATGATTAAGGATTGTCCTAAGAGGCCGGATGGGGATCGACCAGTGGTTCAGAATGTTAATTAGGCTGGTAGAGGTGGACAGCAGCCTCAGCGAGGCCGTGGTCCTAATGGCCAAGGTAATGGCGCTGGAAGAGGACGTGGAACACTTGGCAGAGGTACTAATAATACTGAGGCAAGGCAACCGAGTTTGGTATATGCAGTTTGCCGTAGGGAAGATGGAGACGCGCCGGACGTCATAACCGGTACGTTCCTTATTTTTGGCAAGTCCTATTTTGCTCTAATTGATGTGGGCTCGACCCATTCGTATGTTGCATGTAGAGTAGTTGAGACTCTAGACATAGCCTCTGAACTTTCTGATAGGGAGATGACTGTAGTAAGCCCACTAGGTCAAATTGTAGTGGTGAATAAGATCTTCCGAAGTGTACCCCTAGAAATCCAAGGCGTAGTATTTTCTGCCGACTTGATGGAACTTCCCTTCGGAGAGTTCGATCTCATACTTGGAATGGACTGGCTAGTAGACCATCGGGCTATTTTGGATTGTGCAGCTAAGAGAATGGAGTTAAGGACGCCGGAGGATGAGGCGGTAGTTATGATAGGGGAAAGAAGAAACTACTTGTCTAACGTAGTTTCAGCATTAAAAGCTGATAAGATGGTTCGGAAAGGATGTAAGGCGTTCTTGGCCTTTGTTAGTGCGTTGGATCAGAAGGAAGAAGGTGTTAGTGGAGTTAGAACTGTAAGGGAGTTTGAAGATGTCTTTCCAGAGGAATTACCTGGAATACCCCCAGATAGGGAGGTGGAGTTTGGAATTGACTTGCTACCTGGTACAGCTCCTGTGTCAATTGCTCCGTATAGAATGGCGCCAAAGGAGTTGGTTGAGCTCAAGGCTCAAATTCAAGAGTTACTTGATCGTGGGTTTATCCGACCCAGTGTGTCTCCATGGGGAGCACCGGTCTTATTCGTGAAGAAGAAAGATGGAACTATGCGTATGTGCATAGATTATCGACAGTTGAATAAGCTGACCATCAAGAACAAGTATCCTTTGCCGAGGATTGACGACTTGTTCGATCAGCTTAGGGGAGCAGCAGTCTTCTCCAAGATAGATCTAAGGTCTGGATATCATCAACTTAAAGTGAAGGAGGCAGATATCCATAAGATATCCATAAGATATCATCAACTTGAGTTTGTTGTAATGACGTTTGGATTGACGAACTCCCCAGCTGCGTTCATGGATATGATGAACCGGGTTTTTCAACCATACTTGGATAGGTTCGTCGTAGTGTTTATCGACGATATCTTGGTGTATTCCAAGTCTGAAGAGGAGCATGATGAGCATCTTCGAGTTGTACTGCAAGTGTTAAGGGAGAAGAAGCTATATGCCAAATTCAGCAAGTGTGAATCTTGGCTGAAGGAGGTTGTGTTTTTAGGACATGTGGTGTCTGCAGAAGGAATAAGGGTGGATCCTAGAAAGATTGAAGCAGTGATAGATTGGAAACCACCTAGGTCAGTGGCTGAAGTTCGTAGTTTTTTAGGATTGGCAGGCTACTACAGAAGGTTTGTGGAAGGGTTCTCGTCGATTGCTGCACCTTTGACAAAGTTATTAAGGAAGGAAGTACCTTTCGTATGGATGGATAAGCAACAGGAGAGCTTTGAGAAACTTAAGAGGGTTTTGACGGAAGCTCCGGTATTGATACAGCCGGAGGCAGGAAAGGAATTCGTGGTGTGCTGTGACGCTTCTCATACAGGATTGGGATGCGTACTGATGCAAGATGGGAATTATTTAATTTATTTAATTTATTTTGAATAAGTGGGGATTTATTTTATTTATTTTAAGTGGGTAGATAATTGGGGATTTTGTTTTATTTGTTTTAAATATTGAGATAGTGGATGAATGGGGGTTATTTAATTTATTTTGAATAAGTGGGGATTTATTTTAAGTGGGTAGATAATTGGGGATTTTGTTTTATTTGATTTAAATATTGAGATAGTGGATGAATGGGGTTATTTAATTTATTTTGAATAAGTGGGGGTTTATTTTATTTGGTATAGATAGAAGATAATGGTGACTTTAGTTTATTTAATTTTAAATGGGATGATAATGGATAATGTGATAGATTATTTTTTTAAATGTTGGGTTTATTTAATTTTATTTTGAAAGAGAGGTATGGAGAGAATATAGGAAAGAAATAAGGGGTATAAATAGGAGGGATCATTGTTTTGGGTATTCTTTTCTTTATTCATTTTCTTTTTTTTGCCGAAATTTGTTTCTCTCATCCCATTCCATTTGTTTCTTCTCCAATTGACCAAACTGAAACAATTCAAGGCTCCAATCTTTTCTTCCTATTACCAATCTTTCTTCCTCTAGACGTCATAGCCGAATCACCTTTTCTTCTGTGGCCGAATCTCTCAGTAGTCAGAGGGGGGTGAGGTTGATCTTTTGATGCAAGCTATTCGATCGGTTCTAATAGTGGGGTAAGGAACTCTTTGTTGTTGATCTTCTTCTCTATACCTTCAATTAAGTCGACGCTATGGAAACTAATCCTTTTCTTTTTCTTTTGACCGAACATTGAAAGGGGTCTTTGGGGATTCTTGTAGCTATCATTTGGAGAAGTGATCTTTCGGGATTTGAATATCCACAAGGTAGGTAACTATAAGATTCGGCCATAAACCATTCCATTGTGTTTTAATGTTGGATTAAATCTAACATGTACTCTATAGGCATATCGACATCTCCACAGCCAATGAGTTAATTTCGGGATTTGAGAATTTACAAGAAGGAATACAACAAAGTTTTGGGACTTGATTCTAAGTCAATCGGCAGCAAGGGATTTGAGATCTAAGACATTAGATCAAACTTTCGGGACTTAAGTGAACCGCTAAGAGTATCAAGTGTGTACCCCACACTATCTTTAATATAATATATGGCAATATTTAATATGAGCATATTGATAAGAATGAGAATTAAGGCATGATATTGCATAATGTGTATGATATATGGGGGCATGTGGGATATTATGAAAAGGGGAAGTGAATGTGGTGACCTAAGACCACGATATCTGAATATGGTGTCTCATGACACAAATTATGTATCTGGTGGCTATGCCACGAATTTTATAAGGGCGATGAGCACGTCGACTGCAGCGACTGCCTTCGATGATGTGTAGCGGATGGAGGGTTGACTTAGTAGGCCCCACGGTGTGCGGGATGGTACGGGTGATGTGTAGCGGATGGCATGTAGGTTTGGGTTCGGGTTGCATCATTATTTCCTATCTGTTATATGAATATGTATGTGATATGATAAGGTATGCCTAAATTGTTAAATTTTAGTGTTGGTTACACATTGAGTCTGTTTGACTCACCCCGTTGGGGAATATTTTCTTCCAGGTGACGATCAGTGATGGACCGAGTCGGCAGGAGCTTAATGGTGGCCATGCTCAGCAAGGAATTACTTTATTTGGATATTTTTTTTATATTACGAACTTTTTATCAAATTAAAGACTAAATGTTTTACTTAAATAAACCCTAAATGTTTTGACACATAAATTCACATGATTTTAATTAAAGATAAAATCTATCGTTCGACATATATTTTAACTTAAAAGTTTTGAACTTAACAATGGCATCTTTATAAAAACTTCTATTTCAAAACAAATTGGTTTTCAACTCGAGCCCAACCCAAATCGAATTTTTTTTTGAAACCACTTAAAGATGTTCAAAGAACTTGAACAGTTTTTATTCGAGGAACATACCAGATCTGGTCGAGGCTCGTGGGCCGGGTTTGGGGTGTTTCATGGATTCTTCCTAAGGGTATCGTCTTGATCAACTGAGATTTTCCAACAGTATTTCCCCAATTTGTTCTTTTTGTCTTGAGTCTTTAGCTTAGTAGTTAGTTAAATTTAGATTAGATAACAACTTCACTTATTTTAGGCTAGATAATAAAAAGAAAGTTAGTATTAGTACTTTCAGTTCCTTTGGGTTCGAAAATCCGGTCTTGCCTAAGCTATACTACTGTTCGATAGGTGCACTTGCCTCAATCGTTGTTAGAGTTAGTTTCTAGATTCGATCATTCTCATTCATACAAATTTAAAACTCTGAAATCTAACGATCAACGAACGATTTGGAAAACTATTGCTAAAATTGAGAAGGAAAACAGAGTAAAGATTTGACAGAGGAAGGGGAACCAAAGGTCAGAAAATTTTTAGGGAAAGAGAAAATTTTGCAAAAAAAATGGAACAAAATCTGATAACCCTCAAATCCCTTATTTTTCTCACCCACTAACCCACTTTTCAGAATTCTATCGCCACTCAAACTCCTCCCCCTAACCGTGCAAAAATAAATCCAAGCAGGGAATCAAACATAGAACCTCCAACACACCAACACTCCACTTAACCACCAGACCAGCAGGCCCATTCTGATAGCATAGTACAACCAATGAATTATAAGCCTACTGAACCCTGTTAAGGCTTTAATCATAAAAATGCCAAATTTTTCCCAGGACAAGGCTTGAACTTGGGACCTCCCAAACACTCTCAGAACATAAAACCACTGAAGCAGATAGACATTGTATCACCAAATTTCTAAAGCTGAAATTAAAGAAAATTTGGGGCGTTATAAATCCGCCAAATTTTCACTTGACCTCCCATAATTAATAGTGATCACTCCATCAAAGATTAATTATTGGACATAACTATGTCTTAATCCAATGTGTCTAGACTTTCCATTATATACTTAGCTATATGCATTTGTTAGAGTAGCCTCACTATCACAACGAATGTGAATAGGTGAAATTGGCTTAGGCCATAAAGGTACATCATAAAACAAATTTCTTAACCATTCTGCTTCTTTAGATGCAGCGGCTAATGCAATAAATTATGCTGCCATTGTGGAATCAATAATACATGTTTGTTTCTTAGAACCCTAAGAAATGGCTCATCCACCAAAAATTAAGATCCATCCACTAGTAGATGCATGATCTTCCAAACTTGTAATCCAACTAGCATCCGACTACCGTTCTAAAACTGGAGGATATCCATTATAACACAATCCATAGTTAATAGTTTTCTTTAAGTACCTAAGTACTCTATTCAAAGCTTGCCAATGCAAACTACTTCGATTACTTGTGTACCTACTCAATTTCCCAGCAGCATATGTAATATCTGGTCTTGTACAAGTCATTATGTACATAAGACAACCAATTAGACTTGCATATTTCAATTGAACAATTTTCCTACTAGCATTAGAGACTAATTTTATTTGAGGATCCATGGGTGTAGATGCTGGTCTACAGTTGAAAAGATCAAAAATTTTAAGCACCTTTTCAATGTAATGTGATTGTGATAAAGCTATAGTGCTTTCATATCGGGTTATTTCAATCCCAAGAATAACATCTGCTACACCCATATCCTTCATAACAAAGTTGTTTGACAAGAACTTCTTTGTATCTTTTATTTGCTCCAAATCCATGCCAAAAATGAGCATGTCATCTACATATAAGCAAATTATGACACATTTTCCATTTTCAAATTTGCTATATATGCACTTATCGGATTCATTTATTTTATAGCCATTAGTTAAAACAACCTTGTCAAATTTTTGGTGCCATTGTTTTGGTGCTTGTTTAAGTCCATATAAAGATTTAACAAGCTTACATACCTTATGCTCTTGTCCTGGAACAACAAATCCTTCCGTTTGTTCCATGTACACCTCCTCTTCCAATTCACCATTTGAAAATGCAGTTTTAACATCCATTTGGTGAACAACCAAATTATATATAGAGGTAAGTGATATTGAATAGGTATCAAAGTAATCAATTCCTTGTTTTTGTGTAAAACCTTTGGCTACTGACCTTGCTTTAAATTTATCAATGGTTCCGTCGACCTTTATTTTCTTTTTGAAGATCCCATTTAAAACCTATTGGTTTGGAACCTGGTGGAAGATCAACTAATATCCAAGATTGATTTCCCGTTATTGAATTCATCTCATCATTTATTACTTTTTTCCAAAAAGAAAAGTCTTGAGATTTCATTGCCTCTTCAAATATAATAGGATTAGATTCCTTATTATAACAATAAGGTATCTTATTACATATACTTTCACCTTTTCCTTCTACAAGAAACATAATGAAATCTGGTCTAAAATCTTTGACCTTTTTAATCCTGTTGCTTCTTATTAATTCTTGACAAGATTCATCATTATTATCAATTTGTTCCAATAGAATCTCATTCTCATTTGAAGAATGAATCAATTGTTGTGGCTGTAACTGTCTTCAAATAGAATTAAATCTATTTTCATAAAAAATAGCATCTTTTGATTCAATAATAATATTAATTGAAATTGAATCATTTGGTTCAATTACCATGAACCTATAAGCCTTACTATTATGTGCATATCCTATAAATATGCATTCAATTCCTCTTTCACCTAACTTTTACGTTTAGATGTTGGAACTTTGACAATAGCTCTACAACCACAAGCCTTCAAATAATTAAGATTTAGTTTCCTTTTCTTCCATTGTTCATAGGGGGTTATTTTAGTTTCCTTATTAGGAACTCTATTCAATATATGACAAGCTGTTAGAACAGCTTCTCCCCAAAACCTTGTCCAAGACCTGAAACCTGATGGACAATTCCAGTAAATTCAAAATAACTTGGATTATAGTATTCTCTACCTCTATTCAATCTTAAGCACTTGATAAATGATTCACATTGAAGTTCAACTTCAGATTTGTAAACTTTAAATTTATCAAACGCTTTATCTTTTGAATGCAATAAATATACATAACAATATCTAGAACAATCATCAATAAAAGTAACAAAATATTTCTTTCCACCTAATGTAGGAGTATTATTGTAACAGTCCGGTTTAAACCCTAGTCGGAACAGTGGTTTCAGGACCACAAATCTGAATCCAAAAAATATTTTAATATTATTTTCTGTGTCTGCAGTATATGATTTAGCTTGTGTGAAATTTCTGTGAATTAATTTGATCGTTTGCATGCTTAATTTGAGAAAAGGATTAAATTGCATTAAATGCAAAGCTAGCATGATACTCGAAGTATGGGTCTAGCTTATTGATACGGTCCAGAAAACCCTAGTTGAATACATTTTGAACCCGTTTGATTTTTTTACTAAAAAAACCCGTGCTCAAAAAGGTTTTTTTGAGCACGGGTTTTTCTGGTCTTAGTGTATCTTGTCTTTACCACGAATTATTTTCCTTGGTTAACAATAATTGTATTTTTACGTAAAAGTGCCTATGTGTTGTGGCTTTTAAATGTTGTGGCCTTATGAGGCAATTAAACCATTTATAAGATAGTGGTTGGTTAATATTCAATAGTGGCCTTGAATTATATGTTATAATATGTTTATTAAAAGGGTTAAATTAGTAATTTGATAAATAAAGGATTATTAAACAAAATCAAGGCTAAAAATGCTACCATCTTTTATGTTTCACCACTGAAAATTAAAAAGAAGAGAAAGGGTTTGAATTCTTCAAATATTTGGATAGCTTTTGGCCAAATACAAGGTATGTTTTGCTTCGGTTTTTGATAATTTCTATGTTTTTGCAATCGTTGCTTCGTATACTATAAAACCCATGTCTTAATTTGAAGAATTGATGCTGTTTATGAGATGTGCCATTGATGAAATGGTGAGCTTTGTGATGAGTATTGGTGTTAAATGAAAGATATATGTTTAATGAACATGTTTTGTTCTTGAATTTTTTATGAATATAGCTAATTAGGGCTTACTTGAGAAAATAGCATTTTGAGGGACTAAATTGTGAAATAAATGAAATGTATGGATTTGTATGAGATACATGAATATTCGCTAAGCATGGGTATATGGTAATTTTGTGAATTTTGTGAAATAGGGACTAAAATGTCCAAATGTGAAAATGTGAGGGCTAAATTGCAAATTGCCCTAAATGTGTGTTCTGGATTGAATTGAATGAATTAGTGAATAAATGGATTAAATATGAATATGTATAGATCAAGAACCGAAGAAAATGGAATTAGATCGGGGGAAGTCGAAAATTACTGAATAGTTGCACGTTTCCGTTAAACCGAACTTGAGGTAAGTCGATATACAAATAAATGTATTTGCATTGAATTATTTGTGTATAAATGATATTTGAATTGCTATAGTTATCCATTGAGATGGAATGTATGTGAAATCCGAGTTCGCTATTAGTCGACAAGATGTTAAAGTCCAAGAAGTCCCGTTTGAACCTGGGAATAGATAGGAATTACGTATGTCATGGCATAGGTGTCCATTATGTAATATCATGTAAGACCACGTCTTGGACGTTGGCATTGATTCAAGATTTCATGTAAGACAACGTCTGGTACGTTGGCATCAAGATAAGATTTACATGTAAGACCATGTCTGGGATATTGGCATCGTTTTGATTCGTGTAAGACCCTATCTGGGACAGTGGCACCGATATTTGGTTACATGTAAGACCACGTCTGGGACGTTGGCATTGTATGACTATTTCGAGCACTCTGAGTATCCTATTAGATTTCGAACGGTTCAACGGGCAAGTTCGAGATGTGAATGGCTAAGTAAACTATATAATGATTCAGGTACGTTTGAAAGGTACACTATGTGTGTACGAAAGGAATATATATATATATATATATATATATATATGAACTTACCAAAATGAATGTGTATATGAATATGATGAGATAATATGTGACATACAAGCTTGAATGAGCTATGAGCATAAGTGATGCTTGAGTTGAGGAATGTGGTAAGTGATGGCTAAGCAAATGAGCCAAAGAATATGTGATGAATTTGTAATGAGAAACATTAATATCATTGAATCAATATAGTTATATTCACTTTATGCTAAATTTATTTGTATATGGCTTACTAAGCTTTTGAAAGCATACTCTGTTGTGTGTTTGCTCTGTTTTATAGATCGTCAAAGCTACTGAAGGCTCGGGGACCGTCGAGGATCTTCATCACACTACTCAAACTTATTTTGGTACTTTGAAAATGTGTATATAGTAAATGTGGCATGTAAAGGCTAGTCATTTTGGATTATGTTTGAAATGTATATAAATAGCCATGAGATGTGGCTAGATAAATGTTTGTTTTATGCATGAGTGAATATGATATATGATGCATGATTTGGTATGACTTGATAGCTAATAAAATGGCCAAGGCTATGGTAAGCATATGAATGCATTATGGGTATGTATGTTTGAGCAAAGGAATCATGTTTGAGTGTATATGTGTTTTAGTTGTGTAAATTGGCATGATTGGAAATGAGATTGGATGTAAAGATTTATTGATTAATTTGATATGTTTTTGGATGTCAATTATGCATGAAATGAATTGGTATATTGATTGTAGGGTTGACCTAAGTGTGGGTGGCATTTTCACCTTGCAAATGGCCTGTTTTGCATACATGGCTGTGGCACACGGGCGTGCCCTGTGGCCGTGTGCATAAGTCAGTAGCTAGCTTAATTTTACATGACCATGACACACGGGTGTGTCTAGTGGTCGTGTGGATAAGTCAGTATACATGCTCTATTTTAGCACGGCCAAGACACATGGGTGTGTCTGGTAGCTGTGGGAGGCACACGGCCTGCCCACACGGGCGTGTGACCTCTAAAACTTAGAAAAGTCTTAAATTTTCGAGAATTTTATTATGTGTTCGGTTTAGTCCCGACCGTATTCTAAAGCATGATTATGGTCTCGTTGACCTATAAAAGGGACACATTGATTGCGATTGATGAATTGTTTTATGAACTGTCTATAAAAGTCTTTGATCTATCCGGTAACGCCTTGAGCCCTAATTCGGCAACGGATACGGGTTAGGAATGTTACAATTATGCGTGTCACATAAATCACTATGTATCGAATCAAACAATTTTGTTTTCCTTTTAACTTTAGGGAAAGGGTTTCTTGTAATATTAGTCAACATACATGTATTGCATTTTTCAATATTATTAGTAAAAACAGGAATTAAATCTAACTTATACATGTCACTCAATTTTCTACAATTCAAATGACCTAATCTATAATGCCATAAACAAAAAGATTCAACCATATAAGCAGAAATAGTATTTTTATTCTTATTAATAATATTCAGTTTGAACATACTCTCATACATATACCCTTTCCCTACAAAAATTCCTCCTTTAGACAAAATAAAGTTATCTGCCTCAAAAATAAGTTTGAAACCAAACTTATTCAACAGACTTCCAGACACTAATTTTTTTCTAGCTTCTAGTACATAATATACATCATTTAAGGTTAAAAACTTTCTTAAAGTGAATTTGTAATTGCCGATTTTCAAAAATGTCAGAAACAATGGTCCGAGACCACCAATTTCGGTAAATAAGCTCATAAATTTTATTATTTAATAATTACGAGCCAAATGTGATTTTTAAGAGATTTTTGAATTAGTAATTTGTGTTTTATAAAAATTTATGAAGTCAAGAAATTGAGGAAAAGAGGTATTGAGACCCTGATGTTATAAATCTAGCCGTAAATATTTTTATAAATATTTATAGGGTGTCAATAAGGTAGTATTAAAATTTCGTCAAAAAAATTTAACGTTTCGGTAGTCAATTAAATAAAAAAGGACTAAATTGAAAAAGGTGCAAAACTTGCTAAAGTGATTAAATAGCTTAACCATTAAATAAGGAAGGACTAAAAGGAAAAATGAACCATTTTAAAATGGCTGAGGCGGCATAGCCTGAAAAAAATCAAAGATTTTTATGTGAAAAGGACAAAATTGGAATTTAAACAAAAGTTACATGGCCAAAGTTGATTTTAATATTTTCTAAGCCATTTCTTCTTGAACTTTCTATAAAAACAGCCATGGAAGAGGGTTTTGAGCTAGTCTTTCATATTTTAGCTTCAAGTAAGTTCAATTCTTGATTGTTCCTTGAAATTTTTATATTTTTGGACTTTTACAATTAGATCCAACTTAATATTCTATTAGTTTTTGATTTTGTTGAAAGTTTTGGAAGATACCATTGATAAGTTCATATGATTTTTGTTATTTGATGATGGAATTGAGATGTTAATGGATGTTTAAAGGTGTTTTATTAAGGAATTTTTGGTGAAATCATGTTTTAGGGATTAAATTGAAAAGTGTTGAATTTATGAAAAATTTTGAAATTTCATGGAATTCATGGGCTGTTATTTATATGTATGAGAATAATTTGGATTGGAAAAAGGATTAAATTGCAAAAATTTCATTTTCCGAGCCTAGGGACGAAATCGTCATGTATTAAAAGTTTAGGGGCGAAATGGTAATCAACATTTTGCACTAAAACAGAGTTGGACAACAGCAATAGTCTAACTTTGAAAAAGCACAAAAAATTGTGGAAATCTAATTAGAGGATGAATAAAATATGAAATTAAAGCTTATTGACTCTAGTTTCTCATAGAAGAAACGGTGTAAGCAATGAAATTGTAAATCATGAGATATAATAAATTTTGTGAGACAAGGTCAGAATGAGTTCATGTTTTCCTATTCTAAATTTGGAAAATTATCAAAAATTTGAGAAAAATAATTGGGGGCTTAAATTTATATTTTTAAATTCTTAATGAGTCTATTTTCAAGAGAAACAAACGAGAATATCATCCATATTCTGTACTAGGAGATAATTAATTTTTAGTAAGCAAAGGTAAAAGCTGTCAAACAGTAGAACAAGGATAAATTTGAAGATATATGAATCTAGTTTCAAAAAAATCAAGCAGATATTAAATTAGAGTTCTGTAGCTCAAGATAAAAATAATTTAGTAATTATGACATGGATGGACAGCTTTGAATATACACATAAGTAAATAGTGAAATTATAGATAATGTTACTTATAAGCGTGTTATATACATTAAGGATGTGGAATGGAGAGGAGGTGGAAGAAAATATATGAGTGACTCGTGTATAAATTGGTCAAATGAGTACGATCGTTCAGTGCAAAAGAGGAATTGACGGTGAATCACCCAAGTAAACCGAGATTCAGCATTTGTTGCGAATTCTCGTGTTTTCTTTCCGTTTAGCTCTCATGAGCTTCCGTTAACTCATATGAGTTTCAGTTAACCCTTTTGGGTTTCAGTTCAGCTCCTTCGAGCTTCAGTTTAACCCTTCTGGGTTTCAATTTAGCTCTTCTGAGCTTCAGTTCAACCCTTATAGGTTTTCGTTCAGCTCTGATGAGTTTCAGTTAGCCTTCGGGCTTCCGTTTAGCACTTATGTGCTTCAGTTAGCCTTCGGGCTTCCGCTTAGCACTTATGTGCTTCAGTTAGCCTTCGGGCTTCAGACTATGATGTACTCAAAGCCGTAAGCCGCTCATTGTGGACAAGTTGGTAAGTAGAAAGTGGAACATGTGTGAAAGAACGTGGAAAGTATTATCATAGTTATTATTGAGCTCAATTAAGTGATTTTAACAAATAAGTTGTGGTTGACAGGTTGTGTTAATAAATTATGAGTATGTGAATCGAATTGACAGAACTTAAACAGCTAATGATGTTGAGCTCAGTCACATGAATCTGTCATTTGAAATTGTGATTGACAAGAAAAAATAATGAATTGCATACTTATGTATGGTTACATGTATTTATCTGAAATACAAGAAAATGATGGTTATTGGTATATGGAGGCATGAGACTATGATATATGAACATGGAATATGTTTGATAAATATGTTCATTCATAATTATGGAATTATGTACCTCATGTGTACTATTCGCATAAAGATGATATTTCAAATACTTTGATGAGTAAAGCTCAAATATGAAATAGTATGAAATCAAGACAAGTTGTTATGAAATTGTATTTAAAATACAGATATATGGGTGCTATATGTTATATGATTACATAATGTGAAATTGTGTATATATATATGAGAAATTTAATGAGAATTGAGCCCATACATGTTTCTTGGTATTTATATGAAGAGTATGACTAACAAGGGTGATGAGGTTATGTGTTAGGGCTCGTGATCAAGATGATTGAATGTGCCTTGTATGTTTATATTGAATTTAAATGAGTGAGTTTTCAGAAGCTCGTTGGTTGGGAATGTAACACACCTAACCCGAAACCATTGCCGGAATAGGGTTAAGAGGTATTACCTATCAATTAGAACATTTAACTTCTAAATTTACGACACAAAGTCAATCGTCTTCAATAACATTCATTTACAATCACGATGTCCCTTATCAAGGTCTATGAGACCTTTATCACATGCTAAAGAGGGGTCGGGACTAAACCGAAACACATACAGATATTCATGGAAATTTAAAAACTTTTCTAAGTTTCAGGGGATACACGCCCATGTGGGTAGGCCGTGTGCCTCCCACGGCTGCTGAGCACACCCGTGTGTCCTCCCCGTGGTCAAAACTGACTTAACTCCCATGGCCACCAAGCACGCCCGTGTACTTTGGCCGTGGTCGATCCTGTCAAAAACCACACGGCTACCAGGCACGTCCGTGTGTCATGGCCATGTGCTTTTAGGCCATATACTGACTTATGCCCACGGTCACTAGGCACGCCTGTGTGCCACAACCGTGTGGCAAAAATAGGCCATTTGCAAGGCCAAAATGCCAGCCATATGGGTCAATCCAACAAGTACATTTGAGCATGGTTCTTCACACAATTTTGGCAATCAATTCATAACAAAATGATCATCCAACCTCTACATTCCAATCCAAATCCAATCATGCCAAATTTACCAAACTAAAACTCATGTAATCATTAGCATAACTCATCCATACACTTACCATAATCTTAACCATTTCATAAAATGTTAAACCATCACTAAGTTTACCATTCATAATGCATAACATAATCAAGCCATTCATGCTATAAACTAACACATATATAACCACTTCACATGGCCATTTACACATCTCAAACATGATCCAAAACAACTAGCCTATACATGCCATATTTGAACTATGTACATTTTTTCAAAAGTACCCAAAATAGAGTGCCGATAGTGTGATTGAGAAGCAGACGATCCCAGATCCGAGCTAACTTTACTAACACTGCAAAGCAGAGAAACAAATCACACAGTAAGCTTTCCAAAGCTTAGTAAGTTCGACATACAATATAATTATCTCATCAAATCAAACCAATGTATATAATAAACAATCACATAGATTAATATCTCATATTCATGCCCTCTCATCCATAGCTAAAATACTCATTCACTCAATCATAGCTTGTTTATAACTCATCAACCACAAATGTTCAATACATACCTTAGCTAACACATAGTTATTCAACTTCCAAGCTATTCAATGCTCGATATTACATGTCGATCATCCTTTGATATTTTTTCAATTTAATCGCACACTCAGTGCTATATACATGCCAGAAGCATACTCATCATCGCACACTTAGTGCCTAATCTTTCTACCGACTTATCTCGGTAACGCACACACAGTGCTATTCATTTATATTTCAAATTCAATTTCGCACATTTAGTGCCATTAACTAAAATCTTGCACATAGCATCTCAATTTCATACACATATACATATTCATTTCATAATGCTAAAACATATCTTAATAGCATGTATTATATTCGAACTTACCTCGGACGTCGAACTATCAAAACAGTCGATTAATCGAGCACTTTATCTTTGCCTCGATCTCGATCCGAACTTCTTCTTTATTGATCTATACACATTTAAATTAAATCCAGTCAATCACCAAATTATTCATTTTAGTCCACACACACATACTTAGGGCATTTTACAAAATAGCCCTCACATTTTTACATTTCGACACTTTAGTCCCTATTTCACCAAATCATCAAATTTACATAATTTCACTTGGTTAAAGCCTAGCCGAATTCTCACCATGCTTATACAAATCCACACATTTCATTTATTTCACATTTTAGTCCTTCAAAATGCTATTTTCACAATTTAGCCCTAATTAGCTAAATTCATCAAAAATTCAAGAACAACACATGTTCATTAAACACATATCTTTCATTTAACACCAACACTCATCACAAAGCTCATCCTTTCATCAATGGCACATGTCATAAACATCATAAATTCATAAAATTTGAGCATTGGTTTTGTAAAGCACTAAGCAACGATTACAAAAACGTAGAAATTATCGAAAACCGATCAAAAATACATACCCGATTTAAGCATGAATCATGGCCGAATACCTAACTTTTCTTATTTCTTTCTCTTCTCTTTGTTTCGGTGGAGATGGATGAGCACTCCTCCATTTTTTTTCATGCTTTTGTTTTATTATTTTACCTTATTAAACATTTTACAAATTTGCCCTTTTAATAAACATATAAGACAAATTAACATTATGGTTATCTAGTCATTTAACACCCCACTATCTTAACAATGGTTTATTAACAACATAATGCCTCCTCCTTAAAAATCCATCAACATTTAAGTACTTATAATTCAGCACATAGCTTTTACTCTATACGCGATTAAGTCCTTTCTCTTAATTCGACACACAAACGATCAAATCATCACATAGAATTTTCACACATGCTATAGCACATATAATCAACACCAAAAATAATATTAAAATATTTTTACGACCTCGGATTTGTGGTCTCGAAACCACTATTCCGCCTAGGGTTTAAATCAGGCTGTTACAGAGAAGCTCGGCGGAGATCACTCACACTATCCATCAGTCTATTTTGGTATGTGTGGAAAATATATTATGGTTATAATGGCATGTATAGGTTAATTAGTCAATGTTGGCTTATAAATGATCTAATTGTAACTAGCCATTGATATGGCTTGTATTTAGGAAGCTTTGAGTTACATATAATTTTGATTTTATTATGTTTGATATGGGTTTAAAATAAACAAATGATGAGATGGTATAAGTATAAGGATGATGGTTAAGAATGTTATAAAAATTTATGAATATGTCTTTACATATATGAATGATTGATTGATAAATTTAGATATTTAACCATATAAATTGATTCTTGAACATATTTAAATGTTGGTGTAAGTAAAAGATCAATTGGGTGAGAAATAAGGCTTGGAAAATAGCCTAATTTTTGTCCACACGGGTAGACACACGAGCGTGTGTCATGATCGTGTGTGACACACGACCTAGCACATGGGCGTGTGTTTTGGCTGCGTGTCCCCTACATATTGGATTAGAGTAATAGAATACTCAGAAATTGGCACATGGGCAGAGACACAGGCGTGTGACTCAACCGTGTGAAGAACACAGCCTAGTACTGTAACACCCCTAACCCGTATCCGTCGCCGGATTAGGGTTACGGGCATTATGAGACCAATCCGATTTGATGTACCCTAAAAGAATTATTACATTTTAAAAATAATACATATCAATAGGCAAAATCACTATTATGAAAATATGCATAATGACATAATCAAATTGTTATTAGTCACTTACGCATCCCATGAACTCATGAACCAATCATCCAACATAAATCAAATGAACACATTATGAAACATACCCTTCATTCCATATTCACTCAATTCATAGATAACCATTCATACTAATACATGCTCAATTCAAAACATAATTTCATTGTGTCTCCAACATATTCAGCCATGGACATTAAACATGCACTCTCACCCATTCCTTCAATCATTATCCATTTCAATTCAATTACCATGCGTAACCATTATGCTCAATTTGATCAAAACTAAAACAATATCAACCTTATACTCGGATAACATAATTTTAACAATTCAAAGTCACATATCTCATTTGGTAATACACATGCTTATTTAACATTAGAAAACCTAACAGAACTTATTCAATCAATCAAGGATATGATCAAAAATTAATTCACAAAAACCAACACAAATCCGAATTTCCTATGAATAATCAATATGAATATGCTCCTTACTAACTCACCTAATATATACGTATACATCATTCAAACTACTATAGGTCTTGCAAATCATACACATACAAGTAAGTACATTACTAAATAAAAAAAATTTATTAACCCGAACCATATTATACGCTACACGATATATTAAATGCATGCAATCCATACCGTACAATACTTAGTAAGTAATAACCTTGTACGATAATATGGTATTTAACAGTTCAAACATTCATACCAAGGGCACCAAAATTCAAAAGTACTAGACTGCATTTAATCGTAAAAGTATAGCCATATTCGCATGGCTTATATACAATTTCATAAACGATCCAAATATACAAAAGAGACCTAGCCTATACATGCCTTAATTTCAAAAGAAGTATAATTTATCAGATACCCAAATTTAGGTGATAGTGTAATTGACTTCGACGAGGATTCCCGAGCTCAACCTTTGACTTTAAAGATCTATAAAACAATGCAACAACACACCATGTAAGCTTCAATAGATTAGTAAGTTATAAGCAAGAAAATGAAATGCACAACTATTGCCTTGCACCATTATTCTTTTCAATTTCAATCTAATTACCAATTTATTTAGTAACATCAACAATTATTCTAGGTTAACATTCATCCATCTCATGCTCATTCAATCACAAAGCAAAATAAATAACATTTCATATGCTACTTACTCTTATCGAAATAACTTACTTAATTATACACCAAGGTAATAATCCATTTGTCTAATAGGAACATACCTGACACCTTTATTTACCCTTCTAAGTGTCTTTGTTCTTAAGAAAATCCGATAACTGCACACACAGTACCTTTTTGACCGATCCCGTACATACATTACTCCGTGATTAAGTACGCACACACAGTGCTATTCAACCGATCTCACACACACAGTGCTCGGTGAATAAATCCGCACACACAGTGCTACTCAACCGATCTCGCACACACAGTGCTCTGTGAATAAATCCGCACACACAGTGCTACTCAACCGATCTCGCACACACAGTGCTCGATGAATAAATCCGCACACACAGTGTTACTCAACTGATCTCGCACACACAGTGCTCGGTGAATAAATCCCCACACACAGTGCTACTCAACCGATCTCGCGCACACAGTGCTCGGTGAATAAATCCGCACACACAGTGCTACTCATCCAATCTCGCACACACAGTGCTCGATGAATAAATCCTTCTCTTCTTGCACATATCATATACCTTTATAGCAAATATATATATATATATACGTAACACACTTATGTACAATCCTCAAACAATTTATTTCTTCCAAGTCCTACTTTCCGTATCGACTATACTCCATATATGCACATAACTAATTACCCAATGATCATTATTCTATACCTTAAGATTCACTTTAACTCAAAATCAATTCACTACAAATCATTTAATCTCAACCCATTAATTTAATACATGCTTCAATTCACCATTCGGCTTTCACATAATTTAAGCCCCACACCATATCATATTCGGCAATTTACATGTATTTACATTCAATGATTACATGCACCAACAATTATACCAATCTCAAGAAAACAAAGAATTATATAATCCAACACACACATATATATATAATAGTAAATCATTCGACATCTACCATTAAAATAGCATAGTGTATTCGACATTTGTGTCTGTTACATCAAATTTGATCGAAAATGTATATCAAAATTTAGTACTAATTATTTAAAACCAATCACTTATAACTTACTTCGGAAATTGACGGTTTAACCTTTCCCGGCTACTCGTTTACTATGGTCTTTCCCCGATCCAAATCCTTCCCTTTTTGTACTTGATCTAAAAATAAGGTCAAATTAATCAAATTCAACGCAATTTCATGAAATTTAATCCAAAACACATCCTTATAAAATTTTACCATTTTCACCCTTAACAATTACATTGTTACAAACAAGTCCTTACAACTCAAAACATGGAATATCCAAAATTCAAGCACATCTATGAAGGGCCGAATATTCATAGCCCTCATTTTAACTCATTTCTTCTATCTATTTGCTATTTAGTACATTCATAATTTTTCTTTCTCTTCCTACGTCCTTCTACTAAACTTTATTCAACAAATTCTAAAGAAAAATATAGTTAATCTTCTACACAGTGTTCGGTGAATAAATTCGCACACACAGTGCTACTCAACCGATCTCGCACACACAGTGCTCGGTGAATAAATTCGCACACACAGTGCTACTCATCCGATCTCACACACACAGTGCTTGATGAATAAATCCTCCTCTTCTTGCACATATCATATACCTTTATAGCAAATATATATATATATATATATATATATATATATATACGTAACTCACTTATGTACACAACTCAAACAATTTATTTCTTCCAAGTCCTACTCTCCCTATCGACTATACTCCATATATGCACATAACTAATTATCCAATGATCATTATTCTATACCTTAAGATTCACTTTAACTAAAAATCAATTCACTACAAATCATTTAATTTCAACCCATTAATTTAATATATGCTTCAATTCACCATTCGGCTTTCACATAATTTAAGCCCCACACCATATCACATTCGACAATTTGCATGTATTTACGTTCAATGATTACATGCACCTACAATTATACCAATCTCAAGAAAACAAAGAATTATATAATCCAACACACACACACACATATATATATAATAGTAAATCATTCGACATCTACCATTAAAATAGCATAGTGTATTCGGCATTTGTGTCTGTTACATCAAATTTGATCGAAAATGTATATCAAAATTTATTACTAATTATTTAAAACCAATCACTTATAACTTACTTCAGAAATTAACGATTTAACCTTTCCCGGCTACTCGTTTACTATGGTCTTTCCCGATCCCAATCCTTCCCTTTTTGTACTTGATCTAAGAATAAGGTCAAATTAATCACATTCAATGCAATTTCATGAAATTTAATCCAAAACACATCCTTATAAAATTTTACCATTTTCACCCTTAACAATTACATTGTTACAAACAAGTCCTTACAACTCAAAACATGGAATATCCAAAATTCAAGCACATCTATGAAGGGCCGAATATTCATAGCCCTTCTTTCAACTCCTTTCTTCTATCTATTTGCTATTTAGTACATTCATAATTTTTCTTTCTCTTCCTACGTCCTTCTACTAAACTTTATTCAACAAATTCTAAAGAAAAATATAGTTAATCTTACAAGCTTGTAACGTGTTCTACTCTTAATCTTACAACTACATTTCCACCCATGGCAACTCGGCTATCACCATTAATTCAAAAATTGGAGTATGATCTAGCTAGAATACAAGATAATAACCTCAAACTTGATAAAAATAACAAAAACTAAATGAAATTTCTTACCTTAAAGGGACATGCAATGATCGAAACTATGAAAGCTTAAATTTTCCTCTCTTTTCCCCTTTTTTGTTCGTGAAGAAGATGAAGCAAGTGAGAGAATTAACAATGTTTTCTTTCTTTATTTTTATTATTATCATCCAATAATAATAGTTTATTATGCATCATTTCCACTATCTAATATTAATAACATATAAAAATACAAGTAATCATGATGCATGGTCAATGTCGTCCACTAGCTTGGAAATAAAAACTAAATTGCAACTTAACTCCATTGTAATAAGAAAACCATTTAAAAATTAGCCCTAGTTTTCCATAATAGTTATTTTCATCCCTACTCAATTTAATCCTTCTCTAAACTAACCACTCAAACATACAAATAATTCCACGATATTATAACACATGCTCAAACATGTAACATAGATATCGGTTAAAAAATTAAAACTATTTTTCCGACTCGGATTCGTGGTCCCGAAACCACAATTTCGATTTGGGGTCATATTCGGGCTGTTACAAGTACACAGGCGTGTGTACCCTATATTTAAGAAAATTTTGAAATTTTGTGAAAAATTTCCTGAGTTTCCAGTTTAGTCCTGATTTGATTCAAAAGTATATTTTGGGCCTCAAGGGTTATCATAAGGGACTATATGAAAAATTTTGATACGAATACTGTATTTTGATATAATATATCTGTTATTTGTTCTGAAACATCTGGTGATACTCCGTAACTTGAGTCCGGCAACGGATTCGGGTTCAGAGTGTTACAGAATTGTAGTTCAACTGACCTTTTGCCTTTGACTGCTGCGGTGGAAGAATTTCCCATGTACAAGACATTGTCATTTTCACATTGTGTGAACTTTGTGAACGTGCTTTTGTCTTTGCACACATGTTTGGTTGCTCCAATATCAATCCACCATGTATTATCATATTGTGCCATATTAATTTCAGATATTATTGCAACGAACTTTTCATTATTATCAGCCTTAGAATATGATTTCTTCTTTAAAAATCGACATTCATTCTTGAAATGTCTCGGCTTACCACAATGATAGCATGAGCCCTTTTGTTTTTTTTTTTTTAAACTTAGGTGCTCTATCAGTCTGTTTGAACTTCCCTTGAATGGTTTAGTAGTCTTACTTCCTTGGTAACATGCACTTTGGCATTTTTAGAATTTAGGTTCTGATCTTGCTTTCGATATTTGATCGTTGTTTTATGCGATGTCAAAGTCTTAAAATTTATATAAAGAATGATCGAACTTGGAAACTAACTATGACAACGATTTGAGGCAAGCGCACCTATCGAACAGTAGTATAGTTAAAGCAAGACCGGATTGTCGAACCCAAAGGAACCAAAAGTACTAATACTAACTTTCTTTTTATTATTTAGCCTCAGAATTAAAGGGATTTTTTATTTAATCTAAATTTAACTAACAACTAAGCTAAAGATACAAAGACAAATAGAATGAATTGGGGAAAATAACTTTGGGAAAAACCAATTGATTAAGACAATACCCAAGGAAGAATCCACCTAGACTTCACTTGTTATCTAACTCTGAACCAGATGATTTATTCATTTGACTTGATCCGTAGGATTCCCTAATGTTTATTAATCCCTCTCTCGAGGCGACTAACGTCTAACCCTAGGTTGATTAATTAAAATCTCTTTCTAATTAAAACCCATAGAATTGCATTAACTCGATCTATGGAGTCCCATATTAGGTTTGACCTTAATCCGGTAGATTTTCGTCACCCTATCTCTAGGTGCGCGAGCAACTTCGCTTAACTATGCTAGATCTACTCTTAGGCAGAGACTTTTGCTCCTCTACCTAAGCACATCACACTTGAATTAATATCCCAGAAATATCAACACAAGAATTAGGAGCACATAATTAAGAACAAGTCAAATATTTATCATATAGTTCAGCAAACGATAACAAGATTCATCTTAGGTTTCATCCCCCTCAGGCATCTGAGGGTTTAGTTCATAACGATAAAAGAATACATCTCAAAAGAAAAGATAAAACAAAACATAAGAAAACCCTAAAACCCCCTGAAGGAATTGAAGGAGAGATCCTTTGTCTTGAGTGTGATTCCGGCTTCTTGAGATGAATCAACTGGCTATCTTCAAGTAAATCCCCACAAATCTGCCCTCTTTAGCCTAGCTGGACGCCCCCTGACTAAAGTCCTGGGTTCCCCCCTTTTAGGTAATACTTAGGGTGTTTATATAGGCTTCTGAATGTGTTTCTTTGCCTCTAAGCATCCTAATCTGAGTGAAATTTCTCTTTGTCACGGCAGGGACACGCCCATGGCACATGCTCGTGTGAATTGTGGCCAGGCCATGTTCGAGACTGTTGAATGAGGCACGACTGTGTGGTCTTGGGCCCAGGCCGTGTTGATTCCGTGATATGGCCCATTTACTCCATTTTGACCCCGTTTCTCGTTCTTTTCATCATCCGATGCTCTTCTGAGTATAAAACATGAAAACAAAGGATTAAGAGCACCAAATTACACAATTCAAGGTTTAAATCATCCAAAAGCATGCTAAATGTGGGCTTAAAATATGTTACTATTACGGTTTATCAAATACCCCCACACTTAAGCTTTTGCTTGTCCCCAAGCAAAATTCTCAACTCACAATTAAAATGAACCTCCTTGATTCATAATATTCATCAATATGTTTCATCATAATTCAAAGATAATTCATACATTGATAATTCAAATCAAAGAGTCCTAAAGATTCAAACAATCAAAGTCATACATTTATAGCCCAAAAACTTTAGGTGTTTCCCCTTACCTAATTAATTACCTCTGATTCAAAATCGACAAGAGTTAACATCCTCACTAAAGATTCACTCAAATCACTCAAAGTGTTTAAGGTTCAAAATTAAGCACTCAAAAGTCGAACATGAAGAGTTAATCCCATAGGCTTGCATAAAAATGAAATCTCCACCACTATAATATGAGATGATACACAAATCAAAAGGTCTTTAACAGGGTTGTAACGGGGTTTGGGTTAAAGGTGTGGATAAAGGCTGAATTAGAGGGTTAGAATCGAGATTGACTTGACAAATTACCTAACTAGAGATATCGAACTGATAATAATTACATAAATTGAAAACTTGTACTACAATAATAATACTCTAATACGAGCTTCTTCTTCAATAATTGGAATTTAACATATAAGCTCGCCTAATCACAAAACTAATAGTGAATATTCTTCGATTCTCTTTTTTTAAGAACAAGTCATAATACATAATAAAATATGAATTCAACTACTGAAATAAAATAATTAGGCAACCGATCAAATCAAATCTTAACAGAAAGGGTAGTCAAGGAATGGTGATAACAAATACAAAGGGTTTTGGGTTAATATTAGTGAGTGAGTCAATAAAAAAGGTTGTTAGGATCAAAAAGGGTTCACTAGGGGTTAATTATGAAGGTAGGCTTTTAGTGGAGTAAGTGGGTTAAAACCTAAGTGCCTTTATCATCTCTGTATATCAAATCAAAGGTGTGGTCTCGACATGTATAAACGATGCAAGTTCTAGAATCACAAATCAATGTTGACACACTCATAATAAAAAGTGAGCAAGAAAAAGAATATATGCTCTAAAAGGCTCAAAATCTCACAAAAATTATGGGTGTTTGATATCAACCTCGTAAATTTCAAACTTCAAGGTAATGATTAGATTCAGGTAGACAACCTAACACAATTTTAATTTTTGAAAATAGACTCATCATGCTTGATTCTCTAGTCTCTTAAAGTTTAAATCATCACTGCACAATTGTCAAAGATTTAATCAAAGACATAACAATAAAAATCATAAATCAAAGGAAATTTCATTCTAATCATAATATGAAAAAAATTACTTAAAGACAATATATCATTCATGGCATAATTCAGGGATTTGAGAATAATGAAGAAAGTTAGGCGCTTTCTTGAAATAAATATTCACCCCCTACACTTAAGATGTACATTGCCCTCAATGTACAAAGATGTATATGAAATTTAAGAGAAAGGAAGAGGTGAAACTTCCTGAATTTGGATGGTTTCCTTGAGTTGGGAGTCCCGAGGCGTGTTAGCTGCTACCGAGCCCTGCGCTAGATGAAAAAATTGGGAAGCTCGTAGAGAATTAGCCAGGAAATATTAAGACACATTTAAAATAAACTAAATACATAATTAAAGACAAGAAAGATAAAGAGAACTAATGTAAAAATTGAAATAAAACTAAAAGAAAAATGAATGGACTGACGAGTCCTTATTGTTGGATGGTTCGCGAGGTGGGTGTGATTTCTAGGGCTGTATTGAGGTGGCGGTGGCCGAAGTGGCGTGATTCCCAAGCAGCCTTTAGAACCTAAAACCAATAAACTAAAATAAAAAAAACTAATTTAAGCATAAGATAGTCAAAGAGAAGGAAAATAAAGAAAACGAGAAAATAAAAATATAAGTTAAATGGTCTCAAAGACCCTTGGCTTGTCGAGTGGATGAAGCGGCCAGCATGAACTTATGTATATTGGTCTCCCACAGGGAGACTGTGCTTTGGTTCTTCCGCTTCTTCGACATAGATGTGGTGTAGCTCAAGAGTTAGATGAAGGATTAAAAAGGAAGAGTATGGAAGGGGAGGGGTCTGAAGGATGGGTTGAAGGAAAAGAGATGGGGGTAGGTGAGAAGAAGGAGGAGTAGGGGTGGGTTAAATAGAATTTTGGGGCCTGGTACTTTCCCACGCCCGTGTACCATGGGCGTGCCAAATCAAACGGCTGTCTTGCACGACCGTGTTGTGCATCGTTCGTTTTCTCCACGCCCATATTTAGGTCGCCACGTCCGTGTATAATCTAACAGTGTCGGCCACGGTCGCATTGCACGGTCGTGGTGTGGTAGTTGGATTTCGTGACTCGAAGATACGATTTGTTTTGACTCGTACCATCTCTGCCATGTTAGTACGGAGATTCGGTGTATCCACACGGCCACGGCCACGGCAGTGTGTAAGGCCGTGTGGCTTATGAATTTGCATTTTTGGTTAGTTTATATTCAGGTGCTAAAGAGAAAAAAATGAAAGTAAGGAAAATATAAAAAAATTGTAAAAGTAAATGGGGTTAGTGCTCGGGTTGCCTCCCGAGAAGCGCTCGTTTATAGTCTTAAGCTAGACTTACCTCTCATTCGTATATTCATGGTGGTTTGAGGAGTTGAAAGTCCTTCCTCATGCTAGCGGTTCCATTATCATGATAAAGTTTAAGACAAGTAGCGTTTATTTTCAAAGTGCCAAGCATAGGATTACTTACCTCGACCGTTCCGTATGAGAAAACATTGATTACCTTAAAAGGGATTTCTTTGTTTGTGCTAGGGTCAGGAGGAGACATTCGTGGGTCTGTTTATCTAACCATACCTGATCTCCAATTTTGAACTTGTCTGTCTCGTAGAGTGGCTTTGGTTCTGCTTCTGGTATCCCTAGTTTTTCCTTGAAATGCGTCTTCCACTCTTCTAGTTCATCGATCTGAATCCCTTGTTCCTCATGAGTTATTTTTTTATTAGCACGGGGTCTAGGATCGGGTTCAGTTGTGTTCTTTTGTGGTGCTTCCTGAAAAGAAGGGTTAACCGAATGGTTATCAATATAATTTACTTTCTCACCTTGATTATTCGATGTCCTTGCTGAATCGAGAGCTTGAAGAGTGACTATCTCGTCACCTACACAGAGTATGAGTTCACTTGCGTCAACATCAATTTTAGTCCTGGCAGTTGCTAAGAATGGTCTTCCTAAAATTAGGGGGATCGTGTTGTCCTCATCCATGTCTAAAACGACAAAGTCTACTGGGAATATGAATTTATCCATTTTCACGAGTACATCTTCGATTATACCCCTAGGAATTCTAACAGTTTTATTAGCTAATTGAATGCTCATCCTTGTTTGTTTGGGCTTCCCTAGACCTAGTTGTTTAAACATTTTATAAGGCATGACATTTATGCTTGCCCCTAAATCAGCTAACGCATTATCAATAGATAAACTACCAATTAAGCATGGAATTGTAAAACTCTCTAGATCTTTTAATTTCTGTGGTAGTCTATTTTGCAACATTGCTGAGCACATTGCGTTCAGTTTCACATGTGATTCTTCGTCTATCTTCCACTTATTTGTCAATAGCTTCTTTAAAAATTTCTTAGAATCTGGCATCGGCGAAAGAGCTTCAAGAAACAGTAAGTTAACATGTAATTTCTTTAAAAGTTTAAGAAACTTACCGAACTGTTCCTCTGTGTCGTCTCTCTTCATTGCTTCAGGATATGGTATGCGAGGTTGGTACTCTTTGATTACCAGTTTTAGCTTTTTATTACTTACCTCAACCTTACCTTCTTCTACTGAATTCTCTTGCCGGAGATTGGGCTCATCTAACCCTTCTCTAACTTGAGCTGTTATGACTTGAATTTGCTCCTTTGGGTTAGTCTCGGTGTTGCTTGGTAGGCTTCCCTATGGTCTTTCAGAGATCTCCTTAGCCAGTTGCCCTAACTGATTCTCGATCCTTTGAATCGATGCTTGTTGATTTTTAAGTGTTGTCTCGGTGTTTTGGAAACGTGTTTCTATATTCTGGAAACGTGTTTCTGAGACTACTATGAATTTTGTCAGCATTTCTTCAAGGTTCGACTTCTTTTCCTGTGGGTAGGGCTGTTGTTGGAAGTTTTGAGAGGGTTGTTGCCTTTGATTTCCTTGGCCACCCCATGAGAAATTGGGGTGGTTCCTCCAACCTCGATTATAAGTATTATTATAAGGGTTATTTTGAGATCAGAAATTGTTACCTATATAGTTCATTTGTTCGCTCTCCATGCCCTGTCCGTAGGGTGGGTACTCAGGATTCGCCACGCCTCTATTTGCGTCTCACTGCATAACTGGATGTGCCTGCGAAGAATAGGATAAACCATCAAACTTTTTATGTAACATCTCTACCTGGTTTGATAGCACGGTTACTGCGTCGAGGTTGAAAACTCCGGCTGCTTTTGTTGGCCTTGTCCTTGTAACTTGCCACTGATAGTTCTCCAGTGAAATCTCTTCTATAAACTCGTAGGCCGCTTCAGGAGTTTTGTTATTCAGATTTTCGCCGACGGCTGAACCAATTAGTTGCCTTGTTGAAGGGTTCACATCGTTGTAGAAAGTTTGGACCTGTAGCCACAAGGGTAATCTATGGTGTGGGCACCTTCTCAACAAATCGTTGTATCTTTCCCATGCATCGTAAAGTGTCTCTAAATCCATCTGCACAAAAGAAGAGATATCATTCCTTAACTTGGCTGTTTTGGCCGGTGGAAAATATTTTAATAAAAATTTTTCGGTCATTTGATCCCATGTAGTGATTGACCCTCGTGGAAGAGAATGCAACCACTGTTTGGCTTTATTTCTCAAAGAAAAGGGAAATAACTGAAGATGGATGGTATCATCAGAAACGCCATTTATTTTGAAGGTATCACAGAATTCTAGAAAATTCACTAAGTGTGTATTAGGATCCTCATCCTGCAAACCATCAAACTAAACAAACTGTTGTATCATCTGTATAGTGTTAGGTTTCAGTTCAAAATTATTTGTAGCAATAGTAGGCCTAACCATACTTGACTCAGTTCCTGTTAAACTAGGTTTAGCATAATCATACATAGTTCGAGGAGCATGATCTTCGGCCATCTCTGGAGGTGGCGGATGATTTTCAGCCATCTCTTTTGTAATATTTATTTCGCCTTCTTACTCTTCTTCTATGTAGTTTAAGCTTCGCCTAATTTCTCTGCGATTTCTGCGAACGGTACCTTCAATATCACTGTCGTAAAGTAGGGGTCCTGTAGGGTTCCTATCGGGTTCCTTCTAGTCATAAACTAGAGGTACTTGCCAGAAGAAAAGAAAAAAATAAAAATAAAATTTAATTGCAAAAAAATAAAATATAATATGGCTAAAATAATAAAAATTAAGCGTTCTTAATATTTTAGTTCCCCGACAACGGCGTCAAAAACTTGATCGTTGTTTTATGCGATGTCAAAGTTTTAAAATTTATATAAAGAATGATTGAACCTGAAAACTAACTATGACAATGATTTGAGGCAAGCACACCTATCGAACAGTAGTATAGTTAAGGCAAGATCGGATTGTCGAACCGAAAAGAACCAAAAGTACTAATACTAACTTTCTTTTTATTATCTAGCCTAAGAATTAAAGGGATTTTTTATTTAATCTAAATTTAACTAACAACTAAGCTAAAGATGCAAAGACAAAGAGAATGAATTGGGGAAAATAACTTTGGGAAAAACCAATTGATTAAGACAATACCCAAGGAACAACCCACCTAGACTTCACTTGTTATCTAACTCTGAACCAGACGATTTATTCATTTGACTTGATCCGTAAGATTCCCTAATGTATATTAATCCCTCTCTCGAGGCGACTAACATCTAACCCTAGGTTGATTAATTGAAATCTCTTTCTAATTAAAACCCATAGAATTACATTAACTCGATCTATGAACTCTCATATTAGGTTTGACCCTAATCCGGCAGATTTTCATCACCCTATCTCTAGGCGCGCGAGCAACTCCGCTTAACTATGCTAGATCTACTCTTAGGCAAGGACTTTTGCTCCTCCACCTAAGCACATCACACTTGAATTAATATCTCGGAAATATAAACACAAGAATTAAGACCACATAATTAAGAACAAGTCAAATATTTATCATATAGTTCAGCAAACGATAACAAGATTCATCTTAGGTTTCATCCCTCTCAGGTATCTGAGGGTTTAGTTCATAACAATAAAAGAATACATCTCAAAAGAAAAGATAAAACAAAACATAAGAAAACCCTAAAACCCCCTGAAAGAATTGAAGGAGAGATCCTCCGTCTTGAGTGTGATTCCAGCTTCTTGAGATGAATCAACTGGCTATCTTCGAGTAAATTCCCACAAATCTGCCCTCTTTGGCCTAGCTGGACGCCCCCTGATTAAAGTCCTGGGTTCCCCCCTTCTAGGTCATACTTAGGGTGTTTATATAGGCTTCTGAATGTGTTTCTTTGCCTCTAAGCATCCTAATTCGAGTGAAAATTCTCTTTGTCACGCAAGGGACACGCCCATGGCACACGCCCGTGTGAATCGTGGCCAGGCCGTGTTCGAGACTGTTGAATGAGGCACGATCGTGTGGTCTTGGGCCCAGGCCATGTTGATTTCGTGATATGGCCCATTTACTCTGTTTTGGGCCTGTTTCTCGTTCTTTTCATCATCCGGTGCTCTTCTGAGTATAAAACATGAAAACAAAGGATTAAGAGCACCAAATTACACAATTCAAGGTTTAAATCATTCAAAAGCATGCTAAATGTGGGTTTAAAATATGTTACTATTACGGTTTATCAATATTCTTCTTCAATAGAAGATGATTTGCCAAAGCCTCGAGAGATATTTCCTCTTTTTATGTTTTAGATTTCTTTTAAAATCTTTCCAAGATGGAGGAAGTTTGTCTATTATGAATGATACAGCAATAATTTCATCCATTTTCATTTCATATTACTTGAATTGATTCAGCATCTTTTCAATATCACAAAATTGTTCCATAACAGAACGACCATCAACCATTTGATAATTATTGAAACGACTGACAAGAAATTTCTTACTTGTAACATCTTCGGCCATGTATCTTGTCTGCAATTGTCCTATAATTCTTTAGCGTTGACATCGTTTTGGTAGGTGTCGAACAATCCATTCAATATGTAGCCCATGTACATTTAATCAGCATTATCCCATTTTTGTCTTTCTCGGGTTGCAGCAACAGATTCGTTTTCATTCTCTTCAGGTATTGAAGTGTTCAAAACATAAGCAATCTTCAAAATTGATAATAAGAACTGCATCTTTTTCTGCCATCATCGAAATTTGCCATCATCAAACTGATCAAGTTTGACAAATTTGGAAGCCAACTCCCTTAGTGTTCCACTTTCATGTGTTGTGGTAGTCATCATGAAATATAACCTTTAAATTGTTAGTACAAATCTTTGGTGAGGAAAATCCCGAACCCACAAATAGAACTCAAATAGAAAAAGAAGAAATAGGACAAGGCTCCAAGGCGTGTATCAAGCCATATTGGCAATCATCCATACTTTGGAAAGTCAAAGATATGGGTATCAAAATTTTGGCACTAGAAATCTAAGATTTAAGGCACCAAAAGTGGGATTGAGATTTGGCATGAGATAATTGCATTTTTTTGGTCTCTAATTGTATAGTGACTTTGCAAGTTGATCCCTGAACCTCAACTATAAATAGGCCTAACCATTTCTCATTTTCATCAACCCACATTTTCCATTCTCTACTTAAGGCATTGTTCTCTCTCTTTGTAAATCTTCACTTGTATTTTCGAGTGAAATATATTTGGTAGTGCTCGAGGACATAAGCAAAATTTGCTGAACCTCGTTAAAATTCTAGTGTTCTTTATTGTATTATTTTGCATATTTTGTGAGTGTGATTGTAGTGATTTATTGTGCTATTAAATTATGATAGAGGAATATTCTAGCTAGGGAAGACCTAGTACTTAAGTGATCATTGTGATCCACCTCTCTTTCCTGGGAATTGAACTTAGTGTGATTTTTCAGTACAATAATTTTACTCTTTTACACACTTCCGCACAACAATTGGTATCAGCGCTAGATTCGTACTTGGGGAATACGATCATTTACGATACTATTTACGTATACAGTATTATTCATCCACGGCACTATTCACATTGATGGTACTGTTCACATATATAGTAGTTGGGCTTGAGGAGAAAAATGGCAAAGGCATCGTCATCAGCAAAAACTACTGTGACCAATGCAAAATTTGAAGTAGAGAAATTTGATGGTACCAATAATTTTGGTATGTGGCAATGTCAGATCCTGGATGTCTTATGTCAACAAGAGCTGGATATAGCCTTTGAAGAAAAACCTGACAAGATGGGTGACAAGGAGTGGGCCAAGATCAATAGACAGGCGTGTGGTACAATCCGCCTATGTTTGGCCCAAGAGCAGAAGTACTCTGTCATGAGGGAGACATCAGCGAAGAAGTTGTGGGATACACTGGAAGAAAAGTTTCTAATGAAAAGTCTTGAAAATAGGCTTTATATGAAAAAGAAACTTTATGGATTCATGTATGCACCTGGTATGTCAATGAATGACCATGTGAACTCATTCAATAGAATTTTAGCAAACTTGCTAAATTTGGATGAGAAATTTGAAGATGAAGATGAAGATAATGCATTATTGTTGTTGAATTCTCTTCCTGATGAATATGATCATCTGACCACCACATTGCTTCATGAGAATGATACGATCACATTTGATGCAGTCTGTAGTGCCTTGTATAGATCTGAGACTCAAAAGAAAGATAAAAGAGATCACATAGATACAACTGCAAAAGTCTTAACAGTAAGAGGTCGTTCACACAACAACAAATATGGTAGAAGGAGTAAGTCCAAAGGGAGACCTGCCAAAGAAGAAAGTGTTTTTTGTCGTGAGAAAGAGCATTGGAAAAAGAATTGTCCTAAGTTACAAAAGGCCAAGGCTATTTCTGATGCATGTGTAGCGGAGCATGATGAGGAGTCAGACTTTAGCTTGGTTGGCATGGCAATGGCATGTCATAAAAATGAGTGGATTTTGGATTCGGGATGTACTTACCATATATGTCCTAATAACGACTAGTTTTCTAGTCTTAAAGAACTAGAAGGTGGAGTTGTTTTTATGGGCAATGACAGCGCTTGTAAGACAATTGGAGTAGGTACAATCCAATTGAAGAATCATGACGACCCAATCCAATCTTGACAGATGTTCGCTACATACCTAGCTTAAAGAAAAATCTCATCTCATTAGGGGTCCTAAAATCTAAAGGGCTCACAATCACTTTGAGAGATGGATTACTAAAGGTAGTAGCTGGGGTATTGACGGTGATGAAAGGCACAAGAAGGAATAACCTGTACTATTTAAATGGAAGTACAATTATTGGATCAACATCAACAACTTCTGTGAAAGATGCAGATTCAGATGCTACCAGGTTATGGCATATGCGATTGGGACATGCTGGTGAAAAAGCTTTGCAGAATTTGGAGAAGCAAGGCTTGTTGAAAGGTGAAAATTCTTACAAATTGAAATTCTGTGAACATTGTGTTCTGGGCAAGCAGACGAGGGTAAAATTTGGTTCAGCAAATCACAATACGAAAGGAATTCTAGACTACGTTCACAGTGATGTGTGGGGACCTACCAAAGTGGCTTCTTTGGGAGGTATGCACTATTTTGTTACTTTTGTTGATGATTATTCAAGAAAAGTATGGGTGTATCTAATGAAAAGAAAAAAGTGAAGTTTTGGATGCATTTTTGAAATGGAAGAAGATGGTGGAGACTCAGACTAATCGAAAGGTCAAATGACTTCGATCAGACAATGGTACTAAGTATAAGAATGATCTATTTCTACAAGTATGTCAAGATGAGGGCATTGTGCAACACTTAACTATTCGGGATACACCACAGCAGAATGGGGTGGTAGAACGTATGAATCGAAATATACTAAAGAAAGTTCGATGTGTGTTGTCCAATGCTGGATTGGGCAAGAAATTTTGGGCTGAGGCAGTTACATATGCGTGCCATGTAATTAACCGGTTTCCATCAACTGCAATAAATGGAAAAAATCCTATGGAGATGTGGACTGGTAAACCTACTACTGATTATGATTCTTTACATGTTTTTGGTTCCACTGCATATTATCACATAAAAGAATCTAAGTTAGACCCAAGAGCAAAGAAAGCATTATTCGTAGGTATAACTGGTGGAGTAAAAGGATATTGTCTCTGGTGTCTTAATACAAGGAAGATTGTGTTTAGTAGAGATGTGACTTTTGATGAATCAACCATGATGAAGAACAAGGATTCACAAAAGGATGACAAAACCAGTAGTACTTTGCAGCAAGTGGAGCTTGAAAAGGTTAATGATGATCCAGCTAATATTGAAGGAACAAATGATGAAGAAGTTTCGACCCAAGAACTTCTACAACAAGAAGATTAAATTGCATATAGGAGGCTAAGAAGAGAGATTCGTATGCCTGCTTGCTTTGATGATATGGTGCCTATGCACTTCCAATTGTAGATGATGATGTTCCTTCTACTTACATAGAAGCAAGAAGCAACCCTGATGATGTAAAGTGGAAGCAAGCTATAAATGAAGAAATGCAGTCTCTTCATAAAAATAGGACTTGGGAGTTGGTGACACTGCCCAAAGGAAAGAAGGAAATTGGATGCAAATGAGTATATGCAAAGAAGGAAGGATTTCCTAGTAAAAATGAAATTCGATACAAGGCTAGATTGGTAGCAAAGGGTTACGCTCAGAAAGAAGGAATAGACTACAATGAAGTGTTTTCTCCAGTTGTGAAGTATTCGTCTATTTGGATTTTGCTAGCCTTGGTTGCGCAATATGATCTTGAACTAGTTCAGCTCGATATGAAGGCCACGTTTGTACACAGTGATTTGGAAGAGGAAATCTATATGGCTCAGCCAGATGGATTCGAGGTTGCTGATAAAAAAAATTGGGTTTGCAAACTAACAAAGTCGTTTTATGGATTGAAACAATCTCTGAGGTAGTGGTACAAGCAATTTGATCAGTTCATGAAAGGGCAAAGGTACACAATAAGTAAATTTGATCATTGCGTGTATTTTCAGAAGCTGCAAGAAGGAATTTCATATACTTGCTCTTATATGTTGATGATATGTTGATAGCATCTAAGAGTAAAGTTGAAATTGAGAGATTGAAGACTCAACTCAACCTTGAGTTTGAGATGAAAGATCTAGGTGAAGCTAAGAAGATTATTGGCATGGAAATATGTAGAGATAGAGCTTATAGCAGAGTTAGCTTGTCTCAGAAACAATATTTGAAGAAGGTACTACAGCAGTTTGGCATGAATGAGCAGACAAAACCTATAAGTACCTCATTGGCTTTTCATTTCAAGCTTTCGGCATAACTATCTCCTTCGACTAGTACGGAACAAGAATACATGTTACAAGTTCTATATTCTAATGTAGTAGATAGCTTGATGTATACAATGGTGTGTACAAGACCCGACATTTCACAGGCAGTTAGTATAGTGAGCAGGTATATGTATAATCCTGGAAAAGGACATTGGTAAGCTGTGAAATGGATTCTACGGTATATTCAGTAGACCATGGATGTTGGATTACTGTTCAAGCAGGATACTACACTTGGTAAAGGTGTTATTGAGTACGTTAATTCTAATTATGCCGGTGATTTGGACAAATGAAGATCAGCCACCGGTTATGTGTTTACACTTGCTGGAGGACCCATAAGTTGGAAGTCTACACTGCAGTTTACAGTTGCGTTGTCAACCACAGAAGCCGAGTATATTGCTGTAACAAAGGCTGTAAAGGAAGCTATTTGGTTACAAGGTATGGTTAAAACCTTGGGATTGGTTCAGGAGCATATTAACGTGTATTTTGATAGTCAAAGTGCTATTCATTTAGCAAAGAATCAAGTTTATCATGCACGTACAAAGCATATCGACTTACGATTCCATTTTGTGCGGGAAATTATTGATGAGGGGAAAATTCATCTTCAGAAGATTAAGACTACAAATAATCCCGCAGATATGATGACCAAGGTGGTAACAACAACCAAGTTCGAACATTATTTGAACTTGATCAATATCCTACAAGTTTAACAATTGAAGAAGGCACTATCAAGTATTGATGACAAATGCAGAAAAAATTGTGTGAATATAAGATTATCCTAATCAAATTTTCAAGGTGGAGATTATTGGAAATCATCCATACTTTGGAAAGTCAAAGATATGGGTATCAAAATGTTGGCACTAGAAATCTGAGATTTAAGGCACCAAAAGTGGGATTGAGATTTGGCATGAGATAATTGCAATTTTTTGGTCCCTAATTGTATAGTGGCTTTGCAAGTTGATTCTTGAACCTCAACTATAAATAGGCCTAACATTTCTCATTTTCATCAACCCACATTTGCCATTCTCTACTTAAGGCATTGTTCTCTCTCTTTGTAAATCTTCACTTGTATTTTGGAGTGAAATATATTTGGTAGTGCCCGAGGACGTAAGCAAAATTTGCTGAACCTCGTTAAATTCTAGTGTTATTTATTGTATTATTTTGCATATTTTGTGAGTGTGATTGTAGTGATTTATTATGCTATTAAATTACGATAGAGGGATATTCTGGCTAGGAATGACCTGGTACTTAAGCAATCATTGTGATCCACCTCTTTTTCCTGAGAATTGAACTTAGTGTGATTTTTCAGTATAATAATTTTACTCTTTTACACGCTTCCGCATAACAAGCCACTATCTTTAAGGTTATATTCACCCCCACCAATCTTCAGTGTGCAAATGAGCTCCAAGCAAATTAATCTCGAGGATACAATGAAGCCAATGACCATTTTCGTTTTGCACTGACAAGAATAGTGCACTACACATTAAGCAACGTATAACAAGAAACTCAATTTCTACAAAGGATTTCTGCAATAATACTTTATAGAATAATCTAATAATATTAGAAAATAAAGGAAGGAAAGAAAAAATATTAGAATTTGTTGGTGTGTTTTCCAAATGAAGTACAATTCCTATTTATAGGAATTTTCATGTCTCTTCACAGAGACATATTTCAATAGGTGTCTTTCTGAATAACAATGTCTTTAAAATTAACACATAATTATTCATTTAATATTATAACTATTCAAATAATAATATTTAAATAGTTATAAATATTTTTTAAAAAATAAAATAATATAAATTTTGATTCATTACACCCATTCATTTATAGTTATTGGAACACTATAAATATTTGAAAATGTTCCAACACTTCTATGGATAGTATGATGACAAACCAAACTTAGAATTTCCTTCAAGTTTGTCTAAAATCGACTCTGATACCAATTGAAAAGCCTTGGTTTGTCGTTAACTCAAGTTATTATCCTAACTTTAGTTGGAACAGAGAGTGGAATAATGAGTTGGAACAAACTGCTTATTAACAAATTAATGAAAAGTGCAAAGTAAAGAGATAATTAACAAACAATATTTGTTAATGTAGTTCGGACCAACAATTCTACTCCATGAAACCTTGCTCAACTAATAACCTTATTTAACAATTGTTTTGGATCACCTATTAGATTAAACACAATCTACCTGTAATGGATAATTGTAGCCCCAATAATGAACTCAATTATTACAATTGCTCGCCCCAAAATATCCTCACATATAAATCATAAAAATTCTCTCCAATAAAACCTATAAAGAGTGTCAAACAAATTTATCAATAAAAGCACAAAGTAGCTATCGAGATAGGCATTCCAAAAACTATATTTTGCAAGTCAACAATGTTACCTATTTATAGGCTTCTTCAAGAGTCCTTTTGTAACACCCCAAACCCGGCCTAGACGTTACAGCTGAATCTGGCGGCGTCACATGATAGTACTTTGGAAAACTTAACTACGTTAAAACCATTTGTAAATATCTTAGGCTTTCGTCAAAACATGTCATTTAATCATTTATTGACCATTTTTAAAACATTATACGTTGCGAAAGCTTTTTAAAAGTAATTTGCGAATTCATGTATTTTTGATAAAACATTTGTTTACTTTGAAAACACAGGGCCACCCACACTTCCAACACTCCACTTAACCACTAGACCAGTAGGCCTATTCTGTTAATTACCTACACTCTCTAATTTATAAGCCTGTTAACCAGAGATAGGGCTTAATCATAAAAATACCAAAATTTGACTTAAACTTGGGACCTCCCACACATACCCAGAACTTATAACCACTGAAGCAGACACTCCTACATGTCAAAATTAAAAAGCCGAATTTAAGGAAAAACGGGGCGTTACAACTCTACCCCTAAAAGAAAATTTCGTCCTCAAAATTTTACCTGATCAGAAAGATGAGGATACTGCTGCCACATCAAATCCTCCAGCTTCCAAGCAGCCTCCTCAGTGCTATGATTCTGCCACAGCACCTTCACTAAGGGGATAGATTTCCTTCACAGAACCTTAACGTCGCGCTCTAGAATCTGAACCAGCTCCTCCTCAAATGTCAGATCTGGTCTAACCTCGATGTCCTCAATAGGAACAACATGCGTGGGATTAGAGCGGTAGCGTCTCAACATTGAGACGTGGAACACATCATGAATACGATCCAACTCTGGAGGAAGTTCTAACTGATATGCAACTGGCCCCACTCGCTTTAGAATGCGGTACGACCCAAGAAACCAAGGGCTCAGCTTACCATTGCGACTGAACCTCAGAACCTTCTTCCATGGCGAGACTTTAAGAAAAAATAAGTCTCCCACGGAATACTCAATATCCTTTCTCTTCAGATCAGCGTAGGATTTCTGCCTATCATATGCTGCTTTCAGACGATCCCGTATCAACCGGACCTTATCTTCCATTTTAGAAACCAATTCCGGACCCATAACACGTCGCTCTCCCAACACAGTCCAACATAAGGGAGTGCGACACTTATGACCATATAGGGCCTCATACGGTGCCATCTGGATGCTAGCCTGATAGCTGTTGTTATAGGCGAACTCTGCCAACGGTAAATACTCCTCCCAACTGCCTCGAAAATCTATAACACAGCTCCTCAACATATCCTCTAGTACTTGAATCACCCTCTCTGACTGACCATCTGTCTGAGAATGGAAAGCAGTACCGAAGTCCAATCTCGAACCTAGAGCTTCGTGCAATTTCTTTCAGAACCGAGACATGAAGCGAGGATCCCTATCGGAGATGATCGAAACAAGAACCCCATGCAGCCTCACTAATTCAGATACATAAAGCTTAGCTAACTTTTGGAGAGAAAAATCTGTCCTAACCGAAATAAAGTGAGTAGACTTGGTCAATTGGTCCACAATGACCCAGACAGAATTCTTCTTAGTGGGTGTTAAGGGAAACCCGCTAACGAAGTCCATCATTACTCGTTCCCATTTCCACATCGGAATCTTTACCTGCTGCAGCAACCCCGAAGGCAACTGATGCTCAGCCTTAATTTGCTGACAAGTCAGACAACGAGCAACGAAGTCTGTAACCTCTCGCTTCAACCCTGGCCACCAGTATAACTCTCACAAATCTCGGTACATTTTATTCCCGCCGAGATGCATAGTGTAAGGGCTACTATGCGCCTCCCTCAAAATTGACTGTCTTAAATCCTCATCATTCGGCACACAGATCCGACCGCGAAAATAAAGTACCCTATCACTGTTAATCTCGAACTCGGTAGTATCCCCATTCTCAACTTGACGGAACCGCAACTCAAGCAATTTATCCCCCATCTGTTTACTCCTGATCTCAATAGTCCATGTGGGCTTAACCTGAAGTTCTGATAACAGACTTTCATCGTCAAATAAGCTGAGTCGAGCGAACATCGCTCTCAGATCGGTCACAGCCCTACGGCTCAAAGCATCTGCCACCATATTAGCCTTACCAAGGTGGTACTCGATAGTGCAGTCATAATCTTTATGCAGTTCAACCCATCTACGCTGCCTAAGATTTAACTCCTTCTGGGTGAGGAGATACTTGAGGCTCTTGTGATCAGTGTAGATAGTACACTTCTCACCGTACAGATAGTGCCTCCAAATTTTCAGAGCGAAGACCACAGCTGCCAACTCCAAATCGTGCGTCAGGTAGTTAGCCTCATGCGTCTTGAGTTGACGAGACACATAAGCTACCACTTTACCATTCTGCATCAGAACACAATTCAGACCCATATGCGATGCATCACTGTATACCACGAAATCCTTCCCAAATTCAGGCTGTATCAGAACCGGAGCCTCCTTCAAAACATATTTAAGCTTCTCGAAGCTCTCTTGTTGCTTATCAGTCCAGACAAAGGGAACTCCCTTGCGCAGAAGCTTGGTCAATGGCGCTGCGATCAAAGAAAACCCTTCTATGAAGTGTCGATAATAACCTGCCAACCCAAAAAGCTACTGATTTCAGACACATTTTTCGGCTGTTTCCACTCCAACACAGCCTCAATCTTGCAAGGATCAACACAAATCCCTTCCGCAGAAACCACATGCCCCAAAAAGGTTACCTCTCAGAGTCAGAACTCGCATTTACTGAACTTCGTATACAATTATTTCTCGCAAAGCGTCTGTAATACCACTCGAAGATGCTCATTGTGTTCGTCCTCAGTCTTCGAATACACTAGAATGTCATCAATGAAGACTACCATGAACCGATCCAGATAGGGCTAGAACACTCGGTTCATCAGATCCATAAAAGCTACTGGTGCATTTGTCAGTCCAAATGGCATTACTAGGAACTTGTAATGACCGTACCGAGTCCTAAATACCGTCTTATGCACATCGATCTCCTTAACCTTCAGTTGATGGCGTCTCGACCGCAGATCGATCTTGGAAAACACAGAAACCCCTCTGAACTGGTCAAATAAATATCTATTCTCGGTAGTGGGTACTTGTTCTTAATGGTCAGCTTATTCAATTGGCGGTAGTCGACACACATACGCATGAATCCATCATTCTTTTTCACAAACAGCACAGGTGCTCCCCATGGAGACACACTAGGGTGGATGAACCCACGATCCAATAACTCTTGAATCTAAGCCTTAAGCTCCACAAGCTCCTTCGGTGCTATTCTATAAGGGGTGATGGACACTGGAGCTGTACTAGGAAAGAGCTCAATCCCAAACTCTACTTCTCGGCTCGGAGGTAAACTCGATAATTCCTCAAAAAAACATCCAGAAAGTCCCTTATGGTTCTGATGTCCTTAACCGAAGAGTCCCCAGAATCTGAAACACTGATGTAGGCCAAAAATGTCTCACATTCTTTCCGTACCAACTTTTCCGCCACCAACGTAGAAATCACATTCGCCAGGTAATCTCGACGTTCCAGAATCACCACTACCTCATTATCCTCCTCGGTTCTCAGAGTAACCCTTTTTGTAGCACAGTTCAGACTCATCCGATGCTTGACCAGCCAATCCATTCCTAGAACCAAATTAAACTCCCAAAATGGAAGCTCCATCAGATCAGCGAGAAATATCGTCCCTTGAACCTCTAGTGGAACATCTCTAAATAATTTACTAACCCGGATAAATTGCCCCAACAGACTCACAACAGTTATCTCGCTCGAAGTACTCTCCACCGGAATCCCCAAAGTTTCAAACACAGAGCTAGCTACGTAAGAGTGTGTAGAGCTTATGTCTATCATTGCAGTGTATGGTACATCAAAAATTAAGAACGTACCATTAATGACGTTCGGAGCATCACCATCCTATCGGTGACTTGCAGCATAAACCAGTGCAGGCTGCCTCGCCTCAGTCAGTCTCGCACCTCTGCCCGATGCTCTCTGTCCTCGACCCATGCCATTACCACCCCTGGCCTGACCTCGGCCCCTAAGTGGTTGCTGAGCTACTTTCGGTGGTTGCGCAATACCAGTACCCGCAGCTTGCATTTGATCAACCCTCAGCAGACAATCCCAGACACGATGCTCAGTTGACCCACATCTCAAATATGCTCTAGTTATCCTCCAACACTCACTCGGATGGCGTCTACCACAGTGCCCACACAGCGCCATCTCAGCAGGTACAACAGAAGGCCCAACTCTAACTGGCCCATCCGGTCTGGCCTTTTTCTTAGACCTCATCACAGAATTCGAGGGCTCTAATTCCCTCTTGTTCTTTCCTTTCTCGCGGTTTTGGCGCTCAGCGCGCTTAACCTCCTCGGTGATCTTTGCCTTATCCACCATAGTAGAAAAATCACGCTCCCTCTGCGGAGCTATTAGAACCCGTAGGCTATCCCTGAGTCCATCCTCGAAACAGACGCATCGCTCATATTCAGTCGCCACCATACCCCGGGAATAACAGCTTAGTCTCAGAAACTCGGCCTCATACTCGACCATTGAACGGTCTCCCTGGGTGAGATTAAGAAACTCACGCTTCCTAGCATCGATGTAGCTGGCTCCCACATACTTAATCTGGAAAGCCGTCTTAAAATAATCCCAAGTCAGATGGTCGAGCTGAGTGCCCTCCTTAACAGTCAGCCACCACTGGTAAGCCTCGTTGCGAAGTAGGGAAATAACCCCCTTAAGCTTCTGCTCAGCAGTAAAATCCAGATCATCCATAATTCTTTACGTGGCCTCCATCCAATACTCAGCCACGCTAAGGGCGACTCCACTGACGCCCCTGAATAACTCAGCCCTATTGGACCGGAGTCATTCCGTAACCGACCCTCGACCCCCAGATCCAGTGTTGGGTCTAGCGACCCTCTCTAAAATCCATAACATGGCTCGGAATAGTGCGTCATCCCCAGTCTCACGATCATGAGACCCAGTCTCTGTAGCAGGTGAGATTGACGTCTCGCTCGTATCCAGATTGGGCAGATTTTCAGATGCGGAGGACCCAGCTCGAGCCCCCCTACGGCCTCTACCACGGCCTCTAGTACCCCGTCAGTGGATACCTCGTGCGCTCATTGTAAATTTGGAGTTTATCTGTGTTAATAGTTTTATGCATTAGTTTACCGTTCCAATATGTATTAACAAATGTTTTGTGCAGAATAGTGTCAGAAGTTCAGAGTTTGTTATCGCGATTCGTAGCCTCACTACGATTTTCAATTTCATTACAGTTTCCAATTTACACTACTTAGAGTGTTTCAGTATAGTATACTACCTATTGGCTATTTCAAGCATGCAAGCAGTATTTCAAACAAATTTTAACGGAGTTCAGAACACTTACAGGATCGGCACCGGAGACTCGGTGTACCACATACTCAGTTCAAAAAATATTTTGAATCATTAAAAATTGTTCCAGAAAAACCATTTTAAAAACCCAAATCCACAGCCGAGTTTTGCAACCTAACTCTGATACCACTAAATGTAACACCCCAAACTCGGCCTAGACGTTAAGGCCGAATCTGGCGGCGTCACATAATAGTGCTTTAAAAAACTTAACTACGTCAAAACCATTTGTAAATATCTTAGGCTTTCGTCAAAACATGTCATTTAATCATTAATTGACCATTTTCAAAACATTATACGTTGTGAAAACTTTTTAAAAGTAATTTACGAATTCGTGTGTTTTTGATAAAACATTTGTTTACTTTGAAAACTCGAGTCTTGTCCTACTACTAGCAGTTCATAAAATAATAATATCAAATTTAAGTGAAAATCTGTAAAGGCCTTATTACATGAAATTTACCTAATTATAACCAAATCATAATTAAAAATAAACCTTAATTAAGTGTCTAGAACCGTGGTCACCGCTAAGTCTTCCGCTGCACCGATCCGTCTATTGCTGGGAATTACTTGTACAGATTAAACAGAAAAAGGGTGAGTTTTCGCAAACTCAGTGTGTAATCCCCACAGAAAACATGCACACAATATCATATCATAAAACAGTCATGCATTCACTGTTCGGGTCTAAGCCCATTACAGAAATGGTGTGGACTTTAGCCCACTAAGATACAGAAACAGACAGATTATAGGGCCTTGGCCTTTTCCAAACAGAATATGCAGAAAACAGAGTCCTACCCACCAGCCTTTATACACCAACTCCGTCCAACCCTACACACCATGTGGGGGATAAAATCAATCCACCCAGCCCTACACATCATGTTGTATCGAATGCGGCACATAATCAGAGATTTGCAGCTGAGCTCCAGATAACAGGCTTAAGAGCCTTTCAGATACTTCCTCCAATCATAATCAACCCACCTCGAAGCAATGCAGCATACAAGAATGACATGTTATTATGCAATTTAAACTCATACGTATATATTCAGATCAGTATACATGCTTCATACAGAAATCAGACAGACAGATCATTCATTTAGGGGCCTAAGTATTGCTTACCGACCCTACGGTAGGTCCACAATTGACTTGGACGACCCGTGCAACCTTATAGAGTTTCCAGAAAAATGGGCTCACACGCCCATGTGGCCTGCCGTATGGACCCACACTCCCGTATGGCCCACATGGCCCAAATTGACCTTAACCGTGTGGATCACACGGCCTGGCACAGAATCTCACACACCCGTGTGGTTCACCCGTGTGGGCCTACACGCCCGTGTGGCCCACACAGCCCAATTGGTCGAGCCCATATGTTGCACACGGCCTCGCTCGGCCCTCACACAGCTTTGCACTTGCGCACGGCCGAGCTCATCGATCACACTGTCGTGTGGTGACTTACAATCCTGCACACGGCCTACCACACGGGTGACTACACGCCCCTGTGGCATCGACAGAAGGGTTTTTGACTTTCGCTGAAACCTTGTTTTTAACGTTTTCGGGTACACACCTAGTTCAATTTCAACGCGTAACCACTCTCGAGCACTCCAAAACCTATATTCGGCAATTGAAAACCCAATTTCAGTCACTTAATCCAAGTTATTATGACAGGAAATTTCCCGAAACTTACCAACAACCTTAGCTTTAACGAACGACAATGGTTTTCCACTACTAAAACCCCCGAAAAGTAGTCCACAGTTCCTTGATTATCCCCTAATCAGAAAAGTAAACCTTTAATACTCCATTACTATACCCAAAACGAATCATAATGTACCTTTTGACTTACCGAATACACAATAACCACAGGGATGTGCGGTGTCGATGGGAAAAGGGGAAAAAATGGCAGCAAGCTAAGGAAAAAGAAGGGACACGACAGAGGAATTTGGAAGAAATGAGAATGCCGAAATTTTTTTTTTGTTGGGGAGGGGAAAACTGAACAGATTTTCTGATATTCCCCCTATCATCTCCCCAAATCTCTCCGTACTGTCAGATTTTCAATCAAACACAAACTCTTTGGGCATGATAGCCTAAAATAATGCTCACGCTGAGATTCAAACACAGGGCCACCCACACTTCCAGCACTCCACTTAACCACTAGACCAGCAAGCCCATTCTGTTAATTACTTACACTCTCTAATTTATAAGCCTATTAACCAGAGATTGGGCTTAATTCATAAAAATACCAAAATTTACTCAAGTTGAGACTTGAACTTGGGACCTCCCACACACACCCAGAACCACTGAAGTAGACACTCCTACATGTCAAAATTACAAAAGCCGAATTTAAAGAAAAACGGGGCATTACACCCTTCAACAATGTTTTGGTAGACTTTAAACTATCATTTAGAAATTAAATTTATCACTTAATTATCTCATAAATTCTTTCAAAAACAAATCTTCCAGTAACTTCAAATACTTTAATCAAGATAAGGATAGAATTCATAGAAAAGGCAAACTATTCTCCTCCCTTAAGTAAGCCATTCAAATGAACTAAGAGTCTTCATATGAATTTGGTTTTCATTATCACCAATCACCTACTCATTTGTTGCATAAAAACATTTTATATGTGGACCAAATACAATTATACACAATCAAATATGTCAACAATCTTGCAACCTTTTAACAGTCCCAACTTTATTATTCCAACTGTTGTTCTGACATATGATGGAACAAACAATCAAAGCTTCCGTTGTAATGTTGATAGTCACATTAGAGGTTATGGTTGATGAGTGAATGACACTAATTACCATAAAAAGTTTTAATAAATGAAGAAAGGTTGAGATGATTTTATTCAAATTGTTTATATACATACTGTGACCATACACTAAAGGAATCTAGATAAAAGGAGAATTATTCAAATAAAAAATTAAGAACATGAAAAACAAAAATATCAAAAATGAGTTAAAGCATGATCAAGTTATGCGCAAATACCTACCACTATCTTCTAGAGATTTACCATGTGATGCAACCATTTACTGTGCACCCACTATAAAAATAGGAACATGATAGTACTTCATGTATAGAGGCTTTAATTAACAAGTCCATGATATGTGTTCTTTGATTGAGAAATATAGGTGTTGCCGTGTGTTGAACCTCCACACTAGGAAAAAGAATTCAGACTACTCTAGTCTTTAAGAAAATCTCACCATTTAGTTGTTGAACTAACTTGTTAATCTCAATGTTAGAATCCCCAATCTCAATTATATCAACCACATACACCATAACCAATATCTTGGAGTGTGGAGTGATCCTTATAACGTCAATTTATAGACTTGAAAAGATGTAAATTTGAGCTATGATGTGAGATAAGTCTTTAGCCTTTCAAACCGGGCCCTTGGTGCCTGTATAAGGCCACAAATGCCTCGTGAAGCCTATAATCTAGTTGTTGACCATCAAATGTTTCAACATCGAACCTTGGAGGTTGACTCATGAAAATTTCTTTTGATAATGAACCATTCAAAAAACCATTGATGACAACAACTTGCCTTAATGTTCATCCATTCAATACTGCAACAGCTAGGATTATTTTAGTGGTACCTTCTCTTTCTATAGGACTGAAATTCTCATAAAAATCATAGCCAACTGTTTGAGAGTATCCTTTTGCCACTAGCCTAGTCTTATAACTATTGATCCATGAAGATTTTTCTTAATTTTGAACCCTATTTACTTTTGTAAGAGGGAGAGGTTGTAGGATCATGTGCCAATTTTTTACGATGCTTGGTTGAATAAGAAAAATCGAAAAATTAAAGACTAATCTAAACTAATGTGTTTGTATAGTTTATGAAATATAAATTATAAAAAAATTATGATTATTTGGAATCGAACCAATTTTATATTTATTTAATTTATAATTAATTTAATTTATTATAATATTAAATAATTATTTTTATTTAAATAATAAAAAATAACTTAAAAATTCTATATAATTATTTTTAAATCATATAAAAGTTATTTTTTATTTTTTTACTTGAAAATTTATTATTTAAAAAATATTTATGAAAAAGATATTGAAACTTTGTTAATTAATATTCAAAAGCCATAAAAAACCGAACCCAATCAGACTCGGCAAGCTGGATATTTCATTGTTTCATGAATATCAGTTGCTTCTGAAATTTCATTTGAGATGATTGTGGCCATATAGATCTTTGGTTTAATACCTCCTGCTTTACTCCTAGTTGTTATGGGATGTGGATGATTTCTAGTGTGCTTTACTGACTTGTGATGAAGAGTTGGTGGCTGTGATGGTTTGAGATATGTAGTGAATTGGGTGTTGATGATGTTGATGCATTAGGGATGATTGTGTATCAGCATGTTGTATATGATGTATTATAGGGACGATGTGCACTCCTGTGAATCAAAAGGATGAGGTATATGCTAAAGAACATAAGCCTACTTGGTTGCTTGATGTACTTCAAAACAAGGGCTTGACATCTTGTAAGTTTAATGCTTTATGTAAGTTGCACATACAGATTCTTAGGTAACATGCAGAGTAGTACCTTTGGATATTGTTTAAATTTTGGATATTATTTTTTGTTAAACCATGTTGTTATGTCTAAGTGCATGGTAATTAAGTCATGTTTTCACGTTGTTGATTAAAAAAAAAAAAAAAAAGACTTTGGTTGCATTGTTAATTTTCTAATAGGGCAGAATAAATATCAAGGCTCATACATCAAAACCTGCTAAACAGTCTTTAGATTAAAAGCAATCACATTTTGCCAAAACCTTGTTGGGAGCAATAAATGACTAGATATCATGGTAAGTACTAGATACAAATATGCATTGACTTGACATAGGTGTGTTCATTTTTTGGGGGGCTGTTACTTTCATACCTATATTTAACATAGTGTCGCATAAATATTCAAAAAGAATTAAGAACCCGAGTGACATAGCTGGTATCTGGATACATTGTTGATCAAGATTAAAGCCTTCTGGAGTATTCTCTTCTTTTTGCATTCTTAAAATAAAATAAAAGATCATTATCCCAACCTTTGGGATCCCTTGTTTTATTGCCTATGTTGAGCTAGAAATGGTTCGAATGTCAACAAAAATCCAACTGCCTCAACTATATTCAAGACGAAAAATACCATCTGAGTACCTGTAATCAAATAACAATAATTAGATTCTAAGTTCTTGTATCTATACAATGTAAACCTGCTTATGCTAAACACATTCATGGAACAAGCAATAGTGAAGCCATGCGCTACAACCTACGGTGCGTGAACCGAGCATGGGGCTTGAAGACCCTACTGCTTTCTTGCTACCTAGACTATCCATTCCCCCTAGAATATCCTTGTTTCAAGACATGATCAAGAAAATCTTCAACTTATTGATGTCAGCATTCGTTTTTAATCAAGTCTAAGTTGAAATGCTTGAAGGTCACTTTTGACTTTGATCAACACTCTTAAATTATGATACGTGCGGACTGATACCTAACTATAAAAGTTTCCAAACATCTGGTAAAAATTCACAACATGCTTCGATTCTATTCTAACCAAGCATTTCCCGAAATTTCATAGTGAGACTTTGTTGATTAAGCATACCTGGCAGAAATGAAGCGTCTAGACGCTTTTCCGACCAAGAAAACCTGTGAAAAAAAAAGATTATGACATTGATAATTATAGAAGTCGAAACAAAAAGAAAAAATTCAACAAGATCGAAAAATGGTGAATACTGGCCTACTAGCAAAGGGATAAAATCTAGAGGAACTTACAATGCACCACCTCCTGCAGGACCTACTGCTTTGAAAAGAGACATTCCAGTCATGGCAATGCCATTAGCAGCTCCTCTTTGGTGCTGGTCCTGTTTTCCCATATTTAATCGTATTAAGAAGAGGTGGATTCTAATTCTATAATTAGAAGAAAGAATAATCCAAAGTGAAGACATACCACAGCTCGATTTTGCAGAATGAATAATCCGGTTATGATCGATACCTAGTTGTGTCGAAAACTTTATAGTTAGAAGGCATATAAGTCCAAAAATACAAGTTTTGAAGAAATTTAAAGCACCAGTGAAGTCTAACAGTTAAATGATCATTTCTAAAAACGAGTTATATATATATTGTCAACCATTGACTATTGAGAGACTTGTTAATCAAGGCTGATCTGATTTCTTAAGCCTAAAGTATTGGGATTTTATTTATTCTATTTATTGTGAAGATTGTATTTCCTTAAGTAGTTCAACATAGTTGTGTATATATATCCATGTAAATACTCAATGGACAAGGAAAAAGAATTCTTATTTTCAACATATATATATATATATATATTGATATAAATGCCTCTCAATATTTCACTTACTGATAGAACATTTTTGAGGACTGATGCACAGTTTATCACCAAGGTAAGAGTGAAGCCAGATAACATGGCTATCCAAGGATAACTTTGCAAGAGAGGTATGGCTAAGATCTGCAAGTAGGAAATCATGTAACCAGGAAAAAAATATTATAAACTAACAAACAGATAAAACAGGGAAATACGATAAATGTAACGAGGTTTTGGAGACTTACACTTCCAATCCGAGACACCATTACAGGTCCAAGAAGCCTCTCTATAAATGGATATAGGGACATTTGAAAGACAAGAAGGCTGAAACCTAAGATAAATTGAATAATTGATCAATTTAAAACTTTACTCCATAGGAAGCACATGTTTTGCTTGGACACGATTATCTCAAAACTCTTTCAGCTATCCATATTTACTAAGCATATTAATTCCATTTTCTTGATATAAAATATATAAACATAGATTTTATGGAATTTAATGAACTACTCGTAACTGGTGGAGACTCCAAACCTAAGCACGAAGACACAATATATGAACTTAATGGATGTGGAATAACAGCACTTAACAAATTGAATAATGGAGTCATATACTTGTGATTGCAGAAGTTTATACTTTTATCTTGCCAAGACATGGCAGCTTATATGAAGTGAAGAGAATACAGTTGCGGGAAAAAGCTATGTTGCTTAGACTTGGATGTGAGTGTTGGACATAGGTATGTTTCTGACACGGGAATGTTCAATTTTTTTTCCAGGATTTCAACCTACTTGGAGAGTCTTTGGAGGATCATATCCTAGTACACAAGTGTGGATAAGCATCGGGTACTTCAATAAAAATGGAGAGTTAGAGCGACATACGAAAAATGTATTACGATGATCTTAAACATGCAGAACTTTAATATGATCAATATTAACACCTGAGACTGCAAGAACTTCCCCGACTTGCTCCGTCGAATAACTCAAACCTCCATACTTTCTAGGGCTAACAGCCCATAGAGAAAATATCTGCAGCGTGAAGATGAGTCGCAACAAATTTTGATTAGATTGATTATTATAGCTTATGAAACCATGAAGTTTTCGACAAGCTTGTATGAATCTTAAGTTAAATATGATCAGTACCTCTGTATAGGCCATATCATGAAGGGAGAAAACACAATAGACAATGATAGATGACATTAAAGGCCAATTCTTTAGGAGGCTTTGCTTAGAAGTTGATTCTCTTCTTTCATCCTTTTCTGTTATATCTTTTGTGTTAGATTCATTAGATGCAGCTTCCAAAGCATCGTATGAATCATCAGATGATTGATCATTGTCATTGTGTTTATGAAGTGTTTCCTGCAATAAAAGGAGATTTTTTTTAGAATCTGCAATGGAGTAAACTGCCCACCACATCAAGCCATTACAAGAACAAGCAAATATTTCTTACAAATAAAGATCCAAATAACTCATGGTTGTATGTTCATTTTTTCCCCTCAATATTTGGAGGTTGCTTAGGGGATTACATCCTCATTCTCATATCCGGAAATATTTTGGGGCACAGGTTTGATGGAAATTAGGGACTAAACCGAATGAATACGTACCGGAAGCCAGCAAGTAGCAATGGTTACTGCCAAGGCAAAAATTGATATGGCCAAGCATGGTAAGAAATATGGAAATCTGCAACAATGAATATCATCATATTTAAATAATATAGAGTTAGGCTTAGTTTGTTTCACAGAAAATGACTTTCGGAAAATGATTTCTGGAAAATGATTTACTTTTATGAAAAAGTTAATATTTTTTGGTGTTGAGATGAATCTGTGTAAAATATTTTCTATTGTTTGGTAGATTTCTTACAAATATTTCATAAAAGTTATTTTTAATTAAACAAAGATACATTTGATATTTTCTTATTTTTCATTGTTTAATTAAATTTATTTTTATCTACAATTTTATATTTTACATTATTTTTGCATATATTAAAAATATAATGTTAAATTCATATTCATTACAACGTCATTTTTTTAATTACATGATTACTAAATGAGTATCTTTTATTTAAAAATGTGACATCAACACAATTGACAAAATTAACGATATCAACAATTGGACTTGATTTTCAAATTTGTAAAGTAAAAGGACTAAATTCTTGAAAATAAAAGTATAAAGACTAAATTACAAATCTATAAAGTATACATAGACTTATGAGATATTTTAACCTTTATATTACAAAACATTTATTATTAATATATTTATAATTGTAATAAATATTTATTATTAAAATATTAATATTGAATATTTTCAATAATATGTGAATAATATTATTTAAAATATTATTTTTAAAATTTATTATTAAAATAAAATTGAAATATTAAATAATTTATTAAAATAATAATTTATATTTATTATATTAATAATTTATTATAAGACTAAATATAAATAATTAAATATATATGTTTAATAATATTGAAAAATATAATATTCTAAATATTTTTAAAAATAAAAATAAAATTTATTAACAATATAATAATATTAAGTTTGATTTAAGTTAATTTTTATAAAAAAAATTATTTTTAAATGAGCCCTTTTCCAAAAAACGACTTAAGTTTTTTAAAAAGGATAAGTCATTTTACATGAGAAATTACTTATTTTACCTTGACCCGTAAGTCATTTTCTGTTGACTAAACTATATTCTGTGAAACAAACACAAAAAAATATAAAAAATATTTTGCATAAGAACTTTAAAATCTAACAGTGTAGGAGATAAAGTAGAATATGTTCATTCACTTACCTTCCAAACAATGAATCTTTGGAAAAGAGATTAGGATACTTCTCAGCTGGCTGAATCATAAAATTTATAAAATGAATACTTTGAAGTGCAGGGAAACATATATCAAAATCAGGTGAAAAACTAGCTGATAGACACAATTTTCCATAAAAAGTTTCAAAAATTTTAGATTAAGCATAAAACTAATTTTTTTTCTCAGTTTTAACATGATTATAATCTTGGTTTCTGAACTGTGAGTTGAAGTTAAAGATGCTATGGACTAATACCATGATGACGTAATTATAGAATATGTTGCTCCAACTCACATCTGTATCCAACGTAAATCCAGATATAAGTATGGGGATATATATGATTATGAAAATCATTGAAAAAGTTGAACCTAACCGTGGAGGTCACATTTCCACATCCAATAGTAACACTCAAGTCCGAGTAATATATAGATTATAAAAGATCATTTATAGAATTTAATAAATGGTCTACACTGTATTTGAAGCCTTAAATGGAAGTACCTGAGCTAGAAAACCTCCCAGAGCAGGGCCAATGATCAATCCTATGCCCCAAGCTGTGCTAACCTGAGACCGAGTAATACTTCTTAAATTGATGCAGAAGCAAAAGTTCATGTTACCAAAGCATGTAAAAAGTCAATAAAGGCTTACGGTTGATAGGCCTAATGCTTGGTATTCGTCTCGAAAAATTTCGACTGCATATGCCTGGAGGTTGGGAGAGAAGTAGTCAAATAGTTATCCAGAAACAAATGGCAATGAAATTTGGGTTTGAACCATTTCGTGCTGAATGCGAACGAACCTTTATTGGTCCAAGTAAGCCATTCAAACTTCCAAGAAGAAATCTTGTAATTACAGCCATCCAAAAATTTACACTAAGGCCAAAAAGGGTGTTGAAAATAACCCTGAGATGCATTTGCAATGAAAATTAAGAAAATTTCCACCATCACTTTAGAAACGTCAACTAGAAATATGAACTATGATAGAAGTTTCACTAACACTGAAGTAGTTCCCATAATTATTACAGGCTTTCGACCATAACGATCAGCAAAAATTCCCCATGATACGGATGTTAAAGTTCTTCCAAGCATAAATGCAGATCCTTCAAAGATATTGAGCATTGTGTTAGGATCATATGTTTGATTGAAAACAAAAGAAAAAAAGGAATGTAACAATGAAGAGAAAGCAGTGAACATAAGCTCACCCACATAACCAGCATAGGAGCCAATATCTTCCTCTCTTTCCGCAATATGAAAGTCCCTTATCTGAAAACAGAAGAATGAAAGGAGAACTACTACAGTAAGCAACACATTAAGTAAAACTGCTTTCATTTTTCTTGAAGTATACGTGTCCGACACACTTGATTCATACATGGGTACAGGGATATGACTTCTATGAATCCTCCAAATACACTTAGAAACTTAAAAAAATCAAACCATACCCATTCGGATACATAACTGTATTGGACACTTCCCGCTCTTGAACTGGGTTTAACTTAGTGCACAAGCATTAACTTTTTGCTTACATAAACTTGCAAAAAGATAAAAAGGTCATAAAGAAGAAATTCTCCAAACTCACCATGAAGTATAGGAAAGGAAAAAGAGATGATATCGGCAGAGCTGGAAACGTTTGACAGTAGGAAATTAGGACCAATAAAGATAAAAGGAAATCAATGAAATAGGCGTTCTACATAAAATCCCCTTGAAACTTATGTTGCCGTGTCCGACATATGAATATGAAGATATGACTTCCAAAAATTCTTTCATACAAACTTTTAAAGAAAAACTGATCATATCAATGTCAGACACACCCGTATCCGATTTTCAAATCCGAGTCCCGAACAACATAGGTTGTCCTTACCAGTGCATAAGACAATAATCCATATGGAAAGCAGTGGCCGAATTGGGAGGCCTTGCTCCAATTCCTTCATTTCATCAACCTTACATCCAGGGCAGTTCTTATACTTCTTCTTTAACAGGGGCTCTCTATACTCTGCAGCCATGCTTGGTTCTTTGAGCTGAAGTGAATGGCTATATATCTATATTCAGCTCAATAAACTCTTTTTCTTACTCTTTGATATCCAGCTATCCAAGCCCTTAAATTTCATCAATGAAAAGCAATCAATCAAAACAAAGATAACAAAAGAATATATATATATATATATATATATATATGAAAACGACAGAATAAAAACCAAAAATTGCAGTATGAAACCATGTGCTGTCTATCAATCTTGTTTAAGAATAAAAGGGGTGCAGAATACACATTAAAAAAAAAGCTTCATTAAGTATCCGATTCAACACCAACTTAAATCTAAAATCATAAGAAAATTCACTATGGTTGACATGTCTACATGCCTATGATGCATAGACAGAGACAAAAGTTCCAATGGCATGACAAACTCCGAATTTAGGCAAGAATAAGGCGTAAAAACAAACATAATAATCCAAGAATTAAGTACCTATTGCAAGATAACAACACTTACAACCAATATCATCAATGTGTTTTCTCTCCGAATATATTCATTGGGGACAAAAAGCATATAGTTCATGCTCAAATGGATGGAGAAGAATAAAGAAAAAAGCACACATCAAACCCGAGCCATCTATCCAAAAAGAACTTACCCTGGAAAAATTATTTCTGCAAAAACAAATTGAAGATATGGAAGAAGAGTTTCGGGTTCCGGTTTTAAAAGCGCAATCATTAAATCAAATCGCCTAACAGACAGACATCATTGCACACGTCAAACCCACAAAAGCGACAGCATGTATATAATCGTATATTTATGGACAATAATTAGATGCAGGAAAGGTGGCTTTTCGAGAAACTACCAGGCAAAATCATGCGAGCGAGGTAATTCAAATCGCAAGAATCAAAATAAGAACAGGTCTCCTTAAAATGTTTATAGACAAGAAAAGAAACGTATGAACGGATTTGAGACAGAAATATGACAAGTTACGTGCATTGATTTGCAAGACTACAAATTCACGAAAACGGACAAGGATTTGTTGTTTTCAATCTTACACCAACTTGCTAGTTATTCTAATACTTCCATACTTTTGCCTTTCGGGTCAGTAAAATATTTCCTATTTGTGGCTCTCGGCTTTCTTCTACAATTTGTATACTACCACTTAGATTATCTTCAAATGTTAAGGTTTTGGTCTTCCGGATTCATTGGACGAAATGATTCACCACTTTTTAATATGATTTTATTTTCAAACATTTATTTGTAATTATTGTTAATGGAGCTAATTAGGACGAATAACATTATCATTGGAAATAACTTTTATTATCAAATGTTTTAATTTATAATTAAGAATTTTTATATTTAGTACTTCTTTAGTTTCATAAATTTTTATTTTATAAAAAAATACAATAAATTATAATTTTGACTTTTAAACAAACTTTAGTATTTATTAATTTCTATTATTTATAAAAATATAAATTTATATTTTTAAAATCAATACAATAATAAGAATTTATATATAAAATAGACTTTTAAAAAAATAATTTGACTCTTTTTTAAAAGTTAATGGTCAAATTTAATTTGAAAAAAAAATAAGAACTAAATTGACAAAATATATAAATGTTAAAAGCTAAATTTATCATTATGTCAACAAAAAAACTAGGCTTATATGTCAAAAAGATCTTAAAATGAAAAAAAAAAAATTAAGCCCATGTATTAAATTCGCATCCAATTAAGCTCCTGTAGTTCACTAAAATAATCAATTAAACCCTTTCATTAACGACTTCCCCCATTGACTATATTGATCGCTAAAATAAATTGACGAATCAATCAAATTGTGACATATGGCAACTCCTAGTTTAATCTAATATGTTTCTCATCAAAATATTTAAAAATCTTAAATTTTATTTAAAAATCGAAAGAAAAAAACATATGAAAAATTATCAAAAATATTAAAATTATTACATATTAAAAAATGAAAAATGATATAAAATTATAAATAAATCATAAAATCTTGAATTAGACTGGATTAGTAGGTTGGACCGATTAGACCTAATCGACAAGGGTATCTATCCAAAGAAAGTCATTAGACTGATTGACCTGAGAACTGAATGGTTGAACCAAATTTTTTTTCAATATTTTTCATGTTTTAATGTTTTATTTAACTTATATGGACGGATCAATCGAATTGGCGAACCAACAATCTAATCGGTTTGATTATTAGTCCAATTTTTGAAAACCTTGGTTAATATATTTTATTTTGACATATGCTAATAGTTAAATAATGAAATCTTGGTTTGATAAAAATATTAAAAAATGAAAATTCAGTTTAACCTCCCAGTTTCCAAGTCAACCGATCTAATGACTTTCCCCAGATCGGTACCCTTTTCGATTTTGGGCTAATTGGTTCAGTTCAAGTTTTTATGATTTTTTATAATTTTTATAAGTTTATATAATTTTAATATTTTTTATAATTTTTTACATTTTTATTACTTTCAAGATTTCTAATAATTTTTTTTAATTTTATAATTTTTTATAACTTATTATGTTTTTATAATTTATAATATTTATAAGTTTTTTATAATTTTAGTAAGTTTATATCAATTTTAATATTTTTTATTTTTATGATTTTTTAATATTTTATGAAGAAAATTTAAAATTAAATCATGTGTCACCATCTGATTAGACCATCAATTTATTTTAATGGTCAACATGGTCAATGATGAAAACCGTTAAGGTAAAGGTTTAATTAATTATTTTATTTAATTGTAAAAATTTAATTAGGTATGAATTTAATACAAAAACTTAACTATTTTTAAAGAAACTGTTATAATAAACTAAGATATTTCCAAAAAAAAAAAAAAAAAACTAAGATATCCAAAAGTATCCCCATATAACAGTTTCACGACTCAACCCAAAATGGAATTTAAGAGAAAATATTTCAAATTTAGATAGGTTGACCCAAAATTATTATTAAACACTAAAAATCTTTTATTTAATTTAATTTATAAAAGTATATAACAATTAATAAATAAATCATTTATTTTTAATATTTTTGTCTCGAATAATCAAGCATAATGCCCCAATAAATCAAAATGAGATTTACTTAATTGAATAAAATCATATTAAAATTCTCAGACATCATCTCAGTAATAAATATTTATCATTTTATTAATTATATATTAATTCAATTAGTATTAAAATTATTGTGAATATAGAAGAATATAAATTTAGACTTATTTTTCTTTGGATAAAAATTATGAATATAAATAAAATAAAAACAATTATCATTCTTTTCAAATGAAGTAAAAGAAGAGAAAAAAAAAACAAATGGATTGAATCTAAAGAAGTCGGATTCATTGAATTTGAACTAATATGATTAGCTTACTTTTTAAACAGGAATTATGTTAATTAAACTTGTGCAAAATGAGTTTTGACTTTTTTAGAACATTGAATTGAGATAATGAATTTTAATTTATCTTTTTGAAAGGTAATTATTTGATACGTAATTAAGAAATTTGTATAATATTTTATATTTTTATATATTATGATCATATTTATGTAAATATTAAAATATAAATATTTTTATTTTTATGTTTCAAAAAAATATAAGCCAGCAGAGAGAGAGAGAGATGCGTCACTGAAAAAGGACACACAGTAGGTCCCAGTATTTGTTATCCCCACATGTGGAACATGCGTCAATTCTGCCAATATCCTTCTCCACCTGCCACCGAAAAATAGATTAATTAAAATTAAAAGATATTTTTTTTAAATGGTTATTTTCAATGAGAATTTATTAGTATAGACAAAAAGCGAAAATAAATGAGTGATTTGTCTTTTTCTATTTTATAAAAAATAATCCGAAATTCTTTATTAATATAAAAATGATTTACTTTTTTTATTATCTACTGAAATGACTGAAATAAATAGTAAAAATTGGTGGAGTCAAAGAGATACATTAATCTTTCATTGGCTGCTAGAATTAAAAAAATATTTTTTTAGGTCCTATCAATTTATTTGACGTCACTTGTAGAAATACCACATCCAATACCAATATTTTCGTTTATTTTGTGAGACAAAAAATAAATTTTGGGAGGTGTGAATCTATTTGGCATGACCAATGGTAGAATAGTGATGAAGTCAAATAGATTAACATCACCACTTTTATTGTGTCAAACTTTTTTAAAATGATTTTTATTTATTTTTTAAAATTTAATTTATTTTTTTATTTGGTGGTGTCATAGAGAATGGCGTGACCACCATGCAGCCAATATTATTTTTTTCTTACTTTTTTGAGTTTTTTTAATTTGTTTTTTTAATAAAAATGATTTTATTTTTTTGTGATGTCATTTTCTTTGGCGTCACCAAATGGATATATATAACCTTATGGATATATATAACCTTAATTGCAGTGTAGTTTAAGGTGAATAATTTTTTTTTTTTTGAATTTTATTATGTTAGAGGATGAAGGGGAGGGAGATCAGGACTGATTTTTATGTTTTTGTGTTTATGTTTATTTAGAAAATTTTATAATTTAAATGTATGTTTTATTTAACAATAATTCGGTGGAGCTCTGACACCGGAAAATTTAATGGTCCTTTTTGGAGTGTAGATTTGATTTTTTTAATTTCATTTGCGATGACAATTTCAAGTAAAAATAAGGGTCTTAGTTGTTAGTGATTTACTTGGTAACGGATTCAAATTGGTTATGTAAGTATTTTTATTAGATTTGGTAAGACAAAATGGGTTCAAATTGATTACGCAGCCAACGGGTGAATTATTTAGGATTCTCTAAGTCAACGGGATGTTTGAAGGCCCATTAAAATCCCAAATCAAACCATCAAAATAAAAAAAAAATCATTTTTTCTATTAAAAAACAATTTTAAAAAACTCAAAAAATTTAAAAAAAATGTTGGCAGCATAGTGGTCACGCCATTCTATATGGCACCACCAAATAAAAAAGTAATTTGAGTTTTAAAAAAAAATAAAAATCACTTACAAAAAGTTTGGCACAATAATTTATTTGGCTCCACCACTATTTTACCATTAGTCATGCCGCAACACCCAGAAAATTAATTTTTTTAATTCTAGTAACCAATGATTGGCTGACATGGCAAGTGGGTGACGCCAATCTCTTTGGCCCTACCCATTTTCACTATTCATTTCAGGTCATTTACGTACATAATTAAAAAGTGGATCACTTTTATAATTAATTAAAAATTTCAAACATTGCAACGAGTAAACCATGGCAAAAAAAATATTTTATAACATTTATCTTTAAAAAAAAAAAGAAACTCAATCATCTCAATCTCTGTAACACCCCCTAACCTTTATCCGTTGCCGGAACAAGGTTACGGGGCATTACCGGACTATTTAGATCAATTATGAACAATAAACAAGCAAAATACCAAACACATCATAAATTAATCATATTGTCCCTTTTATAGGCTCTCGAGGCCCAATATATGTATTTAAAACGAATCGGGACTTAATAAGAAACTCAGAGAATTTTTCACGAAATTTCAAAAAAAAATTCCTATGTACAGGATTCACACGCACGTGTGATTTAGGGACACGCCTGTGTGACCCTAAACATGTCCGTGCTTCAGGCCATGTCCTACCCCGTGTAACTTTCTGACTTACCTCACACGGCCAAGCCACACGCCCGTGTGCTAGGCCGTGTACCTCACACGGCTGAGACACATGCCCGTGTCTCTGCACGTGTGGCAATACATGGGCATTCTGTTTCTAAAATTTCAAGTTGCAGGGGACATACGGCCTAACCACACACCCATGTGTAAGCCGTGTGTCTCACACGATCTGTTCACACGTCCGTGTGCCAGGCCGTGTGGACTTAAAAATGAGCATTTTACAATAAGTTTACCAACCTTGCAAACCTTGAACAATAAACAACTTAAAATCTAATCTTTCAACCAATCCAAAACATGATTATATACATCTAAAACATGTTAGAACTATCAATATAAAAATCTAAGTCACGCATGTTCATAAATATCTAACATAAGTTATCTAATCAATTCTTTTAAATACCATTCAACCAATTCAAACTAAAACCATATAAATGTCTATATTATAAGACATATGTGTATATATATAATTCAACCAATATCATTTTATACACCATTAATATTCACATCTCAAAATGACATCAAAAGACAACCTAGTTACATGCCATTCTCAAAAGAGAAAACACTTCACCACGTGTTTGAGTTCGGGATCGGCTTTGGATGTCGATTCAACGATTGAACTTTAACCTAACCTGCGCACGAAAACAAACCGTACGCTCAGTACACACTCAGTGGTATTTCTATAATCCGAATACTTATTAAGCAAAAATTTATAATATTTATGTACATAATCATACAAAATAATAATTATTCAATAAATAATCAATTTCAATATCAATATTCATTTCTTATTCAATATCATTCAATGTCAATCATTTGATCAATTCATTCATATATCCCTATTAACACGATTCGGACTCTAACGGATACGCGGATCCAACCCAAACACACCAGTACGACACTCAGTGCCTCATCGACCATGCCGAAGTAAACAATACGGTACTTAGTACCTCATCGGATTTATCCGAAGTAATAATAATAAGACACACAGTGCCTTATGGACTCGAAGTCGAAGTATCCCTGAACACTTCCAATCCTATGGCATGCCAACTATATCCGACTTAGCCTGACATTGTTAATAGGGTATTTCAATACATAATTCAATTTCCAACCAGTATATAATTTCAATCCATTCCAATTCAATACACTTTTCAATCATACATATACTTTCACAAAATAATTCAATTCAATGTCAATATATCAACTCACCTTTTTTTCACTTACCATACATAATAATAAATACAACAAATAATTTTAGTTTTCGAATTATAGAAATACAAATCGTATTTTTCGAGTTAATCCTTGTTGACTTTCTCTTTTCCTTTCCTAGTCGAGGCTTCCGGCTCAACGTTAGCTACAGAATTAAAACAATTAAAATTTATCAATACACTACAATTTAACATTGAATATTTCAATTTATATACAACTTTTGCTTTAATTCCAATTTAGTCCTTAAATCAAACTAACTATTTTCTTACAAAACTAATTCCATATCTCAATTCAATTTCCACTTTTATCTAATTTCAACTCCCTAATTTCACCATAAAACCCTAATTTCGAAATTTCTTTCAATTTAATCCCTACTATATAAAACTTATGATTTACCTTACAATTCAATCCTTTTCTCAATTCTAACTTGAAATTCTATCAATTCAAACCCTAATTCCTCAATTAATTCAACATAAACTATATTCAAAAATCTACTAACTTTCAAAATTTAACATATACCTAGTAGTATTTTATTCTAGGATCATAAAAACTCAAAAATTACAAGAAAGGGAATTAAATAGACTTACCAATTTGAATTTGAATCCTTAGAATCCTAATTTTCCCTTTTTTTTCCTTCTTTTCTTCTCTGTTTTCGTTTCAATTTCTATTCTATTTCATTTCATTTATTTTTTATTTTATTTTATATAATATAATATAAATAATATATTATAATAATATTAAATATCTTATACTTAAATAATAAGTAAATATATAAATGTATTACAAGTGTATATATTATTACACATGGTTTCATTACCATACATTTTTCACTATTTGGTTTATTTATTATTAATAATAATATAATATAATAACATACTTATTTATTAAGTTAATATATATAATATATATTTTAATTAAAATATCTTTGATATTTCACATGTAAAAACCGCCTCAACTTTAGAAATAGGCATAATTGCCTATTTAGTCCATTTAGTTTTTCTTTAATCTATAATTAAACTTTCACCCCTATTGCAATTTAGTCCCTTTTCCTAATTACTCTTAATTCAAGCAATTTCACCTAATCAAAACCTAATTAACTACACAACTAATTTCATAAATATTTAAAAATATTTACGAATCTATTTTACGAAAACAGAGACCCGAAAATACACTTTTCCGATACCCGTAAATTTTTTGGTCGTTACAATCTCAAACACTCAAACAAAATACAAAGAAAAGAACAACAATCCATCTACAAGAACACCTAAAGGAACCAAATCTGCATAAATTACATGTTCATCTTTGTTACTGTTTGGTTTTTAAGGCAGAAAAGAAAGTCATGGCTGGTTGCTCTTGAGGAATTTTGGGATCCAAAATTTCTAAGCGTAACAAGTAGATAAGAATGGAATGATAAATATTTTATCATTTTAGATAAAATAAAAATGTTGGAATGAAGCAATTTTAACAATTGTTGATAGAAAATTTTGGTGAAAGGGAAAAAATAATCGAGGAAGAAAGTGATGATGACGAGTGCATTTTGGGATTTTGGTGGTTGTGGGCTTGGATATTTGGTGGGATTTTATGGGTAAATTACACTCATGTTATTAAATTATTATTAAATTTATATTTTGGTCATTCAATTTTTAAAAGTTACAAAATGATCACTAAATTTAATTAAAGGATATATTTTGGTTTTTTTTAATATTTTTAGAAAAATAAAAACATAATTATATTAAAAATATTATTAAATTACATATTATTATTAAATTATATTTAATAATAATTATATTAAAATATGATTAAATTATTTATTATTTTTATTAAAATTTAATAACAATAACAATAATCATCTATTAAAAAAAATTCTGGTAAGGATGTTTTGGTCATTTCAGGTTTTTTTTCTATGCTATTACAACCTCTATTTCATTCAACCAAACACAAGAATACTATTCTATTCCATTCAACCAAACAATTCTATGTTATTGCAGCTCTGTTCCATTATAGCCCTATTCCATTCCAGTGAACCAAACGTGGTGTAAGTATTTCATAAAGTGGCGGAAAACAAATGATAATTTTCTAAACCAAATGACATGCAAATATTATAGTAATATTTAAATGTCATGCATAAAATAAATAAGGTAACAAATCCCAAACCTAAAATATAAAAATGAGGAAATATTAAATAATTACAAACCCCCAAAAATAAACGATTAAGGAAAATTTTGAATAAAAGAAAACGACTTGCTAATCCGAGGATCCTCTTATGTCGATCCGAATCCTATTCTCTATGTTACCTGTGAGGCAAGGAAAAGAAGGAATGAGCTTACAACGTCTCAGTGTGAGTCTAAATTCTAAATCATTATATATGATTGAATAAACATAAAACATATATTTAATAGCATAATAATGAATTAGGCGTGGCATGTGGAACATATAATAAATTATTTGTAAATGCAATTTATAGTAAGATGTAATGCAAATATAGTTTTTATTTCCCACCCATCCATCCTAACTGCCCTCAAGCATTACCTCCTACTTCGTGTAGTATTGACTTTCGGTGTGGACTTAAATTGTTACTGTCTCCTATGGAACTCCTCCGTCCTACATTCTCAATTTCATGTATTTGCATATATAGGTGTCATATCATACTCATTATCAATATTTGATACTATGCTTACTTAGCACATTTATTGTAAATTTATCATCAAGGGGCATGCAATCATGTATTCAATCAATCTCACATAAACACACATATATTTGGTGCATGTAAAAAAAATAACAATGTCGCATATGCAGGGGTTCGCATAAAGCATATATAGAGTTCGCACATAGCATGTATAGGGTTCGCATGATTAAATATGTACAACTCATCTATTAAGTAGTTAAGGTTCACATATAATTTCTATGTGTTCACATTAGAATTCCTACAGTGTTCACATGTTATTTCCTATAGGTCTGCATAATATACAATTCGTATAACAACCCTTTTTACTCCATAACACTATAGTTAATTATACATAATGTTTTAAGTTTAGATCTCACACCTGATTTGAAGACTTAAAAACCTTAGTTTGGAGATGAGAAAGAAGATCCACTTAAGGAAGAGGGACGGTTTCGAAAACCTGACTCACTTAGCTTGAAGGTTGATTTGGAAATGAAAAAGTTTAAGTATGTTTTTCTTGAAAATTTGCTAGATATGATTTTAGGGTTTGTTTGCATTTGGCTATTTATAATACTTGCAAAATTCATGTAGGATGAGGACTATTTTAAATTAAGGACTAAATTGAAAAAATAGTTTTTTGGGCTTGGCCATTTAAAAATTCGTCACTTTTTTGGTGGGGCAAAAACAAGGTAATAAAATATTTTAGATTAATGCATACAAAGGGTTTTGAACTTAGGACCTATAGGTGAGTTAAGACATTGCCACTAAACTAACAGACTCATTCTTGTCATAAATTTATAAGAAATTGTTTTTAAGAGTTTTGATTAAGCATGAGGGGATTTTGAAAAAAAATATCAACAAAAAATAAAATAAAGGGAACTTAGACCTTTAGCTTTCCTAACACCTTACCATCAAACTCAATACTCTATTCTTAATAATTTTTTACAGAAAATTTTTTAAGGCATTCTAATTCTCTTATTGTGTGCTTAGAGAGAAAAAAAAAAAATCTAAATCTTATCCTTATTTCTTTTAATCACTATTCTGGGATGTGACAATGAAAAAATGAGTTTTACATATATATTGATGCGAGTTTTATAAGAAAAGGGAAGTTATGATCTTTCTTCTTGTCAAAACTGTTTTTCTGAAAACGGGGTCGACTTTGATTTTGAAAATGAAAACGAACATGGGAGTCGCTACCAATCCTTTTTTATGAGGTGTGATCGGGTCACCTCGTAAAATGGTTGTTTTTAATAAACGATTTATTAAAACAACGCTTTTGGTCTACGAAATTTAGAAAGATGGGTTTGGGAGTCGGTTATGCACGAGGAAGGATTAGCACCCTCGTAACACCCAAAATTGGTACCTAGTTGATTACTTCGTGTTTTTAGTGCCGAAAATTGAAAACTTTAAAGAGATTTAAAAATACGATCATTTGTTAAAATATTGCTTAATTGAATTTTTTTTTGAGAAAAGGGCATATTTCATGTTAATCGAGAAAAAGAATTACGTCCCGTAAGTTAAGACACAATGTCTTAAATTCCCGAAACTAGAATGAACGCCGAAAAATTTATTTATTTTGAAAGATATTTGATTATCTCGGTTTAGAAAGAAATCATATTCTGTAAATTAGAACATGATTTTTCTTAATTCCCGAGAATATTTAAAATCCACGTTTTTTCAAAAAAGGTTCGTTTATTCAGATTTATCGAGAAAATTGAAACCCCGTAAGTTAGGGAACAACTTTCCGAATCTCAATATACGAAATATCGCTTATTTAAAAAAAACATAATCATATGTATCAGGTAAAGATTAATGTAACACAGATTTATAGTAAAGTGTAAAAATAAATTATGGTGTTAATATGCGTAACAAAATAATAATAAATGCGTTAATATAAATGACAATAAGAAGGACGAGGATAAAATAAAAAAATGAATAAAACGAATGAGCTAATTATAAATAAAAGAAAAAAAATGATAAGTAAGCTAAAAAATTTAAAATTAAAAACCTAGTAGTAAACAAATAAATATTATGTAAAACGATTTTAAAAAAATAATATTAATAATAATGGTAATAATATTAATAATAATAATACAAATAATAAATAATCTAAAGTTTAAAATTATATAAAGATATAAATAGATAACAAATAATAAATAAAATGATAAAACATAAAATAAGTATTTTTTTAAATGATAATAAATACAACGATATCAATGAAAGAAGTGATAAATAAAAAAAAATAAGTGTAATAAAAAAACAAATAATAACAAGTAAATACACAAAATGGAATATAATAATAGTAATAATAATATGGAATTAATTAATTTAATAGTATAATAATAATAATAACAAAAGAAAGACAAAATTGAAATAAAAACAGAATTTTGGGTATAAATCAAGAATGAAAATAGGGGTGAAGGATCAATTTGTAACGAGCGCAAAGGGAAGGGGACCAAAAAGAAAATTTATCCAGGCCTCCAAATCGGCGTCGTTTCTTTAAGGGATTAAATTGAAATAAAAAAATTATCTAGTAAAATTAAAAGAAAAAAATGACTAAATTGAAAATGGTCGAAAAAGCGGAAGGGCCAAAAGTGCAAATAACCCTTCCGCTAAAAAAAAGGCGGATCCTTGGCCGGATGGGTCGGGTCAGATCAGGTCATCCCAAAACGATGTCGTTTTGGTGCCTGAGGGAGTTGGCCAAAACGACGTCGTTTTGACACCCTATAAAAGTAAAAAAACTCTTCAAAAAATTTCATTTTTTCCTTTCCTAAAAAAACAAAAAAAAAAAAGATCTCTCCTTTGCTCTCTCAACACCCCGGGCCTCCAGCCAAGTTCCGGTCATCGGCACCACCGTGGACCGCCGGTTGCCGATGACGGCGCCACCATCCACGGTGGCCGGCGAAATAAAAAGAACATTTTTACCCCCTTTTTTGCATAGAACCTCGTTATGGGGTTATAAACACCGAGATCTCGGCCAAAATCGAGCAAAAGGGAGAAAACCTTTGATTTCTCCTTTTTCGGCGAACAAAAAAAGGTAAACTTTTCCCCTTTTTTATTGTTTGTTTTATAAAATAAAAAAATAAAAAACGTGTAACATCCTGAATTTTTGGGCCTATGCGTTTAATAGGTAGGATATGTTTAATGTGTTAATTTAAGTGTTAGGGGTCCAAATTGGACTCAGGCTTAGGTAGAGGCCTTGATTAAAATTTTCTGTTTGGGCATTATAGGGGTTTAAAAGGTAGTATCTACGTTTAAAATACCAAAGTGGGCTTGTGGCCCAATCTTAGGAAGTGAGGCCACACAAGGGAGTAAGGGGCCCAAATTTAAGTTTCATGGAGCCCAATTCTTTTAATTTAAGTTAGCTAAATTTTGGGCATTAGGATTAGGTGGAGTGGATGGCAACAAGGCTAAAATTTAGGGGTTTTAATGTTTAAAATATGTGGATAATAAACAGATAAAGGCTATTATTTAGGAATTTATTTTATGAGGATAATAAGTAGATAAAGGCTAAAATTTAGGGATTTTAATGATTAAAATATATGGATAATATGCTGATAAAGGAGGGAGGAGTTAGAGATAATTAAGTCTCTTTTAGATGAGCTACTAGATTAAGATAAAGGAGAAAAGATAGGATTTATCTGCAAGGTTAGGTAAGTGTCGAAATTTCTATAAATAGGGGGAATATCTCTTCAATTTCGGCATTTGGGGTTTTTCTCTCATTCTTTTCTCTTCTTCTCTGAGTAAAAGCCAAAAACTCCTAAAGTTCCATCTTGTTCTTCATTCTCTGCAAAAGCCGAAATCTCTAAGCCTATTCCCTCATCTTCACTTTGATTCAAAAGCCGAAACTACACCTATTCTTCTCCTTAATATTCATTGGCCGAATCTCCCTTAGCCATCTTTTCAATTTTTAGTTCTTTCAAAAGCCGAAAGCGCGATAGATCATCTTTCCGGGATTTTTCCTAGAAGCCGAAACTCATAGATCTCTAAGTTATAGAATCGTGTTACATTCGGGATTTCAAGGTAAGAGGATTTGTTTATTCATATATATAAAATCGGGTAGAATACTAACTATGGCCGAACATAGGAGAGGCCTATTTTCACATCTTTCCGGCTTTTTGAGCAAAGTTGTAGATCGGTCTAGCAAGGGTATCGACATTAATCAGGTGTGTAATACTTCCTCACCATTTAGATCTGTTTGACTAATATATGCTTATAAGTTTTATATGTTATGATAAATGCCGAAATCCCGGCATAATAATGGAAACCCAAAGAAGGTAATCGCAAATCACCAGGTTAGTGAATGTTTTGTTTATACGTTACAAGTATATTGAATTTTATGTGATTGCATGGACTGGGTTGATGAAAGGAGGAAGTTATACGTTATATGTGTAGCGGTTTTTACCGTGATCTGTTTTATGTTGTAGCAGCTTTTGCCGTGATCTGTTATAAGGGCTTCGGCCATGATATGTTGATGAGCAGCATGACTACCATCTTGGCGTGTAGCGGTGTGGGTTGATTGTAGAAATCCCCAATGGTGTGAACGGTTGGTACGGGGGCGTGTAGCGGATGGAAACATAGGATTTGGGTTGGGCTTTGCATATCATTTGTTTTATTTATGCATGAATTTATTATTCTGTTTGATGGGGCTAAAGCCCAAATCTAATGGTGCATGAAGGTTGCACACTGAGTCTCGCGACTCACCCTTTTAATTAACATTTCAGGTGATACCTAGTGCTTCGGACCGGGCTGGAGAGGAACGCAAGGTGGCCATGCAGAAGAATATGTAGATTTGGCAAAAAGACTCAAGTTAATTATTTTCTATTTTTAACTAATGGATTTTAAATCTCGTTGTAATAAGGCCATGGGCCACTAGTTTATGTTTTGTTTTATTTTCGGCTTTAATTACTTTTAGTTATTTAAATTCTTATTGAACTAATGCATGTATTTAAATTTGGGTTTTTAATTCATAAAGGCATATTTTATTTAAACTATCAACTATTTAATTTTTTTCGAATAAAAGGATAAACTTTAGAAAAATATTTCCTGAAAATACGACATGTTTTCCAAAATTTTCTTAGTGACATACCAGATCCGGTCGTGGTGTTTGGGCCGGGTTTGGGGTGTTACAAAATGAGTAAAAAATTCACCTTTTCTTTTCTTTTTGCTTGAATCTATTTTTTTACTCTCTTTTTTTTTGTATTCAATCTCTTTTTTTATTGATTGTAAAAAAAACTTCTTTTACATGGATTTGCTTATGGCTCTAATAGCCAAAATACAACTTGCATTGTACTGTTTCTTTGCTTTGTCTGTCTTTTCTTCTTTTGTTTTGCAGGTGTGATTGATGGCGGTGGAGTAAGTGGCTGACGTGAAGGCGGTGGCAGTTGGCGGTGGCAGTAGCCTAGGGGATAGGGCGACACACCTAAGGTTTTTTGTTTTTTCTGTTTATTTTGTTTTGGGCCGTATTGGGCTTGTATCTTTTTTTTGGTTTATTATTGATGGGCCCGAGCTAAATTGGGCTTGTACACTTCTATTTGAAAATACATTGCTAACTTGCTTTGAAGCTGATTGTAATAGCTCGATTTAGGGCCTAGTCAGAATAGTAGTTGTGAGACCACAAATTCGAAGTATAAATATATGTTTTATGGTTTTTATGAGGTCCATGACACGTTTGCATGGTTGTGTGAAACTTTCATGAATAAATTTTATGATTTAGTGATCAAATTATCCTTTAGGACTAAATTGCAAAAATTGAAAAATATGAGATTCTAGAAGTTTTAAGTATGAGATAGCATTAGAAAATTTATTAAAGGTCCTTATTTAGTAATTAGGCCATTATATCTCATGAAGGACAAAAATGGACATGGAAGGGAAAAATCTCAAGGAAGGGCCTTAAGGGCATTTTGGTCATTTAGTTAATAAATTAATAAAAATGGAAAAAGAAGTCAAAATTGGTGTCCATCTTCTTGCCGAAAATTGAAGAGAAGTCATAGTTAGGGTTTTGTTTATTTTCAAGCTCAAAGTAAGTGATCCTAGCCCCGTTTTTAATGTTCTTTACATTTTTTAGATCCTTGTAGCTCGATTTAGCTATATCTAGCCATATTTTAAGCTAGATTTCGTGTTCAAAAACTTACCCATGTATGACATGCATGTATTTTGATGTTTAATGGAGGAATATGGAAGTTTGATGGGTGATGAACATCTTTCTCTAAGTGATTTTTCATAGAAACACCTAAAAAGGACCTATTTGTAAAAGTGATAAAATGTGTAGTAAAAATAAGTTTTGAAGGAAAATGTGAGCTATTATAAGCTTAAGATAGGTTCGACTAGGCTTGGATAACCAAGAAAATGAGTACATTTCATCATACGAGCCTAGGGACCATTTTGCAAATATGTGAAAGTTTAGGAGAAAAATTATAATTTTTGCCAAAGTATGATTCATGGGCTGTTTTAGTCAATGTGATAATTAAATAAGTGAAATTTGTCATTATAGATCAAGAAAAGTCCGGACCTAAACCGAGGAAAGAATAAGGTGGTGGACTAAATTGAACAACTATTTAGATTTTGGTATCGAGGCAAGTTTTTGTGTAATAAATCAACATTATGTTATTATGCATTTAAATGCTTGATATTACATGAAATGTATATTCTTTTTATGAAATTGATTAATGAGGTCTTGATGAAAAAAATGATAAAGTTTTACTATATCAAAGTCCCGGTTGAACCTTAGGAATAGAAACGATACCCTTGTTACGAGATTTGATTAATGAGGTCCCGTATAAGACCGTATCTGGGATATGGCCTCATCACTGAATTGAGATCCCGTGTAAGACCATATCTGGGATATGGCATCGGCATCGAATAGTGATTCCGTGTAAGACCACGTCTGGGACCTATCTTTGGTATGAAATCATGTAAGACCATGTCCGGGACATGGCATCTACATACAATCTCGTGTAAGATTATATCTGGGATATGGCGTCGACATCGATATGAGATCCCAGATAAGACCATATATGGGATATGGCATCGGCATAGACATGTGATCCCATGTAAGACCATATCTGGGATATGGCATTGGCATCTTACTACGTGTATGACAATTTCCGAGTATCCTTCGATATTCCAAGTGGTTCAACGAGGTAAAGAATTAAAGTTATGTTAAAGATGGAAAAAAGGGCTAAAGTTATGTGATGGAGTGATATAGGTACATATGCGAAACTCACGAGAAATGAGTTCGGTATGTGATATGTGGTTGGTAAGAGTGAGCATGAGTAAGCCATGTCAATGTTGCTTGAGAATTTTGTGTTAATTCATAATGTAATATGTGGATGTTATTACAATATTTTATGTTGTTATCTATTACATACAAACTTACTAAGCTTTATGCTTACTCCCTCTCTTTTCCCTTTTCTTGTAGTATTGTAACGACCTCAAAAGTAATTATATTGGAAAATGAGTTATCAGGTCTCCGTTTTTAGTAAACGGACTCATAAATATTTATTAAAAATATTTATAAAGTTAGTTATGTGTTTAATCAGGTTTTAATTAAGTGAATTTAGCTCAATTAAGAGCAATTAGTAAAAAAAGACTAAATTGAAATAGGAGTAAAAGATGAATTATAGATTAAAAGAAATTATAAAGGACCAAAATGGCAATTAAACCATTTTGTATAGGTGAGGCGGTGTAATGTATAAAAATCGATTCTTATACCTAAAATTAGTATATTAAATCATTAATATTATTAATTATTATTACAGTTTTATATTGAATAAGTATAATAAGATTTTTATGTGATAAATAAATTATGATCTTGACAATTGTAAGGTGATAAAAATAGACAAATGTAAATTATAGTTGTACAAGTGTATTAATTATAGTTGTTATTAAATAGATTTTTATAAAAATAATTATTATTATAAACTAATATATATATATATATGTGTGTGTGTGTGTGTGTTATAAAAGAAAAGAAAAGAAACAAAAACATGAAAAGAAGAACAGAGAGCAAATGTGAAAGAAAGAAAGAAATGAAAGAAAAGAAAAAGGAGAAATTGATGATTTAAAGCTTGAATGTTTAATAGGTAAGTCAGTTTAGCCCTTTTCTTTTAATTTTGATGTTTTATAAGTTTTAGGACAAAGTTTTGATGAATTTAAGTTGAGGTTTTTGAAGTTTTAAAGCTTTTGAACATAGCATATGATGAACAAAAAGATGAATTAGTGGTTTAATTGAAAGAATTTCAAGTTAGAATTGGGTAAAGGATTTAATTGCAAAATAAGCTATAAGAAAACAGTTTTAGGACAGCAGCAGTAGAGTAACTTTAAAAAATCACCAAAAATGGTAAAAATGGAATTAGAAGTTGAGTGAGAAATGAAATTAAATCTTATTGAGTCTATTTTTATATGAAAGAAACCGAGAAAGCAAAGAAATTCTGTATTTTTAGATATTTAGATTTTTGTGAGACTGGTTCAGAGTGATTTCGAGATCCCCTGTTCTGACTTGGAAAAATAATTAAAAATTGTAAAAAAATAATTTTGGGACATAATTTATATGGTTAGATTCCTTAATAAGTATATTTTTAGAAGAAACAAACTAGAACATCATTTGAATTCTTTACAGAAAGATAATTAAATTTTAGCGAAGAGTGGTCGGAACTGTCAGACAACAGAATAGGGGTGATTTTAAAGAATAAACTGTACTTATTGGCTAAGTCAAAAATTCTGAAAATTTTATGGTAAAAATATATGTGAGTCTAGTTTCATATAAAATTTACGGATCATAATTTGAAATTCTGTAACTCAAGATATAGATAATTTAGTGACAATCACTCAGGTAGACATCCTTGAAAGAATTTATAAGTAAATAATAGAATTGTGTATAAAGAATGTGGAATAAAGAGGAAGAGTAGGAATTGAATAAAATTCAATTATTTATTGTAATTTAATGTTGTAATGAATAATTTAAATCATTATTATTTCCGTAGCAAACAAGGAATTCGAGACATTGAGCAAGGAAGGAAAAGAGAAAAACAAATGAGGAGTAAAAACGAGAAATTCAGGTTAGTATTACTATAATTCAAATTTGATTATTTGTTAAATTTTAAATTAATATATGTATATATGATAAACAAATTGAAGTAAGTATCAAGAATGAATTAAGTGATAAATATGTATTGGAATTGAATTTATTATTAGTAATTGTTGAATTTTGAATAATATATTTAGTAAATAGAAATAAGGTTAATATTGATATTGAATTAGATAAAACTGAATTAAATTGTGAATTGAATGAAATTGAAATGAAGTTTGAATATGTATGAGTATTTGATGATATATTGATTAGAAAGTGGAAAATGCATTGAATTGATGATATATATATATATATATATATATATATAATGAATGGAATGGAAATGTGAAAAGTGAAAACTGATTTGAAATTGAATCAAAATGAATTGAATGTGGTTATTTGAAATGTACATGGATTGAAAGTATGAGGAAGTGATTGAGTTGAAATGTGACTTGAAGTGAAATTATGTGATTTTGTGAATTTGTTATTGTGATTGAATTGAATCCGAATGATTATGATCAATGATATGTGATTCTGATACCCTATTAACTAGTCAGGCTAGGGTGGATATAGTTGGTGTAAGGCCCAATTTTAAAACCCGGAGCCCAATAGACAGTTCCAAAGCAGTCCATTTTATAACAACAGACCCAAATTAAAAAAAAAAAAACAAAACAGGGCCTAAAACAAAGCGGCCCAAACCCAAAAGGAGAATGAAAACCCTAGGTCAGCTGCTGGACCCTCGTGCCGCACGTCCCTCGCCAGCAAGGCCATTCCCCTCGCACGTTGCTACCCATCTCCGCATCGTGCGCCATTACGCACGCTACCTGCGGCCTCCGTGATCTTCGCCTACATCTGCAGAATAATAAGTTGTATTAGAGGCTATAAAAGCCGAAATAGAATCTGTAAAAAAGGGTTTTTTTTTGAGTTAAAAAGAGGAGAATATATACTTTCATAGAGGGAGTCAAAATCAATAGAAAGTCAGAATATCAAGTTCGTAGAGGTTTTATTTTTTTTCTTCTTCCTATTTCTTCCCATTTTCAAACATTGTTGCTTTTTATTTTTTTCCTTATTTTGTTCTGTTTTGAAACTACATAACATATATATTTTAAAGTGTAAAAAAGGGAGAAATTTTTACCCGTTTTAGGGGATGGTGGCCGGTGACGGCGGCCGATTGTGGTCCGATGATCATGATTTGGCCGGAAGGGGGGAAGGCTTGAGAGGTTTTCAGTTTTTTTTTTGAAAGAGGGGAAAAAATGAAATTTTTAAGGAAATTTGGGCTTTTATAGTACACGTGAAACGGCGTCGTTTTGAAAGTGGGGGTCAGAGGCCAAAACGACGTCGTTTTGGGCCTCTGACCCGCGACCCGACCCGTACAGGGGGAAGGATCTACGTTTTTTTTTTATTTTGGTCTTATTGAGCAAATAGCCATTCCGCATTTCTGGATGTTTCGAATCAACTTATTTTGTTTTTTAAATTTTACCTCGTTATTCTTTTTTTTTTATTTGATTTGGTCCATGCTTTAAATGCTGCGTTTAGAATCGTGGGATAATTGCGTTTTGGCTCCCCCTTATTGTGGGCGTGTTTAGTTCGATCCTTCCCCTCTATTTTATTTCTGATTTTACCCCAAAACTTCTGTTTTCGATCCAATTTAGTCCCTTTTGATTATTTTTGCTATTTTTCTATTAAATTGATCAATTTAAGCTTTATTATTTTTATTATTATTAATTTACTATTTCTATTATTTTATTATTATTAATTTACTATTTCTATTATTTTTACTTTCATTACTGCTATTATTTTATTATTATTACTATTAAATTTAATTTTTTTTGTCACCATTATTTTACTATTATCGTATTATTAATACTATTTTATTTTTTATTGTCACTCTTATCATTATTTTCATTACTGTATATATTATTATTATCTACCATTATTATTTCTTATATTTCTTATATTTATTATTATATAATTTGATTACTAGTATTTTTTACTATTACTTTTATTATTATTTTCATCTACTATTAATATTATTTTAATTTTAATTTTTTCTTCCACTATTATTTTTTATTTTAATTTTTTTCCACTATTATTTTTATTATCATTAATAATATTGTTTATTTTAGATTTTTTTGTCCTATTATATTTACTTTTATCATTCTTTATTATTATCATGCTTACATTACCACTAGTCACTAAGTAGAACCATTTTTACGTTTTGACTAATTTTCAATTTTAAAGGTTACATCGACTTTTCTATTACCACTTTTTTACCCAAACTCATAAAAAGGTTTTTTAAAAAAGGCAATGTTTCGTGTTTGGAGGTTCGAGAAATCGTGCCCAATCGTGCTGGGTTTCGGTTTTCCATTCGTCCAAATGACTAAATATCCTTTGAAGATTTTGACCGTATTTTCTTAAATAAGGCAATATTTCATGTTTGGAAATTCGAGGAATCGTGCCCAATCGTGCTGGGTTTCAATTTTTTTAGTTTGGCCAAATAGTGGAATACCCTTTTAAAATTGCAATGCATGAATTTTGGAAATCATGAAATGATGTTGGTATCGAGGGTTTGAAACATCGTGTCCTAACGTGCTGGATGTGATATTTCATCTTTTCGGAACAAGAGAATTTCGATATCCAATTCAAATTATCCAAACATTTTCTCAAGGATTCGTATTTTAAAATCTCTTCCAATTTTCGATATTAGGACGTTAATCAATCAATAAGGTACCAATTTTGGACATTGCGAGGGTGCTAATCCTTCATCGTGCGTAACCGACTCCCGGACCTGTTTTCTTAAGATTCGTAGACCAAATGTTTTGTAAGGTGACCCAATCACAACTCAGAAAAGATTGGTGGCGACTCCATGTTTTTAAAGTCGGCCTATTTTTCCAAACAAAAAAATAGTTTCGACAGCTTGGCGACTCCACTGGGACAATAAGAGAGTCAAGCCGTAAAATTGGTTGATTAATGCCCTTTTATCGAAAATTAAAATTTGATTTCGATTCTTTCATTGCATGAGCTCGTGTTGCATCATATGTTTGTGTGGTTTAAGTCTCCTAGGATATTCCCGCATTATATTGCATGACCGTTGTGGTCACACCCTTTAAGTGGGAGCGAGAAACTATGCCTTCGTGAGGTTTTCACCTCCGCATGGGCTAGTGGACTGCTTCTGGGATACATCTGTACCTATGTCTTCGTGAGGTTTTCACCTCCGCATGGCCATAGGGAAATGTATTCCCCTAAACTGAACTCGATACATATGAGCCTATAATGGGTGAGGATTGAGGAATCTGCTGGTTCAGGTACCCTTCATTTAGAACTAAGCCACATATAGCGATCTTTAAGAGCCCACCTTAGATAGAGCCATGCTGAACCTTAATGGTTACCCAGTAGCTGTTTGACGTTTTTTACTTGCTTTGGTTACTATTATTCGATACTAACCTGTTTTATTTTTTGCTATTATTGCATGTCATTTCATATTAAAAAGGTGTTGAATCCTATTCGGTTACTAATTTAGGAAGCTTGTCATGGAGAACGAATTCCTTGATAAAGTAGAGGATAATGCGGCCGTGCGTATATGGTCAAAGAAGACGCAACTTGAGAAAAGGGATAGTCTACCCGAGGGATAGACGTCGGAGTTGTGGGACTTCACTCATATCAGTGTGACATAGAATGAGCTCCAAGAATTAAGAGATATATGGGCCTGTTGGGATGATGGGACTAAACAACTTTTCTACCTTAATTATGGCGATCTACCCTACTTGCTTGACATCAGAGTGGACAAACACTTGTTTCGGGCTATGACTCAATATTGGGATCCCGCATATAGCTGTTTCACGTTTGGGGAAGTAGACTTGGTGCCTACTGTGGAAGAATATACGACTTTGCTTCGTAGCCCAAGGGTTCGGGTCGACAAAGTTTATTTCAGGGCCGCTAATGCACCAACTTTTGTAAAGAAGCTGATGAGTATTACCAGGATGGGTGAACAGTGGGTCACGACCTGAATTTAGCAAAAAGGTGAAGGGAAATGCATTCCTTGGGTGAGCTTGAGGGACCTGATTATAGCACATCCAAATATTAAGAGGAAAGTTGACATTTTCGCCTTAAATATCTACGGTTGGTAATTTTACCTAAATCTTTGAGACATGTAGATGAAGCAATTACTGGCCTATTTGATCAACTTGACAAGGGGGTTACGCCGGTACTAGCGATTCTTGCCAAAACATCCAGATCTTTGAACGCATGCCAGAGGGTAGGTGTAGGTAGGTTCACGGGATGTGCGCAACTATTGTTGGTTTAGTTCCATAGCCATTTCTAGAAGATAGATAAAGTTTCTTATCGGGTTTTTTCCAGGAATTACTCCCTGTTAAAGGAGTTGGCAGCCGCGCCCAAAAGAGATGACATATCAGAAGAAAATTGGATCGCGCTCCTTCAGAATCTCCAGGAAGAGGACGTTGAGTAGAGAGCTCCTTGGTTAGTTCCTGACGAAATTCTCTACCGGTGTGGGAGTTATGATTGGGTCCCTTTGCTAGGAATTTGGGGAGCCGTTGGGTATGCTCATTTGCTTGTGCTGAGGTAATACAGATCAAGACAGTTTATACCAGCGATGCATGGGCTAGCTCAATTTGAATTTTCGTATAAGGGGGATAATTATAAGAAGAAGATTCGAGAGATTTCTAATACTTGGAAGTAGACTTGCCGAATGAGAAGAGTTGTTGTAGGTTCGATGACAACCCTCGAATATAATGCATGGCGGAGTAGGAGAATCAATGATGATATCCCCAGATCAACATAAGATGGTGCTCGACCGATGGAGGAATACCTGCAAGTAGTCCCTTCCGAGTTGGAAATCATAAAACAAGACTTTGAAAATAGAAATTCAGAGTTAGGGAAAAAAATAGAACAACTGGAAGAAGAAAAAGTGCATTTGAGGTTAGATATTGATGTCCAGAAATCAGAGGCTGAGAAACTGAGGAAAAGGAAAAGGAAGGCCGAAGAAGATTTGGACAGTTTGAAGACTGATTACAAAAAGTTGCACTCATCGATGAGGACTGATGGGTTGGGTAAAACCTCAGAACAATGGCGTCAAGAAATTCAAGAAGAGAAGGCCAAGGTCGATCAGTGGAAGAAGAGGTTTCATGATGCTCAAGTACAAAAAGATACTCTGAAAAAGACTATGTGTGTGAGCCAAAGCGAAAATGAGATGTTAAGAGCTCGAGTAGCAAAACTAGAGAAGGCATTATGTCGAAGCCGCAACTCTACAATGAAGCTGGAATCAAGTCTAAACAAGATTGAAGAGTTGAAAGGAAATGTGGTAGAGCTCGAAACAGCACTGCAAAGCAGTGAGCTCCGAATCCAATTATTTGAGGCAAATAACGAACGATGGGAAGAACAGTTTTAACGATCTCAAGACCAGGTTAGAAAAAGAGATTATGTCATGGGCGAAGCTGTGGCTCAGATACGAGAAGTGGCTGATCATTTACAAGCTTTAGCGGTTCAGGTTGATGTATTAGTGTGAAATATGAGCTAGAGTTGGACCGCGGTCGAGAGTTAGCTTGGCTTCTTAAGAAAGTTAAAGCTTTGAGCATAAGGGCTAGGCCGTATATGTGACTTTGTTTTATGTAAAGGCTTTTGTTTTCTAAATAAGTTATTCTAAAAGAAATTGAACCAGATTGATGCCTTTTATTTTTGCATTCATATCATGCATTTACATTACATCGCATCAGATGCATTAAATATCATAAAAGAACCCTATTAACTAAAGATCGCATTATAGCTACCTTGGAACATCACTATTACACTCGAAGAAAAACGAAAGCCATGGATCAAAGGATAGAAAAGTTAGAGCAGATGCAGAAGGAGATGCAAGACCAACTGCAAACTCAGATGCAAGAACAGTTGGCTAAGAAACAACAGGACATGAGGGATCAAATGCTGGAATCCCAGAGAAGTATGATGAGCCAGTTAACACAGTTGATACCGGAGATGATAATGAAGATTCTGCTTACCTTCCAGGCTTTGCCCCGGTAAATTCCCAGATACAACCACCAAAAGTGTCCGTTAACCTCAAACCCCAGTATCAATCCGATACCTCAGTACCGGTAAACTTCTCAACAGGCTCGAGTTCCAACCCCGGAGATAATTTGGCAAAGCCAATGGTCCCTGACTTTGATGATGCAGCAGAAGGAGAAAAAGTAAAGGCGGAGCTCCCAAAGGAGTTTGAGGATCGATGCAAATGGTTGGAGGAGAAGTTCAGAGCATTGGAAAGTGCTGATTACCAATGCGAAGTAGATGCTAAGAAGTTGAGTTTGGTCCCTGATCTGGTACTCCCACCAAAGTTCAAGATGCCAGAATTCGGAAAATATAACGGGACCAGCTGCCCTAAGGCCCACATTACAATGTTCTATCGGGGAATGATAGGATATGTCAGCAAGGACCAGTTGTTGATTCACTGTTTCCAGGATAGTCTGACTAGAGCCGCAGCTAAATGGTACAATCAGCTGAGTTGTACCCAAATCAAATCATGGAAGGATTTAGCACAGGCCTTCACGAAACATTATGGCCATGTGACTGATAGAGCGCCTGACAGGATCACGCTACAAAACATGGAGAAGAAGACGGGTGAAAGTTTCAGGAAATATGCCTAGTGGTGGAGGGAAGTCGCTACACAAGTCCAACCGCCGCTGCTGGAAAAAGAAATGACCATGCTCTTCGTTAATACCCTAAAAGCACCTTTTATCAATCATATGTTGGGGAACGCCACTAAGAGTTTCGCAGACATAGTGATGTCTGGTGAAATGATAGAGAACACGATAAGGTGTGGGAAAAATAGAAGTTGGAGAGAGCATGAGAAGATCAGCCCCGAAGAAAAGGACAAATGAAGTAGGTAATGTAAGCTCGCGTTATTCAAAACCTGTTACTGTCAGTCAACCGAGAGCGGTAGCCACGGGCCAGTAAGCCTCACCAAGACAGGTGCCCAACACGAGGCAGAATACCGAGAAATTTCAGTTTACTCCCATACCAATGACGTATAGGAAGTAGTACAAAAATCTGTTTGATGCGCACGTTGTAGCCCCTTTCTACTTGAAGCCGTTGCAGCCTCCATATCCTAAGTGGTATGACAAAAATGCTCAGTGTGAATACCATACAGGAATAGTAGGTCACTCGATAGAAAACTACAGTTTATTCAAAAGGCTGGTCAAAAGGCTTATTAAGGCAGATGTTGTAAAATTCGACGATGCACCTAGTGTGGGAAATCCGTTACCCAGTCATACTGATAAAGGGGTAAACGCGATAGTCGAGAACATGGGGAGAAGAATCAAGCAGAAGGTTGCTGAAGTAAGAACCCCACTGAGGGAGGTTTGGAAAAAAATGCGAGAAAGAGGGTTAGTTCCGCAAGCGTTGGGGAGCAAATCCCGAGATCCAAGGAACTACTGTGAGTTCCATAACAAGGAAGACCATGAGATCCAACAATGCAGTTAATTCAGGGCCCTAGTGCAAGGGTTAATGGATAATAAGGAACTGGAGTTCTTTGACTCTATCGAATGAGAGCACGTGTGCACCATAGAAGGAGGGTCAGCAGAGAAGGTCTTTGAGGTCAATCACCTAGTAGTGATCATCACAAGACCAAGAATCAACGAAGCAGGAGCGAAAACGGCACCGAGGGTTATAATTTAGAAACTCGTGGCCTTTCCTTATAAGGATAGCAAAAAGGTGCCTTGGAATTACAGTTGCAATGTGACATGCTCGAGGAAGGAAAGTTCGGTTGGCACGCCAAACACAGAAGCCGAACACATTCAAAAGAAATCCTCTGTGCTCAGACAGGGAGACGAGAAGGCAAAGTCACTGGTTAATCAACTAGTAACAAAGAATGAAGCCCAAGAGTTTTTGAAGTTCCTAAAGCACAGTGAGTACAGTGTTGTGGAACGGTTACACAAGCAGTTGGCACGCATATCAGTACTGGCTTTGCTCTTAAACTCAGAGGTGCACCATAGCACGCTAATAAAGGTATTGAACGAAACCTATGTCGCTAATGACATTCCGGTAAACAAGCTAGACCGCCTTGTTAGTAACATAAGCGCAGGCAATTTCATCTCTTTCAGTGACGATAAAATTCCACTAGGAGACATGGGATCCACCAAGGCTCTGCACATCACTACCCGATGCAAAGGGTATACTACCAGGGGTATTAATTGACAACGAATCGGCACTGAATGTCTTGCCCTTATCCATATTGAATAGGTTGCTTATAGATAGCTCTCATATGAAAACATGTCAGAACATAGTGAGAGCATTCGATGGCACCGAAAGGAAAATGATGGGAAGGATTGAAGAACCCCTCCTAATCGGGCCAAATACGTACGAGGTAGATTTCCTTCGTGATGGACATCAGGCCCTCTTATAATGGTTTATTGGGGAGGCCCTAGATTCACTTAGCATGAGCCGTACCATCATCGTTGCACCAAAAGCTAAAGTTGGTGACAGAGGGTCGGTTAATAACTATAAATGTGGAGGAAGACATTATCGCATCCGTTACTAGTGATGCGCCATACATAGAAAATGATACGGAAGCGATAGAGTGTTCCTTTCGGTCATTGAAGTTTCTAAATGTGATTTTTATCAGTAAAGGAGGCACGATCCCGGTACCTAAAATATCCAAAGCTACGTGGATAAGCCTACAACTGATGGTAGGAAAAGGAGTAGTGCCTAGGAGGAGACTCGAAAAATACCTTCAGGGACGGGTCGAAGTACCAAGTTTGGTTGACAAGCGCAATCGTTTTGGTTTGGGGCATAGGCCAGATGCCAAACAGAGAAAAGAGGAACTGGAGAGGAAGCGTGAAAGACGAAGGGCACGATTGAATGGTGCTGAGGTCAAATGGGGATCAATGACTTTTCCTCATATATCTAATACATTCGTGTCGGGAGGAATTATCCATTCAGGGCCAGAAAATATGAATGGAGAAACGACTGAAGATGTGATAAGAGCTTTGAGCATCAACGCCGTGTTTGAAGAGAGTCCGAAGGAAGAAAACTTAGCGGGCATTCACCCCTATGAGCCTGGAAGTGTTCTGGACAACTGGACTGCGAAAGAAATTCCTGTAGTTTTTAGAACTAAAACAGAGTAATGTTCAAAACACACTTGTTGTTTTAAGCCTAGAAATAATAAGAATCTTTTGTAAAATAGGCTCATGGTCAAACATCTTTGTTTTCAATAAAGTGCATTTTTTTTGTTTCATGATGGGCAATTATTCTCTTATTATATTTTTTTCTCATTCCATTCATAATCATAACATAAATAAGTTATTCTTAGATTCATTGGGTGTTATTTCGTACCTACCATAGGTCCCCAAATATCAATGTCACGAGCAACGCTGCTATGGACCCAAAATTCCCTTATGAACGAGACATGTACTTAGAGGGATCTCAGGACTTTACAGATGACAAAGATTGTAGTTTATCCCCGGATTTGTTAAGGATGGTAGAGCAGAAAGAAAAATTGATTCTACCTCACAAAGAGACAATTGAGAATGTGATTCTTGAAGAGGGGAAAGAGGTGAAAATTGGCACTTGCATAAATGAGGAAACAAGATATAATCTCGTTAAGCTTCTGCTAGAGTTTAAAGATGTCTTCGCATGGTCATATCAAGACATGCCTGGGTTGTGCGCTGATATTGCGGTACATCGTATCCCTATAAAAGAAGAATGCAAGCCAGTTCAACAGAAGCTCCGAAGGATGAGACCTGATGTTGCAGTCAAAATAAGAGAGGAGGTCAAGAAGTAATTTGATGCTGGGTTCTTACAGGTGGTGAATTACTCAGAATGGGTAGCCAATGTCGTCCCTATTCTTAAGAAAGATGGAAAAGTGCAGATGTGTGTAGATTACCGAGACTTAAATAAGGCCAGCCCAAAAGACAACTTCCCATTGCCTTACATTGACACCTTGGTGGATAACACGGCAGGATATTCATTTTTCTCCTTCATGGATGATTTCTCCAGATACAATCAGATAAAGATGCATCCTAAAGACATGGAAACGACCACCTTCATAACCTTATGGGGAACTTTTTTGTTACAAAGTGATGCCATTTGGGTTAAAGAATACGGGAGCAACATACCAAAGAGCCATGGTAACCTTGTTCCACGACATGATGCACAAGGAGATTGAGGTCTACGTCGACGACATGATCGCGAAATCTCGAACGGAAAAGGAACATGTACAGGTTTTGAGAAAACTGTTCTTGAGGTTAAGGAAATTTCAGCTGAAGCTCAATCCAACCAAGTGTACTTTCGGGGCTAGGTCAGGAAAACTGCTTGGTTTCGTGGTCAGTGAAAAAGGAATTGAGGTCAACCTAGATAAAGTCAAAGCTGTGCAAGAATTGTCTTCGCCGCACATTCAAAAGGAAGTTCGAGGCTTTCTAGGAAGATTAAATTTTCTCGGTTCATTTCACAATTGACTGAGAAATGTGACCCCATATTTCGTCTTCTTAAGAAACACAACCCAGGCATCTGGGACGACGAATGCCAGAAGGCTTTTAACAAAATTAAGCAATACTTGTCTAATACTCCAGTGTTAATGCCGCCCAGTCCTGATAGACCATTGATTATGTATTTGATGGTATTCGATAATTCAATGGGATGTGTGCTCGGCCAACATGATGAGACAGGAAAGAAAGAAAAGGTGATATATTACCTCAGTAAGAAATTCAATGAGTGTGAAATGAGATACTCGCTAATTGAGAAATTATGCTGCGCATTGGTCTGGACAACTCGGAGGTTGAGGCAGTACATGTTGTACCATACGACTTGGTTAATCTCGAAACTAGACCCTCTTAAGTACACGATGGAGTCAACCACCTTAAATGGAAGAATGGCCCGATGGCAAATCTTGCTCTCCAAATTCAACATAGTCTATGTGAACCAGAAGGCTGTGAAGAGGAGTGCAATAGCAGATTTTCTAGCCAGCAGAGCGCTAGACGATTACGAGCCCTTGAACTTTGATTTTCCCAATGAAGATCTGATGTTTGTAGTGGCTACTGAGGAAGATCCCCTAGAAGATTTTCTTTGGAAACTGAACTTTTACGGAGCGTCAAATGCCGTTGGTAATGGAGTTGGGGCAGTCCTGATATCCCAAACGGAGATCATTATCCATTCACCTGCAAGTTAGATTTTGATTGCACGAACAATATGGCAGAATACGAAGTATGTATCATGGGAATTCGAGCAACCATAGACCGCAAAGTCAATGTGCTAGAGGTATATGGAGATTCCGCGTTGGTGATATATCAGCTCAAAGGAGAATGGGAAAGAAGAGATCCCAAATTGATCAGTTACCGAAAGTTAGTTTTAGAGCTAATTGAGGAGTTTGATGATATCACATTCTTTTACCTCCCGCGGGATGAAAATCAGATGGCTGACGCCTTGGCCACATTAGCTTCTATGATCAGAGTAAATGAGCAGGAAGATATGAAGCCCATCCAAATGAGCATCTGTGAGGCTCCGGCTCACTGCTGCAATCTCAACGAATAGGATAAGAGAGATGATCATCCTTGGTATCATGACATTCTGCTATATGTGAAGAACCGTGAATACCCTGATCAAGGAACAGAAAATGACAGGAGAACATTAAGAAGACTGGCCAATGATTATGTCTTAAACAGAGAGATCCTGTATAAAAAGAGGAAAGATCAGGTGTTGTTAAGATGTGTCGATGCTGTTGAGGCTAGGAAAATCCTAGAAGAAGTCCATGAGGGTATCTATGGGACCCATGCCAATGGGCTTACAACGGCCAAGTAAATCATGAGATTCGAGTACTACTGGTCCATGATGGAAGGAGATTGCATCCGTTACGCCAAGAAGTGCCACAAGTGCCAGATTTATGGAGACAAAATTCATGTGCCTCTTTCACCTCTTCATGTTATGACTTCGCCGTGGCCTTTCTCGATGTGGGGCATGGACGTCATTGGGTCGATCTCATCGAAGGCTTTTAATAGACATCAATTCATTTTCGTGGTCATCGATTACTTCATCAAATGGGTAGAGGCAGCTTGATATGCCAGTGTCACGAAGACGACAGTTAGTAAGTTTTTGAAGAAAGAGATCATATGTCGCTATGGTATGCCGGAAAGGATCATATCTGACAACGCGTTGAACCTGAACAATAGCGTGATAGCGGAAGTCTGCAGTCACTTCAACATTAAGCACCACAATTCGTCGCCATATCGCCCGAAAATGAATGGCGCCGTTGAGGCAGCTAATAAAAATATCAAGAAAATTGTGGGGAAAATGACTGAGACCTACAAGGATTGGCATGAAAAGTTACCGCTTGCCCTTTACGCCTACCGAACATCTATTAGAACCTCTACCGGGGCAACACCTTTCTTATTGGTTTATGGGATGGAGGAAGTTTTTCCCATTGAAGTCGAAATTCCTTCTCTCCGAGTTTTCTCAGAGTTAAAGTTGGACAAAGCGGAGCCATTCATCATGGTCAAATGTACCAGAAGCAAATGATGTGGGCTTACAACAAAAAAGTCTACCCTAGAGTATTCCACGAGGGAGACTTGGTATTGAAAAAGATCCTTCCTATGCAAAAAGACTTCAGAGGAAAGTGGATGCCTAATTGGGAGGGACCTTATGTTGTAAAGAAGGCCTTTTCTGGAGGAGCATTGATACTAGCCGAGATGGACGGTAAAATTCTGCCAAATCCAGTTAATACGGACTTAGTCAAGAAGTATTTCACTTAAGAAGAAAAATGGGCCAAGGCGAAAACCCGCAAAGGGCGTCTTGAGTGAAAAAAAAAAAACGGAGAGGCCAAGGTGAAAATCCGCAAAGGGGCACTTTGAGACCAAATGAGCGTTGAATTGAAAACCCATAAAGGGCAATTCAAATTTTTGAAGAGAAGACATGTGCTGGCCATCCTATACCTGAGGTAACAATGTTGAGATAGACTACATCTTCGAGGCATTGACAAAGTACTGCAGGTCTCCTACACATATGTTGAACTCAGAGTGGTCTTCAAGAAGTTCGTACAGAACAGCTCAGGCTGCGATATCTTGTGCACCAATTCCACCCTTACTCGTTTTTTTTACCTTAGCAAAATTTGTTTCCTTTGTTCAATTCATTCTTCACGGGTTTAGTCCCAAATAAATTTCAGTTTCATTCATCTCTATAATCTTTTTCAAGCATTCCATATTGAAATAATGATTAATGAACTAATAATACTTTCACAAAAGAAGTTTTGCATATTACTCTAAAAGTCTCTAAATAATGCAAGAATCTGAAACAAGGCAATGATTTAGAACTCACCAAGCTTAAAGGGTTGGGAACGCTTGAGAAATAAGGGTCTAAGCAGTGACGACATCTTTAGATTCTCTGTTGAAAGTATCAGCTGAATAAGGAGACATACATCAGGGATATCACCTCAACAAACGGCGAGCAATGACAACCCAAATGTTAAAAAATGGATCATTCTCATGACATTTTGCATCCATTCATATAACACTCATAATACATATGGTTAGGAATATTTTTTCGATCATGACATCCTAATCATTTGGCATAAGCATAGACCCCATGAAATCAATTCTACAGGTAGGTTCCCCAGAGGACGATGTAGCAAAATTGATTAGAATTACAGATGTTGGAGAATCGTATCTCCATGTATCGGTAATGGAGCATATTTAGGCCAATAGCCTTACCTCCCTGAGCAGGAGCGGAGCAGGCTAAGGATAGCAGATCTTATCTCCACTGAGCAGGAGTGGAGCAGATTGAAAATAGCAAGTCTTATCTCCATGTATCGGCAATGGAGCAGATTGAAGACGATCTTATCTACTCGAGATAGCAGTGGGGCAGATCGAAATGGTGAATCTTATCTCTATGTATCAGCAATGGAGCAGATTTAGGCCAATAGCCTTATCTCCTTGAGCAGGAGCAGAGCAGGCTAAGGATAGCAGATCTTATCTCCACTGAGCAGGAGTGGAGCATATCGAAAACAGCAAGTCTTTTCTCCAAGTATCTGTAATGGAGCAGACTGAACATTGTAGATCTTGTCTCCTCGAGATAGCAGTGGGGCAGATCGAAATGGCAAATCTTATCTCCATGTATCGGCAATGGAGCAGATTTAGGCCAATAGCCTTATCTCCCTGAGTAGGAGCGGAACAGGCTAATGATAGCAGATCTTATCTCTACTGAGTAGGAGTGGAGCAGATCGAAGACAGCAAGTCTTATCTTCATGTATCGACAATGGAGCAAATTGAAAATTACAGATCTTACCCTCCTAAGCAGTAGTGGAGCAGATTGAGGACGATGAGCCTTAATCCCCTAAGCAGTAGGGTAATAGGCTGAAGATTGCAGATCTCATCTCCCTAAGCAGTAGTGGAGCAGATTAAAACAAAAATTCCTATACCCCTGAAGATACAGTTGGTCAAGGCGAGGCTACCTGAAGAAAAGAAGCATCAAGTCAAGACTCAGCAAGACAGGGCAAAATTGGCACTTTTTAAGTCTTTGCTCCATTCTCGTTACACGACAATGAGCAAAGAGGGGCAGCTGTAAGACCCAATTTTAAAACACGGAGCCCAAAAGACAGTTCCAAAGCAGTCCATTTTTCAACAACAGACCCAAATTAAAAAAACAAAACAGCGCCCAAAACAAAGCGGCCCAAACCCAAAAGGAGAATGAAAACCCTAGATCAGCTGCTGAAGCCCTCGTGCCGCACGTCCCTCTCCAACAAGGCCATTTCCCTCGCGCGCTGCTACCCATCTCTGCATCGTGCGACATTATGCACGCTACATGCGGCCTCCGTGATCTTCACCCACATCTGCAGAATAATAAGTTGTATTAGAGGCTATAAAAGCCGAAATAGAATCTGTAAAATGGGGGTTTTTTTTAGTTAAAAAAGAGGAGAATTTATACTTTCACAGAGGGAGTCAAAATCAATAGAAAGTCAGAATATCAAGTTCGTAGAGGTTTTATTTTTTTTCTTCCTATTTCTTCCCATTTTCGAACATTGTTGCTTTTTATTTTTTCCATATGTTGTTCTGTTTTGAAACTACATAACATATATATTTTAAAGTGTAAAAAAGGGAGAAAACTTTACCCGTTTTAGGGGTTCCAGCCACCGTACGCGGTGGCCGACGATGGCGGCCGACGGTGGTCCGGCGATCATGAATTGGCTGGAAGGGGGAGAGGCTTAAGTGTAACATCCTGAATTAATGGGCCTTTGCATTTGTTGTGTGTTACGTATAATGTGCTAATTAGAGTGTTTAAGGGGTCCAGATTGGGCTCAGGATTGGGTCGAGGCCTTAGTTAAAATTTTCTGTTTGGGCACTCTAATGGAAAGCCAGTTAGGATAGGGTTTAAAAGATATAATCTGTGTTTTAAGACACAAATGGGCTTGTGGCTCAGTGGCAAAGTGTCGCCACTTAAAGAGCAGGGAAGTGGCGCCAACTGGGGAGGCCCAAATCCAAGTTGCATGAAGCCCAATTCTTTTAATTAAATTTTAGCAAATTTTCAGCATTTAAATGGATAGAGTGGGATGGCAATAAGGCTTAAAAATAGGAAGATTTAATGAGTGGGATAATGTGGATAATGTGGCAGATAAAGGAAGGAATAGGTGGTGTTATCCATGTCACTTGTGGATGAGAGATCAGATAATGATAAGGGAGAAAATTTAGGAATTTATCTACTGGTCACAGTGGTGGCCGAAATTCCAACACTAAGGGGGAGGAGGATTCGGTTTTTAATGAGGCTAAGGGGTGCCGAAATTTCCCTTGATTAGTAGCTTAGCTTTAGTTTTAAAAAGGGGCATTTTCAGGTTTTAGGTAGTAGGTGCCAAAATTTTGTGTTTAAGTGAGGGGAATATCTTTTATTTTCGGCATTAGGGTTCTATTCTCCAATTCTCTTCTTTAATTTCGGCATTAGGGTTTTTATTTTCCATTCTTTTCTCTCATTATTCAAAAGCCGAAACCCTTAATCTTATTCTCTCATCTCCTTTGATGCAAAAGCTGAAATTCCATTCTATTTCTCTCTTCTCAATCGTTCTTTCTCAAAAAGCCGAAAACCCTTAATTCCAATTCTCTTCTCCATTCTTTTCCTATAAGCCGAATATTCATTGACTATTGTTTTTCTCTCTTTGCCGATTTCTTCCTTGAGCCGAACCTCCATAGATCCCTGTGCACCATCTTTCTTTTGATTTTCGCAGAAGCTGAAATCTCTTAGGGGCTAGCCTAATCTCCTGTATTCAGGTAAGGGGCGATTTCTTCTGTGTTCTTTTCTTTTCTTTTTCGGTTGTTAGAGGCCAAAGCCGAAAAGCTAATTGTTGTGGCAAGGTTATCTTTTGAGTAATGTTTTGACTGTTCTTTTGTTCTCATCTTGGGGCGACGTTTCGAGAATTGAAGTAGACCGAATCATCTAGATTCCAAAAGCCGGAATCGCTAGTCTCTGAGTCCCATATCTCCTTTCGGGATTTCTAGGTAAGGGGGTTCTCTTTAGATTTTCGTTAGGTTGTTCATCGTATTTATGATCTTAGCACTATGATATGGGCTAACAACCATATGTTGTGATGGTAACAACTGATAAGGTCTTTTGATGGAATTACATGTCGATCAGGCGAAGGAGGGGATTGGATCTGTAAAACCAATCCCTAAGTTTAAGAAGCGAGCAGTGTCAGCAGTTCGGGATTGGCCACCGGGTTGTGGACCGGTTTCAGAACAAAATCTTAGGCAGTTAGCAGTCGTATCGGCTCCTGATAGTATCGACATAGAAGGTCTCTTCTTGACTATAATCAGGTGTGTAGACCTCTATCACACTAATTAATCTGTATTAAGCATGTTATGGGCTAAAAACTGAAAAAAGGCTGTATGAATAGTCGATTTACCCAAAAAGGGTAGGCAAGGGATGCCAGGTACGTAATCATAGAAACTTCTCTATGTGTATCGATGTATGTGATAGTCTGTGGTCTTTTAGGTTGCATATTGTTTTGACTCTTCATGGATGTATGCATGGGATGGGATTAATACGATGAAGGGGAAGAGCATGTTAATAAGTCACTTGGTGATCGGTGGTTAAACCACGAATTATAAAGTTAGGTCACAATAGTGATCGGTGGCTAAGCCACGTTAAGTTTATTCCTGATTGTTAGGAATAGGCAGCATGACTGTCGATATGGTGTGTAGCGGTTGGTGGGTTGATTGTAGAAATCCCCAATGTGTGTTGGCTGGTAAGGGCTGGTGTGTAGAGGATGGACTATTAGGTTGGGTTGGGCCATGTTGCATGTAAATATTTTGTTGCCATTGTGTATGGGCCAAGGCCCATAATATGTTTGTGGGGCTCAAGCCTTTTATGTGTTTTCGGGATTTGCACACTGAGTCTTGGTGACTCTCCCTTTTATTTCCCTGACTTTTTAGATGAGCAGTAGATCGTGGACATGGGAGCCGAGGCGGACACGAGGGGCCATCAAGTCTTTATTTCCTTAAATTATTTTTTTCGGTTTTTCTTTAAGTTTCAATTTTGGGAATGTTTATGTAATAAGGCCCATAGCTTAGGTTGTCAATTTATATTTGTTAATATCCTCATTCTTTATAAACTTATGTTCTAAGACTTATTTATAAGAAGAAATAAAATGAAATTTTCAAACAAGTTTTTTTTTAAAAAAAAAAAACCTAAGTTAACAAATATTTGATTAAGCAAGCTGAGATTTCCAAAACCAACAAAGTTAAGTTTACGTGCTCTCTTTAAAGCAAATAAGGAACCGTGATTTTAACACTTCAAACCGTAGCATGCCAGATCCGGTCGTAGCGTTTGGGCCGGGTTTGGGGTGTTACATTTTGGTATCAGAGCCCGGTTGCAAAACTCGGGCTGTGAAATGGGTCTAGTAGTGTTTTGTAAAATTGATGTGAGTTTGAGGAAAAAATGCTATGGGTTGAGATATGGCCTTCGAGTCTACCGGCACCCGATCCATGCAGGTAATTATTCTAACTCTTGATGTGATATGCATGTTGGGTTAATGGGCTTTATGGACGTAGACTAGTATGTTAGGCATTGATGGACTTTAGGCTTAGTTTAAACAACTCTTAAAATTTATAAGACTTAATCTAGCCAAACATACCTAGGAACAAATCGCTGGGTTAGGGTGTGGCAACAGGCATACGCATGTCTAGGATTGGATTCAGGGAGAGCTTGGTACTTAAACGGTCCTAGTGACTCACCTCCTCTTTGCTGGAATCCTACCTGGTGCGTAGTGACTGTTCACCTTAGCCACGAGGATTTGTTGACGGGCCAAAATTTATAATTAAAACCCGAAAGGGACCAGCCACCCTATTTCGCAAAATTACTAAAAATACCCTCTTAGTTTTGTAAAATTTTCGGAATACTCTTGATTTGTGAAAATTTCCCAGAATACCTTGGATTTATAAAACTACCAAAATTTATGAAATTTCCAAAACACCCTTGGTATTATAAATTAGCCATGCTTTGCTAATTACCTGAAAAACCCTAGATTCATTGAAGAACCCGATTTACAAAATTGAATTTTCTAAAATACCTCTGCTTTAAAAAAAACCCCAAAATACCTCTATTTTGAAAAAAACCGAGATACCTTATTTTGGAAATTACGAAAATACCCTGTAGGATAAAACTACGGAAATACCCCTGGGTAGAGAAATGATGAAAATACCCTTGTGTGATGAATGTGAGTTTGTGGATGCTACTTGTATGTTGATGTATGATGGTTGAATGTATGTGGTTCCTAGAACTAGGAGACAAACTCGAGACTGAAACCCGTAGATATAAGTTGGAATTCGAAAGAACTACTCTTGAAACTACTGTCCATAAGATTGTTCGTGGTTAATTAGTGAAAGAAATTAATAATTCATAAAATTTCTAATCAGATAAATGCGGACGTCCGCTGTGTGGCCGTGGTAGGGGTAGGATGGCTGTGTCGGAACCAGTAGGATCTGGCCATAGGTCAAGAAACGAGATACCAGTTCCACCAGCCGCGGAGGCAGAATTTTAGGACCAGACGATCGGAGATGATGCGGTATCTCAGGCGATGTTAAGGGTTTTAGAGAGGGTTGCTGGGGCAGGTATGAGCACAGGAGCCCGAAAATCTGTGTCGGAGCGACTTAGAGCTAATGGGGTAGAAGTGTTTAGGGGAGTTTCTGGTATAGCCCTGAGTATAGCTGAGTATTGGTTGGAGGTGATTGAGCGTATAATGGATGATCTGGATTTCACGGAGGAGGAAAAGCTGAAAGGGGTTGTATCTCTCTTGCAGGACGAAGCGTATCAGTGGTGGCTTACGGTTAAGGATGGTTCGGTGGCTGACCGTATCACCTGGGATTTCTTCAGAACGGCATTTCAAAGTAAGTACATCGGGACGAGTTATGTGGATGCGAAGCGCAGAGCATTTTTGAATCTGGTTCAAGGAAGTAGGTCGGTGGCTGCGTATGAGGCGGAATTCTTACACCTTAGCCGTTATGCTCGAGGGATGGTGGCTACAGACCATGAACGTTGTGTGCGATTTGAAGATGGTCTGAGGGATGATCTGCGTGTACTGATAGCACTACAGCGGGAGAGGGAATTTGCTGTGCTTGTGGAAAAAGCTAAGATAGCTGAGGAGGTTAAGCGGATAGAAAAACTGAATCGGGATAGAGATAGGGGTGCAGGAAAAAGGAATTTTGGGTCATCAAGGGTAACTGGGCGTACTCAAAAAAGGCCTAGGTCAGATCGACCGAGTCGGAATGAAAGACCTGCTGCTAGTCAGACACCGAAGTGTGCTCGATATGGTAAATTCTATGTAGGTGAGTGTTGGGCGGCCAGTGGGAAGTGCTTTAGGTGTGGATCTATCGACCACTAAGTTAGAAACTGTCCGCAGCAACGGGGCAGTGAAGGGCCCACAGGTCAAGGGAATGCTCAGCCGGGTAGAGGAGGTCAGCAACCACAGAGAGGTCGTGGTCCAGCCAGAGGTGGTAATGGTTTCGGTCTGGGTCGTGGAGCACCAGGCCAAGAGGCAGGAAACACTGAGGCGAGACAGCCGGGGTTAGTCTATGCTATCAGACGTCGAGAGGAGGCTGACGCACCGGATGTCATAACCGGTACGTTTTTAATTTTTGGCTTGCCTTACACTGCATTGATTGACATTTGGTCGAGCATTCATATGTTGTTAGTAAGGTGTCTGGAACTTTAAGCGTAGATTCTGAGATTTCCTCTAGGGAGATGACTGTAGTTAGTCCATTAGGACACTCAGTGGTGGTGAATAAGATTTATAGGGAGGTACCTTTAGAAGTTCAGGGAATAGTTTTCCTGACTGATCTGATGGAATTATCGTTCGGGGAATTTGACTTAATCTTAGGCATGGATTGGGTGGTAAGGTATCAAGCTAGTGTAGATTGTGTAGCCAAGCGTTTGGTGTTAAAAACCCCCGAGGGTGGTGAAGTGTTGGTAATAGGTGAAAGGGGGAACTGTTTGTCAAATGTGGTGCCTGCCTTAAGAGCAGAAAGAATGGTGAGAAAAGGATGCGAGACAATTTTAATGATTGTTCGGGCTTTGGAAGCTAAGGAACTAACTGTTGGGGACGTTAGGACAGTGAAGGAATTTCCTGATGTTTTCCTAGAAGAGCTTCCGGGATTACCCCCGGATCGTGAAGTGGAGTTTGGTATCGATCTTCTTCCGGGAACAGTACCAGTATCTATTGCTCCGTATAAAATGGCGCCGAAGGAGTTGGTGGAATTGAAAGCGCAGATTCAGGAGTTGCTGGATAGAGGGTTTATTCGACCAAGTGTGTCACCTTGGGGAGCGCCGGTGTTATTCGTTAAGAAGAAGGATGGATCAATGCGTATGTGCATTGATTATCGCCAGTGTGTCGACTTGTTCGATCAGTTGAAGGGGGCCTCAGTCTTTTCGAAGATAGATCTAAGGTCAGGGTACCATCAGCTTAAGGTCAAGGAGGTGGATATTCATAAGACGGCTTTTAGGACTCGCTATGGTCACTACGAATTCATGGTGATGCCGTTTGGATTGACCAACGCGCCAGCAATGTTTATGGACATGATGAACCTAGTGTTTCAACCCTACTTGGATTTGTTTGTCATAGTATTTATAGATGACATCCTGGTTTACTCGAGATCGGAGAATGAGCATGACTCACATCTGCGGGTGGTTTTGCAGATTCTGATGGAGAAGCAGTTGTATGCCAAATTCAGTAAGTGCGAATTTTGGCTAAGTGAAGTTACTTTTCTAGGGCATGTTGTGTCGACAGAGGGGATTAGGGTTGACCCTCAGAAAATTGAAGTGGTGTTGGATTGGAAGCCGCCTAAATTGATAGCAGAAATTCAGAGTTTTCTTGGTTTAGCCGGGTATTACCGAAGGTTTGTGGAAGGATTTTTTTTAATTGCGGCACCATTGACTAAGTTGTTGCGGAAAGGGGTTCCGTTTGTTTGGTCTAATAAGCAGTAAGAGAGTTTTGAGAAGTTAAAAAAGATTTTAACGGAGGCTCCGGTATTGATTCAGCCGGAGGCTGGGAAGGAATTCGTGATTTACTGTGATGCTTCACACACGGGACTAGGATGCGTGTTGATGCAGGATGGAAAGGTTGTTACGTATGCATCTCGGCAGTTAAGACCGCACGAAGCAAATTATCCCACCCATGATTTGGAGTTGGCGGCGGTGGTTTTTGCTCTGAAGATCTGGAGACATTAACTGCACGGGGAGAAATCTGTCTTTTATACTGATCATAAGAGCTTAAAATACCTGTTGACCTAGAAGGAGTTGAATCTAAGGCAAAGAAGGTGGATCGAGTTGTTAAAGGATTATGACTGCTCGATTGAATATCATCCGGGTAAAGCTAACATGGTGGCGGATGCTTTAAGTAGTAAAGTGATCTCTGACCTGAGAGCGATGTTTGCTCACCTCAGTTTATACGATGATGGGAGGTTATTAGCCGAACTTCAAGTGAAACCCTCTTGGGTCAGTCAGGTTAAGGAGAAGCAGCAGACTGATGAGTTGCTAAAGGAGAAGTTTCCGGTAGAATCAAGTGATGGATCAACATAATTTAGTGTGAATGAGGAAGGTTTATTATGTTTTCAGGGGAGAGTGTGTATGCCGAAAGATCCTGAGTTGAGGCATAGGATTTTGCAAGAAGCGCATGGTAGTCCATACGCTATGCACCCTGGAGGGAGTAAGATGTATCAGGATTTGCGAGAACAGTTTTGGTGGTCGGGCCTAAAACGAGAGGTGACCGAATTTGTGGGGAAGTGTTTAACCTGTCAGCAGGTAAAGGCGGGACATCAGTTACCATCAGGGTTGTTGCAGCTGGTGAAGATTCCACAATGGAAGTGGGAAAGGATCACAATGGACTTTGTTAGTGGGCTACCTCTCACGCCTACTAAGAAAGATTCGGTTTGGGTGATTGTTGATCGCCTGACAAAGTCTGCTCACTTCATACCAGTACGGGTCGATTACTCTCTGCAGAAGTTGGCTAAGCTATACATAGCAGAGGTAGTGAGGTTGCATGGAGTACCAGTATCAATCATATCGGACAGGAACCCTAGGTTCACATCACGATTTTGGAAGGTATTGCATCAAGCGTTGGGTACGAAGTTGGATTTCAGTACAGTGTTTCATCCTCAGACCGATGGACAGTCTGAGCGGGTAATCCAGATCCTAGAGGACATGTTGAGAGGTTGTGCTATTGATTTCAGGGGTAGTTGGGAAGAATTTATACCATTAGCGGTGTTTTCTTACAACAACAGCTACCAGTCTAGTATTCAGATAGCGCCCTACGAAGCATTATACGGGCGTAAGTGTCGTACTCCTACCTATTGGACGGAATTAGGAGAACGTCAAATTTTGGGTCTGGAGTTGGTTACCGAGACCGAGGAGAAGGTTGAGTTAATTGGGCTCGACTAAAGGAAGCGTCAGATAGACAGAAGTCCTATGCTGATTTGAAGCGTAAGGACATAGAGTTTACAGTGGGTGACAAGGTGTTCTTGAAGGTGTCGCCATGGAAGAAAGTATTGAGGTTTGGACGGAAAGGTAAATTAAGTCCCAGATTTATCGGACCTTATCGGGTGTTGAAACGAGTGGGACCGGTAGCTTATCAGCTAGAGCTACCTTCTGAGCTAAGCCACATTCACAATGTGTTTCATGTCTCTATGTTGAGACGATATCGTTCGAATCCATCTCATGTAGTGCCTGTGGAGGAAATCGAGGTAAAACCTGACCTATCCTTTGAAGAAGAACCAGTGGAAATCCTGGATCGTGATGTCAAAGTGTTGCGAAGGAAGACGGTTCCGTTGGTTAAGGTTCTATGGCGGAATCACAGTTCTGAGGAGGCTACTTGGGAACCAGAGGAGACGTTGCGGCAGTAGTACCTGCATCTATTCTGACCAGGTAATTTCGAGGTTGAAATTTCTTTAAGGGGGTAGAACTGTAACATCCTGAATTAATGGGCCTTTGCATTTGTTGTGTGTTATGTGTAATGTGCTAATTAGAGTGTTTAAGGGGTCCAGATTAGGCTCAGGATTAGGACGAGGCCTTAGTTAAAATTTTCTATTTGGGCACTCTAGTGGAAAGCCAGTTAGGATAGGGTTTAAAAGATATAATCTGTGTTTTAAGACACAAATGGGCTTGTGGCCCAGTGGCAAAGTGTCGCCACTTAAAGAGCAGAGAAGTGGCATCAACTGGAGAGGGCCAAATCCAAGTTGCATGAAGCCCAATTCTTTTAATTAAATTTTAGCAAATTTTCGGCATTTAAATGGATAGAGTGGGACGACAATAAGGCTTAAAAATAGGAAGATTTAATGAGTGGGATAATATGGATAATATGGCAGATAAAGGAAGGAAGAGGTGGTGTTATCCATGTCACTTGTGGATGAGAGATCAGATAATGATAAGGGAGAAAATTTAGGAATTTATCTGTTGGTCACAGTGGTGGCCTAAATTCCAACACTGAGGGGGAGGAGGAATCGGTTTTTAATGAGGCCAAGGGGTACCGGAATTTCCCTTGATTAGTAGCTTAGTTTTAGTTTTAAAAAGGGGCATTTTCGGGTTTTAGGTAGTAGGTACCGAAATTTTGTGTTTAAGTGAGGGGAATATCTTTTATTTTCGGCATTAGGGTTCTATTCTCCTATTCTCTTCTTCAATTTCGGCATTAGGGTTTTTATTTTCCATTCTTTTCTCTCATTATTCAAAAGCCAAAACCCCTAATCCTATTCTCTCATCTCCTTTGATGCAAAAGCCGAGATTCCATTCTATTTCTCTCTTCTCAATCGTTCTTTCTCAAAAAGCCGAAAACCCTTAATTCCAATTCTCTTCTCCATTCTTTTCCTATAAGCCGAATATTCATTGACTATTGTTTTTCTCTCTTTGCCGATTTCTTCCTTGAGCCGAACCTCCATAGATCCCTGTGCACCATCTTTCTTTTGATTTTCGTAGAAGCCAAAATCTCTTAGGGGCTAGTCGAATCTCCTGTGTTCAGGTAAAGGGCAATTTCTTCTGTGTTCTTTTCTTTTCTTTTTCGGTTGTTGGAGGCCAAAGCCGAAAAGCTAATTGTTGTGGCAAGGTTATCTTTTGAGTAACGTTTTGACTGTTCTTGTGCTCTCATCTTGGGGCGACGTTTCAGGAATTGAAGTAGACCGAATCATCTAGATTCCAAAAGTCGGAAGTCGCTAGTCTCTGAGTCCCATATCTCCTTTTGGGATTTCTAGGTAAGGGGGTTCTCTTTAGATTTTCGTTAGGTTGTTCATCGTATTTATGATCTTAGCTCTATGATATGGATTAACAGCCATATGTTGTGATGGTAGCAACTGATAAGGTCTTTTGATAGAATCACATGTCGAGCAGTCGTATCGGCTTCTGATAGTGTCGACATAGGTCTCGTCTTAACTGTAATTAGGTGTGCAGATCTCTATCACACTAATTAATCTGTATTAAGCATGTTATGGGCTAAAAGCCGGAAAAAGGCTGTATGAATAGTCGATTTACCCAAAAAGGGTAGGCAAGGGATGCCAGGTACGTAATCATAGAAACTTCTCTATGTGTATCGATGTATGTGAAGTCTGTGGTCTTTTAGGTTGCATATTGTTTTGACTCTGCATGGATGTATGCATGGGATGGGATTAATACGATGAAGGGGAAGAGCATGTTAATAGGTCACTTGGTGATCGGTGGTTAAACTACGAATTATAAAGTTAGGTCACAATAGTGATCGGTGGCTAAGCCACGTTAAGTTTAGTCCTGATTGTTAGGAATAGGCAGCATAACTGTCGATATGGTGTGTAGCGGTTGGTGGGTTGATTGTAGAAATCCCCAAGGTGTGTTGGCTGGTAAGGGCTGGTGTGTAGAGGATGGACTATTAGGTTGGGTTGGGCCATGTTGCATGTAAATATTTTGTTGCCATTGTGTATGGGCCAAGGCCCATAATGTGTTTGTGGGCCTCAAGCCTTTTATATGTTTTCAGGATTTGCACACTGAGTCTTGGTGACTCACCCTTTTATTTCCCTGACTTTTTAGATGAGCAGTAGATCGTGGACATGGGAGCCGAGGCGGACACGAGGGGCCATCAAGTCTTTATTTCCTTAAATTATTTTTTTTCGGTTTTTCTTTTAAGTTTCAATTTTGGGAATGTTTATGTAATAAGGCCTATAGCTTAGGTTGTCAATTTATATTTGTTAAGTCCTCATTCTTTAGAAACTTATGTTCTAAGACTTATTTATAAGAAGAAATAAAATGAAATTTTCAAACAAGTTTTTTTTTTTTTTAAAAAAAAACCTAAGTTAACGAATATTTGATTAAGCAAGCTGAGATTTCCAAAACCAACAAAGTTAAGTTTACGTGCTCTCTTTAAAGCAAATAAGGAACAGTGATTTTAACACTTCAAACCGTAGCATGCCAGATTCAGTCGTAGCATTTGGGTCGGGTTTGGGTTGTTACTTTGAGAGGGTTTTGAGAGGATTTCAGTTTTTTTTAAAGAGGGGAAAAAATGAAATTTTTAAAGAAATTTGGGCTTTTATAGTACACGTGAAACGGCGCCGTTTTGAAAGTGGGGGTCAGAGGCCAAAACGGCGTCGTTTTGGGCCTCTAACCCGCAACTCGACCCGCACGGGGGGAAGGATCCGCGTGTTTTTTTATTTTGATCTTATTGCACAAATAGCCCTTTCGTATTTCTGGATGTTTCGAATCGACTTATTTTGTTTTTTAAATTTTACCCCGTTATTCTTTTTTTTATTTGATTTGGTCCGTGCTTTAAATGCTACGTTTAGAACCGTGGGATAATTGCGTTTTGGCTCCCCCCTATTGTGCGCGTGTTTAATTCGGTCCTTCCCCTCTATTTTATTTCTAATTTTACCCCAAAACTTCTGTTTCCGATTCAATTTAGTCCCCTTTGATTATTTTTGCTATTTTTCTATTAAATTAATTAATTTGAGCTTTATTATTATTATTATTATTATTAATTTACTATTTATTACTTTCACTTTCATTACTGCTATTATTTTATTATTATTACTATTAAATTTAATATTTTTTTGTCACCATTATTTTTACTATTATCGTATTATTAATACTATTTTATTTTTTATTGTCACTCTTATCATTATTTTCATTACTGTATATATTATTATTATCTACCATTATTATTTCTTATATTTATTATTATTATATTTATTATTATATAATTTGATTACTAGTATTTTTTACTATTACTTTTATTATTATTTTCATCTACTATTAATATTATTTTTTATTTTAATTTTTTCTTCCACTATATTTTTTATTTTAATTTTTTTCCACTATTATTTTTATTGTCATTAATATTATTGTTTATTTTATATTTTTGTCCTATTATATTTACTTTTATCATTCTTTATTATTATCATGCTTACATTACCACTAGTCACTAAGTAGAACCATTTTTATGTTTTGACTAATTTCCAATTTTAAAGGTTACATCGACTTTTCTTTTACCACTTTTTTACCCAAACTCATAAAAAAGTTTTTAAACAAGGCAATGTTTCGTGTTTGGAGGTTCGAGAAATCGTGCCTAATCGTGCTAGGTTTCGATTTTCCATTTGTCCAAATTACTAAATATCCTTTGAAGATTTTGACCGTGTTTTCTTAAATAAGGCAGTATTTCATGTTTGGAAATTCGAGGAATCGTGCTTAATCGTGCTGGGTTTCGAGTTTTTTTAGTTTGGCCAAATAGTGGAATACCCTTTAAAATTGCAATGCATGGATTTTTGAAATCATGAAATGATCTTGGTATCGAGGGTTTGAAACATCGTGTCCTAACGTGCTGGATGTGATATTTCATCTTTTCGAAACAAGAGAATTTCGATATCCATTCGAATTATCCAAACATTTTCTAAAGGATTCGTATTTTAAAATCTCTTCCAATTTTCGATATTAGGACATTAATCAATCAATAAGGTACCAATTTTGGGCGTTGCGAGGGTGCTAATCCTTTCTCGTGCGTAACTGACTCCCAGACCTGTTTTCTTAAGATTCGTAGACCAAATGTTTTGTAAGGTGACCCAATCACACCTCAGAAAAGATTGGTGGCGACTCCATGTTTTTAAAGTCGGCCCGTTTTTCCAAACAAAAAAATGGTTTCGACAGCTGGAATGCCATAGGATTGTGATGTGATTAGGAGATTTGTAGCTCGACCGAGAAGATGATTCTGTTATTATATGCTTCGGTTTAACCAAAGAGGCATTTAATGCCTTATTGGTGTGTTTGGGAGGATATGATATACCGGTGTGTTTGGGAGGCTATATTATACTGGTGTGTTATGGAGGATTTATATTATTATTCTAGGTGTGTTTGGGTTGGATATTCTGGTGTGTTTAGGTTGGAATCCGTGTATCCGCCAAAGCCCAAGTCAAGTTAATAGGGATAAATAAGTGAAATGATAAATTCTGAATAAATGTGATTAAGCTATTGAAAGAAATAAGAAAGTGAATTTGTGAAATAAAATATGAAATGAGATTTGTGATATGAAATTGAATGCATGAACCAAAGGTTTAGGAAATGTTCAAAGATGAGTTGTAAATTGAAATATTATATAAGATGGAGAAATGAAACTAAAGTTCACAATTTTGTTTGAAATGATATAAATAATGTAAGAAGTTAATTGAAAAGAATAATATAATTGAATTATATATTTTGAGTGTGAATTTGATATGAGAAAATAAAATTGAGATATGACTTTAGTAAACACAAATTGCAATAGAATTAATATTGAATAAAGGATAAAATTTAGTGAATTGTATATGATATGAAATGAACTAATGGAATGAGATATGGAAAAAAATTCAATGAAAATTGGATAGTGAAATAATGTATGAATCTAATTAAATACAAGCCTTGAAATAATGCTTATTATATTTGATGATTTGATTGAAAGAATAAAATAACTATTAAGTAATTGTATTATAAATTGATATATATATATATATATATATATATAAGTTATTATATAATTTGAATTATGGTAATACTACTGGGTATACCCTTACTCAGCGTACGGTAGTTTCCGTGCGCAAGTTAATTGAAAGTCGGTGTCCGGTCCAGCATCCAGAGTAATCCCGACCTCAGAGAAAATTTGAGTAATATACCTTTCTTTGATAATGGTGGCATGTACCTTGGTAATGAATAGGTTGAGTATATGAGTCTTGTGATTATGGTTGTAAAATAATGATTTAAACTGGCTAAAATATAAAACGGGAACTAATATGATATATTTGATATATGTATGAAATAAAAAATGAATAAAGTTTATTAACATGAATTTAATTTGTATTGTAAATGTGTTAGTTGCTACACAGATTGCAAATTGGTTTTGGTTTGAAATTTTGCAGGGTTGGTTAGGTTAGAAAGACTCATATTGAGTCCACACTGCCTGGTACACGGGCGTGTTCTCAATATACATGGGCATGTGAGCCCTGTAGTTGAGAAAAAAATTTAAAATGTTTGAAAATTTTCTAAGTATTCGAATTAGTCCCAAACCATTCCTAACTTGTCTTTTAGGCCTCGAAGATCCATCTAAGGGACTATAAGATTATTTTATATTATGATTGATAATAATTGTGTATTAATTGTAAAGTTGTCCAATCGATCCGGTAGCACTCCATAATCCTGTTCTGATGACGGGTTTGGGTTTGGGGTGTTATAAGTATCGCCATGCTAGCTCGGAGATCGAAGAACGTCAGAGCTCGACTCACACTATCAAGCTATTCTTTTGTGTATAGTAAAGTTTGATTATTTTGGGTATGGCATGTATAGGAACTTGGTCATTTTGTTATATGTCATATTGGTAGCCAATGTGTTGGCTATTAATGTTACTTATTTCATTTTGTAAATGGCCATTGGAATTTGGCCAATACTAGTTAAGTTATATCTATTCAATGATGATGAAATTCATGAAGTGCAAGCTTGCGCAATTGAATGAGTAATGTGTGAAGTATATGCATGATGAACGTAGTGTGAAATTAAGGTGTGGATGTGTTGATTGTGGATATTAAAGGTGCAATATTGTTATGCTATGTGTTGCTGGAAATGGTATAAGTGTGGTTGCTTTTCAGGGTGGCAAATGGCTTGGTAAATAGCCTTATATTTGTCCATACGGGTAGACACACGGGCGTGTATCTAGGCCGTGTGTGACACACGGGTGTGTGTGTAACACCCCAAACCCGACCCAAACACTACAGCCAGATCTGGCATGTCACTAAAAAGATTTTTGTAATCCAAATCTTTTCCGGCTTTTCAAAGTCCCTAGTCGAATGGCTATCTAGTAACTAATCTATTGTTTTTCTCTTATTTTCGGCATTTCGGGATCTGAAATGGGGCCAATCGCATAGATCTCTAAGTTATAGTTCGGTAACACTCGAATTATGTTACTTTCGGGATTTCAAGGTAAGAAGAATCTACTAGTTTCAGAGTGTAAATTTGGGTATCTATTAACCCTTGGCTGATTGTAGGAGAGGCCCTATTTTCACATCTTTCTGGCTTTTTGAACAAAGTTGTAGATTGGTTTAGCAAGGGTACCGACATTAATCAGGTGTGTAACCTTTTCCACTATTAGATTGGGTGCTAATATATATAAATGTATAAATCTGCTATACTCTGTTAAATGCTGAAATCTCAGCATTATGATTGAAAACCCGATGAGGGTAAAGGCTAATCATCAGGTCAATGAATTCTATCCGTCTTCCTTAATATGCTTTGTATGCCGATTTCTCTGTATGTTTGGGGTTGGGTAATTGATGAAAAGGGGGAAGTGATCTGTTCTGGTGGCTTATGCCATTTCAGCCTGGTGACTCTGTCACAACTCTGTTTCTGGTGGCTTATGCCATTTCAGCCTGGTGACTCAATCACAACTCTGACGATGAGCAGCATGACTGCCATCGATGGTGTGTAGCGGTGTGGGTTGATTGTAGAAATCCCCAATGGTGTGATTGGCAGGTAAGGGTGGCGTGTAGCGGATGGAAACCTAGGATTGGGTTGGGTTATGTATGTTATTTGCTATATTATGTTTTATATTCTGATTTGTGGGCTAAGGCCCAATCTGTTGGTGCACGAGGGTTGCACACTGAGTTTCGCGACTCACCCTATTATTTTAACAATTTCAAGTAGCACTTAGTGCATTGGACCGGGCTGGAGAGGAGCGCAAGGTGGCCATGCAAAAGAACATTTGGATTCAGCAAAAAGACTTTAGTTTATTATTTTATATTTTTATTTAATGGGTTTTAAAATTTTATTGTAATAAGGCCATGGGCCATTAGACTATTATACTTTATTTTGGGCTTTTATTATTGTTAGATACTTAAATTTTAATTAAACTAAGGCTTTGGTTTTTAATTCATAAAACAACAAATGCAGTTTATATATTATTTAAACTTATCAAGTTACTAAGTTTTTCAGAATAAAGGATTGAATATAAGAAGGAAATATTTCCCGAAATTGCGACATCTTTTACAAATTACTTTAGTGACATACCAGATTCAGTTGTAGGGTTTGGGCCGAGTTTGGGGTGTTACAAATTGGTATCAGAGCTCGGTTCAAAACTCGGCTCTGGGGTTTTGGGCTCAAAATGTTTTCTAAAAATGGGCTTTTGAAACATGCATGTTTTTAAATGATAACAGGTTTGTTAGCTCGGCATGGCACCTGCGTCTCCGGCCCAAGTCCGCCAGGTAAGTATTCTAAACCATTGTGTGAAGTACATGTGGGCTTGATGGGCTTTATGGGACGTAGACTATATAGATTAGAACTTGATGGACTCTAGGCTTAGTTGAAACAACTCCTTAAAACTCATAAAACTGAATTTCACTAAACAAACCCGTGAACAAGTTGCAAGACTAGGGTGTTGCAACAGGCATGCGCATGTCTAGGATTGGATCCGGAAGAGCCTGGTACTTAAGCAGTCCGAGTGACTCACCTCTTCTTCGCTGGAATCCTACCTGGTGCGTAGTGACTGTTCACCCTAGCCACGAGGATTTGTTGACGGGCCTAACTCTATAATTAAAACCCGAAAGGGACCAGCCACCTTATTTTTACAAAAAAAAATTACCCATGATTTGCAAACATACCCCGATTTACAAAGTCAACGAAATACCCCCGAATTTCAAAATTTCCGAAATACCCCTAGATTGCAAAATTACCGAAATACCCTTGGACTTCAAAATTTTCGAAATACCCCTGGATTGCAAAATTACCGAAATACCCCCAGATTTCAAAATTACCAAAATACCCTTATTTCATGAAATCAACAAGGAACTCTATTTTGAAAATTTCAAAAATACCCCTGTAGGATAAAATTACGAAAATACCCCTGGGTAGTGGAATGACAAAAATACCCCTATGTGTTGAATGTGGGTGCATGGATGGTGTCTGTATGTTGATTGTTGAATGTATGTGGCCTATAGAATTAGGAGGTAAACTTGAGATTGAAACTGTAGATAGGTTCGAATTCGAAAGAATCACTCTTAAAATTTCTTTTCATAAGATTGTTCGTGGATAATCAGTGGAAAGAGATAAGGAGCGGGGAAGGAATAAGAGAAATTTTGGGCCGGCAGGAGCATTTGGGAATTCGCAGAAAAGGCCTAGGTCTGATGGGCCAGCTTGTGCTCCGACACCTGCTGCGGGGAATCAGAATCGATTATGCAATTGGTGCGGGAAAGCACATTCGGGGGAGTGTAGAAGAAGAACGGGTGGATGTTTCAGGTGTAGATCCACGGAGCATCTGATTAAGGACTGTCCGTAAGTAGATCAGGTACAGCCAATGGACCGAGGTACTGACCAGGCTGGGAGAGGTGGTCAGCTAGTACAGAGGGGTCGTGGTCCAGGTAGAGGTGGAAATGGGGCTGGTCGCGGATGGGGAGCACCTAGTAGAGGTGCAGGTAATGTAGATGCAAGGCAGCCGGGTCTAGTTTATACAGTTCGTCGACAGGAGGATGGTGATGCACCGGATGTCATAACTGGTACGTTTCTCATTGCTGATAACCCTTTTCTTGCCTTGATTGATATTGGGTCAACCCACTCCTATGTTACATGTTCGATATCTAAGATCTTAAGTATAGACTCTGAAACAACTACTAGGAAGATGACCGTGGTTAGTCCCCTAGGACAATCTAGGGTAGTGGACAAGCTATTTAAGGATGTACCGTTAGAGACTCAAGGGGTAGTGTTTCCGGCAGACTTAATGGAATTGCCATTTGGAGAGTTTGATTTTATCCTAGGAATGGATTGGTTGACTAAGCATCGTGCTAAGTTGGATTGTGAAACCAAGCGTGTGGTGTTAAGTACCCCGGAAGGCAGGGAGGTGGTTGTGTTAGGAGAAAGAAGGAATTATCTGTCCAACGTAGTACCGGCATTGAAGGCTGTTAAGATGATTCGGAAAGGATGCAATGCATTCTTAGCTTTTATGAGTGTTTTGGATGCTAAGGAGGTGACTGTCGATGAGGTTCGAACAGTCAAGGGTTTCGCAGACGTCTTTCTGGAAGAGTTGCCAGGATTACCCTCGGATCGCGAAGTGGAGTTTGGAATAGAACTACTTCCGGGTACGGCTCCGGTATCCATTGCTCCTTATCGAATGGCACCGAAGGAGTTGGTGGAACTCAAAGCTCAGATCCAGGAGCTTTTGGATCGAGGATTTATCCGACCGAGTGTGTCTCCATGGGGAGCACCGGTCCTATTCGTGAAAAAGAAGGACGGATCCATGCGTATGTGCGTGGACTATCGTCAACTGAATAAGTTGACAATTAAGAACAAGTACCCATTGCCAATAATCGACGACCTATTTGATCAGCTTAAAGGAGCTTCGGTCTTTTCAAAAATTGATCTAAGGTCGGGTTATCATCAGTTAAAGGTGAAGGAAGGGGACATTCATAAGACGGCGTTTCGAACACGCTACGACCATTATGAGTTCTTGGTAATGCCGTTCGGTTTGACGAACGCGCCAGCAGCATTTATGGATATGATGAACCGGGTGTTACAGTGTGTCTAGGCCGTGTGTGACACACGGTCAACCCCGTGGACGTGTTGATAGGCTGTGTGTCCCCTGCATCCAAATTTAGCAAAATAGAATTGCCTAGTAGTAAACACATGGGCAGAGACACGGCCGTGTGTCTCAGCCGTGTGAAGGACACAGTCTCAAGACATGGGCGTGTGCCCAGGCCGTGTGAAGTCTGCACATTAATTGCGAGAATTAAATTCTCCACACGGCCTAGCACACGGCCATGTGTCTCGATCGTGTGACCCTAAATGTTTGCTAACGTCATAAACAGAATGTCAAGGTTTTCACACACGGGCTAAGACACGGGCCATAGACACGGGCGTGTGTCAGGCCGTGTGAAAACCCCTGTAGGTTCGAAATGAAAAATAAAATCCGCACAGACTAGGGACATGGGTGTGTGTGACCACACGGCCTGCCTACATGGGAGTGTTCCTTTCCACACGGGCGTGTGGCCCTGTTTTGAGCAAAAATTTTTTAAGTGTTCGTAAGCTTCCGGTTCAGTCCTGAACCATTCTATATGTATGTTTTGGGTCTCGTAGGCCCATAATATGGACGTTATGAACACGAATGAAAAGTTTTAAGTTGGAATGTAAATTTATGGCCCGATTTTTTATGATTAAATATGTTAAGTCCGATAATGCCTCGTACCCGGTTCCGGCGTCGAATACGGGTAAGGGGGTGTTACACTGATCAAGAATCTTTTTTGTTAAGCTGAAACTAAGGGTCGGAGGTCATGCAGAAGGTTGTTTCATATCCTGGGTAAGTATTATGGAATTACATGTTGACTTATGAAAGAGTAAGTCTATTTTATGTTCATAAATAGTGAGATGAGGAAGTAAGGTGTTGCATGGAGGTTATCTGAGTTTCAAATGATGATAAAAGTTATATGAATGAGTTTTAATGATATCTCTATGTCTCATAAGCAGTTAATTGCTGAAATTTTGTGATGGATGTTAAGATCTGGAGATCAAGCTGCTGTTCGTGGGTGTAAGATGAGTCCCTAAGTAGACTCAAATCTTAGGTGATGACATGACACAATATTAAAAAAATATAAATATTAAAGCAGATTTTTTAAAGTAAATTATCAAATTAAATCTAGTTGTCCAATACATTAACCTTTGTTTTAACGAAATCTTTCATGTTTGTTTTATCAATTCAACTAATATATTTATTATTAAAATAAGCTACTCCCAAAATTTAAAGACAAAAAAGATAAATTTAGCCTTCTATGTTTACATTTTTTGTCAAATTGATCATTATTTTTTTGAGTTAAATTTAACGATTAATCCTTTTTAAAAGAGAAATCATTTCTAAAACATTTTTTTAGGCTCAAGGGTCATAAAGCCCTCAATAAAAAATAAAAATAAAAACCAATTGAGCTACTATAAAAAAATTACACACAATTGAGCCATCAGTAACAAAAAAAAAAAAAACTTAATTGCCCATTCTATTAATAGAAATCAGTAGTTAATCGATTTAATTGTTAACCTCATTGACATGGCTGATGAAAGCCACCAAAAATGGCCACATGCCACGTTAGTAATTTTTTTTAAAAATAATTAAAATGTAAATATAAAATGGATCTAAATAAATGGTTGTCAAAATTCATTTTGGATGAGTACAAAATTAAAAAAAAAACTTTAAAAATTATAATATATGTATATATATAAATTTCAAATGTGCAAAAAACCAAAAAAATTATTTAATAATTTTAATAAATAATAAAAATTTAAAACTATTATGTATAATTTAATAAACAATTTTTTTTCCTAAAGTTTCAAGATTTAAAGATAAATGGGGAGAATGTGGGGAGGTATGTTTCATGTAAAGTAGGACTTCAACAAAGAGAGAAGTAGTAAAAAAAAAAAAAAAAACAGAGTTCTTTCACTGTAAATGTACTGTCATCATTATCAACGAATGCAAATATATATTTTAAGAAATATATTTTCCCTTCATAAAATGACAGCGTGAAAAAAAATTATTCTTTTTAAAGAAAGGAAAATATGAAAGATTTTAGCAACTGGGTGTTGCTGGAAAGGCTGGTTTTTGAAGATCACTCTTCACTGATAAAAGAAAGTAAAGCCAGAAAAAACAAAAATGCAATTTGCAAGCACGAGTATGTATTCATAATAAATAAAATCTGGTTTTGATTTGTTCTTTAGAAATCTGGTTTTCATGGTTTAGAATGAAGACATGGTTAGGATGAAATGGTGATATTTATTATTAAATAATGAAATTATTTTTACATTTGAAATTTTTATATATTTTTTTATAATTTTTTAAAGATTTTTTAATTTTACATGAATTTAAACAATAATTTATCTAAATTTAATTTATATGCATATTTTACTGTTTGAAAAGAATGTCATTATATTGCCACATGACCCACATCAATATATTGTAATGTGGCCATTATTGAGGATTATGATTAATGAAATTAAATAGATGTGGCCCAATCCCCCATAAATTAATATGAAATTATACACCACAAAAGTAACTTTCAAGAACACGGTACTGTTGTTTATTATCGGTCAAACCGTCCAAGGAATTAAATCTAAACTCTAATTTATAGTGAAAAATTCTAAACTCTAATTTATTTATAATTGAAGCCCGAACAGTATCCTGATAAGGATAACTTAAATGTTGGCTTCATGATTTTTCCATGTAGCCATTTTGATTTGATGGTTGCTTCCACCGTCTTCTATCAAAATTGTTGTGGTTGCTTCCACGTTTCAATTGCATTAAATGGTTGCTTCCATCATGCATGACATTATCTTTGTCCTTTGGTGGTTTCTTTCTTTTTAAGTCACCGCCAAGATTGAATGCATCTCCTTTTTTGGATATCATTCTTCCACGTGTTGTGTTTTGTCTTTATCCTTCTTGGATATTTCTGAGATTCATCTCCTCGATTTCATCAAGGTGTAATGATTCTGGTGAAGGAACTGGTGTATTCCAGCTTTCCCACGTGTCTTTGATCTCCGCTGCTAACGGATAATCATCTATCTCCATGTCAGCTATCTTTATTAATAACTGAACAGATTCTTCATCTCTTTCTTCCTGGTTTCTTCCAGTGTCAAATGCTAATATTCTTCTTCCATCGGTCCAGAACATATAACTAGTTTGTTGAAGTAAAAACTGGGCCTCAGTCATTAAATCAAGTCCGACTTGGATTTGATAATTAGAAAAATCATTATAACATTTGTCAATGGTTTTTGCCAAATGTTGTTGATGATTTTCATTAACTGCTGAGAGGGATCTTCCTCCAAGAACTTTATGAATAGTCCATATTTGATAAGGTTGATAATTTTTTTCTTTTTCAGCAATACCAATAAGACTACATATTTCTATATGAAAATAATAGACAAAATCATCTAAATCAACAAAATTTGTTAATCTAGATTTTACTATAGCTGGAAAATCTTTTAATAAGTAAAAAGAAAGATTTTGGATTGCTATTTCTTTAACAAATCCCCATTCAATACTGGTTATATCAAATGGTTCATGATTAAGCCTAAATTTGATAGTAGGAAATTGTTCTCTTATATCATTAGTAAAAACATAAGCTTGTAAATAATATTTTGAAAAAGTTTCTGAAAATTGAGCTTGCTGATTGCAAATAGCTCTATCTATTTTTGAAAATATATCTGGTGGTAGAATTTGTCTACATTTGTTATATGGACATATTCTAAACATTTTATTGATAATAGGACTGTTTGTTCCCTTATTAATAAAATATTGGAATATATCAAGAAGATTGTTTATCTCCTTAATATCTGTCTATTCGATTAGGATTTCATCCCAATCTCTGTATAAAACAGATTTTAGTAATAAATCATGAGCTTCATTTTCTTTAGTTGTTTTTTCAACTAAGAAATCTGAAAATTGTGTAAGAGCTCTTCTAAAGTTTGCTCTTTGATCAGTAATATGGGTTTTCCATATTTTGTTTATAATATTATAATATTCTATAGGTAATCCTGGATTATAAAAATCTTTTAATTCAGGAAATTCAGGAATTTGTTGTTTTTTCAACAAATTTTCTGTCTCTCTTATAATTTCAGCATAGCTTTTTTGATATACTGAATAAGGATCTTGTAACCAAGTAAAATCATTCACCGGGTTTGGTGATTGTGATCCAAATGGTTGGTTTACCATAGGATAAGGTACATAATATCCTTGATTAGGATAAAATGGTACTTGAGTAGGTACAGTAATAAATCCTGGTTTAGGACTTACTGTTTTCCCTTTATTGGGTTTTTTATGGACAGTTCTCCATCCATCATTTTCTAGAGGTTTTTTACCTCTATCCATAAGGCCTGCTAAGAAAATCAGCAATCATATTATTAGTGCCTTTTATACGGCCCATAAGTTTCGACCAGATCTGGTGTGCTACGGGTTGTACATTGAAAACATTTGCTTTGTTGGTTTTGGAAATCGTAAGTTAATTAGAAAATATTTGTAGAAATAAAGCTTGATGGCCCCTCAGTCCGTCTCGGCTCCCATGTCCACGATCTACTGCTCATCTGAAAAGTTAGGGAAAAATAATAGGGTGAGTCACCAAGACTCAGTGTGTAAATCCCAAAAACACATAAAAGGCTTGGGCCCACAAACACATTATGAGCCCTGGCCCATACACAATGGCAACAATCATAATCACATGACAGATAATAAATGATGCAAAGCCCAACCCATCCTAGAATTCCATCCTCTACACACCAACCCGTACCAACCATCACACCTTGGGGATTTCTACAATCAACCCTCCATCCGCTACACACCAAAACGACAGCCGTACTGCCTTATCAATCAGGAATTTTAACGTGGGTTTTCTACCACCGATCACCAAGTGACCTAACATTTCATTTCGTGGGTTTTCTACCACCGATCACCATGTGATCTAACATTTCATTAGGTGGGTTTTCTACCATCGATTACCATGTAACCAATCATGCTCTTCCCCTTTTCATATCAAACCCATCCCATGCATACATTCATGCAAAATCAAACAATCTACTACCTAAGAGATTACAGTCTTTCGCATACATCGATACTCATAGAGAAGTTCTATGATTATGTACCTAGCATTCCTTGCCTAACCCTTTTTGGGTTTCATTCGACTGTCTACACAGCCACTTTCCGGCTTTTTAGCCCATAACATAAACATACATATATTCATAAAGATTATTAGTGTGTTAGAGTTCTACACACGACTGTTCATACAGCCTCATTTTCCGGCTTTTCAGCCCCTAACAACTATAATACAAAATAAAACTTATGTGATAAGGATCTACACACGACTGTTCATACAGCCTCATTTTCCGGCTTTTCAGCCCCTAACAGGTATAATACAAAATAAAACTTATGTGATAAGGATCTACACACGACTGTTCATGCAGCCTCATTTTCCGGCTTTTCAGCCCCTAACAGGTATAATACAAAATAAAATTTATGTGATAAGGATCTACACACGACTGTTCATACAACCTCATTTCCCGGCTTTTCAGCCCATAACAGGTATAATACAAAATAAAACTTATGTGATAAGGATCTACACACGGCTGTTCATACAGCCTCATTTTCTGGCTTTTCAGTCCCTAATAGGTATAATACAAAATAAAACTTATGTGATAAGGATCTACACACCTGATTACCGTTATAACGAGACCCTTTAAGTCGACGCTATCCGTAGCCAACACCACCTCTATCTGCCTTGAAATCCTGAAAAGAGATATGAGATTCAGGGACTAGTGTTTCCGGCTTTTAGATCTAAGAGATCTACTTACTAGAGAAGATTCGGCTACTCCTAGAGGATTCCGGCTTTTTGCGAAAATCAGGAAGTGAAGATGATTCGAAGAAATCTATAGAGATTCGTCTTTTAGAAGAAAGAAGAGAAGAGAATAATGGAGTTTTCGACTTTTAGAAGAAAGAAGAGAATGATGGAGTTTTCGGCTTTTAGAAGAAAGAAGAGAAAGAAAAGGTGGAAACCCTAAATGTCGCAAAATAAAGAAGAGAACCCTCCCTATTTATAGAAATTTTGGCTAACTCCTAGCCTTGTAGATAGCTCCTATCTTTTCTCCTTTTATCTTCCATATTATCAACTATAATATCTACATTATCTTATTCATATAAATCCTCCTATTTTTGAGCCTTGTTGCCATCCACTCCACCTAACCCAAATGCCGAAAATTAGCTAACTTAAACTAAAAGAATTGGGCTCCATGAAACTTAAATTTGGGCCCCTTATTCCCTTGTGTGGCGTTACCTCCTTGCTCCCTAAGTGGCGCCACTGACCACTGGGCCACAAGCCCATTTTGATGTTTTAAACACAGATACTACCTTTTAAACCCTATAATGCCCAAACAGATAATTTTAACCAAGGCCTCTGCCTAAGCCTGAGCCCAATTTGGACCCCTAACACTTAAATTAACTCATTACACATGTTCACCCATTAAACGCATAGGCCCAAAAATTTAGGATGTTACATAAATAACTTCAAAATTAAATTGGCATAATTCATTATACCATCTAATTCTTCGTGGTATCGTTTCTAAACTTTTATTAGTTAGAAATTGTTTAACGGCTTGATTATCAGTTTTTATAATAAAATGTTCGGGTGCTAAATATATTAAGAATTTTTTATTCCTTTTTTTATTGCAAGTAATTCTTTTTCGTAGATAGCATAATTTATTTCGTTTGGTTTAAACTTTCCAGAACTATATCCACAAATTAATTCTTCATTAGCTATTGTTTTAGCTTTTAATACACATCCCCAATTTTTATCGGAGGCATCTGTTTCAAGAATTAATTTATCACCTTGTTTAGGTAAATAAACTTTAGGAACATAATTTATTTCAGACTTTATCATTTTTATAATGTCTGAATCTTTTTTAGTCCATTCAAAAGGTTTATCCTTTTTTAATTTTTCATATAACTCATCTAATTTTTTAGATAAGTTAGGAAAGAAATTTCTACCATAATTAACAATTCCTAGAAATTGTTGAAGCTGTTTCTTATCAACAATTCTTTCAGGAAATTCTTTTATTTTAACAATAATATAATGTTGGAGTTTAAGACCATCAGATGATAATATTAATCCTAAGAATTCTATTTCAGTTTTTTCTAATTCTATTTTCTTTGGGCTTAATATTATTCCATGTTTTATAAACTCTCTAGCTATGATATTTAGATGTTTTCTATGGTTTTCCAGTGTTTCTGAAAAGATTAAAATATCATCTATATATACTACACAAATTTTTTTATATTTTTTAAATATAGAGTCCATCCATCTTTGGAAGACTTGTGGTGCATTATATAATCCGAATGGCATTACTCTCCATTGGTAATGACCATTAGGTGCACTAAAAGCTGTTAATGGTCTAGATTCTTCTGTTAACATGATTTGCCAGAAGCCAGATTTACAGTCAAACTTACTAAAATATTTTGCTTGTTTAGCTTGATTTATTAAGACTTCCTTTCTTGGAATAAAATAACCATAAAAAATAGTATTTTGATTTAGTCTTTTATAATTAATAACCATCCTAGCTTTTCCTCTTTTTATTTCTGCATGGTTTCTTACCATAAAAGTAGGACTAGAATGTGGACTATTAGTTTCTTCTATTAATCCTTTATCTAATAATTCTTTTATCTGTATATCAAATTCATCTATATCTTGTTTAGTATAGATCATAGGTTTTACCCTAATAATTTTATTGGGATTTTCTAGTTTAATGGTACAATATCTAGGACTATTTTTCCATAATTTTAATGGTTCTTCACTAAAATTATTTTCTAATATTTTAAACAACCAATGATTTGTTTCAAGTTGTTTAATCTGTTCTTTCCTAGGTGGTGTAAAATCTTGATCACAAATAAATTTGTGATTGTCTACTAAAGGTATTTCTACTGAAGTATTTTCAGTAGTTAATATAACAAAGTTTCTATCAATAGAAAATGGTAAATGTTGATATATAAAATTATTACCTAATAATATATCTCCATGCATTTCATGAAAACATAATAATTTAGGAATCACAAATCTTACATTATTTATGTAGATTGGTATATTTTTTGCTTTAAAGAGAATTAAAGTTTCATTACCATCTACTCCAATAGCTCTTATTGGATTTCTCATAAGTTCCCATTTTTCTGATGGAATAGCATTTTCTCTACAGCTACTAGTTGTAGCTCCTGTATCTAATAGAGCATTTAAAGAATATGGATTATATTCTCTAAATTGAAATGTAATTTCAATATAAGTATAATATTTCCTGGGTTGGAAATGTGAAAAAGTAATAATATCCTTTTTCCCAAGTTTCATCTGTTGAATTATTGGTTTTTCTTTGACTTTTGTATCTTTAGAAATTCTATCTAATTTATTAGGAAAATGAATCATTTTTAATTCTATAGGTAAATATTGGTTTTTCCAATATTTTAAAACATTTTTCAGATTATCTTCTGTTTGAAGATCTGAGTCTATTTTTCTCTTTCCATGAGAATCTTTTTTATCAATTTCCCAAGGTTTAGGTATTATATAATCATATGGATCTGTTTGTTCAGTATCCATTGGTTCAGGAATTTCTATATTTTCTTCTGTTGAAGTGTTTTCTTCATCAGAATTATGACTAGTGACATTAATATCTACATCAGAATTATCTGAATTACTACTACTTTTATTAAAACTATTACTATTATCTGTAGTATCATAATTTAACATATAGTGATAGTTATATTTTTTAAATAAATCTTTATGTTGTTCATAAAGTTCTTCTATTAACTTTAAATATTCTACTTGTTCATTTTTATCTTCTGTTTTAGAAAATTGGTTTTTCCAATGTTCTATTAAAGTCTTATAAGAGTCAAAATCATATTTTTCTTGTTTTTTAACATTTTCTCTTTTTTGTTTTCTTTTTTCTTTTTTATTATAGGTTGAAGATTCATCCGAAGAATCATCTTCATCTGATAAAGCTAAAATAGCATACTATTACCATAATATAAAGGACCTAAATCTAAATCGGATTCTATATTATTATTATTATTATTATTATTATTATTATTATTATTATTAGTATTATTAATAACTTGATCTAATTTATTATTAACATCAGATAATAATTCTTTAGACTTGTTATTCAAATCTAAATCTGTTACTACTCCCATATTATCTACTTTTTCTTCTACTTTACTAACCTTAGTATATAGTTTATTAAAATATATAGATGTCATATCTATTAAACTATTGATACCTTTATTAAGAGCCGAAATATTATTTTCTGTAACACCCCAAACCCGGCCTAGAAGTTAAGCCCAAATCTGGCGTGTCACATGGAAGTTTTTTTTTTTTCAAACCATCTCTGAGATTGTTAAAAACTTGTTTGAGAATTACAGCCTCTTTGTTAAAACCCAAAACACTTAAGCAATTGTTATCTACTTGAAAACGTAATTATCTTTAAAAACCTTTTTGGTTGTGAAAATATATTTGAAATAAACAATTTACGAAAATGGGACGTTTGGGAATAGAGTTGCAGAAGCATTTTGAAAGAAAATTCGAGGCCTGATTACAACATTTAACCCAAAATAGTAGAGTAATAAAATAAACAAGAAAGTAGTCTGAAGTCCAAATAAACCATTTCTGAAGTATGGTCTCCATCGAGTCATCCAAGGCCCAAGTCCACGTCACTGAGCATTACCTGAAAAGGTTAAGAGAAAGGGGGGTGAGTTACAAGAACTCAGTGTGTAATCCCCTTACCGTTATCCATTGGGCCAAAACCATTTAAACATTTATTTAGGCTTGAGCCCATTTTCAGTATAACAATATAGAAATTATGATATGCATATGATATGCAATTCCCAACCAAACCTAAATTTCCATCCGCTACACACCACCCGTACCAACCAGCACACCTGTGGGGATCAAGTCAACCCACCCCGCCAGCACACCAAATGCAGGCATTTAAGCCATTTAATCCACAGGCATAAAGCCATTTATAATATTTGTGGCTGGGCCACCGAACTAGATTGTGGCAGAGCCACCTGAACTGGATTTGTGGCAGAGCCACCGAACTAGATTTTGGCAGAGCCAATCGAACTAGATTTGTTGCAGAGCCACCAGCACTTCTCTTCAATTTCATCCCATGCAATTCATGTACGTAATGCATAGCAAATCATAATAATTCATTCAAATATTTATTACAAAAATTATGGCCCATTATAACAATATATCAGATTGGCCCGTTTTGTAACATCCCAAAATTGGGCCTAGTAGGATTGGGCCTTGAGCTTTAGGAAAATTAGAATATTATTTATTTTTGTGTTGGCTTGGATATGAATTTTGTGTGTTAGCATAGTCTTGTGAAGGTTTGATTTTAATTAGGAAGTTAGAATAAATTTTAGTATGGCTTATTTAATGAAGTGGATTAAGTGAGCTTAGCACTTATGTTAATTTAAGTGTTCATTTAAAGCATAAGAGGAGTAAGTGGCAAGTTGGTTAAGGCTCTTGAAAGGTTGCTTGAGGTTAGTGGTTCGAGTAGCATGTTTAGCATTTTGAGGTTTTTATTTCATGATGGCATTAATGGCTGGTCAACCTATGTTTATGATAGGTGGACTAATAACTTTTGGTAAGTTGAATTTATTTTTGAGGAAAGCATGGAATAAGGGATAAGATTCCTAAGGTTATGGAAGGATATCTTGAAGTTATGGTATTAAGAGGGGACAAAGGCATGAAGGGTGGAATGTGTTTTGGAAAGAAATCCTATGCCTTAATGCTTGAATGTGGACGGCAATGTGGCTAAGGGGGGGATTTGACCGAATATGCTAGTTGTTGGTAAGGCTTAGGAGTTGTTTTGGTCATTTCTAGCAATTGGTGCAAAAGTTTGCAAAACACTCTCTCTCAAACTCTTTTCTTTTTGGCCGAATTTTACCTTTTGATAAGCCTAATACTTTTTGACCATTTGGTCATTTTTGTTCAATAACTATTTTCTCCTTTTCATTCTCTCAAAACCAAAACCTTCATCAACATCTTGTTCTCCTATTTGTTTTGCTTAAACACCAAAAATCTCCTATACTCTCTTCTTGCCGAAACTCTATTTCTTTTCCATTATTTTCTTTTTTGTCCCATAGCCGAATATACCTCTTTGTTGTGCCGAAAATCTTCTTCTCCTATCTTGATCAACTTTGGCCGAATATTGAAGGTAGCATAGATTTCCTCGGGACTTCTCTAGCAATCGGTTTTGGTAAGGTGGTAAGGGTTTATTTCAAAGGATTATTCTTTTAAGTTTTCGTTTAAGCCGAAGGCTAATAACCTTAATGATGATGGTTGATTGTAGGAAAGTGAGGCCGATTCATTTAGGAGTGTGTTGGCTAGTGTTCGAAGGCTTTTGGGTAAGATTTTAGGTTCACAAGGAACCCTTCTCAATTATTTTGGTTTGGCCGAATAGGCCATGGCACTAATGTTCATTTTTGGCCGAATATAGGGGCAAGAATACTTGTGTGGCTGATTTGTCTATTCGGGATTTAGGACTCTCGTTAGTACCAGGTGTGTACATACACATCTTATAACTTTTAAATATGCTAAGTGTTATATTATGCCTAATCGATTTATGTAGACATGGATGTAATACTATCATGGAATTAACAAAGATTCGGGTAAGTCCTTATTTGCTATGAGATTATTATTTGATGCTTTTGGGAAGCATGACACATTTGGTATGTGTATTATTGGATATATGGCAATGATAAATTTATTAATGTTGTTAAAATAAACCTTTTTGCATGATTCAGTAAATATACATAATTGTTTGATATGGGTTGATGAGTGGAGGGGGCAGTGATATTCGTCTCGACGGACACCAGTGTTTTGGTAACACATTGTGACTACGGTCACCAGAGGTTTGGTACCTCCAGAGGTTTGGCACCTCATAGCGACTTGTCCCTGTGGTTGATACCACCGTGGGTTGGCCCCACTTTGAGATATGGGATCGTCTGCCAGTGATTTGGTATCACACGATGGGTTGGCCCCATCATTCGATTTGTGTCTTCGGACACCAGAGATTTGGTATCTCCAGTGATTTGGCATCACAATTGTGACTATATGTCACCAGTGTTTTGGTAACACAATTGTGTCTTTGGACACCAGTGGTTTGGTACCACACGGGATAGAAAAAGGCGTATGGATGGTTAGGTTGGGTGCATTTTAAACTTATGCATGTTAATTGGTTATGATTTGTGTATGTTATTGCACTAAATCGGGGAAGGGTTACACATTGAGTCTTGGTAACTCACCTTCTCCTTTAATTTTTTAGGTGACTCGTAGATCGCGGGTGAGGAGCCGGATGGACTCGAGGTGGCCATGCAGTGGAGACTTTTAATAAATGAATTTTGGATTTTATCTATTTATCTTTTGGGTTTATGTTGCTTAATTGTAATAAGGCCTCCTAGGATGATTTTATTATTGCTGCATGTTTGAATGTTTGGTTTAAACTATTTGATGATGTTAAAACGGTTGCACATGTTTTCTCAAATTAAACGCAAAATGTTTTTAAAGTACCATCAGGTACATTTGAAATTTTTAAACAACTCGACTCAACAAATATTTTTAAGTGTGGTTTTTAACAAAGAAAATTTAAATTGAAAGGCATTTCGACTACTTTTAAAAAATCGGTTTTAAAATGGTCTTCAAAATGTTTTCTCTGTAGCAAACCAAATTCGGTCATATTGTTTGGGCTGGGTTTGGGGTGTTACACGTTTAGCAAAACATTAGATTTGGCCCATTTAGCAAAATATCAGATTGGCCCGTTTAGCAAAATATCAGATTGGCCTGTTTAGCAAAATATCAGATTGGCCCGTTTATCAAAATATCAGATTGGCCCATTTAGCAAAATATCATATTGGCCCATTTCAAAATATCAGATTGGCCCATTTATCAAAATATCAGATTGGCCCATTTCAAAATATCAGATTGGCCCATTTAGCAAAATATCAGATTGGCCCATTTATCAAAATATCATATTGGCCCATTTATCAAATTGGGCATAAAGCCATATATCAAACTGGTGAGTGAAAATCAAATCGATGAGTCCACAGTCATCTTGGGTGACTCGTGCAACCCTAAAAATCAAATCGGTGAGTGAAAATCAAATCGGTGAGTCCACAGTCATCTTGGGTGACTCGTGCGACCCTAAAAATCAAATCGGTGAGTGAAAATCAAATCGGTGAGTCCACAGTCATCTTGGGTGACTCGTGCGACCCTAAAAATCAAATCGGTGAGTGAAAATCAAATCGGTGAGTCCACAGTCATCTTGGGTGACTCGTGCGACCCTAAAAATCAAATCGGTGAGTGAAAATCAAATCGGTGAGTCCACAGTCATCTCGGGTGACTCGTGCGACCCTAACAAATCAATCACTTCCTCCAATTACATATCCCAACCCATGCAGTATGTCATGTATGCAAAGCACATTTCATAATGATGTATGAAACAGATTACCGTCATAACCAGATAAACAGAATACACACACAATCGTGCTAATCAACCCATAGGGGTATAACGGTAATTTTACCCACTAAGGGTAATTCGATAATTTCGCAACCTAAGGATATTTTGGTAATTTCGCAACCCAGGGGTATTTCGGTAACTTGCCCTCCAAGGGCATTTCGGTAATTTTGCAACCCAGGGGTATTTTGGTAATTTACCCTCCAAGGGCATTTTGGAAATTTTTACAACCCAAGGGTATTTCAGTAATTTACCTTCCAAGGGTATTTTGGTAATTTCACAACCCAGGGGTATTTCGGTAATTTACCCTCTAAGGGCATTTTGGAAATTTTTACAACCCAAGGGTATTTCAGTAATTTACCTTCCAAGGGTATTTTGGTAATTTCACAACCCAGGGGTATTTCGGTAATTTACCCTCCAAGGGTATTTTGGTAATTTCACAACCCACCAAGGGTAATTCGATAGTTTTACCCACCAAGGGTAATTCGGTAATTTACCCTCTAAGGGTAATTCGGTAATTTACCCACCAAGGGTAATTCGGTAATTTACCCTCCAAGGGCATTTTGGAAATTTTTACAACCCAAAGGTATTTCAGTAATTTACCTTTCAAGGGTATTTTGGTAATTTCACAACCCAGAGGTATTTCGGTAATTTACCCTCCAAGGGTATTTTGGTAATTTCACAACCCACCAAGGGTAATTCGATAGTTTTACCCACCAAGGGTAATTCGGTAATTTACCCTCCAAGGGCATTTTGGAAATTTTTACAATCCAAGGGTATTTCAGTAATTTACCTTCCAAGGGTATTTTGGTAATTTCACAACCCAGGGGTATTTCGGTAATTTAATATTTAACGGTGTTTCCGAAGATTCACTATCGCCTCGAGTGATACAGAACTCTATTTGGGTCTCTACGGAACTATTGGGTCAAAATCCATTTTAGGCCCAAACGGGGTGATTTCGCAACTAAAACTTAACTAGTAATTTGGGGCATACAAATTTAAACTGTCCATTTGCGTCATACTGACTAAATTGGCTATAACTCGAGTTAGAAAACTCAAAATCTAGATCCGTAAAATTTCCTTGAAACTAAACTCATGTATCTTCTTACTGTAATATTTTCAGAATTTTTATCCTAGCCATTTATTATAGTTTATTCCTTAAAGTTTACCTTGTTTCACTGTCCAATGATTCTGACCTCTCTTACCTTAATTTAAAATATCTCAATGTACTGGTTTTCATATACTGTTCCAACTTGTTTCTCTTGAAAATAGGCTCAGTAAGGAATCCAGACATATAATTTATAACCCATAATTCATTTTGTACAATTTTATATGATTTTTCCAAAACAGATCAGTGAACCCCGAAGTTAATCAGAACCAGTCTCACTAAAATCAAGATATCTCAGAATATAAAATTTCTTTTCCTTCTCTGTTTCTTCCATATTAAAATAGACACAGTAAGCTTTAATTTGATATCTTATTCACTTTCTAATTACTTTTCTCCTATTTTTAGTGATTTTTCAAAAACACGTCACTGCTTCTAACCGAAACTGTTTTATTACGAAATACGATTACCACTACGATCATACGCACACCCGAGTGATTACGGATGCCGGTTTTTGGTTTTCTTCAGTATTTCGACCGATTAACAGCATATTTCATACAAAATTTCAGAGAAGTGTGAGATTACACACCATTTCAGTCCGTAACGCGATGCTCTCCGCGACACCAAAAATCCGAGTCCCCTATTACGAGGGATAGGTTTTCGATTGAACCTTTGATAAAGTACTTCGAGACCTTGCAACCAGCATAAACTCTCTCATGGCAAGTCCCTAGACTCTCAACCATATTATAAATTAGTCCCCTCATTAGCTAGCTTAAGCTTTGGGGATTCCAAAAGTACAAATTTTATCAAGAAAGATCACCAAAATCACTTACTTGCTAGAGGATTTGTTTGCTGAAATTTTTGAGCTCTCCAAAGCTTGTTTACTGCCAATTTTCGTTGGATATGGGAAGAAGAAAAGATGATACTTTTCTTTTCTTTATTTTTCTCTTATTCTATTCATTTCTCACCTAACACACCAATCAATTTCTCACCTAACACACCAAAACATTGACTAATTTAATAATCTATCCCCTATGGCCGGCCATCACTCCACCCATGGCCTATTTGTACTTTAAGGACCTCCAGTTAATATTCCTTAGTCAATTTGCACCTCTAGCAATTAAAATTAAACTTTAGCACTTTATGCGATTTAGTCCTTTTTCGAAATTAAGCCCTCAATCGCTAAAATTGAGACACCAAAATTTTCATGCATCTTTATAAACATGTTATAACACATAGAATAACATGAAAATAATTTTCTCTATCCTCGGTTTAGTGATTCCGAGACCATTGTTCCGACTATCCCCTAAATCGGGCTATTACACCCTCCATGCATTTTTTTTTCACCTACCCCATTCTTTTCAAATCTCATCATTATATTTTTTTTTTCAACAAATCACTCTCCATCATTCCTTTTTCTCCCATTTCTTTTTTTTTATTCTTTTTCTTTTATTTCTTTCCTTTCTTTTTCCTTGTTTTCCTCCTTACCTTATCTTTTTAGTCATCATTCCATTTTTCTTTTATTTCTTTCCTTTAATAATGTCATGGTTGACACTTGGAAGAGCACACAAAAATAAATCCAAAATTTGCAAAAGATGGGATTTGAACCTCTTCCCTCAAGGTACTTCACTTGATGCCATAACCTCATTGCCATATGCTCATTTATGTTAGCAATTTACTCTTTTATTTCCATAAGCCTTGATGCCACTTACTATCTCTCCTTAATAGGCTTAAACACAAACTTTTACTAAGGCCCAACTTGAACTCGAACCTTCATAGAATCCCGTAATTTTCTAAAATCATCTTCTTAATAAGTCCAACTTGAAATGATGTCATTCTCTTGTTCTCAAAAATTTTAAACACTCCTATGCCCAAGGCCAAATGGGCCTAATCCTACTAGGCCCAATTTCGGGATGTTACATTTTCATTCTTAGAGTCTATATGCATAGTATGATTACAAGTTTTATCTTTATACATACAATCCATTTCTTCCATGTTTTTTATCCCTGGCACCTAAAACCTTCTGTGTCTTTAACGTCTTCACAAATGCCTACAACGTCCCATTCGGACTCAACGACAACAAGAAGACAGAACGACAGATATATGGGTTTTGAGATAAACAACAATGAAATAAACGGAATTGAAGATAAAAGATAGAAACTTACAATGATAACTACGATATTAGAACTCCAGAAATCGTTACTCCGGGGCTCCTCTGATACCAATTACCGGGGGGGAGGTGGATGCACAAACGGAAGGCTACTATAATATCATAGGATTTTATTTTTACAAGAAGAAAGTAGATGGTTTACAAGATCAAGAAAGATTTCTTGATTTCTTAAGCAAAAAAGTATACAAGAGAAAACTAAATTCTATTTTTCGATGCCTTGTTTAGGCTACAACATTGCCTATTTATAGTGAAAAATTCTAAACTCTAATTTATTTACAATTGAAGTCCGAACAGTATCCTGATAAGGATAACTTAAATGTTGGCTTCATGATTTTGATATTTACAAAAATATTATTTTTTGTAATATGATTTAAAGAAATATCCAATAAGGATAAAGACAAAACACAACACGTAGAAGAATGATATCCAAAAAAGGAGATGCATTCAATTTTGGCGGTGACTTAAAAAGAAGGAAACCACCAAAGGACAAAGATAATGTCATGCATGATGGAAGCAACCATTTAATGCAATTGAAACGTGGAAGCAACCACAACAATTTTGATAGAAGACGGTGGAAGCAACCATCAAATCAAGATGGCTACGTGGAAAAATCATGAAGCCAACATTTAAGTTATCCTTATCAGGATACTGTTCGGACTTCAATTGTAAATAAATTAGAGTTTAGAATTTTTCACTATAAATAGGCAATGTTGTAGCCTAAACAAGGCATCGAAAAATAGAATTTAGTTTTCTCTTGTATACTTTTTTGCTTAAGAAATCAAGAAATCTTTCTTGATCTTCCTTTTGTAAATTCTCTTTGTAAACCATCTACTTTCTTCTTGTAAAAATAAAATCCTACGATATTATAGTAGCCTTCCGTTTGTGCATCCACCTCCCCCCCGGTAATTGGTATCAGAGGAGCCCCGGAGTAACGATTTCTGGAGTTCTAATATCGTAGTTATCATTGTAAGTTTCTATCTTTTATCTTCAATTCCATTTCTTCCATTGTTGTTTATCTCAAAACTCATATATCTGTCGTTCTGTCTTCTTGTTGCCGTTGAGTCCGAGTGGGACGTTGTAGGCGTTTGTGAAGACGTTAAAGACACAGAAGGTTTTAGGTACCGGGGATAAAAAAACATGGAAGAAATGGATTGTATGTATAAAGATAAAACTTGTAATCATACTATGCATATAGACTCTAAGAATGAAAATAATATTTCGGCTCTTAGTAAATGTATCAATAGTTTAATAGATATGACATCTATATATTTTAATAAACTATATACTAAGGTTAGTAAAGTAGAAGAAAAAGTAGATAATATGGGAGTAGTAACAGATTTAGATTTGAATAACAAGTCTAAAGAATTATTATCTGATGTTAATAATAAATTAGATCAAGTTATTAATAATACTCCTACTAATAATAATAATATAGAATCCGATTTAGATTTAGGTCCTTTATATTATGGTAATAGTAATGCTATTTTAGCTTTATCAGATGAAGATGATTCTTCGGATGAATCTTCAACCTATAATAAAAAAGAAAAAAGAAAACAAAAAAGAGAAAATGTTAAAACAAAAAAAAAATATGATTTTGACTCTTATAAGACTTTAATAGAACATTGGAAAAACTAATATTCTAAAACAGAAAATAAAAATGAACAAGTAGAATATTTGATGAAACACCCCAAACCCGGCCCACGAGCCTTGACCGGATCTGGTATGTTCCTCGAAGAAAACCGGTTCAAAATTCGTTTATTACTTTGGAAAAAACTATGTGTTTTGAAAGAAAAATTATTATTGGGTTGGGCTTGAATTGAAAACAAGTTTATTTCATTAAAAATCCCTTACTTTAGGTGACAAAACGTTTAGGGTTTGTTTTAAAATAAATTTATTTAATCCATTAATTAATAATAGTTCGTAATCATAATAAATAAAAGTAAAAATAAAGAAATTCAACTAGGGCCTTATTACATCAAATAATCCAAAAATTAAATTAAAGTACTTAATTAACATAAAAGTCTCAAATAGTAAAAATTTTCCTTGCTGTGCATGGCCACCTTTAAGCTCCTGCCGACTCGGTCCATCACTGCTCGTCACCTGGAAGAAATATTCCCCAACGGGGTGAGTCAAACAGACTCAATGTGTAACCACAACACTAAGTCATAACAAATTCAGACATTTCAGAGCATACATATCCTTATATCATTAAAATGATGCAACCCGAACCCAAACCTAGATAGCCATCCGCTACACGTCACCCGTACCAACCTGCACACCGTGGGGACTACTAAGCCAACCCTCCATCCGCTACACACCATCGAAGGCAGTCGCTGCAGTCGACGTGCTCATCGCCCTTATAAAATTCGTGGTCTTAGGTCACCACATTCAGATATCATGGTCTTAGGTCACCACATTCAGATATCGTGGTCTTAGGTCACCACATTCAGATATCGTGGTCTTAGGTCACCACATTCAGATATCGTGGTCTTAGGTCACCACATTCACTTCCCCTTCATATAACCCGAGTGCCCCATATCATACATATCATGCACATCATTCCTTAATTCACATTCTTATCACTTTTCACATGTTATATATATCATATATTCATAATCCTAGTAGGAGTAGGAAACGTACCTGGGTACTTGGTACCATTGCATGGTACTTTAGCCATATTTTCACATTCATATTAACACATTCAATTTAAAACATAGCTGTAATATCCCGAAATAGGTGTTGAGTGTTTCGTGAATAAACCAAGTGTTAGTAAGCTCAAATAGTGGTTTGGATGTGTTTTAAGAGTTCCTAAAACTCTCGGATTAAAATGGGACACTTTTGAAAATTTTGGAAATTTTTGGGTTAAAAGTGGAAATTTGGCCAAGGAGGCCTTAATAATAAATTTTTGTTAGGCTGTGGCATAATAATCCCCCTGGAAAAGTGGCTTCCGTGTGCCACTTAAGGGTCAGCGCAAAATCTGGTCAGGGGTTCGAGTGGCATGAGGCACATAGCATTTTATTTTTGCAAGCATGCGCTACTTTAAAGAAGGCTTTATAAGAAAATCGAGGTGGTCTGTATCACAAATTGCGCCTGGGCGAGGTGGCAAGGACGCTAGCAGCAAGAGAGAGGCCTTCGCAAGGACTCGAGTTCGAGTCCTGAAGGCAGCGCTTGTTTGCGCTTTATTTTGTTTTTGCGTCAAGTAAGGGGCGCCTACGAGTAAGGTTTAAATAAAATTTGTGCTGCAATATTGTCATGAAATTCAGACCGGCCGAGTGGTTGAGACGCTTGCAGCAAGGAGGCTTCAAGAGGTCATGCGTTCGAGCCACGATTGTAGTGCATGAGCATTCTATTTTTGCTTATAGCGCTAAAGCAAGGGAAGCCTATGAAGGAGGGCTTAAAAGAAATAATTGGCGCGGTATAGCATGAAATGAACAGCAGATCGAGTGGCAGAAGGTGAGAAGAAGCTCCCTCAGGTCTCGGGTTCGAGACCTGGGGGCTACACTTAGGGTTTTCATTTTGTGGCAGCGTGGGGAAGGGTGCATGGCCCATGCACGCATGCAGCATAAAGAGCTGCTACTTGTGTTATTTTTATTGTTTTATTTTTTTATTTGTTTTGAAGTATGTAGCTTCAATCTTTTTATTTATTGTTTTTATTTAGCTGCAGGAGCATGGGAATGAACCATTGTTTTTATTAATTTTGTTTGCTTAGAATGACGGGATAGTTTATAAATTATTATTATTAATTTATTTTGTTATTGAAGTATGGGTTATGTCTTGGGATGGTTTATTATTATTACTATTAATTTATCTTTTTATTATATTAAAATGCATGAGGTATGGGAATTAAAGTGAAAGGTGATGGAGGAATATTAAACAATGCTTTCTCTCTTCTCTATGGTTATGGGCGGCTTTGAGAGTGTCAAAGCATGGCCGGCACTATGTTGCAAAAAGCTTGGCCAAAATAATTGATTTTGGCTTTCTTTGCATTTGAGTTTGGCCGAAAATGGTTTTCCTAGGGGCCTTCTTTTCGGTTTTGGAAGCTAGAAAGAAAGAAACCTAAGGCTTGAGTTCGATTTTGGTAGGAACTAGAGAGTTTTTGGCTAGCTATGTGTTTGCATGGTTTTCTTTTTTTAGCCAAATCTCAAGAGAGAGCTTTATTCTTCTTCTTCTGTTACGAGTTGAGAAGCTAGGGAGTATTTCGATTAACTAAAGTTTTCTTCATTGTTGAGTAGCCGCATGTTTCATTATTATTTGAAACATAGCCTCATTATCACTCTTTTTCTCTCCATTAATACATTGCCGAAACACCTTAGCCGAATCTTGATGGAAGGTGCTATCGACTACGTATTTGAAATCTCTTCAATTATTTTTGGTAAGCAAGTTATACCCTAACAATCGGTTTAGATTTCTTTCTATTAAGGTGCCCAAAATCAAAGGTTAAACCTTGATTTTTAAAGAAGGCCGAATGTGCATTAAGTTCTTATAAGTGCTCTTTTGTGTGGCAAATGTTAGGGCTCTTAAAAGGAGTCTTTCGGGAGTTGAAATGCTCAATGGATTTTGTCGAGCAAGGTAAATGATAAGAGTAATATTCGGCCAAGAGCTTTTGTTTATAGAGTTGTGTATGAGCCGATTCTAACAATATTTTAGTAGGACTTTTGATGACTTCGGGAGTTAATCGACTGGAATAAATGGTGTTTCGTGATAGAAATAAGCAAGCTAGTGTTAAGAAGCACAAATGACTCTTTTGGGAATTAAAGTGCTCAAGGTAAATGACTCATGGTATTCGGCCTAAGGCCATATTATTAGTACTAAGTGTGACCGATTTCGGTTATGTGATCTAGGGACAAATCGATAGAAATAACAGAAGCTCTCGGGTTTTAGACTTTGTCAAAATCGATAAATCAGAATCTCGCTATAGTCAGGTGCATAGTTATCGCACTGTACTCTTGTTTGTTATTCATGATATGTGTTGTTTTATGTAAACGAATAGGTTATGCATGTTAGCCAAAATAAAGGCTAAGAGTAAGGATACCAAGGTAAGTGATCGATAAATCAAGTTAATGGTTATGATATTAACTTTTTGGTGATGTGCAATTATAAATGATTATCGATGAGTGTAAATAAAGTAATGACATGTAATGTATATTGTTATGAGTAATATGTGACCATGGTATAAAATATACATATTTGTTTCGTACGAAATGTTGTTATGGTACATATACGTACGCATGAGACTTGTGATGTGACTATTGGAGAAAAGGTGTACACTATGTGAGTGTTCTAATGCTAGCCTCCTGCTACATTCGTGATTGTTGATTAGTGAACCGATTGATATGTGAGATTTCTATGGGATAGGTGGCTTAGCCACGACCTTAAGAAACAATGTGCAAAAAGAAAGATATGTGGATCACTTTGTGGATTGGACTTCGTAATTGTATATTTGTAATCATATTTATAATATTGTGTATTCATAATGGCATATTTATAATTGTATGTTATATATATATATGGATTGTGCGGATATGGGCCAAGCCCATATGTGAGGGCATGTGTTTTAACTATGCACTGAGTCTTGGTGACTCACTCTATTTTTATTAAACCCTTTCAGGTGGCGCGTAAAGCTTGGACCGGGTCGGAGAGGATACAAAGGTGGCCATGAGGAAATGGACTTTTATGAAAAGGGACGTTTTATTTGATTAATTAAATAATTATATTTTCCGTATTTTGATTAAGTGTGTATTGTAATAAGGCCCACTAAAGTGTTTCAGTTTATTTATTAAGTATCAGTATTATTATGCCCTATTATGGAAGGATGATTCAAATGGTTTTATTTTCTCAATAAAGCTTGAAACCGATATGTTTATAACACACTTCGATTTTTACTTAGAATATTACAAGTCACGAAAATGTTTTACTGAACTCAACAAACTTTCAACGGTATACCTCTTAGGTAAGAATGTTTTTCGAAAGTGTTCCGCGGTGGCATTCCAAATTCGGTCGGATTAAATGGGCCGGGTTTAGGGTGTTACAATAGCCATGAACATATTAAAACTTAGGGTAGGGTACACACCTGATTAACTTAGCAATTCAGTTCGAATCTCAAAAATCCGATCTCACTGCTTTAGATCTTGAATGCCTATATTCGGCCAACACTAAGAATATTTAATAAAAAGCCATTCGGCCATAAATCCAAATCCTATTAGGATTGTTATACTTAAATCATTACCTTGCCGATTTGTTTACTAATCAAATCCCGGAATGTTGTAGACTCCCTTCTTTGTAATCGGCTGGTATTGAATCCCTTCATAGATTAGTTTTCGGCTTTTAAATCATGTAAGAAAATAGATCTAGTGCTAAAATAAGCCTTAGCCGAATGCTATAGACACTTACCTTGTGGATTTTAAATCCCGAAACTCACCGAATAACTAGGGAACACGCGGCCTATGGTGTACCTTCGGGAAAAGAACTTCTCCTTCCTTGTAGTCGACACTTAGTAAATCCCGAAAGATTTCTTCAAGGTTTCGGCAACAAGATATTAATGGGGTTAGTCCTAGATTTCGACAAATCTTAAAAGAAAAAAGATGAAACCGAATGAGATCTTACCCTTACTTTAGAAATCGACAGTTCCTTTGCTTGAAGCCCCAAAGAATTCGGCTTTGATGGCTAAATAATAATCTCAAGGTTTCGGCTTTTGGGTTTAAAGATCAATCGACTATGGCTAAGGGAGAATGGTATTCGGCAAAATAAAAGAAGAAGAAGAATTGCTGAAGAAAATTCGGCAATGGTGACCTTAGGAAAGAAATTCGGCTAGGCAAGAGTTGAGAGAAATAAAAGAAAACAAAGGAAAGATGAATATCTATTTGATAGTTTCGGCTATCTCCTTCTCCTAGTCTAGCCGAAATTACTAACTTAGAACCCCTTACTTGGCCACCACTTCTCCCTTATCTTTCTCTTTATCTCTTTGTTTTAAAATTAAAGAATAATCCTCATTTATCTCTTAAAATAAATCCATTATTTATCCCTTATTTATCCACCCTTTATCTCTAAAAAAATAAAAGAATAAAAGCTCCTAAATTATAGCCTTGTGCCGTCCCTTGCTGCTAATCTCTGCTGCAAAATAAAACTTTTATTTTGCTTCCCCTGCAGCTCGAACCTTGGCCCAATACCCTTGTATGTGGCGTCATTTCCAGAGGCCCTAAGTGGTGCCTTCAAGCCACTTAACCAAGCCCAATTTCATGTCATATTTCCTCCATAAATTTTCTTAAGACCACCTTGCCTTAGTTCCCTTCTTTTAACTTAACATTTCTAAAGCATTTCCTTACATTTCCAGGACATTTCCCTACATTTCCAAGACAAGACATTTCCTTACATTTCCAAGATATGACATTTCCTTACATTTCCAAGTTTCCAGAAATGTTCACTTTCCCCTTTTAAACTTAACATTTCCTTACATTTTCGAGTTTCCAAAAATGTTCGTAATACATTTATAGCACATAAGACATGTCATTCCCTATAATTAAATCAAAAATGCATAGGCCCATTTTCAGGATGTTACATTTAAAGTTAATAGAAGAACTTTATGAACAACATAAAGATTTATTTAAAAAATATAACTATCACTATATGTTAAATTATGATACTACAGACTATGAAAAAACATATAGTGACTATATATATGATATTATTTGTATTTTCAAATGTCATCAAATTACTATTTTTGAAAGAATCATAACGTGCATAAATATGTATCTATTTTGAGTATATGTATTTATAATCTGTATATAGTATACAGTGTAAAATATCATTAAAAATTTAAAGATTTAACTGTTGCAGATATTATTCATCATTTCATTAATTAGTAATATATATTCTTTTGAGATTATAAATATTATTTAATAAATTATAAATAAACACGTGAACATAGTATTAGAGACTAATTATATATATATATATATATATATATATATATAAAAGCTAAAAAATGCGCCTATATGAATAACAATGAAGCAGGGCAAGTACAAATATTATTAAATCTACCACCGCTTCATAGTTGGTATGCCTCGTTCCATCATGTGTCTCACTCCATTATGGATGTATGATCTTGAAAATCATTATTATCTCTAAGAATGTTGGATGCATCTATCCTCTCCCCATCTCATCCCACCTTGTTTCACTTCGCTTCAATTTAATTTTTGCTACTAATATTTAATACTTTCAATCTTTTTAAAATAAAGTAAAAATTTAAACATAATTTTTTAAAATATTTAAACATAAAAAATATTTTTCTACAATACTTTATTACATTTTACCTTTTAAGATTATATATATATATATATATGGATAAAATGATAATTTCACATATTGGAACAGGATAGGATGGGGCAGACCATTATTATAATCACTCTATACCCACTATCCAAAAGAAAAAATTCACTCCACCTTCATTTATTTTTCAAAAAAAAATTAATTCATTCGAAACGCATTGAATTCATTGAACGATTCAAGTCTTATAACCTCTATTCACATAAAAATTTAACTGAAATGACACATCAGTTATAATAATAATAATGATGATGTTGATGATAGGAGGAGGTGATATTTTGCTAGTGCTACTGATAACATTTTAATGAATCAATCTCTCAAAAAATAAACAATGATACGAAGAGATATCATGCTTTTTTACTAAAATAATATAAATATATATTTTTTTATTGAAAGAGGATAGGGTGGAAATTATTTATAGGAATAGGCAAAGCCAACAGTGGCTCACAATGCCATCTGACCAACCGGCAGCACCACTCTCACCTCCTTCAATCATTACAACATGTTTGAATTAAAAAAAAAAATTGGTGTCGCCATTGTGTCTGGCGACACCAGTATGTATTTTCTAGCCAAATACTCGTATTTGTTTAGTGTCGAAACCATTTTTTTATCGTTTTAAAAAAACAGGGCTCGACTGAAAAAATGAAAATAGGAGTCACCACCAATCCCTTTTTACTTAGGTGTGATTGGGTCACCTTGTAAAACATTTTATTTCAAACATTGATTTTGGTCCACGAAATACAAAAAACGGGTTCGGGAGTCGATTACGTATGAGGAAGGGTTAGCATCCTCATAACGCCCAAAAAATTGGTACCTAATCGATAAAATCATGTCGTAATGTTGAAAATTAAAAAAAAATAAAATATGATCCTTTTATTAGAAAGAAAACCAAGACTTACCTATTTCAAAGAAATAAAATGTTATACCCAGTAAGTTAGGATATAACATCTCATGGCTTCAAAATTAGGCTCACCTTTATTTATAAAATTCTTATCTCGAGACACAAAACATCATATCCAATAAGTTAGGGTATAACGTTTTGAATTCCCGAGAACAAGTTTTGATTTAGAAATTTATAAATTTCAATTTTAAAAGAAAAGGGATACTTAATATTTTAAGTTCAACGATAAAAATCGAAACCCAGTGAGTTAGGGCACAATTTTTCTCGAAGCTCCCAAATATTAGATATCACCATATATGTAATGCCCCAAACCCGGCCCATTCACTACGACCGAATTTGAAATGCCACTGCGGAAAACGTTTGAAAATATTCTTACTTAAAAGTAAAAATCGTTAAAAATTTGTCGCCTTTGATAAAACATTTTCGCAATTTAAAACATTCTAAGTAAAAATTAAGTTGTTATAAAAATACCGGATTCAAAACTTTAATATGACTTTTGAGATTTAAATAGCTTTTAAAATTAAACTTACAGAATATTAACTTAATTACAAATCCAACGGAAACATAGCAAAATTCAAATACTTTAAGTGGCCCTTATTACAATAAATAATAATTCATAAATCTTAGAAATATAAATACTTAAATCAAGCAAAACTTCTTCTGCATGGGCCACCTTGTATCCACTCCAAACCCAGTCCAAGCATCACCTGCGATGTTAATAAAATTTGGGTGAGTCATACAGACTCAGTGTGCAATTAGGCCACTGAATTCCACCCACATACAAACCACATATTAACCCATAAATCAGATATCAATGCACTTAATCACATGATTTCACTTATTGGGCTTGGCCCATTATCAGATCACATATCAGATAACAATTCAACTTGTTCACATAATTCCATGATTTGGGCTTGGCCCATATCCATACCACATTCCGTATAAGAACATATTTAACCACGTGTTTCCACATACTGGGCTTGGCCCATTACCACATTTATCCATTTCACTTACTGGGCTTGGCCCATTTCACATTAATTCACATAGCATATTGGGCTTGGCCCATTTCCACATTTATTCACATACAAAATTATGCAATTATGAAACCCAACCCAGCCTAGGGTCCATCCTCTACACACCCCCTTATCCAGCCTACCACACACCAGGGAATTATTAAATCACCCTCTCCTTTTTACTCCAATAAGGCAACAAATGCCGTCCACGCGAACTTAATCGCAAATAATCCACAACGCGACCTCAGTCAGCGTCAATCCACGATGTAGCCGTAGCTAACATCAAAACCACGATGAGCACAAAGTCATCAATAACCACGATATGGCACATAGCCTATATCAATTACGATGAGGCACAGAGCCATTCATCAAACCACGTACTCGAAGTACACCCTGTCCTTCTTTCATATCATATCCCACCCATGCACATGCAACATAAAATAATGCCATGTTAATGCATGTACATGTTATTTAGCATATTATCACATATTCATAACAATAGTCACATATTCATCAGATTTGGTACTTACCAGTTTATTGACATACCCCTTGAGGGTATCCATATCACAATTTCCACTGCACTAGTTAGCACATTCATAACACACATACAGATATCACATACAATCATAAACCCGGAACACGGTAGGCTAACTACACACCTGATCACTTGGAGAATTATGCTTTCGATACTGATGCTTCACTAAGCGCTACTACGGCTATCTGTCTACTTTCTTGTTCTGACGCTGGTCCACACCCCGGTGGCCAATCCCTAACTGCAGAAACAGATCTCTTCTTAAACTTCGGGATAGGAGTTACCCCTTGTCCTCCTTGACTAGCATTCGCATCCATCGACAACGCTTAATCAGATCAATCGGTTAAACACCAATACCTTAATCAAAATATATCGAATCGAAACTACACTTACTAAATATCCTTACCGAAATAATCTTGAATCCCGAAGCTTGTCCTACTTCTGTCGACTTGTCCCCTAATTAACCATAATACAAATCGGTCACATTTAAACCCAAATATGGCCTATGGCCGAATAACACAAGCCTCCTTACCTTACTAAACTAAATCCCGAATCACCACTTGCTCCTTGAATAGTCGAAATCCCTGCTTAGCAACCATTAGAATCGGCTTAGCACATGAAAAATCTAAAGATGGCCCTTGGCCGAATGCCTTATTGGCCTACCTTGAAGAATCAAAACTGATTACCAAAGGAGAATTCACTTACCACAATTACACGTTTGCTTGTGAAGACTAAAAGAGAAAAGTTGACAGCCCCTTCTTTAGAGATTCGACTTTTGAGAACAACAATGGTGGTTCGGCACTTTGTGATCTCAAGAGAAGAAAGGAGAAGAAGAAAACTATAAGATTCGGCTAAGGCTTTAAATCACAAGAAATATTCGGCTACAAGGGAATTTGGGGTTGGAAGAAATAAAAAGATGAATAAGGGAAAAGTAGAAGAATTTTGGCAATGGAGATTAAAAGATGAACAAACAATTTCAGCAGTAACCAAGATGAAAAAGAAAGGTTTTGAAAGAGGAAATTTAGCACACACTAACACCATATTTATACCAAAAATACAAGCTCCTAGAGTCCAACAATCGGCCACCACTTCACCACTTATCGATTTCCAAATCAATCTCCTATTTTACCTCTTGATCACTTATTCAAGATAAATGAAATAAATCCATTTTTATCTCTTCTTCATCTTGCACAAAATAATTAAAATAAACCACCAATTATCCTTTTCTAAACTCCTATTTAATCTCTTTAACATCCATTTAAAATAAAATAAAATAAAATTACCTTTATCCTACTCTTAGCCGAATTTTAGCAGGAGAATAAAACTCAATCCTCATCTAATTGAAAGTCCATGTGCCGTCCAATCTCTCTCCAATTTGACGCCAACAACCAAAAAAATAAAACTCCACTCATTGCTGCAGGCGTGATTCGAACCAAAGCCCTTGTCATTGCACCTGGCGCTCCACTGCCACTTTACCACATGATTTCTTGTGGCATAAATCCCTCACAAATTCCTCTTAAAGCCTCCTTAGCCCGGTTTCCCTTCTTGACGCAAAGAGCAAAAATAAAACACACTCCTATGCCACCAACGTGATTCGAACTTGAGCCCCCTTTGACGCAACACTCCAAGCCCCTAAAGTAGCGTCCCAAGCCACTCTACTAAGGCGCTTTTTGTGACATGCTTCACCCAGAATTCCTTTTAAAACTTCCTTAGCCAAGCTCCCACTTGTCACAAAAATAAACTCCCATTCGCTTCCTCTGCAACTCGAACCAAGGCGTCACATACCAAGGCCCTAAGTGGCGCCTTGAAACCACTTTACCAAGGCATTTCTTATGTCCTAAACTCCACATAAATTTCCTTAAGCCTTCTTTACCAAGCTCCCCCCTTTAGACTTAAATTCTAAAAATTTTCCATATCATTCTCCTTCATCCTAGACTTCTAAAAACCCTTAAAACACCTCCAAACATACTTAAAGCCTACTAACACTTGAGTTATGCACCAAATGCATAACCCCTAATTTAGGATATTACAGTTCTACCATCCTTAAAAATAATTTCGTCCTCGAAATTACTTACTATCGAACCATCCTATTCATCACACTACGCCTCTGCTGCGCACTCTGATAAAACTAACACATTTCTTAGATACTATCTCAAGGTTCGCATTCAAGGTTTCAGGCACTTCACTAACGATACAAGAACGAACTAACTAGCTTTATAACAATCAAGGCAATAAAAAGATTCCAGGTTTAGAGAACATACCCGATCCTATTTGGACCAACTTCCTCCTTGCTATGACTAATTGCCTAAGCCAACCTTGCTTGCCTTGCATCTGAACCTTTAGCACCTCTGCTTGGGGTTCCACGACCTTGGCCTCGAGCCCTATCCATCACTTGAGGACATTTCTTAACCAAATGAGCCTTAGACCCACACCGGAAACATTCCTTGTTATTTCCCCAACATTCTCCTACATGAGCTCTCCCACATTGAGCACATACACGACTTCGATTCTCAGCAACTGGTACAGGTGCACGTACAGAATTCTCAATCCTTGGTCTTTTTTGAAAATCTCCAGATGCTTTTGACGATCCAAAACTTCTCTTATTCCGGTTTCTATTCTTTTCTCGATTCTGTCTCACAGTTCTCTTAACTTCTTCTGCTATCCGAGCCTTCTCCACTAGAACAGCAAAATCTCGTTCTCTCTGCGGAGCGACCAACACTCACAGCTCATCCCTCAATCCATCTTCGAATCGAACGCACTTCTCATAATCAGTAGCCACGATCCCCTTAGCATACTGACTTAACCGTACAAATTCCGCTTCGTACTCCACTACCGACATACTTCCTTGTACCAAGTTTAGAAATGCCTTTCTTTGCGAGTCTAAGTAACTAGCTCCCACATACTTTCCTTCGAACTTAACCTTGAAGTACTCCCAGTCCACTCGATCTGCAGGGGTACTTTGTCTGACAGTGAGCCACCACCGATAAGCTTCATCTCGGAGCAACGAGACAGCACCTTTCAGCTTTTCCTCAGCAGTTAAATCCAAATCATCCATAATCCTTTCAACTGCTTCTAACCAATACTCCGCTACGTTCGGAGCTACTCCAGATACTCCTCTAAAAATCTCGGCTCCGTTTGACTTAAGTCTTTCTGGCACTGATTTCCGAGCTCCACTGCCCACACTAGCTCCTGCGACTCGCTCTAGCACTCGCAGCATAGCTAACGATACTGCGTCATCTCCTCCTGTCTGATCTTGATCCTCCGCGCCCACTGCTGACGGCGGCACATCACTTTCTGACCCATGGCCAGACCCTACCGGTTCCGATACTGTCATTCTACCTCGACCACGTCCACTAGAACTCATTTCTAACGTCACGATTTAATCTGATTAGAAAGTTTTATGCATTAGTACTTTGTTCCACTGTTTATCCGCGAACAGTTTTATGAAAGGAAGTTTAATAGTGGTTCTTTCGATCAATCAAAGTCTTAGCTCAAGTTCACTATTCTAATTCAGAAAATCACATTCACATTCACATTCATCCATCTCGATAGAGACACATTCATTCATCAATAACATTCAATCACACTTCCATGGGCATTTTTGACCATTCCCAACCCAGGGGTAATTTCGTCATTTTCCCTACAGGGTATTTTGGTAATAAATTGAGGCCACTCCAAAAATAATCTTTACAAATCAAGGCATTTCGAAATTCTCAAAACTCAAGGGCATTTTGAAAATATTTTTCAAATCGAAGGTATCGTAAAAATTTTGGTAATTAATCGGGATCAATTCGAAAATATTTTAGAAATCAAAGGTATTTCAGAATTCACAAAACCTCGGGGGTTATCTTGAAAATTTGTTTTCCAGATCAAAGGTGTTGCAAAAATTTCAGAAATCGGAGTTATTTTGGTAATTTTGAAAGTCAGGGGCATTTTAGTAATTTTCCCAAATCAGAGTATCTTAAATTTTTGCAAAACATGGTTTTTGAATATTTTTGCAAAGTAAGAAAATTTTATTAAAATCGGTGGTAATATGGTAATAAAAATTTTCCGAGTCAGGGCATTTTAGAAATTTTACCACCAGGGGTATTTTAGTAATCTGGCAAACCGGAAAAATTTTTCGAGAAATTTTCAAAATAGATTTTGTTACAAATCGAAGGGGTAATTTAAGGATTTTAAAAACTAAGGTGTTTATAAAACTGCATGGCTATTCCCTTTCGGGTTTTAATTATCGGATTTAGCCCGTGAATAAGTCCTCTTGGTTAGGGTGAACCGTAGCTACGCACCAGGTAGGATTCGAGTAAAGAGGAGGTCAGTCGCTAGGACTGCTTAAGTTCCAAGCTCTTACTGAATCCACTCCTAGACATGCGTACAATGGTTGCCACACCTTAACTCGACGACTTAGCAACAGGTTTGTTCAGTTATCCTTAAGTCTTATGCATATGTTTGAGTGCACTAGCCCTAGGGTTCAATAGCCTTATTCTTCTAATCTACGAGCCCAAATATGCCCATAACATTTCACATACAAATCACTTCAACAATTAGAAGTACTTACCTGGTGGACTTCGGGTCGGAGATACAGGTGCCATGCCAGAATAACCTGAAAAATTATTCATAAAAGTCCATATTTTTGAAAAACCCATCTTTGAAAAACATTTTTGGGCCCACATCCCTCAAAGCCGAGTTTTGAACCGGGCTCTGATACCAAACTGTAACGCCCCAAACCCGGCCCATTCACTACGACCGAATTTGAAATGCCACTGCGGAAAACGTTTGAAAATATTCTTACTTAAAAGTAAAAAACGTTAAAAATTTGTCGCCTTTGATAAAACATTTTCGTAATTTAAAACATTCTAAGTAAAAATTAAGTTGTTATAAAAATACCGAATTCAAAACTTTAATATGACTTTTGAGATTTAAATAGCTTTTAAAATTAAACTTACAGAATATTAACTTAATTACAAATCCAACGGAAACATAGCAAAATTCAAATACTTTAAGTGGCCCTTATTACAATAAATAATAATTCATAAATCTTAGAAATATAAAATACTTAAATCAAGCAAAACTTCTTCTGCATGGGCCACCTTGTATCCACTCCAAACCCAGTCCAAGCATCACCTGCGATGTTAATAAAATTTGGGTGAGTCATACAGACTCAGTGTGCAATTAGGCCACTGAATTCCACCCACATACAAACCACATATTAACACATAAATCAGATATCAATGCACTTAATCACATGATTTCACTTATTGGGCTTGGCCCATTATCAGATCACATATCAGATAACAATTCAACTTGTTCACATAATTCCATGATTTGGGCTTGGCCCATATCCATACCACATTCCGTATAATAACATATTTAACCACGTGTTTCCACATACTGGGCTTGGCCTATTACCACATTTATCCATTTCACTTACTGGGCTTGGCCCATTTCACATTAGTTCACATAGCATATTGGGCTTGGCCCATTTCCACATTTATTCACATACAAAATTATGCAATTATGAAACCCAACCCAGCCTAGGGTCCATCCTCTACACACCCCCTTATCCAGCCTACCACACACCAGGGAATTATTAAATCACCCTCTCCTTTTTACTCCAATAAGGCAACAAATGCCGTCCACGCGAACTTAATCGCAAGTAATCCACAACGCGACCTCAGTCAGCGTCAATCCACGATGTAGCCGTAGCTAACATCAAAACCACGATGAGTACAAAGTCATCAATAACCACGATATGGCACATAGCCTATATCAATTACGATGAGGCACATAGCCATTCATCAAACCACGTACTCGAAGTACACCCTGTCCTTCTTTCATATCATATCCCACCCATGCACATGCAACATAAAATAATGCCATGTTAATGCATGTACATGTTATTTAGCATATTATCACATATTCATAACAATAGTCACATATTCATCAGATTTGGTACTTACCAGTTTATTGACATACCCCTTGAGGGTATCCATATCACAATTTCCACTGCACTAGTTAGCACATTCATAACACACATACAGATATCACATACAATCATAAACCCGGAACACGGTAGGCTAACTACACACCTGATCACTTGGAGAATTATGCTTTCGATACTGATGCTATCACTAAGCGCTACTACGGCTATCTGTCTACTTTCTTGTTCTGACGCTGGTCCACACCCCGGTGGCCAATCCCTAACTGCAGAAACAGATCTCTTCTTAAACTTCGGGATAGGAGTTACCCCTTGTCCTCCTTGACTAGCATTCGCATCCATCGACAACGCTTAATCAGATCAATCGGTTAAACACTAATACCTTAATCAAAATATATCGAATCGAAACTACACTTACTAAATATCCTTACCGAAATAATCTTGAATCCCGAAGCTTGTCCTACTTCTGTCGACTTGCCCCCTAATTAACCATAATACAAATCGGTCACATTTAAACCCAAATATGGCCTATGGCCGAATAACACAAGCCTCCTTACCTTACTAAACTAAATCCCGAATCACCACTTGCTCCTTGAATAGTCGAAATCCCTGCTTAGCAACCATTAGAATCGGCTTAGCACATGAAAACTCTAAAGATGGCCCTTGGCCGAATGCCTTATTGGCCTACCTTGAAGAATCAAAACTGATTACCAAAGGAGAATTCACTTACCACAATTACACGTTTGCTTGTGAAGACTAAAAGAGAAAAGTCGACAGCCCCTTCTTTAGAGATTCGGCTTTTGAGAACAACAATGGTGGTTCGACACTTTGTGATCTCAAGAGAAGAAAGGAGAAGAAGAAAACTATAAGATTCGGCTAAGGCTTTAAATCACAAGAAATATTCGGCTACAAGGGAATTTGGGGTTGGAAGAAATAAAAAGATGAATAAGGGAAAAGTAGAAGAATTTCGGCAATGGAGATTAAAAGATGAACAAACAATTTCGGCAGTAACCAAGATGAAAAAGAAAAGTTTTGAAAGAGGAAATTTAGCACACACTAACACCATATTTATACCGAAAATACAAGCTCCTAGAGTCCAACAATCGGCCACCACTTCACCACTTATCGATTTCCAAATCAATCTCCTATTTTACCTCTTGATCACTTATTCAAGATAAATGAAATAAATCCATTTTTATCTCTTCTTCATCTTGCACAAAATAATTAAAATAAACCACCAATTATCCTTTTATAAACTCCTATTTAATCTCTTTAACATCCATTTAAAATAAAATAAAATAAAATTACCTTTATCCTACTCTTAGCCGAATTTTAGCAGGAGAATAAAACTCAATCCTCATCTAATTGAAAGTCATTTGCCGTCCAATCTCTCTCCAATTTGACGCCAACAACCAAAAAAATAAAAGCCCACTCATTGCTGCAGGCGTGATTCGAACCAAAGCCTTTGTCATTGCACCTGGCGCTCCACTGGCATTTTACCACATGATTTCTTGTGGCATAAATCCCTCACAAATTCCTCTTAAAGCCTCCTTAGCCCAGTTTCCCTTCTTGACGCAAAGAGCAAAAATAAAACACACTCCTATGCCACCAACGTGATTTGAACTTGAGCCCCCTTTGACGCAACACTCCAAGCCCCTAAGGTAGCGTCCCAAGCCACTCTACTAAGGCGCTTTTTGTGACATGCTTCGCCCAGAATTCCTTTTAAAACTTCCTTAGCCAAGCTCCCACTTGTCGCAAAAATAAACTCCCATTCGCTTCCTCTGCAACTCGAACCAAGGCGTCACATACCAAGGCCCTAAGTGGCGCCTTGCAGCCACTTTACCAAGGCATTTCTTATGTCCTAAACTCCACATAAATTTCCTTAAGCCTTCTTTATCAAGCTCCCCCCTTTTAGACTTAAATTCTAAAAATTTTCCATATCATTCTCCTTCATCCTAGACTTCTAAAAACCCTTAAAACACCTCCAAACATACTTAAAGCCTACTAACACTTGAGTTATGCACCAAATGCATAACCCCTAATTTAGGATATTACAATATATTTTTTTTAAAACTGTTTGAATAAAATGCGTAAACTCAAAAAGGTATTTTTATAAAAATGGTTTGAGTAAGACATTGCATGAATACATTTCAACATACATGCCAAATAACAATTTATCATAACTACGAATCATATTAACAATTACTAATAATGGATAATTAAAGAATAATACGAAATAATAAGTGATGCAAATAATAGAATAATTATACTAAAACAGAATATAAAGATGATAGATGAATAAAATAAACAAGGGATAAACAAATATAAGATATAAGGCAGTAAATAACAAATAAATATAAAGCTTTACATGCATAACAACATAAAATGAATTATTATAGATATTGTGAATTAAGAAACATATGGCTTTAAATAAAATGATGTAGAATAATAAAAAATATGAATTACATAAAAAACGAATTAATATGCAAAAATGATGTGGAGTAGTCAAAAATAATATATATATATAATAAGTAAAATATATTATTAAATAAAAAAATAATATATAACTTTAAATAAAATTATATTTATAATCTAATAATTTAATATATATATATTTCAAATAAAAATAACATATGTTATATAATATAAATAAATTTATACAAAATAAGGTTTTAGAAGTAATATATAATATAATATAATAATACAAAATTTTAGATGTATAACATGTAACTAATATACAAATTATAAAATAATATATATAAATAATATTAAACCAAATAAAGTAATACATAGTAATAATTTAATATATATATGTAAAATATACATATGAATTTATACTATTAATAAATTAATATACAAATAATAAAATAATATAAAAATTTAACATGATAAAATATTTAATATAATATTAGAATAATTAAAAAAAGGTTTTAAAAATAAATAAAGAAACCAGATTAAATAGCAATAAAAATAAATATAAAGGGGTTAAATTAAAACGCGGGCCACACTACAAGGGGTTAGTATCGCAATTATGCCAAATTTTCAAAACGGCGTCGTTCAGATTTTAGCCTTTAAGGAGCTCGAGTATTAAAATGAAACAAAGTATAAGTTTTAGGGCTAATTTGAAAAATAAAAAAGGTTAAATTGGACTAAATTAAAACTAATAATATTGCCGAGGGATTAAAATGGCAAATAACCCTTTTTTATAAAACACACGGATCCTCCCCTGGTTTTCGGGTCAACGAGCGGATCCTCTCTTAAAACGACGCCGTTTTGGTTATTAATAGGCTATACCAAAACGACGCCGTTCCTGCAACCTTTATAAACCAAAAAATAGCAGCTGAAAATCACTTCCTAAGCCATTAAAAAAAAAAAACAACAGAAACCTTAAAAAAAGCTCTGCTTTCACAGGTCTTCTGACCTCCGGCCATCATCGCCTTTGCCCCACGCGCCTCATGCGCCGTCATACACGGAGGCCCTAGGGCCCAAAACCTAGTTTTTCAATGACGATAAAAAAGGTAGCCTTGTTTTTATCTATATTTTTTGTATTTATATAAAAAAATATATGCATGAATTGATAGAAAATAAAAATAAGCGAGATGTAATGAGTATAAATCACCTATATTCTCTTGTTTTTATTTATTGTATTCTCTGTCTTTTTGCCTGTATATCGTGTGTTCGCTTTTACAGATCTTTGGGGTTTTTATAACCCGAGAAAAAAACTAAAAAAAAGGAAATATACAGATTCCGGCTGCTGTGTTTCTTTCCTTTTTTTGCAGGTGAGAAGCAAAGAACGTGGCGGCGATAGGATGATTCGCGCAGACTGCGGCGCGACTGGTGGCCTGGGTGCGAGGCTTGCGGCGCCTAGGGTTTCCCAGAAACCCTAGGTCTCCTGTTCCTGTTTAATCATTGGGCCATTTTGGGCCGTGTGTTTTTGGGTCTGGGGCTGGGTAGTTTGTTTTAGGTTTGGGTTAATGGATCTATTCTGGTAATGGGTTAGTGGGTTTGGGTAGTCTGTTTAGGTGTTGGGTTTAATTTTAGTATTTGGGCCATTTGCAAATTAAATTTGGGCTTTGTAAAAGGACTGTAAAAGGACATTTGGTATTTTTTTGGTTTTTTTATTCTGGTTTATTTTATTTATACGGGCCCGGGCAAATTGGGCCAATTACATTTAGTATATAGGATTAAGAAAAAATATGTTTTTAATGTTAGGTGGCACCAATGACAATTTAAAAAATGAAGGATGAAAAAAAGTGAAATTAGAAAAAAAAAACAAAAAAAAAGCTTGAAATTTTGTTGTCCCCGTGATTGATCAGTCATGTTGGGCGGCACTGGCCTGACAGCCTGCCACCAAGGTGATCGGTTAGTCACAGGGAAACCAAAATTTCAGGCTTTTTAGATTTTTCTTTTTATTTTACTTAATTGAATAAAAAAATAAAAATATTTTTTTAATTAACGCCATCGACATGTTAGGCGGCACCACCAGGCACTATATATACCCCAAACTTAAGCATAAATCAACAAGCTTTGAATGTTTATTTTGAAAATTTGTATTTTTTTGAAGTGTTTTTTTTTTTTTGTAGTTTCAGAGAGAAAAATGGAGAACTAATTTTCTAGAGCTATTCATTTCGATGGTGTTATTTTAGAAACAACTATTGGTTATATATTTGAAACTTGCCAAAAAATAAGAATTTGTCTGTCGGTGTTATGAAAGACAATATAAAAAACAACTATTATTTTATGAATATCTTGTTTGCACCTGAATTGTCACACCACTCGGTCCCTATTGTATCACTCAACTGTTGAAACTTCAACACGGGTGCTTTAGCACCATAGGAGTGAGTGGATGTGAGTCGACGGAGGTATGACAGACGCAATGTCCGGTGCGATATATGCATTTACATGAACTGCACAAGTAATAACATGGTTACAATGACATGATTAAAATACTTAAAATAACATAAATAAATAAAGTAATTACATGACATTTGTCGAAACCATTTTTTGACAAAGGGGTCGACTTTGATTTTGAAAATGAAAACGAACATGGGAGTCGCCACCAATCTTTTTATGAGGTGTGATCGGATCACCTCGTAATTTTATCGTTTTAATAAAATATTTTGATTTATTAAAACAATGGTTTTGGTTTACGAAATTTGAGAAAACGGGCTCGGGAGTCGGTTACGTGCGAGGAAGGATTAGCACCCTCGTCATGCCCAAAATTGGTACCTAATTGATTAATTAATATCCTAATGTCGGAAGTCGAAAATTTGAAGAGATTTAAAAAAATACGATCTTTTGTTAGAACATAGTTTGATAGAAAATTTTCTGAGAAGAGGGCATATTCCATGTTAATCGAGAATAAAGAATTACGTCCCGTAAGTTAGGACACAATATCTTAAAACCCGAAACGAGAATAAATACCGAAATATTTGTTTATTTTGAAAGACATTTGATTATCTCGATTTTAGAAAGAAATCGTATTCCGTAAGTTAGAACATGATTTTTCCTAATTCCCGAGAATGTTTAAAAATTTATGCTTTAAAACGTTCGTTTATTCGAATTTATTGAGAAAATCAAAATCTCGTAAGTTAGGGTACGACCCTTCGAATCTCGAATTACGAAAGATTGCTTATTTAAAAAAAATGAAATGCGGTTGTGTGAAAACGAACACGATGTTTGAAACACCGAGTTTTTAATATATTCGAGATACGATAGAGATGAATGAATGTTTAAAAACGACTCATGGCATGATAAAATGATGACACATGTAAGTGAAGAGATAAGAATAGCTAAGATAATAAATAAACAGTGGCTTTGATTAAGTCTAATACTAGTTAAGTAAAAATAAAAAATAATAATAGTGAAATAAAATAAAATTTAAAATTTAAAATTTAAAACTTAAAAATGGTAGTAAGTAAGTAAATACAATGCATATACATAAAGCTAAATTCAAATATTTTGAAAGTAGAGGAACGAAAAATAAACAAACAAGTATGAACAAATATGAAATTTAGGTAAAATGATAAACATAAACTAATAATAATAATAATAATAATAACAACAACAACAACAACAACAACAACAACAACAACAACAACAATAATAATAATAATAATAATAATAATAATAATTAGGCAAATAAATATTAAAGAAATAATAGTAATAATAACAAAAATAATAATAGTAACAATAATAATAATGTTAAATTAATAGTAATAATAATAGTATTTATTAAGGAAATAATAGTAATAATAACAAAAATAATAATAGTAATAATAATAATGTTAAATTAATTAGTTTGATAGTAAAGTAGTAAAAATAATAAAAGGAAGGACCAAATTGAAACTTAGAACAGAAGTTTGAGGAAAAATCAGAAATAAAAAGAAAGGGAGGACTCAATTAAAATGCGCGCCATGAAGGAGGGATTAGCTGGGCAATTACGCCCTGCCTCCAAAACGACACCGTTCAAATGGGGACCCAATTGAAATCGAAACAAAATATAGGATCAAAAATAAAAATAAAAATTACTTAATTGCGAAACTACAAAAAAGCAGAAGGTCCAAACTGGTAATAATACCAATTTCAAAAAAAATGCGGATCCTCCCCTTGGAGCAGGTCGGATCGGGTCGGGTTGCATGAAACGATGTCGTTTTGGCACTGGTGGTTAAGTCCGAAACGGCGTTGTTTGAGACCCTATATAAATAGCAAAATTCTAAAAAAAAAAAAAATCATTCTCCTTCCATTTTAAAAAAAAAAAAAACTGAGCCCCCTTTTTCTCTCTCGAGCTCTCCCCTTCCGGCCTAGCTCCAGCCAGTTGCCACCACGCCGGTGGCTAATGACGGTTGGAAAAGTGAAAGTTTCCCTTTTTTTGGCAATCGAAAATCGGTGAGCCTTCTTCCTCTTTTTTTATATTATATATGTATATGTATAAAAAGAGAAAAAAAAATAGATTCGAAAAAAAGGAAAAAAGAAAAAAAGAAAAAAAAATAAAACCACCTTTTAGTTTTTGATTCGATTTCCCTTTTTGTATTTCTTTGCTTTTTTTTGAACTTCTTTCTCTGTTTTTATTTCAAAAATCTCCTCCTCAAAATTACATTCGGTTGTGGCTTTTATAGCCGAAAATACACAATATATTTATGTGTTTTTTGCTACTGTTCTGTTTCTGTATTTCTACCGTTTCTTATTGTTGTCTTCCCTTTTTTCCATTTTTGCAGGTTCTGGCGAGTCAACGGAGGTGGGGGAAAGGCATTTTTTTGCCATTTCTATGCAAGGAAGTAGAGGACGCGCCAGGGGGGCCTTGTGTAACATCCTGGATTAGGGGTTATGCGTTCGTGCGTAATTCATGAGATAGTGGGCTCAGTGGGTGTGTTGGATGTGTTCTGAGGAGTTTTAGGAACCCTAAGATGTAAGGAAATGTATGGAAATGTAAGGAAATGTATGGAAATGTAAGGAAATATCTTGTCTTGGAAATGTAAGGAAATGATTTAGAAATGATTCAAAAGAAGAAAGTAAACATTTTGGGAAACTTGGAAATGTATGGAAATGTTAAGTTTAAAGGAGGCAAACGAAAATTTTTGGAAACTTGGAAATGTAAAGAAATGTCAAGTTTTAAAGGTTAAAAAGAGGAAACTAAGGCAGGGTGGCCTTAAGAAAATTAATAGGAGGAATTTGACACACAAACAGGCTTGGAAAAGTAGCCTGAAGATATCACTTAAGGCCCAGGTAGGTGACGCCACAAGCTATGGAAGTGGGCCTGAGTTCGAGTCACTTGGGGAGCAAATAAAAGAGTTTTATTTTGCTGTAAGGAGCAAGGGAGTTGGACGGCACATGGCTAAATTCTAGGAGCTTTTATTCTTTTATAATTAGTGGATAAATAAGTGATAAATAAAGGATTTATTTATCATTATTTTCAAGAGATAATTGTTGGATTAAATTCTTTTAATAAAGTGATAATTCAAGGGATAAAGCTATCAAAATAGAAGAGTGGTGGCCAAGTAAGGGACTCTAGCTAGTAAATTCGGCTATAAAAGGAAAAGAGAGGCCATTCATTCATTCACTTTTCCTTTGCCGAATTTCTTAAGCAAATTCTCCTCTCTCTGCCGAATTTCCTACAGTTTTTATTCTTCTTCTCTTTGTTAGCCAAAGCCGAAATACCTTGTGTTCTAGCCGAATCCTCCATCTTTATTCTTCCTTCTCTTTTCTTTTAAATATTTTGTCACCTCTAATAAACTCGTTTTCAACTCAAGCCCAACCCAAAACAAACTTTCTTTCAAAACACCCAAGTTTTTCCTAAGTCACAAAAGAATTTTGAAATGGTTTACACCGGGGAACATACTAGATCCGGTCAAGTGGGCTGGGTGTGGTGTGTTTCAATTTGGTATCAGAGCCCAGTTTCAAACCCTCGGCCTGGGGTTTAAGGCCCAAAACATTTTCAAATCGAGCCCAAATGAGTTTTATGAAAATATTTTTGGAAGTAAGCAGGTTTTCTGGCATGGCACCTAAGTCTCCGACCCGAAGTCCACCAGGTAAGTACCCCTAACCTTTGTGTGAATTATAGTATGAATTGTAGAAGGGTAGAACTGGAATGGCACGTAGAATAGTATGATAAGTATTTGGAACCCTAGGACTAGTTTACCCCAACTATTACATAAGACTTAATGACTAATTAAACAAACCTATGGTTAAGTCGCCGAGTTAGGGTGTGGCAACCATTGTGCGCATGTCTAGGATTGGATCTGGAAGAGCCTAGTATTTAAGCAGTCCTAGTGACTCACCTCCTCTTCGCAGGAATCCTACCTGGTGCGTAGCTTTAGTTCACCCTAACCAAGAGGACTTATTCATGAGCTAAACCCCTAACTAAAACCCGAAAGGGACTAGCCGTATTTTTCATGGAAACCCTAACTTTAAAATGACTAAATTACCCTTTTGATTTATACAAGCTATCCTATTACCGAAATACCCCTGTAATTTCAAAATTTCCGAAATACCCCCGGGATTTCAAAAAATTACCAAAATACCCTTATTGACAAAATCACCAAGGAGCCCTATTTTTGAATTTTTTTTACGAAAATACCCCTGTAGGGCAAATTACGAAAATACCCCTGGGTAGTGGAAAAACAGCAACAATGAAAACTACAACATTTCTCTGAATGAACGAAAGTTCATAATTGATTGATGAATGTATGAATGTAAAGACTGTATGCATGTATGAATACGAAAGAACCACTCCTAAAATTCCTTTCATAAAACTTCTTCGCGGGTAATCAGTGGAATAAAGGCTAATTCATAAAATTTCTTAATTAGATTAAAGCACGATCGTAGAAATGAGCTCTAGGGGACGTGGTTCTGGAATACCTTAATTGCCTTGTTCGTTGTAAAGTCAGTTCGTTCTTATGTGGCTAGTAAGGTGTATGGAACCTTGATTGCAAACTAAGAGAATGTGCCCAGAAAGTATGATAGATTCTTAAGATCAGAGTGCGCAGCAGTAGCGTAGTGTGGTGAGCTAGGAAGTACGACTGTTCGTTAGTAACTAATTTCGAGGACGAAATTATTTTAAGGGGGTAGAATTGTAACATCCTGGATTAGGGGTTATGCGTTCGTGCGTAATTCATGAGATAGTGGGCTCAGTGGGTGTGTTGGATGTGTTCTGAGGAGTTTTAGGAACCCTAAGATGTAAGGAAATGTATGGAAATGTAAGGAAATGTATGGAAATGTAAGGAAATGTCTTGTCTTGGAAATGTAAGGAAATGATTTAGAAATGATTCAAAAGAGGAAAGTAAACATTTCGGGAAACTTGGAAATGTATGGAAATGTTAAGTTTAAAGGAGGCAAACGAAAATTTTTGGAAACTTGGAAATGTAAGGAAATGTCAAGTTTTAAAGGTTAAAAAGAGAAAACTACGGCAGGGTGGCCTTAAGAAAATTAATAGGAGGAATTTGACACACAAACAGGCTTGGAAAAAGTGGCCTGAAGATATCACTTAAGGCCGAGGTAGGTGACGCCACAAGCTATGCAAGTGGGCCTGAGTTCGAGTCACTTGGGGAGCAAATAAAAGAGTTTTATTTTGCTGCAAGGAGCAAGGAAGTTTTATTCTTTTATAATTAGTGGATAAATAAGGGATAAATAAAGGATTTATTTATCATTATTTTCAAGAGATAATTGTTGGATTAAATTCTTTTAATAAAGTGATAATTCAAGGGATAAAGCTATCAAAATAGAAGAGTGGTGGCCAAGTAAGGGACTCTAGCTAGTAAATTCGGCTATAAAAGGAAAAGAGAGGCCATTCATTCATTCACTTTTCCTTTGCCGAATTTCTTAAGCAAATTCTCCTCTCTCTGCCGAATTTCCTACAGTTTTTATTCTTCTTCTCTTAGTTAGCCAAAGCCGAAATACCTTGTGTTCTAGCCGAATCCTCCATCTTTATTCTTTCTTCTCTTTTCTTTCTAATCCCTCCAAAAGCCAGAAGTAAGCCTTTTAAGGCCATAGCCGAATATCTCAAGTGGCTTCAAGCTTAGGTGCTGTCGATTTCTTCAAAGGTAAGAACAAGTTTGATTTCTATTCTTTTCTTTTAGATTTGTCGAAAATCTAGGACTAATCCCATCAATATTCTTGTTGCCGAAACCTTGAGGAGATCTTTCAGGATTTACTAAGTGTCGACTACAAGGAAGGAGAAGTTCTTTTCCCGAAGGTACACCATATGTCGCGTGTTTCCTAGTTATTCGGTGAGTTTCGGGATTTAAAATCCACAAGGTAAGTGTCTATAGCATTCGGCCAAGGCTTATTTTGGTATGAAGATCTATTTCTTATTTCGTTTAAAAGCTGAAACTAATTAGTTAAGTGATTTTAGTGCCTAGCCGATTGCAAGGGGACAACTCTGCGAAGTTTCGGGATTTGACTATAGTCAATTCGACACCAAGGTAAGTTTTAGTGTACAAATCCTACTAGGATTTGGATTTATGGCCGAATGGCTCTTTACTAAGTATTAAATGATTGATTAAATGTAGAGATTTAAGATCTAAGGCATTATATCAAGCTTTTCAGAATTTAAGTGAACCGCTAAGCAAATCAGGTGTGTACCCTACCCTAAGCTTTAATATGTTCATGGCTATGTTTTAAATTAAATGTGTTATTAAGAATGTGAAAATATGGCTAAAGTACCATGCAATGGTACAAAGTACTTAGGTACGTTTCCTACTCCTACTAGGATTATGAATATATGTTATTTGTAACATGTGAAAAAGTGATAAGAATGTGAATTAAGACATGATGTGCATGATATGTATGATATGGGGCATTCGGGTTATATGAAAAGGGGAAGTGAATGTGGTGACCTAAGACCACGATATCTGAATGTGGTGACCTAAGACCACGAAATCTGAATGCGGTGACCTAAGACCGCGATAATTTGAATGTGGTGACCTAAGACCACAAAATCTGAATGTGGTGACCTAAGACCACGGATTTTATAAGGGCGATGAGCACGTCGACTGCAGCGACTGCCTTTGATGGAGTGTAGCGGAAGGAGGGTCGACTTAGTAGTCCCCACGGTGTACAGGTTGGTACGGGGAAGTGTAGCGGATGGCTAACTAGGTTTGGGTTTGGGTTGCATCATTATTTTTACCTGTTATTTGAATATGTATGTGATATGATAATGCATGCCTAAAATGTTAAGACTTAGTGTTTGTGTACACATTGAGTCTGTTTGACTCACCCCGTTGGGGAACTTTTTCTTCCAGGTGATGATCAGTAATGGACCGGGTCGGTAGGAGCTTAAAGGTGGCCATGCACAGTAAGGAAAATTTTATTATTTGGACTTTTATTTTATTTAAGCACTTTAATTCATTTTTGGGAATTATTTGATGTAATAAGGCCATAGTGAACTATTTTATTTTCTGTTTAATTTACTATGTTACGACATTTTTAATTATTAAAGATTAAGTCAATTTAATTTAAAATAAACTCTAAATATTTTGTCACCTCTAATAAACTCGTTTTCAACTCAAGCCCAACCCAAAACAAACTTTCTTTCAAAACACCCAAGTTTTTCCTAAGTCACAAAAGAATTTTGAAACGGTTTACACCGGGGAACATACCAGATCCGGTCAAGGCTCGTGGGCCGGGTGTGGGGTGTTTCACCTTGGGACGAGACGCCTCGGGAAGAGGCGCAGGCACGTCGTTCGAGGGAGGCTGCGGCGCCTAGGGTTTCAAAAACCCTAGTTTTTTTTGAAAGATTTTTAATTTTGGGCCTATTGTATTTTGGGCCTAGTTTTTTTATTAGACTTTATTTGGACTGTCTTTTTATTGGTTTTTATATTGTTTTTGGGCCCGAGTGAATTAGGCCTGTTACAACTGCCCCTCTTTACTCATTGTCGTGTAACGAGAATGGAGCAAAGACCTTTAAGGCGAACCAAATTTGCTCGGTTGCTGAATCTCGATTTCTTTGGTGCTTTCCTTCTTCAAGTAGCCTCAATCTAACCCACTGCAACTTCAGGGGGTATAAAATTTGCTATCTTCAGTCTGCTCTATAGCAACTTCAGGGAGATAAGATTTGAAGCTTCACTCTACTCTACTGCTCCACTGCGACTTCGGGGAGATAAGGTTTGTGGTTTTAATCTACTCCATTCCAACTTTAGGGAGATAAGATTTGTAAAATTTGTAGCTTTAATCAGTTCCACTTCAACTTCATGGAAGTAAGATTCGTTATGACGACTACTCCACTGCAACTTCAGGGAGATAATATTTGTGACTTTAATATGCTCCACTGCAACTTCAGGGAGATAATATTTGCAACTTTAATCTGTTCCACTACAACTTCAGGCAGATGAGACTTGTGACTTCAATCTGCTCCACTGCAACTTCAGGGAGATAAGATTCGCCATGATAATTTCAATCCATCCCACTGCAACTTCAGGGGTATGGGATTTGTAACTTCAATCTACTCCACTGCAGCCTCAGGGAGATAAGATTTGTAACGACCTAATTTTCTTATTTCGGCTTTTGTAATCTTGAGACACAAATGTGTATCTACTTCAGTGGTTAAGTGTTCTAGGTGTGTGTGTGAGGTCTCAAGTTCAAGCTTGACTTGGGAAAATTTTGTTATTTTTATGAATAAAGCCCAAACTCTGGTTAATAGGCTTATAAGTAAAAGTGTGTAAGTATTTAACAGAATGGGCTTGCTGGTCTACTGGCTAGGTGGAGTGTTGATTGGTTGGAGGTTGTGAGTTTGAATCTTTGCATAGACAAGGGAGATTATTTTTGTTCAATTGGGTGACGAAGAGTTTGAGTTGGATTCAAAATCTAAGTAGTGGAGAGAATTAAGGGGAAAGATTAGGGGATTAGAAGATTTTCTTTTGAATTTTCGGCTATCACCCTATTTTCCCAAAAAAATTCTCCTTTTCTTTTTGACGTGTTGCTGCCTTTTCCCTGCAAAAAATTTCTTTGTTTTTCCCCTCTTCTTCGGTTTTTCGATTTACTTTCTCCTTCTTCAACGGTCGTGTGTTCGTACGGTAAGTCCTTTTCTGCTTAATCTTTTTTCTTTGGGTTACTCATCTAATGAGGGATCTGTTGTGGTCTTTTGATTAGGTGAAAGGAAATAATTGATTAGTGTTGCTGCAGAGAATTAAGAGTTGCGATTTTAGTTGTTAACGGTAAGGGCTCGTTAGATTACTGACAATAGACTTTTGATTGAATGAAGAAACAAGTGGTTAAATGAGTGTTTCATTGGTTGATTTTTAGGTTCTGGAGGCTTAGTGGAGCTTACGCATTGAAATCAAACCAGGTGTGTACCCTGAAACGTAGAAAACAATGTTTCAACGAAAGCCGAAAACCTCTCTGTCGACACCATATGGGCGTGTGGTCGCCCGTGTGGTAGGCCATGTGCAAGACTGTAAGTCACTACACGGCCGTGTGATCGATGACCCAGGCCGTGTGATCGACGACCCAGGCCGTGTGCGAGTGACACGGCTGTGTGATCGACGACCCAGGCTGTGTGCGACACACGGGCTCGACCAATTGGGCCGTGTGGGCCACACGGGTAGCCCACATGGGTGTGTGAGCCCATTTTTCGGTAATGTTCTATAAGGTTGCACAGGTCGCCCTAGTCGACTGTGGACTTATTGTAGGGTCGGTAAGCCTTACCTAGACCCCTAATTATTTTACTTGATTTTATGATTTCTGTATTGAGCATGAATTCTGATATATGAGTGTATGAACTGTATTTGCATAATAGCATGACATCTTATGTATGTTGCATTGCATCAGGGTGGGTTGATGATTTGGAGGAAGTATCTGAGAGGCTATCAAGCCTGTTATCTGGCAGCTCAGCTGCAACTTTCTAATTATGTGCCGCATTCGGTACAACATGGTGTGTAGTGATAGGTGGGTTGATTTTATCCGCACATGGTGTGTAGGGTTGGACGGAATTGGTGTGCAGAGGCTGGTGGGTCAGATTCTGCTATTCTGTCTGATCTACTTATTATGTCTGAAATGGGCTAAGGCCCTAGAACATATCTGATTCTGTATCTGAGTGGGCTAAAGTCCACACCGTTTCTATAATGGGCTTAGACCCGAACTGTGAATTTATGTTTGTTTTCTGATATTACTGTGTGCATGTTCTCTGTGGGGATTACACATTGAGTTTGCGAAAACTCACCCTTTTCTGTTTAATCTGTTAAGGTAATCCCCAGCAATAGACGGGTCGGTGCAGCGAAAGACTCGGCGGTGATCACGGTTCTGAACCTTTATGGTTTTATTTTATTTTATTTTATGGTTTTGATTATATCTGGGTATACCTTATGTAAGATGGCCATTACGGATTTTTGTTTAAATTGGGATTTGTTACATTTACAGCTAGAAGTAGGAAAACTCGAGTTTTCAAAATAAATAAATATTTTATCAAATACATACGAATTCGCAAATTATTTTTAAACGCTTCCGCAACGTATAATGTTTTTGAAAATGGAGAATGAATGAATAAATGACACGTTTTTTACGGTAACCTAAGATATCGAAAATGGTTTCATTATAATTACGTTTTCTAAAGCACTATCATGTGACATGACCAGATTCGGCCATAATGTCTAGGCCAGGTTTGAGGTGTTACATTTAGTGGTATCAGAGTCAGGTTGTAAAACTCAGCTGTGGATTTGGGTTTTAAAAGTTGGTTTAAAGAAATGATTTTTTTAGTGATTCAAAATATTTTTGAAATGAGTATGTGGTACACCAAGTCTCCGGCGCCGATCCTGTAAGTGTTCTGAATTCTATTTAAATTTGTCTGAAAGTACTACTTGCATGCTTGAAACAACCTTAGGTAGTATACTGAACTGAAAACACTTTAGGTAGTGTAAACTGAAAACTATAGCGAAACTGAAAATCGAAGTAAAACTGCGATTCGCGATAACGAACTCTAAACTTCTGATACTGATCTGCATAAGATATCTGTTAACCAAAAATTGGAACTGTAACAAATGAATAAAATTGTTAACACAGATAAACTCCAAATTTATGATGAGTGCATGAGGTATCCGTAGACGGGGCACTAGAGGCCGTGGTATAGGTCGTAGGGAAGCTCGAGATAGGTCCTCGTCATCTGAAAATCTTCCTAATCTGGATACGAGCGTGTAACACCCCTAACCCGTAACCATCGCAGGCCTAGAGTTAAGAGGCATTATCGGACAATTTGAAACTTTTACGAACATTTCAATCATATCTTAACAATTCATAATCAAAGAGTCCTTTAACTAGGTCTGCGAGACCTTAAACATGCATTAGAAAGGGGTCGAGACTAAACCGAACACATACGAAAATTTCTGAAATTCAAACATTTTTCAAAGCTACAGAGGTCACACGCCCGTGTGGGCAGGCCATGTGCCTCACACAGCCTCAGACGCACCCGTCTGTCTAAGTCGTGGCAAAACAGGGCATACATACTGACTTGTCCCCACGGCCTGAGACACGCCCGTGTGCCTCACCCGTGGTTGACATTGACTTGCACCACACGGTCAGTCACACGCCCGTGTGTCCAGCCCGTGGTCAAAATTGACTTGTTTTCAAATACAACCACGAAGGACACGGTCGATCCACACGCCCGTGTGCTCAATTGTGTGGGCAAATATAGGCCATTTGCAAGGCCAAAATGCCACCCACACTTTGGGTTATACCTACAAGCACAAATAAGCACCATTCCAAACATCAAAAGCAACCAAATCATTCCAAAATGATCATCTTTTATAATCATTCAAGAGCACATCAAATATACCGACTTAGGTACCATTTATCTCAACCTAATCACAAGCATTTCTAAGCAAAATTCATCCACAAACTTACCAATTCATTATAACATCCTTTCATCTATAATATACCAACTTTGCATCATAAAACTTATCATAAATTTGGCTATCTCATTAGCCCAACCATTAGCCATCAAACCATATCAAACTATGCAACATATAGCATGAAATACTCATTTATAACATATTCATTACCAAGCCATATCAAGTGGCTATTTTTACACTTTTCGAAACATAACTAAAACACACTAGACTATACATGCCATACTTTATATTTATACACTTTCAAAAGGTACCAAAATAGAGATTGATAGTGTGGTGATGATCCTCGACGATCCCCGAGCCTTCCGTAGCTTTAACGATCCATAAATTAATGCAATCACACACAAAGTAAGCTTTCGAAAGCTTAGTAAGCCATATACAAATAAACTTAACATATAAACATGCATAATCATATTCAATACAAGATCATCAATATATATATATATCAATTGCAAATTCACAATTCTTCTTTGGTTCATTTATTTAGCCTTTGCTTTCCAACAAATCATATCTCCAAGTATCTCTTTTGAACATAGCACATTCATACACATACCACATTTTGTCTCATTGAATCTAAGCACATATCTCACTTGTGCACATTCACATATACTTACCTTTCATTCACAATCATAGTGTACATATCAAATGTACCTGAATCAATTACATATTTCACATAGTCTTTCATTTCTCAGAATTGCCCGTTGAACTATTCGGAATCAAATAGAATACTCGGATAACTCGGAATACTCGTACAATGCCAACGTCCTAGATGTGGTCTTATATGTAACCAAATATTAATGCCACTTTCCCAGACAGGGTCTTACACGTAAATCTCAAATCGACGCCAACGTCCTAGACGTGATCTTACACGATATCACATATCAGAACCCTATGTCATGACATATAAATCCTATCTATTCCTAAGGCTCGTAAGGAACTTTTCGAACATTTTCACATTGTCGAAACTATCTTGATTTTCACATGTATATCTTCCAAAGCCATTCATCTCAATTCAATATCAAATGAACATGAATAAATCATCATAAATACATTTATTTGTATAGACTTACGTAGTATTCAGAATAAACGAACAAATTCGACTACTCAATCACTTTCGACTTTCCGCGATCCAAATCTGTTTTCTTTGGTTCTTGATCTATACATATTCAAATTTAACTCATTTATTCACCAAATCATTCAATTCAATCCAAAAACACACATTTAGGGTAATTTACAAATTAGCCCTCACATTTTGACATTTTGACATTTAAGTCCCTATTTCACAAAATCACAAAATACAAAAAATTTCCCTTGTACCCATGCTTAGCCAAATTTTCATCGTGATCATACAAGTCCATACATTTCATTTATTTCACATTTTAGTCCCTCAAAATATTATTTTCACAATTTAGTCCAAATTACTCAAATTCACCAAAAATCCAAAGACAAAATATATTAATCTAACACATATCTTTCATATTTCTTCAATTAACACCACAAATCTCAAGCATTCATCAAATTCCAAAATTAAGGCATGGGTTTTGTAGTACTCGAAGCAACGATTACAAAAACGTAGAAATTATCAACAACCGATCAAAATCCATACCTTAATCAAGCTTAGTGATGGCCTAACCCTATTTTGCTTTCTCTCTTTTCTTTTTCTTATTTTCGGCACAAAGATGAACACTTAAGCATGAAATTTTAATGTTTTGTTTTATTATTAATTGATAAACCTTAATATGTTCATATTTTAATCCCACATTTAGCATACTTTTGGATGATTTATCCCCCGAATTGTGGAATTTGGCGCTCCTAATCCTTTAATTTCATGTTTTATACTTAGGGGAGCACCGGAGGATGAAAAGAACGAGAAACGGGCCAAAAACGGAGAGGATAGGCCAAAGTACGAAATACACTCAGCCTGGGCCCATGCCACACGGCCGTGCCTCTTTAGCAGACCCGACCACGGCCTGAATTCGATTCACACAACCGTGCCACACGGGAGTGTCCCTGACGTGTCTTGTTTTAATTCTATTCGGAATAGGGTACTTAGACGCAAAGAAAGACATTCCAAAAGCTTATATAAACACCCTAGAGGCCAACCTTTAAGGGGGCTTCTGATAGGCCGAGGAGCCAAGCCAGAAAAGCCGAATTATGGGATTTATTCAAAGAAAGCCAGTTGATTCATCTCAAGAAGCCGGAATCATACTCAAGACAGGAGATCTTCCCTTCAATTTCCTTCAAGGAGTTTTGGGGTTTTTCTTATGTTTTGTTTCATATTTTCTTCTGAGATGTATTCTTTTATAATTATGAACTAAACCCCTTAAATACCTGAGGGGGATGAAACCTAAGACGGATCTTGTTATTGTTTTCTGAACTATATGATAAATACTTGATTTGTTCTTAACTATGTGTTCTTAATTCTTGTTTTAATATTTCAGGATATTGATTCAAGTATTGATGCCCTTAGGCAGTGGAGGAATATTCCCTGTTTAAGAGTAGATCTAGCATAGTTAAGCAGAGTTGATCGCAACCCTAGAGATAGGATGACAAAAATCTGCTGGATTAGGGTCAAACCTAATATGGGAGTCCATAGATCGAGTTAATGCAATTCTAGGGGTTTTAATTAGAAAGAGATTTCAATTAATCAACTAGGGTTAGACGTTAGTAGCCTCGAGAGAGGTATTAATATAAATTAGGGAATCCTACGGATCAAGTCAAGTGAATAAATCGTCTGGTTCAAAGTTAGATAACAAGTGAAGTCTAGGTGGATTCTTCCTCGGGTATTGTCTTAATCAATTGGTTTTTTTCCCAAAAGTATTTCCCCAATTCCTTCTCTGTGTCTTAGTATCTTCAGCTTAGTAGTTAGTTAATTTTAGATTAAATAACAATTCCCTTAATTCTTAGACTAAATAATAAAAAGAAAGTCAATATTAGTACTTTTAGTTCCCTTGGGTTCGACATTCTGGTCTTGTCACTAAACTATACTACTGTTCGATAGGTGCACTTGCCTCAAGTCGTTGTCACAGTTAGTTTCTAGGCTCGATCATTCGTTATATAAATTTTAAGACTTCCTGACACGATCATTAATGGACATTATTTCTCATTTACCAAATTAACCTTATTAGTTAACATATAAAACTTATATAATGGTTGGTCATAAATGTCTATTAACCATACGGTTTAATTACTTCATAAGGCCACCACATTTATAAAGACATAGCACATAGGTACTTTTAACACATGGCATGCTAATTTTCCATTTTATGAGATTTAGCCCTTTTATCAAATTAAGCACACAAACAGAAACTTTCACACATGTTTAATCACATATTGCAAGCACAGAAAATAATATTAAAATATTTTTCTGACTCAGATTTGTGGTCCCGAAACCACTATTCCGACTAGGGTCTAAACCGGATTGTTACAATTCTCCTCCATTAAGGATTTTCGTCCCAAAAAATCTTACCGTTAAACGGATTCGGATATTGTTGTCTCATAGCTTCTTCGGGCTCCCATTTAGCCGCTTCCACTCCGTGTCGATGCCACAGTACTTTTATTAATGAAATTTTCTTATTTATCAATTCTTTCACCTCATGATCTAAAATCTGGATCGGTTCTTCCCCGTAAATCATATCGGATCGAATTTCAATATTAGACAGAGAAATCATGTGTGATGGGTCAGATCTGTATCGACGAAGCATTGATACGTGAAATACATAATGAATCTTTTCTAGTTCAGGTGGTAGCAACAATCTGTACGCAACAGGTCCAATGCGCTCCATAATTTCATACGGTCCGATGAACCACGGACTCAATTTGCCTTTTCATCCAAAACGAAGTATTTTCTTCCACGGAGACATTTTCAAGAACACTTTATCACCGATCTCAAACTCGATATCCTTTCGTTTCAAGTCTGCATAAGGTTTCTAAAGATCTGACGCGGCTTTCAGACTATCGCGAATCATTTTCACTTTCTGTTCAGTTTCTTTGATCAAATCGACCCGTGTATCTTACTTTCACTGAGCTCAGTCCAATACAAAGGCATTCGACATTTACGTCCGTACAAAGCCTCATAAGGTGCCATTTTGAAGCTCAACTGAAAATTATTATTGTATGCAAATTCAACCAATGGCAAATATTGTACCCACGTACATTCAAACTCGAGAATGCAACATCTCAACATATCCTCGAGTATCTGAATAATCCTCTAGGATTGACCATCTGTATGTGGGTGAAAAGTTGTACTAAAATACAATTTAGTACCTAAGGCCTCTTGCAGTTTCTTCCAGAATCGTGAAGTAAACCTCGAATCTCTATCAAATACAATAGATAGTGGCACTCCGTGCAATCTACAATATCGAAAATATAAAGCTCAGCTAACTTATCAAGTGAATAATCATATCGTACAGGAATAAAATGGGCTGATTTTGTCAATCTATCAACTACGACCCAAATTGCATCTTTCTTTCTCGGAGTCAAAGGCAACCCTGAAACAAAATCCATCGTCACTCTATCCCATTTCCATTCGGGGATCATAATCGGTTGTAACAAACCAGATGGCACTTGATGTTCAGCTTTAACTTGCTGACAGATTAAACATTTTGATAAAAACTCTGAAATATCTCGTTTCATACCAGACCACCAATAATGTTGCTTCAAATCGTGGTACATTTTTTTACTACCCGAATGAACAGATAGGCGACTGTTATGTGCTTCTTTCAAAATTGACTGAATCAACTCTGAATTTCTCGAAACATTTAATTGATCTCGAAACCTCAAACAATCATCAACATCAACTTGAAATTCAGGATCAGAGTTCAAATCACACTGAGCTCGTTTTGTCAACATTTCATTATCAATTTTTTTGTGCATCACATATTTGCTATAAAAATAACGGTTTCACTTTCAATTCAGCCAAAACTGAACCATCATCAGAAAAATCTAAATGAGCATTCATTACAAGTAATGCAAACAGTGATTTTCGACTCAAAGCATCGGCAACAACATTTGCCTTACCCGGATGGTAATCTATCGCAAGCTCGTAATCTTTCAACAGTTCTAACCATCTTCTTTGCCGCAAATTTATGTCTTTCTGAGTCATCAAATATTTCAGACTTTTATGATCTGAAAATACATGACATTTTTCACCGAAGATGTAACATCCTAAAACCGGGGCTATTTGGGATTAAATTATTTTTTCCTGAGTTTGAATTGTTATGGTATTAATTATGGTGTAGTAAGGCTTAATTATGGATTTTTAATAGGCTCGGGTAGTGGGAAAAATATTATTTTTAAGCTTTAAAAGGTGAGGAGCCTTAGTAGGTAGGGGTTACAAGAATAAATAAGGGATTTGTTGTCATAAAATGAGCCTAGAATAAGTGGCAAAAGGAGGGCCACTTAGGAGCTACATGTGACGCCACAATGGGTGAGGGAGAGCCTTGGTTCGAGTCACGGAAATCTCCTTTTTGGCACCTTGTTTGGAAGGCAATAAGAGAGAGAAAATGCTCAAATTTGTTTTAATATTAAAGGATAATATGAGCATTTTAAATTGGATTTTTATTTGTTAAATTCTAAGGATAATAAGGATGTTATTTTATTTTAAATGAATTATCATGGGATTAATTGATAAGATAATAAGGATATTATTTGGTTTTATTTGGATTAATAAAAGATATTTGGATTAATAAGAAATATTATTTGGATTATTTGGTTATTATTTGGGATTATTTCAAATTATTTTGAAATGTTTCAAAATAAGTGGCTTGGAGTGATTTAAGGAGTTGAGGGAGTTTGAATTCCTAGCTCTAAGGAGGGTGGACAGCAAGGCTACTAAGGGGGGTGCCGAATGCCTATAAAAGCCCCAACCTACCACCTTGTTGTTCTTTTCTTTCATTTGAGCCAAAATTCCCAACCTTTTCTTCTTTGTTTTCTGTTATTTTTCTCCATTCTCTCAAACACTTGGCCGAAACACTCTCTACTTCTCTTTGCCGAATCCCTCTCCCACTTTCACTTTCTTTTCTTTTCTTTTCCACACTAGCCGAACTCTCTTCTTCCCCTTTTGTTAAACTATAGCCGAATCTACTTTTCACTTGTGTGCCGAATCTTTCTTCCTTCTTTGAACCCATCTTGGCCGAATATACCTCTTGAAGTGCCGAAATCCCACATTCCTCCCTGGTTGCACTTTGGCCGAATAGTATAGTGGCATTGATACTCCGAGATTTCTCTGTTATTCACTCGATTATAAAGGTAAGGGATGGCCGAACCCTCCTTTCGTATTTTCTTTTCGTTGTCGATTTGTTGGATGAAATGAAAGCCGAAATTTCGGCAATCAGTAGCAAGGGTTCTAACCAGTGTGAAATCAATGATAGGCACTTCGGGATCTCAAAGCAGTGAGATCAGATCTTGCATTCTCTGACAATCGGATTTGGGTAAGTGGTGGTAAGTGCCTACTTATAAAAGATTATTCTTACAATGATTAAGAAAAAGCCAAAGGCTATTTAAGTGGCTACTAATAGTTGCCGATTTCAGGGAAGTAAAATCATTCAGAGTATAGTGACTTGGATTCAAAGGCACTCGGGTAAGGATTCGGGTTCAAAAAGAGAACCCTTTTAAATATTTGGTTTGGCCGAATAGGCCATGGTACTAACTCCCATATTTGGCCGAATATAGGGACCGGTAGATCTAGGTGGCCGACTTCTATTTTCGAGATTTAGAGCATCCAAGGGTGACAGGTGTGTACATACACACTTATAGCAATTAATAACTGTGCTAGATATATGTTGTATGTAAATCTGTTTGATGTAGATACGGATTTAGTACCTTAATGGTACAAGCGAGGATTCCGGTAAGTCTCTGTTAATACGAGATTATTATGCTTTTGGGAAGCATGGCTTATATGATACATGTGATAAATGTATGAGATCTGAACATGACTGTTTGACTATTGTGGGTTAAATGAGTGGAGGGGGCAGTGATATTGTGCCGACGGGCACCAGTGTTTTGGTAACACACTGTGACTACGGTCACCAGAGGTTTGGTACCTCTAGAGGTTTGGTACCTCGTTGCGTCTCGTCCCAGTGGCTTAGCACCACAATGGGTTGGCCCCACATATTATATAAGGGATTGACGCCAGTGATTTGGCATCACACGATGGGTTGGCCCCATCAATCGATTGTGTCTATGGACACCAGAGGTTCGGCACCTCCAGTGATTTGGCATCACATCTGTGACTATATGTCACCAGTGGTTTGGCACCACCAGTGGTTTGGTACCACAACGGGGTAGACTGAGGCGTTTGGTTGGCTAGGTTGGGTACACTTTCTCGTGCATGTTAATTGTTATAATTTGTGTATGAAATTGGTTTAAACCGGGGGAAGGGTTACATACTGAGTCTTGGTGACTCACCTTCTCCTTTATACTTTTCAGGTGATACATAGATCGCGGATATGGAGCCGGGTGGACTCGAGGTGGCCATGCAGTGGACTTGAATTAATTGAACTTTAAACTTAGCTATTTTATTTTTGGTTTATTTTTATTTTGGATGTAATAAGGCCTCCATATACTTTATTTTTGTTATTTCTCATATGTTGGATGCTTTATTTTAAACTATATTATTAAAATTAAATTAAATCACATGTTTTTCCTAAATTAATTACGAAAATGTTTTATCGTGCCATCGGGCACATTTGAAATTTGTATAATAACTTGACCCAATTGAATTTTCAAAATTTAATCTAAGTATGGTTTCAGCAAGATAACCAAAAACGAGAAGTTTTCAACAAAATTTAAATTGGTTTTAAAATGGATTTCAAAAAGTTTTTCTCCGTAACAAACCAAATTCGATCATAATGTTTGGGCCGGGTTTGGGATGTTACAGAATTGGTATCAGAGCCCAGTTCAAAGCTCGGCTGTGGGGGGCCCAAGGCCCAAAAATGTTTTGGTAGGCCTTTTTGGAATGTTTTGAATTGTTTTGGGTTTTGAATGGCATGACACCGAGTCTCCGGCACCTATCCGCCCAGGTAAGTACCCCCAAACTTCTTTGTGAATTATTTTCTGTAGAAGGGTAGGAAGCATGGAACGTAGAATAGTCTTATAGGACTTGGATCCTAAGGTTAGATTACTCAAACACACAAACAGAACATAAGACTTAATGAACTAAACCAACCTATGGCTAAGTCAATGAGCTAGGGTGTGGTAACCCCTGTACGCATGTCTAGGATTGGATCCGGGAGAGCCTGGTATTTAAGCAGTCCTAGTGACTCACCACCTCTTCGCAGGAATCCTACCTGGTGCGTAGCTTCGGTTCACCCTAACTCAAAGGGCTCAGTGGTGTGGCAACCTCTGCGCGCATGTCTAGAAAGGTTCGGTGGGAGCTTGGTATTTAAGCAGTCCACATGACTCACCTTCTCTCCATTCGAATCCTGCCTGGTGCGTAGCTTTGGTTCACCCTGACCAAGAGGGCTCGGTCATAGGCTAAACATAACGACTAAAACCCGAAAGGGACCTAGCCATGTTTTCGAAAGGACGAAAACAACAAAAATTTGGTTTTCAAAACTCTTAAAATCACTCTTCCAAGCATAAGAACAACCATTTTTACAATGTTTTTCCCGAAAAATTTGATTTGTGAAAATTACAGAAATGCCCTTAGGGGTAAAATTACTAAATTACCCTCAGTTCATAAAATATTAATTCAATGGTTTTGGCCAAAAATCTCGTAATTTTATAAATATCCAAAAACTCTACTTTGCAAATCACCAATAAAATACTTTGGGTTTGGAAAAATTACCAAAATGACCCTGAGTCCAAAATTTTTGCAACAGCATCGTTTTAAAAAGGGAAACTCTTAAAACGGAACCCTCGGAGTTTTACAACTGTTAAAATATTCCAGATTTATTAAAAATTACAAAATTACCCCTGATTGACAAAATTACCAAAATACCCCTGGTTTCCGAAATGATGCCATAACTTCAAATTTTACAAATTTTCAGAAATGCTCTTCAATTTTAGGAATTTCAAAGTAACCTGTTTCATTAAAGTTTTGGAAATTCTCGGATTTTATTACGAAAATACCCCTGTATGGAAATGACGAAAATACCCTTGGGTTAGAAATGGACAGAAATGTTCGAGGAGCGAATAGGTATGGAAAGTATTAGGGAATGGATGTACGTACTTCTTTGTATGAATTAGGATAGAAGACGGAACCCTTGTTTGCTCGAAAGAATCTCTAATTAAAATTCTTTCATAAAATTTCTTCGCGACTAATAAAGTGGAACAAATGCTAACGCATAAAATTTTTCTTAATCAGATTAAAAGCGCAGTAGATAGAATGAGTTCTAGAGGACGTGGACGCCGTGGAAGCGGTAGGGGTAGGATGACCGTGTCAGAACCCGTCGGGTCGGGACAGGGTTCTGAAAATGAAGTACCACCGCCACCACCAGCTCCTACTTTTAGAGCTGAGGAGCAGGATCAGACCGGTGGTGAGGCAGTATCGCAAGCGGTATTGCGAGTTCTGGAGATTGTGGCTGGGGCTGGTGGAAATCTGGGAGCTCGGAAATCTGTTCCTGAGCAGATTCGGTCCAACGGAGCTGAGGTGTTCCGGGGTGTGTCGGGAGTAGCACCCAGTGCAGCGGAATACTGGCTAGAATCTACAGATAGGATCATGGACGATCTAGACCTGTCTAATGAGGAAAAGCTAAAAGGGGCAGTGTCGCTCCTGAAGGATGAAGCGTACCAGTGGTGGCTCACGGTTCGGGATGGAGCCACGGCAGATGATCTCACGTGGGAATATTTCAAAACCGCTTTTCAGAAAAAGTATGTAGGCACTAGCTATACTGATGCTCAAAGGAAAACTTTTCTGGGACTAGTGCAAGGAACTAAGTCAGTGGCGGAATATGAGGCGGAGTTTCTAAGGCTGAGTAGGTATGCTAGAGGCATTGTGAATACTGAACATGAGCGCTGTGTCCGCTTTGAGGACGGACTTAGAGATGATTTGAGACTACTGATTGCCCCACAGCAAGTTCGTGAGTTTTCATCCCTGGTGGAAAAAGCTAAGGTAGCCGAAGGGATCAAGGAGTCTGTAAGGCAAGGTTATGATAGGAATAGGCAGAAGAGAAACTTTGGATCGTCTGGGTCAAGTGGGAATTTTCAGAAAAAGGCTAGGCAGAGTGGGCCAAATCAGGCAGCAAGGCCCATAGCTACTAATCAGAGACCGGCTCAGTGCAATCGCTGTGGAAAAGCCCATTGGGGAGGTTGTTGGACTGGTGAGAGGGGCTGTTTTGAATGTGGGTCTTTGGATCACCGCGTGAGGGATTGTCCCCGGAAGCGAGCTCAGAATCAGTCAGGGGGGCAGAACCGTACTCAGGATAGAAATATTGGACCACCACAGAGGGGTCGTAGTAATGGCAGAGGAAGCAACGGTCCTAACTGAGGTCGTGGAATTCAGGGCAGAGGTTCAGGCAATACAGAGGCAAGGCAGTCTGGCTTAGTCTATGCGGCAAGGAGGCGCGAGGAGGGTGACGCACCGGATGTCATAACCAGTACGTTCTTAATTTTTGGTCTTCTTTATATTGCGCTAATTGATGTGGGTTCGACGCATTCATATATTGCTAGTAGTGTGGTAGAGACTATGGACCTAGACTCTGAGACTGCTTCTAGGAAGATGACTGTAGTTAGTCCTTTAGGTCACTCTGTAGTCGTAGACAAACTATATAGAGACGTACCCCTAGAACTCCAAGGGGTAGTATTCGTGGCTGATCTGATGGAGCTGCCGTTTGGGGAGTTCGATTTGATCCTCGGAATGGACTGGTTGGTTAAGTACCAGGCGAGGTTGGATTGTGCTGCAAAGCGCATGGTTCTTAAGAGGGCTGAAGGGGACGAAGTGGTTATGTTTGGTAATAGAAGGAACTACCTGTCCAATGTGGTGTCTGCCTTAAAGGCTGAGAGGATGGTCAGGAAAGGTTGTGAAGCGTATTTAGTGCGAATTTATGCCTTGGAGGCTAAGGAATCAGCAGTAGAAAAGGTCCGAATGGTAGGGGAATTCGCTGATGTGTTCCCAGAAGAACTTCCGGGTCTGCCTCCGGATCGGGAAGTTGAATTCGGTATAGACTTGCTACCCGGAATGGCACCTGTGTCTATAGCACCGTACCGAATGGCACCAAAGGAATTGGTGGAGCTAAAGGCTCAAATTCAGGAGCTCTTGGATAGAGGGTTTATCCGACCGAGTATATCTCCGTGGGGAGCACCTGTGTTGTTTGTCAAGAAGAAGGACGGTTCTATGCGGATGTGTATCGACTACCGTCAACTGAACAAGTTAACGATCAAGAACAAGTATCCGTTGCCTCGGATTGACGACTTATTCGATCAACTGAAGGGTGCCTCGGTGTTCTCGAAGATAGACCTTAGGTCAGGTTACCATCAACTTAAGGTGAAGGAAGTTGATGTGCACAAGACGGCATTCAGAACCCGGTATGGGTATTACGAGTTCTTGGTGATGCCATTTGGGTTGACCAATGTACCGGCGGCATTCATGGACTTAATGAATAGGGTATTTCAGCAGTACTTGGACCAATTTGTCGTGGTGTTCATAGACGACATTTTGGTTTACTCAAAGACGGAGGAGGAGCATGACAAACATTTGTGAATAGTGCTGCAAGTACTGAGGGAGAAGCAATTGTATGCCAAATTCGGTAAGTGCGAATTTTGGCTGAGGGAAGTGGCTTTCTTAGGTCACGTAGTATCGGCGGAAGGAATTAGAGTGGATCCCCGCAAGATTGAAACGGTGTTGGATTGGAAACCGCCTAAGTCGGTGGCTGAAATACGAAGTTTTCTGGGTTTGGCAGGGTACTATCGGAGATTTGTAGAAGGATTCTCTCTGATTGCAGCACCGTTGACTAAGTTACTAAGGAAAGGTGTTCCATTTGTATGGTCAGAGAAGCAGCAAGAAAGTTTTGATAGGTTGAGGAAGATTCTGACAGAAGCTCCGGTATTGGTACAGCCTGAGGCAGGGAAGTTGTTCACAGTCTATTGTGATGCATCTCACACTAGTTTGAGATGTGTGTTAATGCAGGATGGGAAGGTAGTAGCCTATGCATCCCGTCAGTTAAGACCCCATGAGGTTAACTACCCGACGCACGACTTGGAGTTAGCAGCAGTCGTCTTCGCTTTGAAGATTTGGAGACATTACCTTTATAGGGAGAAGTCGATAGTCTACACGGATCACAAGAGCTTAAGGTATCTTCTGACTCAGAAGGATCTGAATCTGAGACAGCACCGATGGATTGAACTGTTGAAGGACTACGACTGTTCAATCGAGTATCATCCAGGCAAGGCTAACGTGGTGGCTGACGCGTTGAGCCGGAAGGTGGTGACAGATCTAAGAGCGATGTTTGCTCGTTTGAGTCTACATGACGATGGAAGTCTTTTGGCGGAACTTCAGGTGAAGCCAACCTGGATTGAGGAGATTAGGGAAAAGCAGTTAGTGGATGAAGGGTTGAATGCTAAGAGGATGCAAGTTCAGGATGGTGGTTTAGAAGGGTACGAATTAACTGGTGATGGTGTATTATGTTTTCAAAGACGGCTCTGTATGTCGAAAGATGTGGAGCTGAGACAAAGAATTCTCCAAGATGCACATAGCAGCCCATACGCTATGCATCCGGGAGGCAGCAAAATGTATGGAGACTTGCGGAAATAGTTCTGGTGGCCTGGGTTGAAGCGTGAGATAACTGAGTTCGTAGGGAAGTGTCTGACATGCCAGCAGGTTAAGGCTGAACATCAGTTACCATCGGGACTACTTCAACCGGTAAAGATTCCTCAATGGAAATGGGAGAGGATCACCATGGATTTCGTTAGTGGGCTACCCCTTACGCCCAGCAAGAAGGATGCAGTTTGGGTAATTGTGAATCGCCTGACTAAATCAGCTCATTTCATACCGGTAAGAATGGATTACTCACTCCAGAAGCTAGCGAAGTTGTATGTAGGGGAAATAGTGAGGTTGCATGGTGTGCCAGTATCGATTATCTCGGATAGGGATCCAAGGTTCACGTCGAGGTTTTGGAAAGCGTTGCATCAGGCTTTGGGTACGCGATTGGATTTCAGTACAGCTTTCCATCCGCAGTCAGACGGGCAGTCAGAAAGGGTCATACAGATTTTAGAGGATATGCTGAGGGGTTGCGTCTTAGAATTCTGAGGTAGTTGGGAAGAATTTCTACCATTAGCAGAGTTCGCCTACAACAATAGCTATCAAGCGAGTATCCAGATGGCACCATACGAAGCATTGTATGGACGGAAATGCCGTACTCCTACATGTTGGACGGAGTTAGGTGAGAGACAAATCTTGGGTCCGGAATTGGTTGCAGAAACTGAGGACAAAGTTAAGGTGATTCGGGATCGTCTTAAGGAAGCATCAGATAGACAGAAGTCTTATGCTGACTTGAAACGCAAGGAAATGGAGTATGAGGTAGGAGACAAGGTTTTTCTTAAGGTGTCGCCTTGGAAAAAGGTGTTGAGATTTGGGCGAAAAGGGAAGCTGAGCCCAAGGTTCATTGGCCCATATACGGTGTTGAAGCGAGTGGGACCGGTGGCTTATCAACTTGAGTTGCCGGCAGAGTTGAGTCAGATCCATGACGTCTTCCATGTATCAATGCTTAGGCGATATCGGTCAGACCCATCGCACGTTGTGCCGGTGGCAAAGATTGAAGTCAACTCAGACTAATCTTTCGAGGAAGAACCGGTTCAGATCTTGGATAGAGATGTAAAGGTTCTACGCAGGAAGTCAGTGCCCTTAGTGAAAGTGTTATGGCGGAACCATGGAACAGAGGAAGCTACGTGGGAACCCGAGGATGTGATGCAGCAGCAATACCCCCACCTCTTCTGACCAGGTAATTTCGAGGACGAAATTCTTTTTATGGGGGGTAGAACTGTAACATCCTAAAACCGGGGCTATTTGGGATTAAATTATTTTTTCCTGAGTTTGAATTGTTATGGTATTAATTATGGTGTAGTAAGGCTTAATTATGGATTTTTAGTAGGCTCGGGTAGTGGGAAAAATATTATTTTTAAGCTTTAAAAGGTGAGGAGCCTTAGTAGGTAGGGGTTACAAGAATAAATAAGGGATTTGTTGTCATAAAATGAGCCTAGAATAAGTGGCAAAAGGAGGGCCACTTAGGAGCTACATGTGACGCCACAATGGGTGAGGGAGAGCCTTGGTTCGAGTCACGGAAATCTCCTTTTTGGCACCTTCTTTGGACGGCAATAAGAGAGAGAAAATGCTCAAATTTGTTTTAATATTAAAGGATAATATGAGCATTTTAAATTGGATTTTTATTTGTTAAATTCTAAGGATAATAAGAATGTTATTTTATTTTAAATGAATTATCATGGGATTAATTGATAAGATAATAAGGATATTATTTGGTTTTATTTGGATTAATAAAAGATATTTGGATTAATAAGAAATATTATTTGGATTATTTGGTTATTATTTGGGATTATTTCAAATTATTTTGAAATGTTTCAAAATAAGTGGCTTGGAGTGATTTAAGGAGTTGAGGGAGTTTGAATTCCTAGCTCTAAGGAGGGTGGACGGCAAGGCTACTAAGGGGGGTGCCAAATGCCTATAAAAGCCCCAACCTACCACCTTGTTGTTCTTTTCTTTCATTTGAGCCGAAATTCCCAACCTTTTCTTCTTTGTTTTCTGTTATTTTTCTCCATTCTCTCAAACACTTGGCCGAAACACTCTCTACTTCTCTTTGCCGAATCCCTCTCCCACTTTCACTTTCTTTTCTTTTCTTTTCCACACTAGCCGAACTCTCTTCTTCCCCTTTTGTTAAACTATAGCCGAATCTACTTTTCACTTGTGTGCCGAATCTTTCTTCCTTCTTTGAACCCATCTTGGCCGAATATACCTCTTGAAGTGCCGAAATCCCACATTCCTCCCTGGTTGCACTTTGGCCAAATAGTATAGTGGCATTGATACTCAGAGATTTCTCTGTTATTCACTCGATTATAAAGGTAAGGGATGGCCGAACCCTCCTTTCGTATTTTCTTTTCGTTGTCGATTTGTTGGATGAAATGAAAGCCGAAATTTCGGCAATCAGTAGCAAGGGTTCTAACCAGTGTGAAATCAATGATAGGCACTTTGGGATCTCAAAGCAGTGAGATCAGATCTTGCATTCTCTGACAATCGGATTTGGGTAAGTGGTGGTAAGTGCCTACTTATAAAAGATTATTCTTACAATGATTAAGAAAAAGCCAAAGGCTATTTAAGTGGCTACTAATAGTTGCCGATTTCAGGGAAGTAAAATCATTCAGAGTATAGTGACTTGGGTTCAAAGGCACTCGGGTAAGGATTCGGGTTCAAAAAGAGAACCCTTTTAAATATTTGGTTTGGCCGAATAGGCCATGGTACTAACTCCCATATTTGGCCGAATATAGGGACCGGTAGATCTAGGTGGCCGACTTCTATTTTCGGGATTTAGAGCATCCAAGGGTGACAGGTGTGTACATACACACTTATAGCAATTAATAACTATGCTAGATATATGTTGTATGTAAATCTGTTTGATGTAGATACGGATTTAGTACCTTAATGGTACAAGCGAGGATTCCGGTAAGTCTCTGTTAATACGAGATTATTATGCTTTTGGGAAGCATGGCTTATATGATACATGTGATAAATGTATGAGATCTGAACATGACTGTTTGACTATTGTGGGTTAAATGAGTGGAGGGGGCAGTGATATTGTGCCGACGGGCACCAGTGTTTTGGTAACACACTGTGACTACGGTCACCAGAGGTTTGGTACCTCCAGAGGTTTGGTACCTCGTTGCATCTCGTCCCAGTGGCTTAGCACCACAACGGGTTGGCCCCACATATTATATAAGGGATTGACGCCAGTGATTTGGCATCACACGATGGGTTGGCCCCATCAATCGATTGTGTCTATGGACACCAGAGGTTCGGCACCTCCAGTGATTTGGCATCACATCTGTGACTATATGTCACCAGTGGTTTGGCACCACCAGTGGTTTGGTACCACAACGGGGTAGACTGAGGTGTTTGGTTGGCTAGGTTGGGTACACTTTCTCGTGCATGTTAATTGTTATAATTTGTGTATGAAATTGGTTTAAACCGGGGGAAGGGTTACATACTGAGTCTTGGTGACTCACCTTCTCCTTTATACTTTTCAGGTGATACATAGATCGCGGATATGGAGCCAGGTGGACTCGAGGTGGCCATGCAGTGGACTTGAATTAATTGAACTTTAAACTTAGCTATTTTATTTTTGGTTTATTTTTATTTTGGATGTAATAAGGCCTCCATATACTTTATTTTTGTTATTTCTCATATGTTGGATGCTTTATTTTAAACTATATTATTAAAATTAAATTAAATCACATGTTTTTCCTAAATTAATTACGAAAATGTTTTATCGTGCCATTGGGCACATTTGAAATTTGTATAATAACTTGACCCAATTGAATTTTCAAAATTTAATCTAAGTATGGTTTCAGCAAGATAACCAAAAACGAGAAGTTTTCAACAAAATTTAAATTGGTTTTAAAATGGATTTCAAAAAGTTTTTCTCCGTAACAAACCAAATTCGGTCATAATGTTTGGGCCGGGTTTGGGATGTTACAGAAGAGATAGTGACGCCAAATCTTTAATGCAAACACAATCGTGGCTAGCTCAAGATCGTGTGTCAGATAATTCTTTTCATGCGGTTTCAATTGTCTCGAGGCATAAGCTATAACTTTGGCTTCCTGCATCAGAACACATCCCAGACCATTCAACGAAGCATCACTATAAATCATGAACTCTTTACCCGATTCTGGTTGTACCAAAATTGGAGCTTCAGTTAAAAGGGTTTTCAACTGATCAAAGCTTTTCTGACATTTATCGGACCATTCAAATTTCACATCTTTTTGAAGCAATCTAGTCAACGGAGTAGCAATCATCGAAAAACCTTTTACGAACCTTCGATAATAACCAGCAAGTCCCAGAAAACTGCAAACTTTAGACACATTTTTCGGAGGCTTCTAATCCAAAATAGTTGAAATCTTGCTCGGATCAACTCGTATGCTAGATGCTAATAGAATATGTCCCAGAAAACTAACTTCACGCAACCAAAACTCATTTTTACTAAACTTTGCATACAATTGCTTATCTCGCAGAGTTTGTAGCACAATTCTCAGATGTTCAGCATGCTCAATTTCATCCCGCGAATAAATTAAATTGTTGTCAATGAATACAACAACAAATCGATCGAAATACAGTCTGAAAATTCTGTTCATCAGATCCATAAAATCATCAGGAGCATTTGTTAGTCCGAAAGGCATAACTAAAAAGTCATAATGCCCGTACCTCATTCTGAAAGCAGTTTTCGGAATGTCTGAATCTTTTACTCGCAACTGATAATACCTCGATTTCAGATCTATCTTTGAAAACACGGTGGCTCCTTTCAACTGATCAAACAAATCATCAATTCTGGGCAGAGGATATTTGTTCTCTATAGTCACTTTGTTCAACTGACGGTAGTCAATGCACATTCTCATCGTGCCATCTTTCTTTTTCAAAAATAGAACGGGAGCACCCCAAGGTGAGAATCTTGGTCGTACAAATCCTCTATCGGTCAAATTTTGCAAATGTATCTTCAACCTTTCAATTCTGTTAGTGCCATTCTGTACGGAGCTATAGAGATAGGAGTCATTCTCGGTAATAAATCAATACCAAATTCAACTTCACGTATCGGAGACAATCCTGGTAATTCTTCAAGAAATACGTCAGGAAATTCACAAACGACTGGCACTAATTCAACTTTCTTTTCGGTCACTCTCGAATCAATCACATAAGCAAAATAAGATTCATAACCCTTTTTCACATAACTCTGAGCTTTCATCACTGATATCACAGCCGGTAACCCATTCAAATCATTTGATTCAATCCGAACTATTTCATCATTCTAACATCTCAAATCAATGCTCTTTCTTTTGCAATTCACAACAGCATCATGCAATGTTAACCAATCCATACCCAAAATTATATCAAACTCATCAAAAGGTAATAGCATCAGATTAGCCAGAAAACAAACATCTCAGAACATCAATGGACAGTTCTTGCATACTTTGTCAACCAAGACACATTTACCTAAAGGGTTCGATAATTTAATTACAAATTCAGTAGACTCCACAGGCAAAGTCTTATTGGATACTAAGTTCATGCATACATACGAATGAGAAGACCCTGGATCTATCAATGCAATCACAGAAGTATCATGAAGAGTAAATGTACCCGTAATAACATCTGAAGATGAAGCTTCCTCATGGGCTCGAATGGCATAAGCTCTGGCAGGTGCTCTAGCTTCAGATCTTACAACTGCATCTTTTTTAGCTTTTTGACTACCACTGGCATTTCTTATGTTTCGAGAAGATTTACCTCTAGCTGAAACATTATTTGGCCTTGAATTCTGTACAATCTCTTGTTCAACAGACTCGGGACAATCTCGAATGAAATGGTCTATTGATTCACATTTGAAACATGCTCGGTCATTTAGTCTACAATTACCCGGATGTCTTTTACCAAAATGCTTACATTCATGTCGTTCAGATCGGACATGTCCCACACTAGCCATCGAAGTTGCTGGAGCTTTGAAATTCGACTGCTATCTAGCTCGATCTCTGTTCGAATGTCCCACATTGGCCTTTAAACGGCTATGCCCATCTCTAAATTTCTTTGATGCAAATTGAAACGATTTACTTGAAAATCTCTTTCTCATATCTCTGGCTTCAGACTCAGCTTTTCTTTTATCTTTCCCAAGTGCTTCAGCTTTACACGCTCGATCAACAAGCACAACAAACTCTTTTATTTCCAGAATTCCAACTAGCAAACGAATGTCTTCATTCAGGCCGTCTTCAAACCTTTTACACTTTATTTCTTCAGTCGAAACACATTCCTAAGCATATTGACTTAATCTCACAAATTCTTGCTCATATTCTGTGACTGACATACGACCTTGTTTCAATTCCAAAAACTCTTTTTGCTTTTGATCTATAAATCTCTGGCTAATATATTTCTTCCAGAACTCAGACTGAAAGATATCCCTAGTAATTCGTTCTTTTGGAACAACAGAAGTCAAAGTCTTCCAGCACTGGTAATTTGCTTCCCGTAACAAGGAAACAACATATTTCACACATTCCTCAGAAGTTAATGACATTTCATGAAACACTCGGATGGTGTTTTTGAGGCAAAACTCAACTCTTTCAGCATCATCATCACTAGTGGCCTTGAACTCTTCAGCCCCATATTTGCGGATTTTATCGACCGGAGGCCTATTCATCAGATTCAGATTCATAACCGATGGCACAACAGAAGTCTGAGGAGGATTAGGCGGGGCGGAGGTTGTGAAACAACCAGATTTGTTCTAACATTTTGAGTGAACCACTCATTCATCATTTGGAAGAAGGCTTGTTTAGCCTCTCATTCCTGACCGCTAGTAGCCGGTCTCGAATCAGATGGCACTGTCCCTTGAATGGGAGTAGGCGCATTACTTTCAAGGTCATCAGCTACAACTCTTTTGGGATCCATTACTATATGAAAAACACATTTTATATATAACACCCTAAATTTAGGCCCGGAAGGAATGGGCCTTGAGTAGGGGAGCAGTGAAGGCTGCACATAAGTTTTTGGATGTGCAAGGGAAGGACGCAAATAAATAACTACGTGAGTGGTTTTGTGTCCTGAAAAGTGTTGGAGAAGTCCTGGGTTCAAATTTGGGCTTTGGTAAAAATCCATGTTTTCTTTTTAAATGAACCTTGTTGTTGGTACATAGGCTTTTAATATATTTGTGGTGGAAAGATGACACAAAAGGAGCTTGTTAGCTTAGTGGTAGGTGGCGTGTTGCTTCTGCTGGGGAACCTGAGTTCGAGTCATTCCTTGCTCTAGGAGAATTTATTTTATCTCCTTGTTGCGTGATAGGTGGAGTTTAACTGAAACTCTGCTGGGAGAGAGGGTTGAATTGGTCTTGGGAGAGAATCAGGGGATATGGATAAAGGTTGGTATGGATATAGAGAGAATGATGTGGAGGAAATCGTGGAATTTGAAAGTTTGAGTGTTGTAGCCGAATTGGCAATCTAGCTACTTAGAAATTCGGTTGAGGCTAGTAGTGAGGGGTTGCCGAATTCTCTTGCTGCCATTTTGGGGGTTTTTTTTTTCCTTTTTGCATTTTTGGTTTCTCTTTATTTTTTTCTGTGCTGCGAATTCATTGTGGGAAGCTGACCATTCATGTCATTTTCTTCTGACCATTCATGTCATTTCTTTTGTTGGTGCCCGAATTCTCTACTGCTATCGACTGCTTCTTTCTCTCTATCTTTACTGTTTTCTTTCTCTCCTTGGCCGAATCTAACACCTACTCTCCCTTACCATTTCTTCTTCAATCGGCTTCTCTCATAGCCGAACCTTCACATTTTGCTTCTTTATTTTTCTGTTCATTTTCTCTCGATTCTCCTATTCTTATTTGGCCTAATACTCTCTACCCTTTTTGTTGGTCATTTTCACCTTTCCTTGTAATTTGGTCTTTGGCCAAAACACACTACTGTTCCCCCTCTATTTCGATTATGCAAAGATTTTGACAACCGGTAGGTACTTATGTGTTCTTTATTCTTTCTTTTGTCGATAACTCTACTTTCGTTTGACTTCTTCCCTAACAACTGAATGTTTTCTCCTTACACCTTCTGACTGGAAAATACATTTCTTCTCGGTGATATGGCCATCGTTGGGCTTAGGGATTTCGGTGGTGTGAAGGGGTGCAAGTGGCTTGAAGCAATCAAACTTTTATTTTCTGTTCATCGTTCTATCAAGGTAAGAACGATTATCATAATATTGGGTTTTGGCCGAATGGGCTTTTGTGCCTGTAAGCACGATATGTGTTGATTTAAGCCACACTTATGACTGTTTTTGTCTAATGAGATCTGTTATACTACAGATTTTTGATAAAGGCATGTACTCATTTGTGATCAGTGATCTTGAGAGGTTTAAGGATGTTCGTCCAGACAAGGTAAGGAAGGTGTATTTTTGGGCTAGGTAGTAAAAGTGATTACCCCTAATGGACAACTGGCTAACGAAATATTCTGATGGACTATAGGTTCGATGCGAGTGGGTTAATCGCGCGTTCGTAAACATGTGTGTAACCGTACCCTGCAAACGGTAATAGGCGTAAAAGCCGGTAAAGTGTGTACACACACATTGATTAGACTGTAGAACGGCAAAAGCTGAAAAGCCAAAAGGTTGAGCGTTGAGCGAGCGAACGCTCATATGGTAAACCGAGCCCATGAAATGTGGACGTACGATGGAAAAGGCCGCCATGAGCGATTTTATTAGGCCATAATAGGCTTTGGGCCCATTTATACTGTCTGTACTGTTATGGTCACTCGAGTCGCTCAAGGCAACTGTGGGCTTACTGATGGGCCTAAGTACACTGATAAAATGACCGTAATGCCCCTGTACGGTAAAATGACTGTAATACCTCTATTAGGTGAATTGACTGATATACCCTTAAAGGGTAAAATGACCATTTTGCCCTCGAGGGTAAATGACTGATTTGTCTATGATTTGTATGGCTGATTTTGTGCATGACATTCTACATACACGACATATTGCATGGGGTTGGGACAGTGTTATAGAGGAAGAATATTGTACTGGTGGCTGTGCCACATATACTGATACTGGCAGCTTTGTTGCAAATTTTGGTTAGTGCTGTAACCGGTGCTAACGTTTTAAGTGTAGGGTTGGGAGGGTGATTTATTCCCTACAGTAAGTGCAGGGTTGGACGGAGGCAAGTGCAGGGTTGGACGGAGGCAAGTGCAGGGTTGGATGGGATAACATGCATTATTCATATGGGATTCGGTATTGATATGGACTAGGCCCAACTCATACTATTATGGGCTAGGCCCAATTGTTGCTGTAATGGGCTCAAGCCCTGAATGTTGCTGCATTCTGCATACCTGACTGATTGCATATTAAGGGATTACACAATGAGTTTTCGTAAACTCACCCCGTTTTTAATTGTACAGGTAATCCCCAGTGTTAGGCGGATCGGTGCTGCGAGGGACTCGGAGATGGCCACACTACTGCTCCTATTTTCTTTTATTTGGCTTAAATTTGCTATTAAATTTTGTTCTGGGCTTTTGAATTATGTAATAAGGCCTCTCTATAATTTTTTAGCTTTTAATTTGGGATTTGATTCATTGTGATTTGCATATGATAGAAGTAGAACGCGGTTTTCCATAATGGTAACTATTTTCAAAACATCACTTTCCGCAATACTGTTGAAATGCTTCCGCAACAAACCGTGTTTTAAAAGTAATTACTTTTTTAAAATGGATAAGAATTGGCTAGAATGAGTTGAGTTTTAACAAAGAGGCTTTAACCTTCTTACGAGTTTTACCAACAAGAGCAAGTTTTCAAAAAGCACTCCAATGTGACACCGCCAGATTCGGCCTTAACGTCTAGGCTGGGTTTGGGGTGTTAAATTATACGTCAGGATTCATCACACTATCACAGTTCGTTTATATGGCATGTATAGTTAAACTCTCACAAGCTACGATGGTCCTAGAATCGACTAAACCGTAGCTCTGATACCAATAAAATATAACACCCCTAACCCGTAACCATCGCTAGTCTAGGGTTAAGAGGCATTACTGGAAAATTCAGAACTTTTACGAATATTTCAATCATATCTTAACAATTCATAATCAAAGAGTTCATAACTGTAGCGAAACTAAAATCATAGTAAAATTGCGATTCGCGATAACGAACTCTAAACTTCTGATACTATTCTGCATAAGATATCTTTTAACCAAAAATTGGAACTGTAACTACTGAATAAAATTGTTAACACATATAAACTCCAAATTTACGATGAGCGCACGAGGTATCCGCGGACGGGGTACTAGAGGCCGTGGTAGAGGCCGTAGGGGGCTCGAGCTGGGTCCTTGTCATCTGAAAATCTGCCTAAACTGGATACGAGCTGTAACACTCTTAACCCGTAACCATCGCTGGTCTAGGTTTAATAGGCATTATCAGACAATTCAGAACTTTTACGAACATTTCAATCATATCTTAACAATTCTTAATCAAAGAGTCCTTTAACTAGGTCTGCGAGACCATAAACATGCATTAGAAAGGGGTCGGGACTAAACCGAACACTTACGAAAATTTCTAAAATTCAAACATTTTTCAAAGCTACAGAGGTCACACGCGCGTGTGGGCAGGCCGTGTGCCTCACACGGCCTCAGACACACCAGTGTGTCTAAGCCGATGCAAAACGGGGCATACATACTGACTTGTCCCCATGGCCTAAGACACGCCCGTGTGCCTCACCTGTGGTCGACACTGACTTGTACCGCATGGCCAGTCAAACACCCGTGTGTCCAGCCCGTGCTCGAAACTGACTTGTTTTAAAATACAACCACGAAGGACATGGTCGAGCCACACGCTCGTGTGCTCAATTGTGTGGGCAAATATAGGCCATTTGCAAGGCCAAAATGCCACCCACACTTTGGGTTATACCTACAAGCACAAATAAGCACCATTCCAAACATCAAAAGCAACCAAATCATTCCAAAATGGTCATCTTTTATAACCATTCAAGAGCACATCAAACATACCAACTTCGGTACCATTTATCTCAACCTAATCACAAGCATTTCTAAGCAAAATTCATCCACAAACTTACCAATTCATTATAACATCTTTTCATCTATAATATACCAACTTTGCATCATAAAACTTATCATAAATTTGGCTATCTCATTAGCCCAACCATTAGCCATCAAACCATATCAAATTATGCAACATATGGCATGAAATTCTCATTTGTAACATATTCATTACCAAGCCATATCACATGGCTATTTTTACACTTTTCAAAACATAACTAAAACACACTAGACTATACATGCCATACTTCATATTTATACACTTTCAAAAGGTACCAAAATAGAGATTGATAGTCTGGTGATGATCCTCGATGATCCCCGACCCTTCTGTAGCTTTAACGATCTATAAAACAATGTAACCACACACAAAGTAAGCTTTCGAAAGCTTAGTAAGCCATATACAAATAAACTTAACATATAAACATGCATAATCATATCCAATACAAGATCATCAATATATATATATATATTAATTGCAAATTCACAATTCTTCTTTGGCTCATTTATTTAGCCATTGCTTTCCAACAATCATATCTCTAAGTATTTCTTTTGAGCATAGGACATTTATACACATAACGCATTTTGTCTCATTGAATCTAAACATATATCTCACTTGTGCACATTCACATATACTTACATTTCATTCATAATCATAGTATACATATCAAACGTACCTGAATCGGTTACATATTTCCCATAGTCTTTCATTTACCTTTTATTCATAATCATAGTATACATATCAAACGTACCTGAATCGATTACATATTTCCCATAGTCTTTCATTTCTTGGAATTGCCCATTGAACCATTTCAAATCGAATAGGATACTCAGATGACTTGAAATACTCGTACAATGCCAACGTCCCAGACGTGGTCTTACATGTAATCAAATATCGATGCCACTGTCCCATACAGGGTCTTACATGAATCAAATATCGATGCCACTGTCCCATACAGGGTCTTACATGAATCAAATACGATGCCAATGTTCCAGACATGGTCGAGACATGGTCGTACACGTAAATCTTAAATTGACACCAACGTCCCAGACGTGATCTTACACGATATCACATATCGGAACCCTATGTCATGACATATAAATCCTATCTATTCCTATGGTTAGTATGGGACTTTTCGGACATTTTCACATTGTCGATACTATCTCGGTTTTCACGTAGATATCTTCCAAAGCCATTCATCTCAATTCAATAGCAAATGAACATGAATAAATCATCTTAAATACATTTATTTGTATATAGACTTACCTCGTATTCGAAATAAACGAACGGATTCGGCTACTCGATCACTTTCGACTTTCCTCGATCTAAATTCATTTTCTTTGGTTTCTTTGGTTCTTGATTTATACATATTCAGATTTAACTCATTTATCCACAAAATCATTCAATTCAATCCAAAAACACACATTTAGGGCAATTTACAAATTAGCCCTCACATTTTCACATTTTGACATTTAAGTCCCTATTTCATAAAATCACAAAATACACAAAATTCCCTTGTACCCATGCTTAGCCAAATTTTCATCATGATCATACAAGTCCATACATTTCATTTATTTCACATTTTAGTCCCTTAAAATATTATTTTTACAATTTAGTTAAAATTACTCAAATTCACCAAAAATCCAAAGACAAAATATATTAATCTAACTTATATTTTTCATATTTCACCAATTAACATCACAAAGCTCAAGCATTCATTAATGGCACATTTCAAATTCATCATCAAATTCCAAAATTAAGGCATGGGTTTTGTAGTACTCGAAGCAACGATTACAAAAACGTAGAAATTATCAAAAATCGATCAAAATCCATACCTTAATCAAGCTTAGTGATGGTCGAACCCTATTTTGCTTTCTCTCTTTTCTTTTTCTTATTTTTGGCATAAAGATGAACACTTAAGCATGAAATTTTAATGTTTTGTTTTATTATTAATGGACATTGTTTCTCATTTACCAAATTAACCTTATTAATTAACATATAAAACTTATATAATGGTTGGTCATAAATGTCTATTAACCATACTAATGGTATAATTACTTCATAAGGCCACCACATTTATAAAGACATAGCACATAGGTACTTTTAACACATGGCATGCTAATTTTGCATTTTATGCGATTTAGCCCATTTATCAAATTAAGCACACAAATAGATAAATTAATTCACGAAACTTTCACAAACGCTTAATCACATATTGCAAGCACAAAAAATAATATTAAAATATTTTTCTGACTCAAATTTGTGGTCTCGAAACCACTATTCTGACTAGGGTCTAAACCAGACTATTACAAAGCGAGACGCCGATCTCACCTGCTACAGAGACTGGGTCTCGAGATCGAATGGCTAGGGACGACGCACTATCCCAAGCTATGTTGACAATATTTGTAACACCCCAAACCTGACCCAGACGTTATGGTCGAATCTGGGAATGTCACATAAAAGGCACAATTTCAAACAATTTTACTATGTTGAAATTTAAGGCCTAAAAGCCCAAAATCCTTGAATCTTGTTAAGTAATGATAAAAGCCCATTTAATTACTTTAAGTATTCCGAAAACCATGTTTAAACATAAGAAATTACTTAAGTTTAATAATTAAGTAAACAGTTGAAACAACGAAACTCAAAATCCAAAGTCAAAACGGAGTACAAAGCCTTATTACGTCCAATGAAAATAAAGCAATTAAAACCATGTCTTTTGAAACAAATAATTAAAACTTCTAAATATCTTGTAGTGTGGCTATCTCCGAGTCCTCTTCCACGTCAAGTTGCTTGCTGAGGATCACCTGAAACATTTAATAACAAGGGTATGAGTTTCAAAACTCTGTGTGTACGACCCTTGGCAATCAAATCAACATGCAAATATTACATTGGGCCTAAGCTCTATCAAAATCAGTGGTCTTGGGCCTTAGCCCACAATGATCTCATACCACATCAGAGTCACATGAATGCAATGCACCCATCCCGAATCCAACCATGCACACCATTTCCCTTCCAACCCTACACACCTGTGGGGATATAAATATCAACCCACCCATCCCTACACACCAAAGGTAGCACAGCAGCAGCACTACTCAAACGTTGCAGCAAAGCTGCTGTAATGGGCTTAAAGCCACCGATGGATCCACGGTCGTCAAGCGACTATGCGATCCTCAAATCTTCCTCCGTAACATCAAAACCCACCCAATTGCAACATATATTTTTTGAATGCAACACACACTTTCACACTTTAAGCACCTAGGGGTATTTTAGTCATTTCATTACCCAGGGGTATTTTCGTAATTCTACCCATAGGGGTATTAAAGTAATTTTGCAAAATAGGGGTATTTTGTAAATGAGGGATATTTTGGTAATTCTGCACATCAGGGGTATTCTGGTAATTTTTACAAATTAGGGGTATTCTAGTAATTTTACAAATCTAAGGGTATCTTGGAAATTTTCAAATCAGGGGTATTTTTGTAATTTTACAAATCTAAGGGTATCTTGGTAATTTTCAAATCAGGGGTATCTGGTAATTTTACAAATCTAAGGTTATTTTGGTAATTTTCAAATTAGGGGTATTTGGTAATTTTACAAATCTAAGGTTATTTTGGTAATTTTCAAATCAGGGGTATTTGGTCCCTCTCGAGTTTTAGTTATGAACTTTGGCCCATTAACAAGTCCTTGCGGCTAAAGTGAACAGACACTATGCACCAGGTAGGATTCTAGAGAAGAAGAGGTGGGCCACTAGGACCGCTTAAGTACCAAGCTCTCCTTGGATCCAATCCTACACATGCATATGTTCGTTGCCACACTCTAACCCAGTGACTTGTCTACGGACATGTTTAATTATTAGATTAAGTCTTATGCGGTTTAAGAGTTGTTCAAAATTAGGCCTAAAGTCCATTAAACTCTAGCATACTTGTCTACGTCCCCATAAAGCCCATCATGCCCATTTCACATCCTTATGGCCCACTAGGCCCAAATCACATCTATATGGCCCATTAAGCCCAAATCATATCACTTGCTGACATACCAAACATTTGCCCACAAACTCCGTAACCTCGCGTTTCAATCCCAGCCACCAATAAAGTTCCCGTAAGTCCCGATACATCTTGTTACCTCCGGGGTGCATAGCATAGAAACTACTATGCGTTTCCCGTAGTATAGACTTCCTTAGCTCTTTGTCCCTTGGCACACAAATTCTACCACGGAAACACAACAATCCGTCACTATTTATCCCAAAATCCATCGTTTCCCCATTCTCAATTTGCTTGAACCGAGCACCCAGAGTTTCATCCAATGACTGCTTAACTTTAATCTATTCAACCCACAGTGGCTTCACTTGCAACTCGGCTAACAAACTTCCGCCATCATACAAACTTATTCGAGCAAACATTGCCCTCAAGTCTTACATAGCCCTACGGCTTAGCGCATCAGCCACCACATTTGCTTTACCCGGGTGATATTCGATCGTGCAATCGTAATCCTTTAACAGCTCAATCCATCTGCGCTGTCTCAAGTTCAACTCCTTCTGAGTTAAGAGATACTTCAGACTCTTGTGATCCGTATAGATGGTGCACTTCTCTCCATACAAATAGTGCCTCCAAATCTTAAGTGCGAACACCACTGCCGCCAATTCCAAATCATGGGTTGGGTAATTTCTTTCCATGAGTCTTAAGTTGGCGTGACGCATATGCAACCACCTTCCCTTCCTGCATCAAAACACAGTCCAAACCCACGTGTGACGCATCGCTATAAACCGTAAACTCCTTCCCATGCTCCGGCTGAATCAAAACAGGGGCATACGTTAAAACCTTCTTAAGCTTCTCGAAGCTTTCTCGCTGTTTATCCATCCACACAAACGACACCCCCTTCCGTAGTAACTTGATCAAGGGTGCAGCGATTAGGGAAAACCCTTCAACAAACTGCCTATAATACCCTGCCAGGCCTAGAAAACTCCAAATTTCTGACACCGTCTTAGGTTGTTTCCAATCCAACACCGCTTCCACTTTCCGAGGGTCAACTCTAATTCTTTCAGCAGAGACTACATGTCCTAAGAAAGTGACTTCCCTTAGCCAGAATTCGCACTTGCTAAACTTAGCATAAAGTTGCTTCTCCCTTAGAATCTGCAACACAATCCTTAAGTGTGCATCATGATCATCCTCCGTTCTCGAGTATACTAAGATGTCATCTATGAACACTACAATGAACTGGTTTAGATACAGTTGAAAAACCAGGTTCATAAGATCCATAAAAGTAGTAGGTGAGTTTGTTAGCCCAAACGACATTACCAAAAACTCGTACTGTCCATAACGAGTTTTGAAAGCTGTCTTATACACGTCTGCTTCCTTAACCCTCAGTTGATGGTACCCTGAACGCAAGTCAATCTTCGAGAAAATTGAGGCTCCCCTAAGTTGATCGAAAAGGTCATCTATCCTAGGCAGAGGGTACTTATTCTTAATGGTTAACTTGTTTATCTGCATATAGTCGATGCACATCCTCATGGACCCATCCTTCTTCCTCACAAATAATACCGGTGCTCCCCATGGAGACACATTTGGTCTAATAAATCCGCTATCCAATAACTCCTAAATCTGGGCCTTCAACTCTACCAGCTCCTTCGGTGTCATCCTATAAGGTGCGATAGACACTGGAGCGGTACCAGGTAACAACTCTATTCCAAACTCCACCTCTCTATTGGGAGGTAACCCTGGAAATTCCTCCAGAAAAACATCAGGGAATTCTTTTACTGTTTTCAAATCCTTAACAGTAAAACTCTTCGATTCCAAATCACTGATATAAGCTAAGTAAGCTTCACAGCCCTTCCTTACCAACTTTTCTACCCTTAAAGCTAAAATCAAGTTCCTAAACAACTTACTAACTTTCCTTACAAAATGGTAATTCCATCAAGTCCGCTAAGAAAGTAACTCCTTGAACTACCAATGGTACATTCCTAAACAACTTACTAACTTTCATCGACTGCCCTAAAGTACTTAACACAGTCATTTCATTCTCAATGGTTTCAAACTCAACCCCTACAATTCCAGTCCTATTGCATGCAATGTACGAATGTGTCGACCCCACATCAATTAGCGTAATATAAGGTAGCTCACAAATAAGGAACGTACCCGTTATTACATGTAACATCCCGAAATAGGGCCTAAACGGAACAGTGGTTATGAAACCATGAATCTGAGATAGAAAAGTTTATTACGATTAATTATTATGATTTATTGAGTGATTAGATGCATGTGTTAGAATATCGATAGAAAATTTCATGAATTGCATGTCTAATTTGCCTATTAGGACTTAATTGCAAAAGTTGATAAATATGAGTTTTAGGTGTTAAAGGATTTAATTGAAAAGCATAATTGAAGTAGAGGTATTTAAATGGTAATTATACCATTAGGTTTTCATGGACAAAAATGGACATATATAGGTAGAAAGAACCAAAGTTTTTAATGAAGGGTAATTTAGTCATTTGGTAATAAAAAGAAATTAAAAGGGAAAAAGATGGCAAAATGTGCTCATCTTCTTCATTAGGCCGAATTTTCAAGGGTTAACAATAGCTAGGGTTTGTTTCAAGCTTCCAAGCTCCATAGTAAGTGATTCCAAGCCCCGTTTTTAATGTTCTTTACATTTTTGAAGCCCTAGTAGCTCGGTTTAGCTTATTCTATCAATAATTCATGCTAGGGTTCATATTTGGAAAAATACCCATAGGTGAAATGTGTTTATTTTGATGTTTTATGATAGGGTATGAAGTCTAAAATTATGTTAAACAACTTTTGCTAAGTGATTTTAAGTGAAAATGAGTAAAACGGCTTAATCGGTAAAAATACCTAATGTTCATAAGTATATGTTAGAGTGAGAATTTGATGTTGTCATAGAAGGGAAAAAATGATCAGCATGTCATAAAACATAAGAATAAGGGATAAATATTAATTTCCTAGCTTTGGGGCAAATGTGTAAATATGTAAAAGTTTAGGGGGAAAATTGTAAATTTTCCAAAGTTAGAGTTAAGGGTTGTTTTAATAAATGTGAGTATTAAATAAGCTAAATTTGCTATTATAGATCAAGAGGAACCAAATCTGGAGTTAGATCGGGGAAAGAAAAAGATAGTGGACTAAATCGATATAGTTTATCGTATTTTGTTTTGAGGTAAGTTTATGGTAAATAAATGCAATATTCTATTATTTTACATCTAATACTATTAAATTCCAGAACTTACATATTTATTTTATAAATTTATCATTTAAAGACTCAAGTATGAATTGACGGAAAAGCTATCTCAGAAAGTTCCGGTTGAACATTAGGAATGTGTAGGATACAAATGTCATGACATTAGGGTTTAAGGAAATCATGTAAGACCATGTCAAGACATGGCAATGATAAGTTTCTATAAGGCAAAGGTCCCATGAAAGACCATGCCAAGGCATGGCATTGGTGAGTTTATAAGGCAAAGGTCCCATGTAAGACCATGCCAAGGCATGGCATTGGTGAGTTCATAAGGCAAGGATACCACGTAAGACCATGTCAAGACATGGCAATGTTTAAGTTTCATACGGAAAGGTACCCACGTATCCTTAGTATTCCAAGTGGTTCAACGGGAAAATTCAAAGAGTATACCAAAGGAAAGGTAAGACAAGTTCAAGCTAAAAAGGTACAGGTAAGAATTTAAGACTTAATATATTAAATTAAAGGCTTAAATAATCTTGGTAAAGAAAGATTAAGATAAGCCATTAAGAATGTTGTTATTTATTTACATGTAAACTTACTAAGCTTTATACTTACTCCCATTCCTTTTTCTTTTTTTTTATAGTATTACAAGCCAACTCGAGGATCGCAAGGACGTCGGAGTTCTTATACACTATCAAAGGATTATATTGGTATTTTGTGACGTGAACATTTTAAGTTATGGCATGTATAGGGACTTAGCCATTTTGTGTGTATGTCCTTATGATATGCTTTAATATTGGCTTGTAAATGCTTGATAATGATTAGCCATTAAAATGGTTAATTAAGAACATGTTTTGGATGTTATGTATGTCTAGATGATAGTTTTTACAAAGAAATTACGAAAGAGTAAAAAAATCTGCAGGGGAATAGTTTTGGACAGCAACTGTGACGTGAATTTGGAAATTCACTAAAAATATTATAAATGGAATTATGGTGTGAATGAGATATATAATTAAAGCTTATTGAGTCTATTTTTATATGAAGGAAACGGTGTAGGCAAAAGAGTTGTATATTATGAGATAATTGATTTTTTGTACAGGGGAGACTTTAACTAATAACCTGTACTAATTGGCCACACCAAAAATTATGGAAAAACTATAACAAGAAGATATATGAGTTTAGTTTCAGGAAAAAATTACGGATCTAAATTTTGAGTTTCGTAACTCGAGTTATAGTCAATTTAGTGAACATGACACAGATGGACAATTTCAATTTTTATGCTCCGAACTAGTAAGTTAAGTCTAGTAATGCCTTGTGCTCGACTCCGGCAATGGTCTCGGGTAAGGGGTGTTACATTTATTGGTATCAGAGCAAGAGTTTAGTCGGTTCTCAGAATATCCAGTATGAGTAAGAGTCTATCTATACATGCCATACTTATATTTTGATAGTGTGACAACTCTTGGCGATTTTAAAATGTTTTTCTTTTATAGTTATGGATCCCGAACGAGCTGGTGCAGATGATGTAGAGAGTAATGCACCCGCTCCCGCTGAAAGGACAGTGCCACTAGATAGTAGTGAAAGGCCCGTTACAGTTAGTCAGGGAGGAGGGGCTCGGGAAGCCTTTTTCCAAGCTATGAATGAATGGTTTGCTGAGTTCGTTCGTACGAACCCGGCTGTTAGACCTCCACCCCCTCATGATCCTCAGGCCACCCATGTAGCTTTGTTAGTTACAGATGCAGTTAGAAGAGAGAAGCCACCTGTTGACAAGATCAGAAAACAAGGGGTCGAAGAGTTTCGGGCTACCAAAGATGATGATGCAAAGAAATCAGAGTCTTTGATGAGTTATCCTGCACACTGGAAGGGTGTATTAAATGTGTAGTGTAACTTCTTAGAGTTTCGGCCTACCAGTGGTGGAAGACACTTGTGTCAGTAGTACCTAAAGAAAGAGTTACTTGGGATTTCTTTCAGGAGGAGTTCCGTAAGAAGTACATCAGTCAGAGGTTTATTGACTAGAAAAGAAAAGAGTTCCTTGAACTAAAATAGGATAAGATGACTGTGACTGAGTATGAACGTGAATTTATCTAGCTCAGCAATTATGCTCGAGAGTGTGTGTCTACAGAGGCTATCATGTGTAAAAGATTTGAGGATAGGCTCAATGATGATATCCGACTGTCAGTTGGTGTTCTAGAGATAAAGGAGTTTGTTGTTTTAGTTGACCGAGCCTGTAAGGCAGAGGAGTTGTTAAAAAAAAGGGTAAAGCTGAAATTGAGATACAAGATACGTAGAAAAGACAGATGAGCAAGTCGTTCCAGTCTACATCCAAGAGGCCTAGAGAGTTTTCTACGAGATCTAATTTTTCAGCTGGGTATTCTAGCCGAAACAGAGGTAGAAGATTTATGGATCCAAAAGCTCAAACCACTTCGATTGCGAGTGTTGGCAGTATTTAGCCTGATAGGCCCGAGTGTCTCAATGTGGTCGACGTCATCCAGGTCCATGTCGAGCAACTGAGATAGGCTGTTTCCGATGTGGTGCACTGGATCGTTTCATTCAGGAGTGTCCCGAAATGGTTAAAAGAGAAGTAGTACCGAGTGCAAGATCAGGCAATGTCCCCGTTAGAGGTAGATCTTAGAGAAGTCCTGGAGTAGGGGCAGGTAGAGGTACATTTCGAGATACAGGAACGAGATCAGATGTTAGAGCACCCGCAAGGACTTATGCTATCCGTGCTCGTGAAGAGGTATCCTCCCTCGACGTAATTACGGGTACATTTTCTCTTCATGATGTTACTATTATTGCTTTGATTGGTCCGGGTTCAACCCATTCCTATGTTTGTATGAAATTGATGCCTAGTATGAACATGCCCATAGAGTTTACGGAATTTGTGATTAAAGTATCGAATCCATTAGGTCAGTATGTGTTAGTAAACAAAGTATGTAGAAATTGCCCTTTGATGATTAGAGGTTACTGTTTTCCAGTCGATCTCATGCTATTGCCGTTTGATGAGTTTGATGTGATTCTTGGTATGGATTGGTTAATTGCACATGATGTGATAGTGAATTGTGGAAAGAAATTCATTGAGTTGAAATGTGAAAATGGTGAGATACTTCGGGTTAATTCAGATGAGTCAGGTAGTTCAATTTCCATGATTTCTGTTATGTCTGCTCAGAAATGTTTGAGGAAAGGATGTGAACCTTATCTTGCTTTTGTGTTGAATACTAAAGATCCAGAGTTGAAAATTGAATCAGTGCCTGTGGTAAATGAGTTTCCTGATGTGTTCCCGGAAGAACTACCAGGTTTGCCTCCTATTAGAGAAGTTGAGTTTGGTATTGAATTGATTCCAAGTACCACACCTATTTCTATTGCTCCTTATAGAATGGCTTCGATAGAATTGAAAGAATTGAAAGCTCAGCTACAGGAATTAACTGATAAAGGCTTTGTAAGACCTAGTTATTCACCATGGGGCGCGCCAGTGTTATTTGTGAAAAAGAACGGTTCCATGAGATTGTGCATAGACTATTGGCAGCTTAACAAGGTAACCATCAAGAACAAATATCCATTGCCTAGAATAGATGATTTGTTTAATCAATTGAAAGGAGCCACTGTGTTCTCTAAGATAGATTTGAAATCCGGATACTATCAGTTGCGAGTTAAAGATTCAGATGTTCCAAAAACTGCTTTTTGAACTAGGTATGGTCACTATGAGTTTCTTGTGATGCCATTTGGCTTAACCAATGCTCCTGCCATTTTTATGGATTTAATGAACCGAATTTTTAGACCTTATTTGGACAAGTTTGTAGTTGTGTTCATTGATGACATCTTGATTTATTCTCATGATGAGACTGAGCATGCAGAACATTTAAGAATAGTTTTACAGATTTTGAGAGATAATCAGCTTTATGCCAAGTTTAGTAAAAGTGAGTTCTGGTTACGGGAAGTTTGTTTTCTTGGACATATTGTCTCAGGTGAAGGAATTAAAGTTGATCTGAGTAAGATTTCAGCCATTGTTGGTTGGAAGCCTCCCAGGAATGTATCAGAGGTCAGAAGTTTTCTTGGTCTTGCCGATTATTATAGACGATTTGTAGAGGGATATTCCATGATAGCTACTCCATTGACAAGATTGCTACAGAAATATGTCAAGTTTGAATGGACTGAGAAGTGCCAGCAGAGTTTCGACAAGTTAAAGGCGTTGTTGATTGAAGCTCCTATTTTAGTACAACTAGAACCGGGTAAAAAGTTTGTGATTTACAGTGATGCATCTTTGAATGGACTAGGCTGTGTACTTATGCTGGAAGGAAGGGTAATCGCATATGCCTCTAGACAGTTAAAGCCACATGAGAAAAATTATCCGACACATGATTTAGAGCTAGCTGCTATTGTATTTGCATTAAAAATTTGGAGACATCACTTGTATGGTGAGAAATGTCAAATATTCACTGATCATAAAAGTTTGAAATACTTGATGACTCAGAAAGATCTGAACTTGAGGCAAAGAAGATGGCTAGAGTTGATTAAAGATTATGAGCTAGTGATCGATTATCACCCGGGTAAGGCAAACGTTGTTGCTGATGCTTTGAGTAGAAAATTGTTATTTGCATTGAGAGCTTTGCACACTAGTTGGGCCTTATCAGATGATGGTTCTATTTTAGCTAAGTTGAGAGCTAAACCGACGTTTCTTGATGAAATTTGTAAAGCTCAGAAGGATGACAGTGAGTTGCAAGCCAAAAGAGTTCAGTGCGAGTCAGGTGTAGAGTCTGATTTTCAGATTGGTTTTGACGGTTGTTTGATGTTCAGAGATAGAGTATGTGTACCCAAGAATGATGAACTTATTTGGAAAGTCTTACAGGAAGCACATAGCAGTTCTTTGTCTATTCACCCAGGTAGTACAAAGATGTATAATGATTTGAAGAAAATGTATTGGTGGACAGGAATGAAAAGAGATATTTCAGAGTTTGTTTCTAGATGTTTGATCTGTCAACAGGTAAAAGCCGAACATCAGGTACCTTCAGGTTTATTGTAGCCTGTATTAGTTCCCGAGTGGAAATGGAACTGAGTTACTATGGATTTTGTGACAGGATTGCCTTTGACACCGAGAAAGAAAGATGCAGTATGGGTTGTGATTGATAAGTTAACGAAGTCGGCCTATTTTATTCCACTTCGTATGGATTGTTCACTTGACAAGTTGGCCGAGTTGTATATTTCAGAGATAGTTAGACTACATGGAGTACCGTTATCGATTATCTCAGATAGAGATCCGAGATTTACTTTACGGTTTTGGAGGAAATTACAGGGAGCTTTAGGTACAAAGTTGAGTTTTAGTACAGCTTTCCATCCTCAGACTGATGGTTAGTCAGAGAGAGTTATTCAGGTACTTGAAGATATACTTAGATGTTGTGTATTGAAATTTCAAGGTAGTTGGGAGAAATATTTGCCGTTAATAGAGTTTGCCTACAATAATAGTTATCAATCGAGTCTAAAGATGGCACCTTATGAAGCTTTGTATGGACAAAAATGTCGTACACCTTTGTATTGGACAGAGCTTAAGGAAAATCAGATTTACGGGGTTGATCTAGTCAAAGAAACAGAAAAGAAAGTAAAAGTCATCAGAGATTGCTTGAAAGCAGCTTCAGATAGGCAGAAATCCTATGCAGATTTGAAAAGAAAAGAAATTGAATTTCAAGTTAGTGATAGGGCATTGTTGAAAGTATCCCCGTGGAAAAAAGTTCTCAGATTTGGCAATAAAGGCAAATTAAGTCCCCGTTTTATCGGACCGTTTGAGGTGATCGAGAGAGTTGGGCCACTGGCATATCGGTTAGCTTTGCCAACTGAGTTAGAAAAGATTCATAATGTGTTCCATGTGTTTATGCTACGTCGTTATCATTCATATCCATCGTATATAATTTCGCAGATAGAGGTTGAGATTCAGCCAGATATGACTTACGGTGAGGAACCGGTAAAAATTCTAGCTCGAGAGGTTAAGCAATTGAGGAACAAAAGTATTGCACTTGTGAAAATATTATGGAATAGGCATGGGATAGATGAGGCTACATGGGAGCCTGAAGAGACTATGCGAAAACAGTACCCAAATCTCTTCATAGGTAAGATTTTCGGGGACGAAAATCCTTAAAAGGGGGGAGAAATGTAACATCCCGAAATAGGGCCTAACCAGAACAGTGGTTGTGAAACCACAAATCCGAGATAGAAAATTTTATTACGATTCATTATTATGATTTATTGAGTGATTAGATGCATGTGTTAGAATATCGATAGAAAATTTCATGAATTGCATGTCTAATTTGCCTATTAGGACTTAATTGCAAAAGTTGATAAATATGAGTTTTAGGTGTTAAATGATTTAATTGAAGAGCATAATTGAAGTAGAGGTCTTTAAATGGTAATTATACCATTAGGTTTTCATGGACAAAAATGGACATATATAGGTAGAAAGAACCAAAGTTTTTAATGAAGGGTAATTTAGTCATTTGGTAATAAAAAGAAATTAAAAGAGAAAAAGATGGCAAAATGTGCTCATCTTCTTCATTAGGCCAAATTTTCAAGGGTTCACCATAGCTAGGGTTTGTTTCAAGCTTCCAAGCTCCATAGTAAGTGATTCCAAGCCCCGTTTTTAATGTTTTTTACATTTTTGAAGCCCTAGTAGCTCGATTTAGCTTATTCTATCAAAAATTCATGCTAGGGTTCATATTTGGAAAAATACCCATAGGTGAAATATGTTTATTTTGATGTTTTATGATAAAATATGAAGTCTAAAATTATGTTAAACAACTTTTGCTAAGTGATTTTAAGTGAAAACGAGTATAACGGCTTAATCGGTAAAAATACCTAATGTTCATAAGTATATGTTAGAGTGAGAATTTGATGTTGTCATAGAAGGGAAAAATGATCAGCATGTCATAAAACATAAGAATAAGGGATAAAGTTTAATTTCTAAGCTTTGGGGAAAATGTGTAAATATGTAAAAGTTTAGGGGCAAAATTGTAAATTTGCAAAAGTTAGAGTTAAGGGTTGTTTTAATAAATGTCAGTATTAAATAAGCTAAATTTGCTATTATAGATCAAGAGGAACGAAATCCGAAGTTAGATCGGGGGAAGAAAAAGATAGTGGACTAAATCGATATAGTTTATCGTATTTTGTTTCGAGGTAAGTTTACGGTAAATAAATGCAATATTCTATTATTTTACATCTAATACTATTAAATTCCAGCATTTACATGTTTATTTTATAAATTTATCATTTAAAGACTCAAGTATGAATGGACGGAAAAGCTATCTCAGAAAGTTCCGGTTGAACTTTAGGAATGTGTAGGATACAAATGTCATGACATTAGGGTTTAAGGAAATCATGTAAGACCATGTCAAGACATGGCAATGATAAGTTTCTATAAGGCAAAGGTCCCATGTAAGACCATGCCAAGGCATGGCATTGGTGAGTTCATAAGGCAAGGATACCACGTAAGACCATGTCAAGACATGGCAATGTTTAAGTTTCATACGGAAAGGTACCCACGTATCCTTAGTATTCCAAGTGGTTCAACGGGAAAATTCAAAGAGTATACCAAAGGAAAGGTAAGACAAGTTCAAGCTAAAAAGGTACAGGTAAGAATTTAAGATTTAATATATTAAATTAAAGGCTTAAATAATCTTGGTAAAGAAAGATTAAGATAATTCATTAAGAATGTTGTTATTTATTTACATGTAAACTTACTAAGCTTTATGCTTACTCCCATTCCTTTTTCTTTTTTTTATAGTATTACAAGCCAACTCGGGGATCGCAAGGACGTCGGAGTTCTTATACACTATCAAAGGATTATATTGTTATTTTGTGACGTGAACGTTTTAAGTTATGGCTTGTATAGGGACTTAGCCATTTTGTGTGTATGTCCTTACGATATGCCTTAATATTGGCTTGTAAATGCTTGATAATGATTAGCCATTAAAATGGTTAATTAAGAACATGTTTTGGATGTTATGTATGTCTAGATGATAGTTTTTACAAAGAAATTATGAAAGAGTACAAAAATCTGCACGGGAACAGTTTTGGACAGCAACTGTGACATGATTTTGAAAAATCACTAAAAATAGTATAAATGGAATTATGGTGTGAATGAGATATAGAATTAAATATTATTCAGTCTATTTTTATATGAAGGAAACGGCGTAGGCAAAAGAGTTGTATATTATGAGATAATTGAGTTTTTGTGCAGAGGGGTCAGCATTGTCGAACTGTGTAACATGGGAGACTTTAACTAATAAACTGTACTAATTGGCCACACTAAAAATTATGGAAAAATTATAGTAAGAAGATATATGAGTCTAGTTTCAGGGAACATGTACAGATCTAAATTTTGAGTTTCGTAACTCGAGTTATAGTCAATTTAGTGAACAAGACACAGATGGACAGTTTCAATTTTTATGCCCCGAACTAGTAAGTTAAGTCTAGTAATGCCTTGTGCTTGACTCCGGCAATGGTCTCGGGTAAGGGGTGTTACATTTATTGGTATTAGAGCAAGAGTTTAGTCAGTTCTCGGAATGTTCAGTATGAGTAAGAGTCTATCTATACATGCCATACTTATATTTTGATAGTGTGACAACTCTTGACGATTTTAAAATGTTTTTCTTTTATAGTTATGGATCCCGAACGAGCTGGTGCAAATGATGTAGAGAGTAATGCGCCCGCTCCCGCTGAAAGGACAATGCCACCAGATAGTAGTGAAAGGCCCGTTACAGTTAGTCAGGGAGGAGGGGCTCGGGAAGCCTTCTTCCAAGCTATGAATGAATGGTTTGCTGAGTTCGTTCGTACGAACCCGGCTGTTAGACCTCCACCCCTTCATGATCCTCAGACCACCCATGTAGCTTCCCTAGTTACAGATGCAGTTAGAAGAGAGAAGCCACCCGTTGACAAGATCAGAAAACAAGGGGCCGAAGAGTTTTGGGCTACCAAAAATGATGATGCAGAGAAAGCTAAATTTTGGCTCGAGAACACTCTCAGAGTCTTTGATGAGTTATCCTGCACACCGGAAGAGTGTATTAAATGTGTAGTGTCACTTCTCAGAGATTCGGCCTACCAATTGTGGAAGACACTTGTGTCAGTAGTACCTAAAGAAAGAGTTACTTGGGATTTCTTTCAGGAGGAGTTCCGTAAGAAGTACATCAGTCAGAGGTTTATTGACCAGAAAAGAAAAGCGTTCCTTGAATTAAAACAGGGTAAGATAACTGTGACTGAGTATGAATGTGAATTTATACGACTCAGCAATTATGCTCGAGAGTGTATGTCTACAGAGGCTATCATGTGTAAAAGATTTGAGGATTGGCTCAATGATGATATCCGACTGTCAATTGGTGTTCTAGAGATAAAGGAGTTTGTTGTTTTAGTTGACCGAGCCTGTAAGGCAGAGGAGTTGTTAAAAAGAAAGGGTAAAGCTGAAATTGAGAAGCAAGATACGAAGAAAAGACAGATGAGCAAGTCGTTGCAGTCTACATCCAAGAGGGCTAGAGAGTTTTCTACGAGATCTAATTTTTCAGCCGGGTATTCTAGCCGAAACAGAGGTAGAAGATTTATGGATCCAAAAGCTCAAACCACTTTAATTGCGAGTGTTGGCAGTATTTAGCCTGATAGGCCCGAGTGTCCTCAATGTGGTCGACGTCATCCAGGTCCATGTCGAGCAACTGAGATAGGCTGTTTCCGATGTGGTGCACCGGATCATTTCATTCGGGAGTGTCCCGAAATGGTTAAAAGAGAAGTAATACCGAGTGCAAGATCAGGCAATGTCCCCGTTAGAGGCAGATCTCAGAGAAGTCCCGGAGTAGGGGCAGGTAGAGGTACATTTAGAGATACAGCAACGAGATCAGATGTTAGAGCACTCGCAAGGACTTATGCTATCCGTGCTTGTGAAGAGGCATCCTCCCCCGACGTAGTTACGGGTACATTTTCTCTTCATGATGTTACTATTATTGCTTTGATTGATCCGAGTTCAACCTATTCCTATGTTTGTATGAAATTGATGCCTGGTATGAACATGCCCATAGAGTTTACAGAATTTGAGATTAAAGTATCGAATCCATTAGGTCAGTATGTGTTAGTAAACAAAGTATGTAGAAATTACCCTTTGATGATTAGAGGTTGCTGTTTTCCGACCGATCTCATGCTATTGCCGTTTGATGAGGTTGATGTGATTCTTGGTATGGATTGGTTAACTGCACATGATGTGATAGTGAATTGTGGAAAGAAATTCATTGAGTTAAAATGTGAAAATGGTGAGATACTTCGGGTTAATTCAGATGAGTCAGGTAGTTCAATTTCCATGATTTTTGTTATGTCTACCCAGAAATGTTTGAGGAAAGGATGTGAAGCTTATCTTGCTTTTGTGTTGAATACTAAAGATCCAGAGTTGAAAATTGAATCAGTGCCTGTGGTAAATGAGTTTCCTGATGTGTTCCTGGAAGAACTACAAGGTTTGCATCCTATCAGAGAAGTTGAGTTTGGTATTGAATTGATTCCAGGTACCACACCTATTTCTGTTGCTCCTTATAGAATGACTTTGATAGAATTGAAAGAATTGAAAGCTCAGCTATAGGAATTAACTGATAAAGGCTTTGTAAGACCTAGTTATTCACCATGGGGCGCGCCAGTGTTATTTGTGAAAAAGAAGGACAGTTCCATGAGATTGTGCATAGACTATTGGCAGCTTAACAAGGTAACCATCAAGAACAAATATCCATTGCCTAGAATAGATGATTTGTTTGATCAATTGATGCGCATTTGTGATAGTATGCTAAGGGTTTGGGATGTACTAATGTATCTACTTACAATATATGCATTTTATACTAAGTTTATTTGTATATTGACTTACTAAGCTTTTGGAAAGCTTACTCTGTGTGTGTTTTCTCTATTTTATAGGACCTCAAAGTTACTGAAGGCTCGGGACTGTCAGGGATCGTCATCACACTAATAAACTCAGTTTTGGTACACTTTGAAAATGTATATAGCTAGATATGGCATGTATAGGCTAATTTTTTATATAAGTTTGTTATATGAATATAGCCATGTGATTTGGCTAGTTATGAGTTGATAATTTGTTTAAATGGTTGTGATATATGATGCATATCTTGGTATGGTTGAAGCACTTGAAATGGTTAAGTTTTGGGTAAGCAAATGAATGAATTATGTTTGTGATGAATTGAGTTTGAGTCTTGTAATTTGGCATGGTTGGAATTAGTATTGAATGCATGGTTTGAATGGTTATTTTGGTATGTTTTTGGTTGTCATATATGCATGAAATGGAATGGTAAATTTTACTTGTAGGTATGGCCTAAGTGTGTGGCATTTTGGCCTTGAAAATGGCCTATAATGTCACACGGTCGTGGCACACGGGCATGCCTAGTGACCGTGGGCTAGGTAATAGTTAGCACAAGAGTACACGGCCTTGGCACATGGGCGTGCCTGTTGCCTAGTAGTCGTGTGATTTTTGACAGGATCGACCATAGCCTCAGCGCACGGGCGTGCTTGGTGGCCGTGGAGGATAAGTCAGTTTCGACCATAGGGAGGACACACGGGTGTGTCTAGGTATCGTGGGAGTCACATGGCTTAGCCCCACGGGCGTGTAACCCCTGAAACTTAGAAAAAAATTTTAAATTTCTGAAATTTCTGTATGTGTTTCGATTTAGTCCCGACTCGGTTTATAAGCATGTTTAAGGTCTCGTAGACCGTATTAAGGGACACTATGCTTGAGAATGATAAATGAATGTATGAAATTCTGTAAATGTTTTTTCGATCTGTTCGGTAACGCTCCTAACCCTAATCCGGCGATGATGGACATGGGATATGGGTGTTACAAGCCCTCTCCACTTAAGGGCCAAAAACTAAAATTTTTCCAAGGCTCAAACTCGATCCCAGGCCTCCCTAGAACCCCCAAATACATTCAAATAACCAGCTGAGTAAGCACAACATGAATTATGCAAAAATTTACAACCCCTAACTTTTGGGGTGTTACATATATAGTTCAGTAATTTAAACAAATGTAGTACAGAAAACTTACTTGGCTCGACGTCGAGAGCTTGACGAACCACACTTCAAGAATCCTGCAAAAAATTTTTAAAACCCAAAATCTAAGGCCCATTTCACAACCCGAGCTTTGTAACCAAGCTCTGATACCACTAAATGTAACACCACAAACCCGGCCTAGATTTTATGGCCGAATCTGGGAATGTCACATCAAAAGGCACAATTTCAAACAATTTTACTAAGTTAAAATTTAAGGCCTAAAAGCCCAAAATCCTTGAATCTTGTTAAGTAATGATAAAAGCCCATTTAATTACTTTAAGTATTCCGAAAACCATGTTTAAACATAAGAAATTACTCAGGTTTAATAATTAAGTAAACAGTTCAAACAACGAAACTCAAAATCCAAAGTCAAAACGGAGTACAAGGCCTTATTACATCCAATGAAAATAAAACAATTAAAATCATGTCTTTTGAAACAAATAATTAAAACTTCTAAATATCTTGTAGTGTGGCCATCTCCGAGTCCTCTCCCACGTCGAGCCGCTTACTGAGAATCACTTGAAACATTTAATAACAAGGGTGTGAGTTTCGAAACTCAGTGTGTACGACCCTTGGCAATCAAATCAACATGCAAATATTACATTGGGTCTAAGCTCTATCAAAATCAGTGGTCTTGGGCCTTAGCCCACAATTACCTCAGAACACATCAGAGTCACATGAATGCAATGCACCCATCCCGAATCCAACCCTGCACATCATTTCCCTTCCAACCCTACACACCTGTGGGGATATAAATATCAACCCACCCATCCCTACACACCAAAGGTAGCACCAGCAGCGGCACTACTCAAACGTTGCAACAAAGCTGCTATAATGGGCTTAAAGCCACCGGTGGATCCACGGTTGTCAAGCGACTATGCGATCTTCAAATCTTCCCCCGTAACATCAGAACCCACCCAAGTGCAACATATATTTTGTGAATGCAACACACACTTTCACATTTTAAGCACCTAGGGGTATTTTAGTCATTTCATTACCCATGGGTATTTTCGCAATTCTACCCTACAGGGGTATTAAGGTAATTTTGCAAAATAGGGGTACTTTGGAAATTTTGTAAATCAGGGATATTTTGGTAATTCTGCACATCAAGGGTATTCTGGTAATTTTTACAAATTAAGGGTATTCTAGTAATTTTACAAATCTAAGGGTATCTTGGAAATTTTCAAATTAGGGGTATTTTAGTAATTTTACAAATCTAAGGGTATCTTGGTAATTTTTAAATTAGGGGTATTTGGTAATTTTACAAATCTAAGGTTATTTTGGTAATTTTCAAATCAGGGGTATTTGGTAATTTTACAAATCTAAGGTTATTTTGGTAATTTTCAAATCAGGGGTATTTGGTCCCTCTCGGGTTTTTGTTATGAACTTTGGCCCATTAACAAGTCCTTGCGGCTAAAGTGAACAGACACTATGCACCAGGTAGGATTCCAGAGAAGAGGAGCTGGGCCATTAGGACCGCTTAAGTGCCAAGCTCTCCCTAGATCCAATCCTAGATATGCATATGTCCGTTGCCACACTCTGACCCAGCAACTTGTCCACAGACATGTTTAATTAATAGATTAAGTCTTATGCGGTTTAAGAGTTGTTCAGAACTAGGCCTAAAGTCCATTAAACCCTAGCATACTTGTCTACGTCCCCATAAAGCCCAACATGCCCATTTCACATCCTTATGGCCCACTAGGCGCAAATCACATCTATATGGCCCATTAGGCCCAAATCATATCCATATGGCCCATTAGGCCCAAACAATTCCATATCATATACCATGCATGACTAACTCAAACAATTTCATCAAACTTAGCCTCAGGGCCCATCGGGCCCATCTAGCCACTTTCAGCTTTCCGGCATTGCCGATATCGTGTGTGTGTAGTGTTTGTACACACTTGGTAACAACGCGTGTTGTAAACCCCTTAATCACGAACCTACAATAGTCACCACTTAACAATTAATCTTGGCTTAATACACACTTTATCAAAAACTGAAACCTCATTGTAACCTTACCGTGTGCCACACGTTCTAGTAGCCCTTCCTTAGCTACTATTCGCGAATAACCCTAGGTCTGCACCCAAACATATATCATCAAAATCAAGTGACTCATATTCCACATAAGTCACCCCTATAAACCATACCTACATTCGGCCATTCATTAATCCATAACTGAGACGGGTACACTTACCACTTTGCTAATGATCCTTACCACGCTTGTGATCTCTGAACCCTACCCTTGTTAATTCAAGGTTAACGACAATGAGAAGTTAGATAGCCCTTCGGCTTTTACCAAAAATACTAAAGGAGAATTGACTAAGTACTTACCCAAGGAGCAATCGGCCCAAGAAGCTTTTAGCTTTTGAGACTAGTATAGTGACAGGGACAATTTGGCACCAATAGGAAGAGGAAGAAAAGAGATGATCGGCTAGAACCAAAGGTGAACCAAAAAGGGAATTTGAGAAGAGAGGGTATGGAGGATTCGGCTTCTGAACACTTAGAGGGAAAAAGGGTGTTTGAGCAACTCACAAGTGAAGAATTCGGCTAGAGGGAAAAACAAAATTTTGGCATTACCCTAGGAACCTAATTCGACACCTATATATATAGCCCCTAGGGAAACTTCCTTTCCCCCAGAGTCCAAATCGACACCAATACATCCACCCCCAATCCCTATCTTTTCTCTCTTATCTTTACCTTAAATTTCTCTCCTAAACACTCCCTTCCAGAGTCCCCTCCAACGCCACCACCTTTTGTCCAGGTGCAAAAATAAAACTCCTTAATTCACCCCTCTTAGGCCTCGAACCTTAGACCTCCTTAACTGACAAATACGCCACCTTATAGCTCCCCAAGTGACGCCACTTGCCACTGGACCCCAAGCCCATTTGTGTCATATTTTCTCTTAATCTGCTTAAGAGGCCTAATGCTTGAGACTAGGGTCCAATAAAGCAAGAAAAATAAATTTTTCCCTATGGTCTTCCCTATCTCTAAGACTTCAAATAATCCCGATAATACCTTAAAATTAATATTCTAAATGCTACTCATACATACCAACCTCAATGCATAGAAATTTAAAGCTTCAGGATTTTTGGGGCGTTACAATATTAGAGAGGGTCACGAGGCCCAACACCGAATTTGAGGGCCGAGGGTCGATTACGGAATGACTTCGGTCCAATGGCGCTGAATTATTCAGGGTGTCAGTGGAGTCGCCCCTAATGTGGCCGAATATTGGATGAAGGCCACGGAAAGAATTATGGATGATCTGGACTTTACCGCGGAGCAGAAGCTTAAGGGGGATATTTCTCTGCTTCGCAATGAAGCGTACCAGTAGTGGCTGACTACTTTAAGACGACTTTCCAGAGTAAGTATGTGGGAGCCAGCTACATCGATGCTAGGAGGCATGAGTTTCTTAATCTCACCCAATAGGATCATTTAGTGACTGAGTATGAGGTCGAGTTCCTGAGATTGAGCCGGTATGCCTAGGGTATGGTGGCGACCGAGTATGAGCATTGCGTCCATTTTGAGGATGGACTCAGGGATAGCTTGAGGATTCTGATAGCTCCGCAGAGAGAGCGTGATTTTTCTGCTTTAGTGGGGAAGGTGATGATCACCGAGGAGGTTAAGCTCGCTGAGCGCCAAAATCGCGAGAAAAGAAATAATAAAAGGGAATCAGAGCCCTCGAATTTTATGATGAGGCCTAAGAAAAAGGCCAAATCAGATGGGCCAGTGAGAGTTGGGCATCTTGTTGCTCCGACTGGGGTGGCGCTATGTGGGCACTATGGTAGACGCCATCCAGGCTAGTGTTGGAGGACGACTGGGGCTTGTTTGAGATGTGGGTTGGCTGAGCATTGTGTCAGGGATTGTCTGCTGTGAACTGATCAGATGCAAGCGGAGGACACTGGTAATGCTCATGCATCGAGAGTACCTCAGCAGCCACCTAGTGGCTGAGGTCAGGCCAGGGGTGGTAATGGCATAGGCCGAGGATAGAGAGCACCGGGCAGAGGTGCTGGACCGACTGAGGCGAAGCAGCCTGCACTGGTTTATGCTACTCGTCACTGTATGGACTGAGATGTTCCGGACCTCATTACGGGTATGTTTCTGATTCATACTATTACTTATTTGGCACTGATAGACATAGGCTCTACACACTCATATGTAGCTAGTACTGTGTCTAAAACTTTGGGGATTCTAGTTGAGAGTTCTTCGAGCGAGTTAACTGTTGTGAGTCCTTTGGGGTAATCTATTCAGGTTAGTAAACTATATAGAGACGTCCCGTTAGAGGTACAGGGGACAGTGTTTTTGGCTAATATGATGGAGCTTCCACCCGGGGAGTTCGATTTGATTCTGGGAATGGACTGGCTGGTCAAGCACTGGTGAGTTTAGACTGTGCGACAAAAAGGGTGGTTGTGAGAATCGATGAGGACAACGAGGTAGTGGTGATTGGGGAACATCGAGACTACTTGACTAATGTGATTTCTGCGTTGGTGGCAGAAAAGTTGGTACGGAAGGGATGTGAGGCATTCTTGGCCTACATCAGTGTTTCTGATTTTGGGAACTCTTTGGTTAAGGATATCAGGACCGTAAGGGACTTTTCAGATTTTTTTCTGAGGAACTACTGGGTCTGCCTCCGAGCCGAGAGGTAGAATTTGGGATTGAGCTCATTCCGGGTATAGCTCCGGTGTCTATTACGCCCTACCAAATGGCACGAAAGGTTCTTACAGAGCTTAAGTCTCAGATTCAAGAGTTACTGGATCGTGGATTCATTCGTCCCAGTGTGTCTTCATGGGGAGCGCCGGTGTTGTTTGTGAAGAAGAAAGATGGGACAATGAGGATGTGTATCGACTGCTGGTAGTTTAACAAGCTACCCACTACCAAGAATAAATGATCTTTTTAACCAGTTTAGAGGGGCTTCTATGTTCTTCCATATTAATCTTCGGTCAGGATATTATCAACTGAAGGTTAAGGAGGCCAATGTGCATAAGACGTCATTCAGGACTCGGTATGGACATTATGAGTTCCTAGTGATGCCATTTGGACTGATGAATATACCAACAGCTTTTATGGATCTGATGAACCGAGTGTTCTAGCCCTATCTGGATCGGTTCATGGTAGTCTTCATTGACGATATTCTATTGTATTCGAAGACTGAGGACGAGCACGATGAGCATCTCTGAGTGGTATTACAGACGCTTCGCGAGAAACAGTTGTATACGAAGTTCAGTAAGTGTGAATTCTGGCTCCGAGAAGTAACCTTTCTAGGGCATGTGGTTTCTACGGAGGGGATTCGTGTTGATCCTCGTAAGATTGAGGCTGTGTTGGATTCGAAACAGCTGAAGGATGTGTCTGAAATTCGCATCTTTTTGGGGCTAGTAGGTTATTATCGACGCTTCGTAGAAGGGTTCTCCTTGATTGAAGCACCATTGACCAAGCTTCTGCGCAAGGGAGTTCCCTTTGTCTGAACTGATAAGCAACAAGAGAGCTTTGAGAAGCTCAAATCTGTTCTGACTCAGGCTCCGATTCTGATACTGAAACATCCTGAATTTATGGGCTTGTGATTTTGTGTAATGTGTGCTTAAATTATTAATTTAAGGATTTGAGGAGCAAATGGGCTCAGGTTTGGGCTGAGGCTTTGAATAAATATTTTATTTAGACACTCTAGGGGCTTAAATTAAAGTTTTAGTAGCTTAAGTGACATATTGGGCTTGTGGCCCAGCAACTGGGGGCACAGTAAAGGGGAGCTATAAGTGGCGTCACAAGTGCATGAGGGCCCAAATTTTGGCAGCTTGAAGCCCAAGTTATAGGGCTAAAATTCAGCACTTAAAAGAGCAAGGGGGGACAGCACAGGGCTATTATTTAGGGATTTATTTTATTTGGATAATAAGCAGATAAAGGCTATTTTTGAGGAGATAATAGATCATGATAAGGGAAAAGATGAGAGCTCATCCAGGAGGCTAGTGTTGGCCGAAAATCAAACTCAGTAAGGGGGGAGGAATCGGTTTAGTATAGTCTAAGGGGGTGTGCCGAATTCTTCATTAAGTTCTCTGAAAATTCTCTCAAGATTTCTCTTTTATTTTCGGTAAACTTGAACCCTCTCTTCTCTTTTCTTTTTCTGATAGAAACCAAAACTTCTTAGATCTCAATTGCCGAAACCCCACCATTCTTTTTCTCTTTTCTTTTGGCCGAATCTCTCTATCCACTCATTGCTTATATTTTTCCAATTCTTTGTTCTTCTAAAAGCTGAAATCACTAAGATCACAACTCCTGAAGTTGCCGAATTTTCTTCAGTGGAGTCTCTTGTGCCGAATTTTGAAGGAAACAATAGGTAAGTGTCGATTTCGGGATTTCAATGTTTTTTTGACTTTTCAAAGTCCCTAGTTGAATGACTATTTAGTGAATAATCTATTGTTTTTCTTTTATTTTTTGGCATTCTGGGATTTGAAGTGGGGCCAATCGCATAGATCTCTAAGTTATAGTTCGGTAACACTCAAATCGTGTTACTTACAGGATTTCAAGGTAAGAAAATCTATTAGTTTCAACGTGTAAATTTGGGTATTTATTAACCCTTGGCTGATTGTAGGGAAGGTCCTATTTTCACATTTTTTCGGCTTTTAAGCAAAGTTGTAGATCAGTTTAGCAAGGGTATCAACTTTAACCAGGTGTGTAACTTCTCACACCATTAGACTGATTGCTTATATATATATATATGTAATAAATCTGTTATATTTTGTTAAATGCCGAAATCCCAGCATAACGTTTGAAAACCCAAGAAGGGTAAAGGCTAAATATCAGGTTAATGATTCCTGTCATTCCTCAGTGAATGTTCTGTTGAACACGATAAGCTTTATATGTTGATTTCTATGTATGCTTGGGGTTGGGTGATTGATGAAAGGGGAAGTGATCTGTTATGGTGGCTTATGCCATTTTAGCCTGGTGACTCTGTCACAACTCTGTTTCTGGTGGCTTCTGCCATTTCAGCCTGGTGACTCTGTCACAACTTTGACGATGAGCAGCTAACTGCAGCATGACTGCCATCGATGGTGTGTAGCGGTGTGGGTTGATTGTAGAAATCCCCAATGGTGTGATTGGCAGGTAAGAGTGGTGTGTAGCGGATGGACACCTAGGATTGGGTTGGGTTTTATGTATGTTATCTATTATGTTATGTGCTATATTCTGATCTATGGGCTAAGGCCCAATCTGATGGTGTACGAGGGTTGCACATGAGTTTCGCGACTCACCCTATTATTTTAACAATTTCAGGTGGCACATAGTGCATCGGACTGGGCTGGAGAGGAGAGCAAGGTGGCCATGCGATAGAGCATTGAGGATTCAGCAAAAGACTTTACTTTATTTATTTAATTTTAAGAAATTTATTTTGAGTGGGTTTTAAATTTTGCTGTAATAAGGCCATGGGCCATTAGACTATTATTTACGTTTTGGTTTATGTTGGGCTTTTATTACTGGGCTTTCACATTTTATGTTTGAATTAAGTTATGACATGTACAAAGTTCGGTTTTTATTTAAAATTCACCAAGGCATTTTATAACTCTACATCTTATATGAATTAATAAATTATTAAGTTTTCGGTATAAATATTTAAACCTGATAATTGTTTTCCAAAGTGCCACATATTTTTACAAAATCTTCTTAGTGACATACCAGATCCGGTTGTAATGTTTGGGCCGGGTTTAGGGTGTTACAAATTGGTATCAGAGCCCGGTTCAAAACTCTGCTCTGGGGTTTTGGGCTCAAAACGTTTTCTAAAGATGGGTTTTTGAAACATGCATGTTTTTAAATGATAACAGGTTTGTTAGCTCGGCATGGCACCTGCGTCTCCAGCCCAAGTCCGCCAGGTAAGTATTCTAAACCATTGTGTGAAATGTATGTGGGCTTGATGGGCTTTATGGGACGTAGATTAGTTAGATTAGAACTTGATGGACTCTAGGCCTAGTTTAAACAACTTCCTAAAACTCATAAGACTTAATTTCACTAAACAAACCCGTAAATGAGTCGCAAGGCTTGGGTGTGGCAACAGGCATACGCATGTCTAGGATTGGATCCGGAAGAGCCTGGTATTTAAGCAGTCCTAGTGACTCACCTCCTCTTTGCTGGAATCTTACCTGGTGCGTAGTGACTGTTCACCTTAGCCGAGTTAGGGTGTGGCAACGGGCATACGCATGTCTAGGAGTGGATTCAGGGAGAGCTTGGTATTTAAGTAGTCCTAGCGACTCACCTCCTCTTTGCTGGAATCTTACCTGGTGCGTAGTGACTGTTCACCCTGATCACGAGGACTTGTTGACAGGCTAAACCCTATAGTTAAAACCCGAAAGGGACCAATCACCTTATTTTTTTCAAAAAAATTGCTAAAATACCCTTATTTTGAAAAAAAATACCAAGATACCCATGATTTGCAAATATATCCCGATTTACGAAGTCAACAAAATTTTTCCTTAAAAAATAAAAAAACCTCACCCCACGCACGTCAACAACAAAAAACTCATAAACACCTGAACACTACTATTTTCTTTTGAAATCAAATTCTCCAAGATACCCCCTTAGTTTTGTAAAATTTTGGAAATACCCTTGATTTGTAAAAATTACTAAATTACCCCTGATTTAGAAAATGACAAAAGTACCCCTGATTTCAAAATTTCCAAAATACCCCGGATTGAAAAATTACCGAAATACCCCTGGATTGAAAAATTACCAAAATACCCTTATTTCATGAAATCAACAAGGAACTTTATTTTTGAAAATTACAAAAATACCCCTGTAGGATAAAATTATGAAAATACCCCTGGGTAGTGGAATAATGGAAATACCCCTATGTATTGAATGTAGATGTATGAATGTTGTCAGTATGTTGATTGTGGAATGTATGTAGTTTCTAGAACTAGGGGATGTGAACTTGAGACTGAATTGTAGATTCGAAAGAACTACTCCTAAAATTACTATTCATAAAACTATTCGTGGTTAATCAGTGGAAAGAATTAATGACTCATAAAATTCTTAATCAGATAAACGCCAATCGGAAGAATGAGTACAAGGGGTCGAGGATATCCACCGCGTGGACGCGGTAGGGGTAGGATGACTTTGTCTGAGCCAGTAGGGTCTGGCCACGGGTTAGGAAATGAAATGCTGGATCCTCCAGCTGTGGAGGGAGAGTTACGGGATCAAGCGACCGAAGATGATGCAGTATCTCAGGCGATGCTGCGGATTCTCGAAAGAGTTGCTGGAGTAGGCATGGACACAGGAGCTCAAAAATCTGTGCCGGAGCGGCTTAAGGCCAATGGGGCAGAAGTGTTTAGGGGAGTTTCTGGCGTAGCCCCTAACACAGCTGAGCATTGGATGGAAGCGGCTGAGCGCATAATGGATGACTTAGATTTCACGGTGGAGGAGAAGTTGAAAGGGGTCGTGTCCCTTTTTCGAGACGAGGCTTATCAGTGGTGGCTCACAATGAAGAAGGGTACTACCGTAGATCGAATTGACTGGGACTTCTTTAAGGAGTTATTCCAGGAGAAGTATGTTGGGGCCAGCTATGTAGATGCACATCTTCGTGTGGTGTTGCAAATTTTGAGGGAGAAGCAGCTGTACTCAAAGTTCAGTAAGTGTGAGTTCTGGCTGAAGGAAGTGACCTTCTTAGGGCATGTAGTTTCCTTAGAAGGAATTAGGGTAAACCCTCGGAAGATAGAAGTTGTATTAGATTGGAAGCCGCCGAAGTCTGTGGCGGAAATCCGAAGTTTTTTGGGATTGGCAGGGTATTACAGGAGATTTGTTGAGGGGTTCTCTTCAAGAGCGGCACATTTAACTAAGTTGTTAAGGAAGGGAGTTTTGTTTGTATGGACTGACAAACAGCAGAAGAGCTTTGAGAAGCTGAAGAAGATTTTGACAGAAGAACTAGTGTTAATTCAGCCAGAGGCGGGAAAAGAATTTACCGTCTACTGTGATGCGTCACACACAGGTTTCGGATGTGTGTTGATGCAAGACAAAAAAGTTGTTGTATATGAGTCTCGACAGTTACGACTGCATGAATTGAACTACCCTACGTACGATTTAGAATTGGCGGCGGTAGTGTTTGCTCTGAAGATTTGGAGGCATTACTTGTATAGGGAGAATTCGGTTATTTACACAGACCATAAGAGTCTGAAGTATATCCTTACCCAGAAGGAGTTGAATCTGAGGCAACGAAGGTGGATTGAACTCTTGAAGGACTAATGACTGTTCGAACGAGTATCACCCGGGTAAGGCTAACGTGGTGGCAGATGCGTTGAGTAGGAAGACAATAGCGGATTTGAGGGTGATGTTCGCTCATCTTAGCCTGTATAAAGATGGCAGTTTGGTAGCCAAACTTCAAGTAAGACCTATGTGGACAAGACAGATCAAGGAGAAGTAACTTTTGGATGATGTTTTGAGTACTCGAATCCGACAAGCGCAGAATGGTGAAGGAGAGGATTATGGTTGGAATGGTGATGGAGTTTTTTGTTTCAGTGAGAAGATTTGTATGCCAAAAGATGTGGAGCTAAGGCAAATGATTCTTCGGGAATCGCATAGTAGCCCTTATGCTATGCATCCTGGAGGAGTTAAGATGTATCGGGATTTGCGAGAGCAATTTTGGTGGCCAGGTTTGAAGCGAGAAGTTACAGAATATGTGGAGAAGTGTTTGACATGCCAGCAGGTGAAAGCTAAACATCAAGTGCCTTCGGGATTGTTGCAGCCGGTGCAGATTCCCTAATGGAAATGGGAAAGAATCACGATGGATTTTGTTAGTGGGTTACCTCTTACGCCCACTAAGAAGGATTCAATTTGGGTAATCATGGATCGGTTGACGAAGTCTGCCCACTTCATACCAGTTCGGGTGGACTATACTCTGCAAAGGTTGGCTAAGCTGTACGTAGCTGAGGTGGTGAGACTGCATGGGGTACCGGTGTCGATCATTTCCGGCAGAGACCCTAGGTTCACGTCACGATTTTGGAAGGCTCTTCATCAAGCAATGGGAACAGGGCTGGACTTTAGTACTGTTTTTCACCCACAGACTGATGGTCAGTCTGAGAGGGTAATTCAGATCTTGGAGGATATGCTAAGGGGTTGCATCATCGATTTTATGGGGTAGTTGGGAGGAGTATTTACCTTTGGCAGAATTCGCATACAGTAATAGTTATCAAGCTAGTATTCAGATGGCACCGTACGAAGCGTTATATGGAAGGAAATGTCATACCCCTACTTGTTAGACGGAGTTGGGTGAATGCCAGGTGTTGGGTCCAAAGCTAGTTTCGGAAACGGAGGAGAAAGTTAAGTTAATACGGGCTCGGTTGAAGGAGGCGTCTGATCGGCAAAAATCTTATACGGATCTAAAGCGGAAGGAGATGGAATTTGCAGTAGGAGATCAAGTCTTTTTGAAAGTATTTCCGTGGAAGAAGGTATTGAGGTTTGGACGGAAGGGTAAGTTAAGTCCTCGGTTTATTGGGCCTTATCGGGTACTAGAATGCGTGGGCCTAGTGGCTTATCGTTTGGAGTTGCCTTCAGAGTTGGAGCAGATACATTACGTGTTTCATGTCTCGATGCTAAGACGTTATCATTCTGATCCATCGCATGTGGTACCGGTGGAAGAGATTGAAGTAAGGCCAGATTTATCCTTTGAGGAGGAACCAGTGCAAATCTTGGATCGAGACGTAAAAATGTTGAGAAGGAAGTCTGTCCCTTTGGTAAACGTTTTGTGGCGAAATCACGGCGCAGAAGAGGCGACGTGGGAGCCAGAGGATGTTATGCGACAACAGTATCCCCATCTCTTTTGATCAGGTAAATTTCGAGGCTGAAATTTATTTAAAGGGGGGTAGAACTGTAACATCCTGAATTTATGGGCTTGTGCATTTTGTGTAATGTGTGCTTAAATTATTAATTTAAGGATTTGAGGTGCAAATGGGGCTCAGGTTTGGGCTGAGGCTTTGAATAAATATTTTATTTAGACACTCTAGGGGCTTAAATTAAAGTTTTAGTAGCTTAAGTGACATATTGGGCTTGTGGCCCAGCAACTAGGGGCACTGTAAAGGGGAGCTATAAGCGGCATCACAAGTGCACGAGGAGGGCCCAAATTTTGGCAGCTTGAAGCCCAAGTTATAGGGCTAAAATTCGGCACTTAAAAGAGCAAGGGGGGACGACACAGGGCTATTATTTAGGGAGTTATTTTATTTGGATAATAAGCAGATAAAGGCTATTTTTGAGGAGATAATAGATCAAGATAAGGGAAAAGATGAGAGCTCATCCAGGAGGCTAGTGTTGGCCGAAAATCAAACTCAGGAAGGGGGACGAATCAGTTTAGTATAGTCTAAGGGGTGTGCCGAATTCTTCATTTAGTTCTCTGAAAATTCTCTCAAGATTTCTCTTTTATTTTCGGTAAACTTGAACCCTCTCTTCTCTTTTCTTTTTCTGACAGAAACCAAAACTTCTTAGATCTCAATTGCCAAAACCCCACCATTCTTTTTCTCTTTTCTTTTGGCCGAATCTCTCTATCCACTCCTTGCTTATATTTTTCCAATTCTTTGTTCTTCTAAAAGTAGAAATCACTAAGATCACATCTCCTGAAGTTGCCGAATTTTCTTCAGTGGAGTCTCTTATGCCGAATTTTGAAGGAAACAATAGGTATGTGTCGATTTCGGGATTTCAATGTTTTTTCGGCTTTTCAAAGTCCCTATTCGAATGACTATTTAGTGACTAATCTATTGTTTTTCTTTTATTTTCGGCATTCTGGGATTTGAAGTGGGGCCAATCGCATAGATATCTAAGTTATATTTCGGTAACACTCGAATCGTGTTACTTCCGAGATTTCAAGGTAAGAAGATCTATTAGTTTCAACGTGAAAATTTGGGTATTTATTAGCCCTTGGCCGATTATAGGGAAGGTCCTATTTTCACATTTTTCTGGCTTTTTAAGCAAAGTTGTAGATCGGTTTAGCAAGGGTATCAACATTAACCAGGTGTGTAACTTCTCACACCATTAGACTGATTGCTTATATATATATATGTAATAAATCTGCTATATTCTGTTAAATGCCGAAATCCCGGCATAACGTTTGAAAACCCAAGAAAGGTAAAGGCTAAATATCTGGTTAGTGATTCTTGCCATTCCTTAGTGAATGTTCTGTTGAACACGATAAGCTTTATATGTCGATTTCTATGTATGCTTGGGGTTGGGTGATTGATGAAAGGGGAAGTGATCTGTTCTGGTGGCTTATGCCATTTTAGCCTGGTGACTCTGTCACAACTCTGTTTCTGGTGGCTTCTGCCATTTTAGCCTGGTGTCTCTGTCACAACTTTGATGATGAGCAGCTAACTGCAGCATGACTGCCATCGATGGTGTGTAGCGGTGTGGGTAGATTGTAGAAATCCCTAATGGTGTGATTGGCAGGTAAGGGTGGTGTGTAGCGGATGGACACCTAGGATTGGGTTGGATTTTATGTATGTTATCTATTATGTTATGTGCTATATTCTGATCTGTGGGCTAAGGCCCAATCTGATGGTGTACGAGGGTTGCACACTGAGTTTTGCGACTCACCCTATTATTTTAACAATTTCAGGTGGCACATAGTGCATTGGACCGAGCTGGAGAGGAGAGCAAGGTGGCCATGCGATAGAGCATTGAGGATTCAGCAAAAGACTTTACTTTATTTATTTATTTTTAATAAATTTGTTTTGAGTGGGTTTTAAATTTCGCTGTAATAAGGCCATGGGCCATTAGACTATTATTTACGTTTTGGTTTATGTTGGGCCATTAGCTCTCTATACAGTGACCGATTTGGGATACCCTTTATTAAACACGCTCACGTTATCCACTTCATTTACATTTTTCTTCGGGGTTGATCTTTTGGTACTTTCCCTTACGTCTATCTTCCCACTCCTTACGGCGTTTTCAATCATCTCGCCGGACATTACTATATCTAAGAAGCTCATGGTAGCGCTTCCCAACATATGGTTAATGAATGGGGCTTTCAGAGTATTGATGAAAAGCATCGTGGTTTCTTTCTCCAGAAGAGGTGGCTAGACTTGCATCGCCACCTCTCTCCATCTTTGGGCATATTGCCTGAAGCTCTCATTTTGCTTCTTCTCCATTTTCTGCAATGTGATTCTGTCGGGTGTCACATCCATCACATGACTATATTGCTTCATAAAAGCTTGTGCTAAATCTTTCCATGAATTGATTTTGGCACGACTCAGTTGATTCTACCATTTAGCTACTGACCCGATCAGACTGTCTTTGAAACAATGGATTAACAGTTGATCATTATTGACATATCCTGTCATCCTTCGACAGAAGATGATGATGTGAGCTTCTGGACAACTAGTCCCATTATACTTTTCAAACTTTGGAGTTTTGAACTTCGGAGGGAGCACCAAATCCGGGACCAAACTCAGGTCTTTGGCATCCCACAATGATAATCAGCGTTTTCCATTGCTCTAAATTTTTCTTCCAACCATCTGCATCGATCTTCAAGTTGCTTTGGTAGTTTCACTCTTGTTTTTTCTATTTCTGCCATATCATCAAGATTAGGGACAACGGGATTTGCTGGATTGTCTCGTGGGTTGGAGCCTGAACCTATCGGGAAGCTTGTTAGTGCCGAGGTACCTGTTTGGTATTGGGGCCTGATTTTAACGGACACCCTTTGTGGATATGCGTTTGGTTGTGCTTGGGTGTTTATTGGGGTAAAGCCTAGGGGATAAGCAGGGTCCTCGTTATCGTCCCTGGAATTGACCATAGGGCTCTTTCCTTTTTCTAGCCCTTCAGTTAGCAACTGGGTTAATTGGCTCATCATCTTCTTTTGGGATTCTAGCACTTGATCCCTCATGTCTTGTTGAATTTTGGCCAATTGTTCTTGCATATGTATTTACAGCTGATCTTACATTTCCTTTTGCATTTGCTCTAATCTTTCCAATCTTTGGTCCATTGCTTTAGCTTTGGCGCGAGGACTGTAACGATGTTCGATTGGTTGGCTCTTGTTGGTTTCTAGATTAACTGAAATAATTTTATTTTAATTAGGGCCTCTTCGAGAAATTTAATGCATATGATGCAATGTAATGCAAATGCATGAGATGAATGCAAAAAGAGGCATTGACTCTGATTCAATTATGTTAGAACAACTTTACTAGAAAACAAATTTCTTTACATAAAGCAAATTACATATACGACCTTGCTGTAATACTCAAAGCGAAGGCATCGATAATTTTCTTAATATCCGGATTTTAAGATAAAATCTCTCTAATTTTCCAATTGATGCCTCTACTAGCTCCTTTTTGCTTGATCCGGGCTGTGACCCATTGCTCACTCATCCCCGTGATGCTTGTTAGCTTCTTTAAGGAAATCGGGACGTTAACGACTCTCAAATAATCTTTGTCGGCTTGAATCCAAGCAAAGTCATGTACTCCTCCGTCAGACCATCACCCTTCTCTCGTTGTGTTTACTAAGACCATATTCGGACGGTCGTATTATCCTCCACTTTATCAAGAAATCCATTTTCCATGACAAGCTCTCTATTTAGCAACTGAACGCGAATCAACACCTATTTTCTATGATTAAAATGCCATGCAATCACAATCAAAGCAAAACAAACAAGTCAGTATACGAAGTAAGAATTTAAAGCAAGCCAGAAATAATAAAGCGCCTATTCGAGTAACCACTAGGATTTGGTGCTGTTCTACCTAGGGTAAGTTCTTAGGGCTCATTATATGTGGTTCAGTTCTAAAGTAAGGGTACTTGAACCGGAAGATTCCTCAATCCTTACCCATTATAGGCTCATACAGATCGAGTTCAGTTCAGGGGAATACATTTCCCTATGGTTATACGAAGATGAAAATCTCACGAAGACATAGGTACGGATGTATCCCGAAAGTGATCTGCTATCCTATAACGGAAGTGAAGACCTCACGAAGGAATAGTTTCTCACTCCCACTTAAAAGGGTAAAAATCGACCGATTATGCAATGCAATATGCGGAAATACATTTAAAAGACTTGAACCAATAAAACAACCATATTGAAATAATGCAGATGCAACGAAAGGATCGTAAACTTTAACAAAATTATCAATTTTCGACAAAAAGAAAAAAAATAATCAAATCGTGGCTTGACTCTCTTATTTTTTCCCAATGGAGTCACCAAGCTGTCGAAACCATTTTTTTTGACAAAGGGGTCAACTTTGATTTTGAAAACGAAAACGAACATGGGAGTCGCCACCAATCTTTTTATGAGGTGTGATCGGGTCACCTTGTAATTTGAACGTTTTAATAAAATATTTTGATTTATTAAAACAATGGTTTTGGTCTACGAAATTCGAGAAAACGGGCTCGGGAGTGTTTACATGCGAGGAAGGATTAGGACCCTTGTCACGCCCAAAATTGGTACCAAATTGATTAATTAATGTCCTAATGTCGAAAGTACAAAATTTGAAGAGATTAAAATATGATCTTTTGTTAAAACATAGTTTGATAGAAAATTTTTCTGAGAAGAGGGTATATTCCATGTTAATCGAGAATAAAGAATTACGTCCCGTAAGTTAGGACACAATATCTTAAAACCCGAAACGAGAATAAATACTGAAAATTTGAAAGACATTTGATTATCTCGGTTTTAGAAAGAAATCGTATCTCGTAAGTTAGAACATGATTTTTCCTAATTCCTGAGAATGTTTAAAAATTTATGCTTTAAAACGTTTGTTTATTCAAATTTATCGAGAAAATTGAAACCCCGTAAGTTAGGGTACGGCCCTTCAAATTTCAAATTACGAAAGATTGCTTATTTAAAAAAATTGTAACACCCCAAACCCGGCCCAAATGCTACGACCAGATCTGGCATGTTACGGGTTGAATGTTATAATCATAGTTCTTTATTTGCTTTTAAGAGGGCACGTATCCCATTTGAAAAACTCTTTGATGACGTGTTATTTGAAAACTTAACTTTGTTGGTTTGGAAATCTCGGTTTGATTAATCAAATATTCAACAACTAAATTCCCATTTCATTACTTATAGTAAGTAAGTCTTTGAAAATAAATTTAACACATATAAATTGATAACCTAAGCTATGGGCCTTATTACATAAACATTCCCAAAATTAAAAATTAAAGAAAAACCGAAAAAAATATTTTATGGAAATAAAGACTTGATGGCCCCTCGAGTCTGCCTCGGCTCCCATGTCCACGATCTACTGCTCATCTGAAAAGTCAGGAAAATAAAAGGGTGAGTCACCAAGACTCAGTGTGCAAATCCCGAAAACACATAAATGGCTTGAGGCCCGCAAACACATTATGGGCCTTAGCCCATACACAATGGCAACAAAATATTTACATGCACATGGCCCAACCCAAACCTATTAGTCCATCCTCTACACACCAGCCCGTACCAGCCAACACACCTCGGGGATTTCTACAATCAACCCACCAACCGCTACACACCATATCGACAGTCATGCTGCCTATTCCTAACATTCAGGAATAAATTCAACGTGGCTTAGCCACCGATCACTATTGTGACCTAATTTATAATTCGTGGTTTAACCACCGATCACCAAGTGACCTATTACATGCTCTTCCCCTTCATCATATTTATCCCATCCCATGCATACATCCATGCAGAGTCAATACAATATGCAACCTAAAAGACCACAGGCTATCACATACATCGATACACATAGATAAGTTTCTATGATTATGTACCTGGCATCCCTTGCCTAACCTTTTTGGGTAATTCGACTGTTCATATAGCCTTTTTCCGGCTTTTAGCCCATAACATGCATAATACAGACTAATTAGTGTGATAGAGATCTACACACCTGATTACAGACAAGACGAGACCCTCTATGTCGACGCTATCAAAAGCCGATACGACTGCTATCTGTCTAAGGTGTTGTTCCGAAGCCTGTCCACAACCCGGTGGCCAATCTCGAATAGCAGACACCGCGCGTTTCTTGAACTTTGGGGCTAGGACTACAGATCCAACCTTTCCTTTGATTTGCTAACATTCGAGTCCATGAGTGATCTTGGTCAGAAGGCACTATGATGATTGCTTAATGAACCATTAGGTTAAGACACGAATAACGAAAAGAAACCGATTGATCAACTTAAGGAGAATCGAAATCCTTACCTTGAAATCCTGAAAATAATATGATTCGAATGCTACCGATTTCTGGCTTAGAAACCTAGGCGATTAGATCTCCTTCAAATCCCGGAATGCCGCCAAAGAAAAAGAACACGAGATCAGAGAAAATGTCAAACTAAGGATGGCCCTAACCACCAACTAGCCATTCGACTTTGGCTTCAAAAGCCGAAAAAGATTGCAAAAATAATAGCACAAGTCGATACTCACCTCTACAAAAGATTTCGGCTACCACTTGCAAGAAGATTCGGCAATTAAAGAAGAAGATTGAAACGTAGAAAAATAAAACCAAGCCACCACCGAGATCTAGCAGTTTTTGGCTTTTAGGAAAGATCCGAAAAAGAGATGAACAAGAAGAGGCTTAGGCATTTTCGGCTTTAGAAGAATAGAGTTAGAAGTTTTCGATTTTTGGCAGAAAAAGAGAAGAAGAGAAGAAGAACCCTTAGTTTCCGAAATTAGAAGGAGAAAAGAAGAGAAGGAAAATAAAAATAAAACTATGCCCTAGGAAATAATGGAAATTCGGCACCCCTTAGCCTTATCAAAACCGATTTCTCCCCCTTGTTCCTACAGTCCAGCTTTCGGCCACGACCTACACTCAAATCCTATCCCACATTTTTCTTTTATCCTCATCATCCTATCTTCTGACTTAATCCACACTCACTCATGCAGAATCCCAACCGAAACCACCTCTCAAACTCCTCCCTTTATCTGCCACCTTATCAGCCATACTATCTACATTATCCCATTCATTAAATTTCCCTATTTTTAAGCCCTATTGCTGTCCAACCTGCTCCTCCTTTAAGTGCCAAGAATGGCCCAAATACATGGGCTCCAAGCGGCCATAACTTGAGCCTCTTCACCTGCTAATAACGCCACCTTATAGCTCCTTTGCAGCGCCCCTTGCTACTGGGCCACAAGCCCATTTTGTAATTTAAACTACACCATCTTTTAAACCCTATAGTGTCCAAACAAAAAATTTAACCAAGGCCCCGACCCAATCTTGAGCCCAATCTGAACCCTTTAAACACCTTAATTAGCACATTAAACATAACACACATCAAATGCAAAGGCCCACTAATTCAGGATGTTACAGTTCTACCCCCTTAAAGAAATTTCGACCTCAAAATTACCTAGCCAGAATAGATGCGGGTACTACTGCCGCATCGTCTCCTCTGGTTCCCAAGTAGCCTCCTCAGGACTGTGATTCTGCCATAGAACCTTAACCAACGGTACCGTCTTCCTTCGCAATACTTTGACATCACGTTCTAAGATTTCCACTGGTTCTTCTTCAAAGGATAGGTCAGTCTTACCTCGATTTCCTCCACAAGCACCATATGAGACGGATCCGAATGATATCGTCTCAGCATAGAAACATGGAACACGTTGTGAATCTGGTTTAACTCTGAAGGCAACTCAAGCTGATAGGCTACCGGTCCTACTCGTCTCAACACCCGATAAGGTCCAATAAATTTTGGACTTAATTTACCTTTCCGCCCATACCTCAGTACTTTCTTCCATGGCGATACCTTCAAGAACACCTTGTCGCCCACCGCAAACTCTATGTCCCTACGCTTAAAATCAGCATAGAACTCCTATCTGTCTGACGCTTCCTTTAGTCGAGCTCGAATTAACTCAACCTTCTCCTCTGTCTCGGTAACCAACTCCGGACCCAAAATCTGATGTTCCCCTAATTCCGTCCAACAGGTAGGAGTACGACACTTCCGCCCATACAATGCTTCATAAGGCGCCATCTGAATACTAGACTGGTAGCTGTTGTTGTAAGCAAACTCCACTAATGGTATAAATTCTTCCCAACTACCCCTGAAATCAATGACACAACCTCTCAACATATCCTCCAGGATCTGAATTACCCGCTTGGGCTGTCTATCGGTCTGAGGATGAAACGCTGTACTGAAATCCAACTTCGTACCCAACGCTTGATGCAATGCCTTCCAGAATTGTGATGTGAACCTAGGGTCCCTGTCCGATATGATTGATACGGGTACTCCATGCAACCTCACTACCTCCGCTATATATAGCTTAGCCAATTTCTGCAAAGAGTAATAGACACGTACTGGTATGAAATGAGCAGACTTTGTCAAGTGATCAACAATCACCCAGACTGAATCTTTCTTAGTAGGCGTGAGAGGTAGCCCACTAACAAAGTTTATTGTGATCCTTTCCCACTTCTATTGTGGAATCTTCACCGGCTGCAACAACCCTGATGGTAACTGATGTTCCGCCTTTACCTGCTGATAGGTCAAACACTTCCTCACAAATTCGGTCATCTCTCGTTTTAGGCCCGGCCACCAAAACTGTTCTCGCAAATCCCGATACATCTTACTCCCTCCGGGGTGCATAGCGTATGGACTACCATGCGCTTTTTGCAAAATCCTACACCTCAATTCAGGATCTTTCGGCATACACACTCTCCTTTGAAAACATGATAACCCTTCTTCATTAACACTAAATTCTGTCGAACCAACACTTGATCCTACCGGAAACTTCTCCTTTAGCAACTCATCAGTCTGCTGCTTCTCCTTAACCTGACTGGCCCATGAGGGTTTCACTTGAAGTTCGGCTAATAACCTCCCGTCATCGTATAAACTGAGGTGAGCAAACATTGCTCTCAGGTCAGAGATTACTTTACGACTTAAAGCATCCGCCACACGTTAGCTTTACCCGGATGGTATTCGATCGAGCAATCATAATCCTTTAACAACTCGATCCACCTTCTTTGCCTTAGATTCAACTCCTTCTAAGTCAACAGGTATTTTAAGCTCTTATGATCGGTATATATGACAGGTTTCTCCTCGTACAGATAGTGCCTCCAGATCTTCAGGGCCCACTGCCACTAATTCCAAATCATGGGTGGGATAATTTGCTTCGTGCGGTCTTAACTATCGAGATGCGTACGCAACAACCTTTCCATATTGCATCAACATGCATCCTAGTCCCGTGTGTGAAGCATCACAGTAAATCACGAATTCCTTTCCAGCTTCCGGCTGAATCAATACCGGAGCCTCCGTTAAAATCCTTTTTAACTTCTCAAAACTCTCTTGCTGTTTACTAGACCAAACAAACGGAACCCCTTTCCGTAACAACTTAGTCAAAGGTGCCGCAATTAAAAAAAATCCTTCCACAAACCTTTTGTAATACCCGACTAAACCAAGAAAACTCCAAATTTCTGCTACCGATTTAGGCGTCTTCTAATCCAAAACCGCTTCAATTTTCCGAGGGTCAACCCTCATCCCCTCTGCCGGCACTCGGTTCATCATGTCCATAAATGCTGCTGGCTCGTTGGTCAATCGAAACGGCATCACCATAAATTTGTAGTGACCATAGCAAGTCCTAAAAATCGTCTTATGAATATCCGTCTCCTTGACGTTAAGCTGATGGTACCCTGACCTCATATCTATCTTCGAAAAGACTGAGGCCCCCTTCAACTGATCGAACAAGTCATCGATCCTCGACAACGAGTGTTTATTCTTGATGGTCAACTTATTCAGCTGGCGATAGTCAATGCACATACGCATTGATCCATCCTTCTTCTTAACAAATAACACCGGCGCTCCCCAAGGCGACACACTTGGTCAAATAAACCCTCTATCCAGCAACTTCTGAATCTGCACTTTCAATTCCACCAACTCCTTCGGCGCCATTCTATACGGAGCAATAGATACTGGCACTGTTCCCGGAAGAAGATCGATACCAAACTCCACTTCACGGTTCGGGGGTAATCCCGGAAGCTCTTCTGGGAAAACATCAGGAAATTCCTTCACCGTCCTAACGTCCCCAACAGTTAGTTCCTTGGCTTCCAGAGCTCGACAAACATTAAAATTGCCTCGCATCCTTTTCTCACCATCCATTCTGCTCTTAGGGCAGTCACCACATTTGACAAACAGTTCCCCCTTTCACCTATTACCAACACTTCACCACCCTCGGAGGTTTTTAACACCAAACGCTTGGCTGCATAATCTACACTAGCTTGATACTTCACCAGCCAATCCATGCCTAAGATTAAGTCAAACTCCCCGAACGGTAATTCCATCAGATCAGTCAGGAAAACTATTTCCTGAACTTCTAAAGGTACCTCCTGATAAAGCTTATTTACCACCACCGAGTGTCCTAATGGGCTAACTACAGTCATCTCCCTAGACAAAATCTCAGGATCTACGCTTAAAGTTTCAGACACCTTACTAGCAACATATGAATGCATCGACCCAATGTCAATCAATGTAGTGTAAGGCAAGCCAAAAATTAAAAACGTACCGGTTATGACATCCAGTGCGTCAACCTCCTCTCAACATCTGACAGCATAGACTAACCTCGGCTATCTCGTCTCAGTGTTTCCTGCCCCTTGGCCTGGTGCTCCACAACCTCAACCGGAACCGTTACCACATCTAGCTGGACCACGCCCTCTCTGTGGCTGCTGGCCTCCTCTACCCGGCTGAGCATTCCCTTGACATGTGGGCCCTTCACTGCCCCGTGGCTGCGAACAGTTTCTAACTTAGGGGTCTGTAGATCCACACCTAAAGCACTTCCCACTACCCGCCCAACACTCACCTACATGGAATTTACCACATCAAGCACACTTCAGTGTCTGACTATCAGCAGCAGGTCTCTCATTCTGACTCGGTCCATCTGACCTAGGCCTTTTCTGAGTACGCCTAATTGCCCCTGATGATCCAAAATTCCTTTTTCCTCCACCCCTATCTCTATCCCGATTCAGTTTTTCCGTCCGCTTAACCTCCTCAGCTATCTTAGCTTTTTCCACAAGCACAGTAAATTCCCTCTCCCGCTGTGGTGCTATCAGTACACGCAGATCATCCCTTAGACCATCTTTAAAATGCACACAACGTTCATGGTTTGTAGCCACCATCCCTCGAGCATAACGGCTAAGGCATAAGAATTCCGCCTCATACGCAGCCACCGACCTACTTCCTTGAACCAGATTCAAAAATGCTATGCGCTGCGCATCCACATAACTCGTCCCGATGTACTTACTTTGAAATGTCGTTTTGAAGAAATCCCAGGTGATACGGTCGGCCACTGAACCATCCTTAACCGTAAGCCACCACTGATACGCTTCGTTCCGCAGGAGAGATACAACCCCTTTCAGCTTTTCCTCTTTCGTGAAATCTAGATCATCCATTATACGCTCAACCGCCTCCAACCAATACTCAGCTGTACTCGGGGCTATACCAGAAATTCCTCTAAACATTTCTGCCCCATTAGCTCTAAGTCGCTCTGACACAGATTTCCGGGCTCCTGTGCCCATCCTTGCCCCATCAACCCTCTCTAAAACCCTTAACATTGCCTGAGATATCGCATCATCTCCGGCCGTCTGATCCTGAAATTCGGCCTCCGCAGCTGGTGGAACTGGCATCTCGTTTCCTGACCCATGGCCAGATCCTACTGGTTCCGACACAGCCATCCTACCCTTACCACGGCCACGTGGCGGACGTCCACGGCCCCTTGTACTCATTCTACCGATTCGCATTTATCTGATTAGAAATTTTATGAATTATTAATTTCTTCCACTAATTAACCACGAAAAATCTTATAGACAGTAGTTTTAAGAGTAGTTCTTTCGAATTCAAAATTATATCTACGGGTTTCAGTCTCAAGTCTGTATCTCCTAGTTCTATGAACCACATACATTCAACCATCATACATCAACATACAAGTAGCATCCACGAACTCACATTCATCACATAAGGGTATTTTCATCATTTCTCTACCTAGGGGTATTTTCGTAATTCTTTTCCTACAGGGTATTTTTTTTGTAATTTCACAAAATAGGGTATCTTGGTTTTTTTTTTCAAATAGGGTATTTTGGGGTTTTTTTAAAAAATAGGGGTATTTTGGAAAATTCAATTTTGTAAACCGGGTGTTCCGATGAATCTAGGGTTTTTCAGGTAAATTTGCAAAACATGGATAATTTATAAAACCAAGCGTGTTCTGGAAATTTCACAAATTTTGGTAGTTTTACAAATCCAAGGTATTTTGGAAAATTTCATAAATCAAGAGTATTTCGGAAATTTTACAAAACTAAGGGGTATTTTTAGTAATTTTGTGAAATAGGGTGGCTGGTCCCTTTCGGGTTTTAATTATAAATTTTGGCCCGTCAACAAATTCTCGTGGCTAAGGTGAACAGTCACTACGCACCAGGTAGGATTCCAGCGAAGAGGAGGTGAGTCACTAGGACTGCTTAAGTACCAAGCTCTCCCTGAATCCAATCCTAGACATGCGTATGCCTGTTGCCACACCCTAACCCAGTAATTTCTTCCCGGGTATGTTTGCCTAGATTAAGTCTTATGAATTTAAAGAGTTGTTTAAACTAAGCCTAAAGTCCATCAATGCCTAACATACTAGTCTACGTCCATCAAGCCCATCAAACCCAACATGCATATCACTTCAAGAGTTAGAATACTTACCTGCGTGGATCGGGTGCCGGTAGACTCGAAGGCCCTATCTCAACCCCAAAGCATTTATCCCAAATTCACATCAAATTTACAACCACTATTAGACCCATTTCACAGCCCGAGTTTTGCAACCGGGCTCTAATACCAAGATGTAACACCCTAAACCCGGCCCAAATGCTACGACCAGATCTGGCATGTTTGTAACATCCTAAATTTTTGGGCCTATGCGTTTAATGGGTGAACATGTGTAATGAGTTAATTTAAGTGTTAGGGGTCCAAATTGGGCTCAGGCTTAGGCAGAGGCCTTGGTTAAAATTATCTATTTGGGCATTATAGGGTTTAAAAGGTAGTATCTGTGTTTAAAACATCAAAATGGGCTTGTGGGCCAGTGGTCAGTGGCGCCACTTAGGGAGTAAGGAGGTGACATCACACAAGGGAATAAGGGGCCCAAATTTAAGTTTCATGGAGCCCAATTCTTTTAGTTTAAGTTAGCTAATTTTCGGCATTTGGGTTAGGTGGAGTGGATGGCAACAAGGCTCAAAAATAGGAGGATTTATATGAATAAGATAATGTAGATATTATAGTTGATAATATGGAAGATAAAAGGAGAAAAGACAGGAGCTATCTACAATGCTAGGAGTGAAATTTCTATAAATAGGGAGGGTTCTCTTCTTTATTTTGTGACATTTAAGGTTTCCACCTTTTCTTTCTCTTCTTTCTTCTAAAAGCCGAAAACCCCATTATTCTTTTCTCTTCTTTCTCCTAAAAGCCGAAAACTCCATTATTCTCTTCTTTCTTCTAAAAGCCGAAAACTCCATTATTCTCTTCTTTCTTCTCAAAGCCGAAAACTCCATTACTCTCTTCTTTCTTCTAAAAGCCGAAAACTCCATTACTCTCTTCTTTCTCCTAAAAGCCAAAAACTCCATTATTCTCTTCTTTCTTCTAAAAGCCAAAAACTCCATTACTCTCTTCTTTCCTCTAAAAGCCAAAAACTCCATTATTCTCTTCTTTCTTCTAAAAGCCGAAAACTCCATTATTCTCTTCTTTCTTCTAAAAGCTGAAAACTCCATCATTCTTTTCTTTCTTCTAAAAGCCGAAAACTCCATTATTCTCTTCTCTTCTTTCTTCTAAAAGCTGAATCTCTATAGATTTCTTCGAATCATCTTCTCTTCCTGATTTTCGCAAAAAGCCAGAATCCTCTAGGAGTAGTCGAATCTTCTCTAGTAAGTAGATCTCTTAGATCTAAAAGCCGGAAACACTAGTCCCTGAATTTCATATATCTTTTCGAGATTTCAAGGCAGATATCGATGGTGTTAGCTACGAATAGTGTCGACTTAGAGGGTCTCGTTATAACGGTAATCAGGTGTGTAGATCCTTATCACATAAGTTTTATTTTGTATTATACCTGTTAGGGGCTGAAAAGCCAAAAAATGAGGCTGTATGAACAGTCGTGTGTAGATCCTTATCACATAAGTTTTATTTTGTATTATACCTGTTAGGGGCTGAAAAGCCGGAAAATGAAGCTGTATGAACAGTCGTGTGTAGATCCTTATCACATAAGTTTTATTTTGTATTAAACCTGTTAGGGGCTAAAAAGCTGGAAAATGAGGCTGTATGAGCAGTCGTGTGTAGATCCTTATCACATAAGTTTTATTTTGTATTATACCTGTTAGGGGCTGAAAAGCCAGAAAATAAGGCTGTATGAACAGTCGTGTGTAGATCTTTAGCACACTAATAATTTGTATGAATATATATATGTTTATGTTATGGGCTAAAAGCCGGAAAATGGGCTGTGTAAACAGTCACGATACCCAGAAAGGGTAGGCAAAGGATGCCAGGTATGTAACCATAGAAACTTCTCTATGTATATCGATGTATGTGAAAGACTGTAATCTCTTAGGTAGTATATTGTCTGATTTTGCATGAATGTATGCATGGGATGGGTTTGATATGAAAAGGGGAAGAGCATGATTGGTCACATAGTGATCGGTGGTAGAAGACCCACGTAATGAAATGATTGGTCACATAGTGGTCGGTGGTAGAAAACCCACATAATGAAATGTTAAGGTCACATACTGATCGGGGGTAGAAAACCCACGTAATGAAATGTTAGGTCACTAGGTGATCGGTGGTAGAAAACCACGTTAAAATTCCTGATTGATAGGAATAGGCAGTACGGCTGTCGTTTTGGTGTGTAGCGGATGGAGGGTTGATTGTAGAAATCCCGAAGGTGTGATGGTTGGTACGGGTTGGGGTGTAGAGGATGGAATTTTAGGATGGTTTGGGCTTTGCATCATTTATTATCTGTCATGTGATTATGATTGTTGCCATTGTGTATGGGCCAGGGCTCATAATGTGTTTGTGGGCCCAACCCTTTTATGTGTTTTCGAGATTTACACACCGAGTCTTGGTGACTCACCCTATTATTTTTCCCTAACTTTTCAGATGAGCAGTAGATCGTGGACATGGGAGCCGAGACGAACTCGAGAGGCCATCAAGTTTTTATTTCTATAGATTATTTTTGGTTTTTCCTTTAAGTTTTATTTTGGGAATATTTAGGTAATAAGGCCCCATAGTTTATATTCGCCTAAGTAGTTTTTTTTAATATTTGCAACTTATGAATTTATGTCAGGGGTTTATTTATACCTAATAATAATAATACAAGGTTTCTTTTCAAATGTCACTTATTTATTCAAATATTTTCTGATTAACTTACGATTTCCAAAACCAACTTAGCAAAAGATTTTGACGTTCAACCTGTAGCATACCAGATCTGGTCGAAACGTATGGGCCGGGTTTGGGGTGTTACAATTTGGTATCAGAGCCCAGTTCAAAACTCGGGCTGTGAAATGGTTCTAGTAATGTTTTGTAAAGTTAATGTGAATCTGGAAAAAAAAAATTGGAAGAAGATATGGCCTTCGAGTCTACCGGCACCCGATCCACGCAGGTAAGTATTCTAACTCTTGATGTGATATATATGTTGGGTTTGATGGGCTTGATGGACGTAGAATAGTATGTTAGGCATTGATGGACTTTAGGGTTAGTTTAAACAACTCCTTAAATTCATAAGACTTAATCAATCCAAACAAACCAGTGAATAAGTCGCTGGGTTAGGGTGTGGCAACAGGCATACGCATGTCTAGGATAGGATTCAAGGAGAGCTTGGTACTTAAGCAGTCCTAGTGACTCACCTCCTCTTCGTTGGAATCCTACCTGGTGCGTAGTGACTGTTCACCTTAGCCATGAGGATTTGTTGACAGGCCAAAATCTATAATTAAAACCCGAAATGGACCAGCCACCCTATTTCACAATCAAAATACCCCAAAGTTTTGTAAAATTTCCAAAATACACTTGATTTGTGAAAATTTCCCAGAATACCCCAGAATTGTAAAACTACCAAAATTTGAGAAATTACCAAAACACTCCGGTTGGCAAAATTTCCAAAATACCTTTGGTTTGTGAAAATTTTCAAAACGACCGTGATTTTATGAAATACCCATGTTTTGCAAATTTACCCGAAAACCCCTATATTTATAAGAGTAACCCGGTTTGCGAAATTAAATTTTCCAAAGTAATCCTGCTTTACAAAAAAAAAAACAAACGACAACAACATCATCAAAATATCTCTATTTCGAGAACAAAACCAAGATACCCTATTTTGAGGAAATTACCAAAATACCCTCGTTTTGTTTAAAAAACTTGTTTTCCAAAAATACCCTTGCTTTAAAAATAATATGTACCAAAGTACCTCTAATTCGAAGAAAATCACCAAGATACTTTATTTTGGAAAATACCCTGTAGGGCAAAACTATGGAAAAACCCCTGGGTAGTGAAATGACGAAAATACTCTTTAAGTGAGGAGTGTGAGTTCACAGATGTTGTATGTATGTTGGTGTGTGATGATTGAAAGTATGTGCTTTTTAGAACTAGGAGATGTGAACTTGAGATTGAATTGTAGATATAACTGCGAATTCGAAAGAACTACCCTTAAAACTACTATTCATAAGACTGTTCGGGGTTAATCAGTGGAAGAAAACTAATAATTCATAAAATTTTAATCAGATAAACGCGAATCGGTAGAATGAGTACAAGGGGACGAGGACGCTCTAGATGCGAAAATCGGTGCGTACTCTACCACAGTATACTAAGTGTTTCTTTTGGCTTTAGAATTAGAGTGCGCAGCGAAAGCGTAGTGGTTAGACTTGGGTAGTACGATTAATATTTAGTTGGAAATTTCGAGGACGGAATTTCTTTAAGTGGGTAGAACTGTAACATCCTGAATTTTTGGGCCTATGCATTTAATGGGTGAACATGTGTAATGAGCTAATTTAAGTGTTAGGGGTCCAAATTGTGCTCAGGCTTAGGCAGAGGCCTTCGTTAAAATTATCTGTTTGGGCATTATAGGGTTTAAAAGGTAGTATCTGTGTTTAAAACATCAAAATGGGCTTGTGGCCCAGTGGTCAGTGGCGCCACTTAGGGAGCAAGGAGGTGACGTCACACAAGGGAATAAGGGGCCCAAATTTAAGTTTCATGGAGCCCAATTCTTTTAGTTTAAGTTAGCTAATTTTTGGCATTTGGGTTAGGTGGAGTGGATGGCAACAAGGCTCAAAAATATGAGGATTTATGTAACACCCCAAACCCAGCCCATGCGTTTCGACCGGATCTGGCATGTTATCGAACACATAACATTTTATCGGATGTTGAAAACACAAGTTAAATTAATTAAATTTGAATAAAGGAGAGACTTTTTGAAAATAAACCTCTTTGTATTTTTATTATTAAGTATGAATAAACCTTATCATAAAATTCATAAGTTACTTAACATTGATAACTGCTGAGTTGAATGAAAACTAGGGGCCTTATTACATAGATATTCTCGAAATAACAGTGAAATAAAATAAACTTTAAGAAATCCCAAAAGAAAATAACTTGTAGAAATAGAACTTGATGGCCCTTCGAGTCCGTCTCGGCTCCCATGTCCACGATCTATTGTTCATCTGGAAGAGTAGAGAAAAGGAAAGCGTGAGTCACAAAGACTCAGTGTATAAATCTCAAAACACACATCGACCTAAGCCCACAAACACATTATGGGCCCTGGCCCATACAGGAAGGCATCAATCATAATCACATAATAAACAATAAAGAATGATTAACCCAACCCATCCTAAGTTTCCATCCTCTACACACCAACCCGTACCAACCATCACACCTTGGGGATTTTTACAATCAACCCTCCATCCGCTACACACCAAAACGACAGTCGTACTGCCTATTCCTATTAAGTAGGAATCATTAAACGTGGCATAGCCATCAATCACAATGTGACCTAGCATTTATATTTGTGGATTTTCTACCACCGATCACTGCGTGACCTATTATGCACTTCCCCTTCATCATATCAATATCCCATCCCATGCATACACATATAAAGAAAACATCATGCAGTCATATATATATATTTTCGATACACATAGGGAGTTCTATGTTTACGTACCTGGCATCCTTGCCTAACCCTTTTAGGGTTCCATTCGACTGTCTATACAGCCTTATTTCGGCTTTTAGCCCATAACATACATAAATAGATTTACATACAGGTTTATTAGTAGTGTGTTAGAGATCTACACACCTGATAAGTGTTGATACCCTTGCTAAACTGATCTACAACTTTGCTCAAAAAGCCGGAAGGATGTGAAACTAGGGCCTCTCCTATATTCGGCCATGGTTAGTGTTCTACCCAACTTTATGTATTTGAATAAACAACTCTTCTTACCTTAAAATCCCGAAATTGAAGACTAATGATTTTTAGCTTTTAGATCTAGTCAACCAAGCTTCCTTCAAATCCTGAAAACCATTAAACTATTAGCTTTCAGCTTTTGCTTTTCAAAAACCGGGAATAGATTATGAGAACTAAACAAAAATCGACTCTTACCTTAGCTTAGAAGATTCGGCTAGCACGAGAGAGAGGATTCGGCAATGTCAATGGAAGATTTAAATGCCGGAAGTATAGAATAATTTTCTCAAATAGGATGACTAAAGAAAAAGCGATGGATGCTTCGGCTTTTTAGAGAAATCGGCACAAGGGAAAAGAAAGTGGGGAGAAGTTTCGGCTTTTGAAGTAATTGAAGAAAAAAATTTGGAGAAAGAAATTGGAGAGGGAGAGGCTCAAGAAATCGGCGCAAAGAATAGAGAAAACTAGGGTTTTTAAATGTCAGAATCAAGGAGCTTGCCCCCCTATTTATAGATTTTTTTGACACCTATTGTTAAATACCGAAAACACCCTTAAAATTTAAGCTAAAGAGAGGAGAATTTCGGCACCTTCTTTGCCATGCAGTAGCCGAATTTTACACTCCTCTAGGTGGTGGATTTTCAGCCAACTCTTCCCTTGGAGATAAGCTCCTAATTTTTCTCCTTTTTATCTATGATATTATCACTTAAAAATCCATATATTTTAATCATTAAAATCCCTAAATTTTAGCCTTTATCTGCTTATTATCCACATAAAATAATTTCCTAAATAATAGCCTTTATCTGCTTATTATCCACATATTTTAAACATTAAAACCCCTAAATTTTAGCCTTGTTGCCATCCATTCCACCTAATCCTAATGCCCAAAATTTAGCTAACTTAAATTAAAAGAATTGGGCTCCATGAAACTTAAATTTGGGCCCCTTACTCCCTTGTGTGGCGTCACCTCCTAAGATTGGGCCACAAGCCCACTTTGGTATTTTAAACATAGATACTACCTTTTAAACCCTATAATGCCCAAACAGATAATTTTAATCAAGGCCTCTACCTAAGCCTGAGCCCAATTTGGACCCCTAACACTTAAATTAACACATTACACATATTCACCCATTAAACGCATAAGCCTAAAAATTCAGGATGATACAGTTCTACCCCCTTAAAGAAATTTCGCCCTCGAAATTTCCAACTAACTATTAATCGTACTACCTAAGTCCCACTACCATGCTTTCGCTGCGCACTCCAATTCTAAACCCAAAATAAACACTTAGTATTCTATGGTAGAGTACGCACCGGTATTCACATCTAGAGCGTCCTCGTCCCCTTGTATTCATGCTATCAGTTCGTGTTTATCTGATTAAAAATTTTATAAATTATTGGTTTTCTTCCACTGATTATCCACGAACAGTCTTATGATTAGTAGTTTTAAGAGTAGTTCTTTCGAATTCGCAATTCAGTCTCAAGTTCACCTTTCTTAGTTCTAAGAACTACATACATTCAACTGACAACATCCATACACCCACATTCAATACATAGGGGTATTTTCGTTATTCCACTACCCAGGGGTATTTTCGTAATTTTATACTACAGGGGTATTTTTGTAATTTTCAAAATAGGGTTCCTTGGTGATTTTGTGAAATAAGGGTGTTTTGGTAATTTTGCAATCCGAGGGTATTTCGGTAATTTTGCAATCCGAGGGTATTTCGGTAATTTTGAAAATTGGGGGTATTTTGGTAATTTTAAAATTTAGGGGCATTTCAGTAATTTTGAAATCCGGGGTATTTCGGTAATTTCGACATCCGGAGGTATTTCGGTAATTTTGAAATTCGGGAATATTTCGGTAATTTTACAAACCAGGGTTATTTTAGTCATTTTGCAAAACAAGGGTAATTTGGTAATTTCCTTCATAGCTGTGAATATTTTCAGATCAAGTTTTTTTTTTTGAAGTGTACAAAACTTAGGGGTTTTTGTTTACAAAATAGGGTGGTTGGTCCCTTTTGGGTTTTAATAATGAGTTCAGCCCATGAACAAGTCCTTATAGCTAGGGTGAACAGCCACTACGCACCAGGTAAGATTCCAGCGAAGTGGAGGTGAGTCACTAGGACTACTTAAATACCAAGCTCTTCCTGAATCCACTCCTAGGCATACGTATGCCTGTTGCCACACCCTATCATGGCTAAAGTGAATAGTCACTATGCACCAGGTAAGATTCCAGCGAAGAGGAGCTGAGTCACTTGGACTGCTTAAATACCAAGCTCTTCCGGATCTACTCCTAGACATGCATATGCTTGTTGCCACACCTTAGTCTTGCGGCTTGTTTACAGGTTTTGTTTAGTGAAAATTAAGTCTTATGGATTTGAAGAGTTGTTTGTCTAAGCCTAGAGTCCATCAAGTTCTAATCTAGATAGTCTACGTCCCATGAAGCCCACTAAACCCACATTTATATCACAATCAGGAGTTCAGAATACTTACCTGGGTGGATTGGATGCCGGTAGACTCGAAGGCCATGTCTTCAAACCAAAATCTTAAATTCAATTTTTTTTTCTAAAACATTTTTAGACCCATTTCACAGCCCGAGTTTTGAATTGGGCTCTGATACCAAAATTGTAACACCCCAAACTCGGCCCATGCGTTTCGACCGGATCTAGCATATTATCGAACACATAACATTTTATCGGATGTTGAAAACACAAGTTAAATTAATTAAATTTGAATAAAGGAGAGACTTTTTGAAAAGAAACCTCTTTGTATTTTTATTATTAAGTATGAATAAACCTTATCATAAAATTCATAAGTTACTTAACATTGATAATTGCTGAGTTGAATGAAAACTAGGGCCTTATTACATAGATATTCTCGAAATAACAGTGAAATAAAATAAACTTTAAGAAATCCCAAAAGAAAATAACTTGTAGAAATAGAACTTGATGGCCCTTCGAGTCCGTCTCGGCTCCCATGTCCATGATCTACTGTTCATCTGGAAGAGTAGAGAAAAGGAAAGCGTGAGTCACAAAGACTCAGTGTATAAATCTCAAAACACACATCGACCTGAGCCCACAAACACATTATGGGCCCTGGCCCATACGGGAAGGCATCAATCATAATCACATAATAAACAATAAAGAATGATTAACCCAACCCATCCTAGGTTTCCATCCTCTACACACCAACCCGTACCAACCATCACACCTTGGGGATTTTTACAATCAACCCTCCATCCGCTACACACCAAAACGACAGCTGTACTGCCTATTCCTATTAAGTAGGAATCATTAAACGTGGCATAGCCACCGATCACAATGTGACCTAGCATTTATATTTGTGGGTTTTCTACCACCGATCACTGCGTGACCTATCATGCACTTCCCCTTCATCATATCAATATCCCATCCTATGCATACACATATAAAGAAAACATCATGCAGTCATATATATATATTTTCGATACACATAAGGAGTTCTATGTTTACGTACCTGCATCCTTGCCTAACCCTTTTAGGGTTCCATTCGACTGTCTATACAGCCTTATTTCGGCTTTTAGCCCATAACATACATAAATAGATTTACATACAGGTTTATTAGTAGTGTGTTAGAGATCTACACACCTGATAAGTGTTGATACCCTTGCTAAACCGATCTACAACTTTGCTCAAAAAGCCGAAAGGATGTGAAACTAGGGCCTCTCCTATATTCGGCCATCGTTAGTGTTCTACCCAACTTTATGTATTTAAAAAAACAACTCTTCTTACCTTAAAATCCCGAAATTGAAGACTAATGATTTTTGGCTTTTAGATCTAGTCGACCAAGCTTCCTTCAAATCCCGAAAACCATTAAGCTATTAGCTTTCAGCTTTTGCTTTTCAAAAACCGGGAATAGATTATGAGAACTAAACAAAAATCGACTCTTACCTTAGCTTAGAAGATTCGGCTAGCACAAGAGAGAGGATTCGACAATGTTAATGGAAGATTTAAATGCCGGAAGTATAGAATAATTTTCTCAAATAGGATGACTAAAGAAAAAGTGATGGATGCTTCGACTTTTTAGAGAAATCGGCACAAAGGAAAAGAAAGTGGGGAGAAGTTTCGGCTTTTGAAGTAATTGAAGAAAGAAATTTGGAGAAAGAAATTGGAGAGGGAGAGGCTAAAGAAATCGGCACAAAGAATAGAGAAAACTAGGGTTTTTAAATGTCAGAATCAATGAGCTTGCCCCCCTATTTATAGATTTTTTTGACACCTATTGTTAAATACCGAAAACGCCCTTAAAATTTAAGCTAAAGGGAGGAGAATTTCAGCACCTTCTTTGCCATGCAGTAGCCGAATTTTACACTCCTCTAGGTGGTGGATTTTCAGCCAACTCTTCCCTTGGAGATAAGCTCCTAATTTTTCTCCTTTTTATCTATGATATTATCACTTAAAAATCCATATATTTTAATCATTAAAATTCCTAAATTTTAGCCTTTATCTGCTTATTATCCACATAAAATAATTTCCTAAATAATAGCCTTTATCTGCTTATTATCCACATATTTTAAACATTAAAACCCCTAATTTTAGCCTTGTTGCCATCCATTCCACCTAATCCTAATGCCCAAAATTTAGCTAACTTAAATTAAAAGAATTGGGCTCCATGAAACTTAAATTTGGGCCCCTTACTCCCTTTTGTGGCGTCACCTCCTAAGATTGGGCCGCAAGCCCACTTTGGTATTTTAAACATAGATACTACCTTTTAAACCCTATAATGCCCAAACAGATAATTTTAATCAAGGCCTCTACCTAAGCCTGAGCCCAATTTGGACCCCTAACACTTAAATTAACACATTACACATATTCACCCATTAAACGCATAAGCCCAAAAATTCAGGATGGTACAGTTCTACCCCCTTAAAGAAATTTCGTCCTCGAAATTTCCAACTAACTATTAATCGTACTACCTAAGTCCCACTACCATGCTTTCGCTGCGCACTCCAATTCTAAACCCAAAATAAACACTTAGTATTCTATGGTAGAGTACGCACCGGTATTCACATCTAGAGCGTCCTCGTCCCCTTGTATTCATGCTATCGGTTCGTGTTTATTTGATTAAAAATTTTATAAATTATTGGTTTTCTTCCACTGATTATCCACGAACAGTCTTATGATTAGTAGTTTTAAGAGTAGTTCTTTCGAATTCGCAATTCAGTCTCAAGTTCACCTTTCTTAGTTCTAAGAACTACATACATTCAACTGACAACATCCATACACCCACATTCAATACATAGGGGTATTTTCGTTATTCCACTACCCAGGGGTATTTTCGTAATTTTATCCTGCAGGGGTATTTTTGTAATTTTCAAAATAGGGTTCCTTGGTGATTTTGTGAAATAAGGGCGTTTTGGTAATTTTGCAATTCGGGGGTATTTCGGTAATTTTGAAAATCGAGTGTATTTTGGTAATTTTAAAATTTAGGGGCATTTCGGTAATTTTCAAATCCAGGGTATTTCTGTAATTTTGATATTCGAGGGTATTTCGGTAATTTTGAAATTTGGGGGTATTTCAGTAATTTTACAAACCAGGGTTATTTTGTTCATTTTGCAAAACAAGGGTAATTTGGTAATTTCCTTCATAGCTGTGAATATTTTCAGATCAAGTTTTTTTTTTTGAAGTGTACAAAACTTAGGGGTTTTTGTTTACAAAATAGGGTGGTTGGTCCCTTTTGGGTTTTAATTATGAGTTCAGCCCATGAACAAGTCCTTATAGCTAGGGTGAATAGCTACTACGCACCAGGTAAGATTCCAGCGAAGAGGAGGTGAGTCACTAGGACTGCTTAAATACCAAGCTCTTCCTGAATCCACTCCTAGGCATGCGTATGCCTGTTGCCACACCATATCATGGCTAAAGTGAACAGTCACTATGCACCAGGTAAGATTCTAGCGAAGAGGAGGTGAGTCACTTGGACTGCTTAAATACCAAGCTCTTCCGGATCTACTCCTAGACATGCATATGCCTGTTGCCACACCTTAGTCTTGCGGCTTGTTTACAGGTTTTGTTTAGTGAAAATTAAGTCTTATGGATTTGAAGAGTTGTTTGTCTAAGCCTAGAGTCCATCAAGTTCTAATCTAGATAGTCTACGTCCCATGAAGCCCCTAAACCCACATTTATATCACAATCAGGAGTTCAGAATACTAACCTGGGTGGATTGGATGCCGGTAGACTCGAAGGCCATGTCTTCAAACCAAAATCTTAAATTCAATTTTTTTTTCTAAAACATTTTTAGACCCATTTCACAGCCCGAGTTTTGAACTGGGCTCTGATACCAAAATTGTAACACCCCAAACCCGGCCCATGTGTTTCGACCGGATCTGGCATGTTATCGAACACATAACATTTTATCGGATGTTGAAAACACAAGTTAAATTAATTAAATTTGAATAAAGGAGAGACTTTTTGAAAAGAAACCTCTTTGTATTTTTATTATTAAGTATGAATAAACCTTATCATAAAATTCATAAGTTACTTAACATTGATAACTACTGAGTTGAATGAAAACTAGGGACCTTATTACATAGATATTCTCGAAATAACAGTGAAATAAAATAAACTTTAAGAAATCCCAAAAGAAAATAACTTGTAGAAATAGAACTTGATGGCCCTTCGAGTCCGTCTCGGCTCCCATGTCCACGATCTACTGTTCATCTGGAAGAGTAGAGAAAAGGAAAGCGTGAGTCACGAAGACTCAGTGTATAAATCTCAAAACACACATCGACCTGAGCCCACAAACACATTATGGGCCCTGGCCCATACAGGAAGGCATCAATCATAATCACATAATAAACAATAAAGAATGATTAACCCAACCCATCCTAGGTTTCCATCCTCAACACACCAACCTGTACCAACCATCACACCTTGGGGATTTTTACAATCAACCCTCCATCCGCTACACACCAAAACGACAGCCGTACTACCTATTCCTATTAAGTAGGAATCATTAAACGTGGCATAGCCACCGATCACAATGTGACCTAGCATTTATATTTGTGGGTTTTCTACCACCGATCACTGCGTGACCTATCATGCACTTCCCCTTCATCATATCAATATCCCTTCCCATGCATATAGATATAAAGAAAACATAATGCAGTCATATATATATATTTTCGATACACATAGGGAGTTCTACGTTTACGTACCTGGCATCCTTGCCTAACCCTTTTAGGGTTCCATTCGACTGTCTATACAGCCTTATTTCGGCTTTTAGCCCATAACATACATAAATAGATTTACTACAGGTTTATTAGTAGTGTGTTAGAGATCTACACACCTGATAAGTGTTGATACCCTTGCTAAACCGATCTACAACTTTGCTCAAAAAGCCGGAAGGATGTGAAACTAGGGCCTCTCCTATATTCGGCCATGGTTAGTGTTCTACCCAACTTTATGTATTTGAATAAACAACTCTTCTTACCTTAAAATCCCGAAATTGAAGACTAATGATTTTCGGCTTTTAGATCTAGTCGACCAAGCTTCCTTCAAATCCTGAAAACCATTAAACTATTAGCTTTCAGCTTTTGCTTTTCAAAAACTGGGAATAGATTATGAGAACTAAACAAAAATCGACTCTTACCTTAGCTTAGAAGATTCGGCTAGCACGAGAGAGAGGATTCGGCAATGTAGCCGGAAGTATAGAATAATTTTCTCAAATAGGATGAATAAAGAAAAACCGATGGATGCTTCGGCTTTTCAGAGAAATCGGCACAAGGGAAAAGAAAGTGGGGAGAAGTTTCGGCTTTTGAAGTAATTGAAGAAAGAAATTTGGAGAAAGAAATTGGAGAGGGAGAGGCTAAAGAAATCGGTACAAAGAATAGAGAAAACTAGGGTTTTTAAATGTCAGAATCAAGGAGCTTGCCCCACAAATGTAACACCCCCTACCCGTATTCGTTGTCAGAATAAGGTATGAGGCATTACCAGAATTTACGATTTTTTTTTAAAACCGAGACCATTCCAATTCAACATATTTTCAAGATAATTCATGCATATTTATAAGATAACTTAAACACATAAGCCATACCAATGGCTGACCTTACATTCATTTCATATTAACATCTATTTTATTAGCTTATACATGCCATTCATTTCCAAACTAAAGTTTCTTTAAATACCGAAATATTGGGGTTGATAGTGTGATGAGTCTCCCACCGATCCGACCTCCGAGCTCTTAACACTACAAAACAGGGAAAAAGGAAATAGGGTAAGCACTTTGTGCTTAGTAAGCCCATGTAACAAGAATTATACTTACCCAATATTTACAATACAAGCGATAAACATTCATATACCCTAACATTTACAAACTCAACATTCAAGTTAGTTCAATAATTTCCATGTATCAATAATATATATATACTATGATTGATGAGCTCATCAATATCATGATTTCCATTTCCTTGTTATTATTTTTTTTTTCCATATTTATCCCGTTGAATTACTCAAAATTTCGATGGATTTTCAGAGGTACACTTTTGTGTACAAATTCGGGTCCGTCAATTCATATTCACGTGCGCACATTTTCATTTCAGAGAGCACACTCCCGCGAACCTCATCCTTACAGCGGGATTACCAGTCCAGGCTAAATCCCCTGTAATATAAACTCACAGAGTATTATCGGGATTACCAGTCCAGGCTAAATCCCCTGCAACGACAATTACTCTAATGAGCTTGGATCTGAATTACCAGTCCAGGCTAAATTCAGACCCTAATTCGGATTACCCGTCCGGGCTAAATCCATTTTCCACATATTCTTCGGGAGGGCTATATCAGGATAGGATCACCCGTCCGGGCTAGATCCTTTTTACCGTCAATTCCTTTTTCAGATATCCATCGAATTTTCCTTTCATTCAACCGAGATTTCTTTCCCTTTTTGTCAAAAATATCAATATTGCATAAATTTTCATACAATGAACATTCAAACTATATTCACATCAATAACATACATTTCAAGCATTTAAGAATATAATTCAAGTTACATGAACTTACCTCGTTATCAGTTCGTTTACAAAATCTACTAATCCGGAACTTTTTCCTTTCCTCGATCTAGCTTCGTATTTGAGTTTTCCGGATCTAAATAAATAAATTCAATCATCAATTCAATACATTTCATGTTCACATGTAGCATTTTCTATAATTCTATTATTATTTTTAGTTTATTCAAAGCTGTCTACTTGAGTCACAGTCACTAAATTATTTATTTCTCGAGCTACAGAGCTCCAAATGAGGAACCGTTAATTTTCTCTGAAACTAGATTCACATGTCTTCAGACCATAAAATTTCCAGAATTTTTGGCCTAGCCAATTAGTATAGTTTATTCATCAAAATCACCCCTGTTCTGCTGTCTGGCAGTTCTGACCCTTCTTCACTAAAAATTAATTATCTCTTTATACAAGATTCAGATGATGTTCCCGTTTATTTCTATTAAAACTAGACTCATTAAGAATTCTAAACATATAAATTTAATCCCCTAATTATTTTTATCCAATTTTTAATGATTTTCTAAAGTTAAAACAGGGGAACCCGAATTCATTCTGAACCAGTCTTATAAAAATCTAAATATCTCAAAATACAGAACTTCTTTTCTTTTCTTGTTTCTTTCATATGAAAATAGACTCGATACGCTTTAATTTCATATCTCACTCAACTTCTAATTCCACTTCTACGAGTTTTGGTGAATTTTCAAACTTACTCTACTGCTGCTGTCCCAAAACTGTTTTCTTATAGCTTGTTTTACAATTAAGTCCTTTATCCAACTCTAACTTCAAATTCTTTCAATTAAACCACTAATTCATCATTTTATTCATCATATGCTATATTCAAAAACTCTAAAACTTCAAAAACTTCAACTTAAATTCATCAAAACTTTGTTCTAAAACTTATAAAGTATCAAAATTAAATGAAAATGACTAAATTGAAATGAAAGTAAAAGTTTAATTATAAATTAAAAGAAAGTATAAAGGACCAAAATGGCAATTAAGCCATTTTTTCTAGATTGAGGCGGTTTATTGAAGAAAATCTGAGATTTTTTTAGTATATTATTATATTATATTATATTATATATTATATTATATTTATATTATATTATTATATATATTATATTTTATATATATAAAGAAAGGAGAAAGAAACAAAAGGATAAAACAAAGGAAGAACAGAGAGCAAACGTGAAGGAAAGAAAGAAAAAGAGAAAAGAGAGAAAAAAAAGGGAAAATTTAAGTTTGAAGCTTGGAGTTTAATTTGGTAAGTTAATTTAGTCCTATTTATAGATTTTTTTGACACCTATTGTTAAATACCGAAAACGCCCTTAAAATTTAAGCTAAAGAGAGGAGAATTTCGGCACCTTCTTTGCCATGCAGTAGCCGAATTTTACACTCCTCTAGGTGGTGAATTTTCAGCCAACTCTTCCCTTGGAGATAAGCTCCAAATTTTTCTCCTTTTTATCTATGATATTATCCCTTAAAAATCCATATATTTTAATCATTAAAATCCCTAAATTTTAGCCTTTATCTGCTTATTATCCACATATTTTAAACATTAAAACCCCTAAATTTTAGCCTTGTTGCCATCCATTCCACCTAATCCTAATGCCCAAAATTTAGCTAACTTAAATTAAAAGAATTGGGCTCCATGAAACTTAAATTTGGGCCCCTTACTCCCTTGTGTGGTGTCACCTCCTAAGATTGGGCCACAAGCCCACTTTGGTATTTTAAACATAGATACTACCTTTTAAACCCTATAATGCCCAAACAGATAATTTAATCAAGGCCTCTACCTAAGCCTGAGCCCAATTTGGACCCCTAACACTTAAATTAACACATTACACATATTCACCCATTAAACACATAAGCCCAAAAATTCAAGATGTTACAATTTATATGAATAAGATAATGTAGATATTATAGTTGATAATATGGAAGATAAAAGGAGAAAAGATAGGAGCTATCTACAAGGCTAGGAGTTAGCCGAAATTTCTATAAATAGGGAGGGTTCTCTTCTTTATTTTGCGACATTTAGGGTTTCCACCTTTTCTTTCTCTTCTTTCTTCTAAAAGTCGAAAAGCCCATTATTCTTTTCTCTTCTTTCTCCTAAAAGCCGGAAACTCCATTATTCTCTTATTTCTTCTAAAAGCCGAAAACTCCATTATTTTCTTCTTTCTTCTAAAAGCTGAAAACTCCATTACTCTCTTCTTTCTTCTAAAAGCTGAAAACTCCATTACTCTCTTCTTTCTTCTAAAAGCCGAAAACTCCATTATTCTCTTCTTTCTTCTAAAAGCCAAAAACTCCATTATTCTCTTCTTTCTTCTAAAACCCGAAAACTCCATTACTCTCTTCTTTCTTCTAAAAGCCGAAAACTCCATTTTCTCTTCTTTCTTCTAAAAGCCGAAAACTCCATTATTCTCTTCTTTCTTCTAAAAGCCTAAAACTCCATCATTCTCTTCTTTCTTCTAAAAGCTGAATCTCTATAGATTTTTTCGAATCATCTTCTCTTCCTGATTTTCGCAAAAAGCCAGAATCCTCTGGGAGTAGCTGAATCTTCTCTAGTAAGTAGATCTCTTAGATTTAAAAGCCAGAAACACTAGTCCCTGAATCTCATATCTCTTTTCGGGATTTCAAGGCAGATAGTGGTGGTGTTGGCTACAGATAGCGTCGACTTAGAAGGTCTCGTTATAACGGTAATCAGGTGTGTAGATCCTTATCACATAAGTTTTATTTTGTATTATACCTGTTAGGGGCTGAAAAGCCAGAAAATGAGGCTGTATGAACAGTAGTGTGTAGATCCTTATCACATAAGCTTTATTTTGTATTATACCTGTTAGGGGTTGAAAAGTCGGAAAATGAGGCTGTATGAACAGTCGTGTGTAGATCCTTATCACATAAGTTTTATTTTGTATTATACCTGTTAGGGGCTGAAAAGCCGAAAAATAAGGCTGTATGAACAGTCGTGTGTAGATCCTTATCACATAAGTTTTATTTTGTATTATACCTGTTAGGGGCTGAAAAGCCAGAAAATGAGGCTGTATGAACAGTCGTGTGTAGATCTTTAGCACACTAATAATCTGTATGAATATATATATATATTTATGTTATGGGCTAAAAGTTGGAAAATGGGCTGTGTAAACAGTCACGATACCCAGAAAGGGTAGGCAAAGGATGCCAGGTATGTAACCATAGAAAATTCTCTATGTGTATCGATGTATGTGAAAGACTGTAATCTCTTAGGTAGTATATTGTCTGATTTTGCATGAATGTATGCATGGGATGGGTTTGATATGAAAAGGGGAAGAGCATGGTGTGTGGTGATCGGTCACATGGTGATCTTTGAAGAACATAGTGATCTGTGGTAGAAAACCCACGTAATGAAATGATTGGTCACATGGTGATCGGTCGTAGAAAACCCACGTAATGAAATGTTAAGGTCACATAGTGATCGGTGGTAGAAAACCAACGTAATGAAATGTTAGGTCACTTAGTGATCGGTGGTAGAAAACCACGTTAAAATTCCTGATTGATAGGAATAGGCAGTACGGCTGTCGTTTTGGTGTGTAGCGGATGGAGGGTTGATTGTAGAAATCCCCAAGGTGTGATGGTTGGTACGGGTTGGTGTGCAGAGGATGGAATTCTAGGATGGGTTGGGCTTTGCATCATTTATTATCTGCATGTGATTATGATTGTTGCCATTGTGTATGGGCTAGGGCTCATAATGTGTTTGTGGGCTCAAGCCTTTTATGTGTTTTCGAGATTTACACACTGAGTCTTGGTGACTCACCCTATTATTTTTCCCTAACTTTTCAGATGAGGAGTAGGTCGTGGACATGGGAGCCGAGACGGACTCGAGGGGCCATCAAGTTTTTATTTCTATATATTATTTTTAGTTTTTCCTTTAAGTTTTATTTTGGGAATATTTAGGTAATAAGGCCCCATAGTTTATATTCGCCTAAGTAGTTTTTTTTAATATTTGCAACTTATGAATTTATGTCAGGGGTTTATTTATACCTAATAATAATAATTCAAGGTTTCTTTTCAAATGTTACTTATTTATTCAAATATTTTCTAACTAACTTACGATTTCCAAAACCAACTTAGCAAAAGATTTTAACGTTCAACCCGTAGCATACCAGATCTGGTCGAAACGTATGGGCCGGGTTTGGGGTGTTACAATGTTACGGGTTGAATGTTAAAATCATAGTTCTTTATTTGCTTTTAAGAGGGCACGTATCCCATTTGAAAAACTCTTTGATGACGTGTTATTTGAAAACTTAACTTTGTTGGTTTGGAAATCTCAGTTTGATTAATCAAATATTCAACAACTAAATTCCCATTTCATTACTTATAGTAAGTCTTTGAAAATAAATTTAACACATATAAATTGATAACCTAAGCTATGGGACTTATTACATAAACATTTCTAAAATTAAAACTTAAAGAAAAACCGAAAAAAATATTTTATGGAAATAAAGACTTGATGGCCCCTCGAGTCTGCCTCGGCTCCCATGTCCACGATCTACTGCTCATCTGAAAAGTCAGGAAAATAAAAGGGTGAGTCACCAAGACTCAGTGTGCAAATCCCGAAAACACATAAATGGCTTGAGGCCCACAAACTCATTATGGGCCTTAGCTCATACACAATGGAAACAAAATATTTACATGCACATGGCCCAACCCAAACCTATTAGTCCACCCTCTACACACCAGCCCGTACCAACCAACACACCTCGGGGATTTCTACAATCAACCCATCAACCGCTACACACCATATCGACAGTCATGCTGCCTATTCCTAACATTCAGGAATAAATTCAACGTGGCTTAGCCACCGATCACTATTGTGACCTAATTTATAATTCGTGGTTTAACCACCGATCACCAAGTGACCTATTACATGCTCTTCCCCTTCATCATATTTATCCCATACCATGCATACATCCATGCAGAGTCAATACAATATGCAACCTAAAAGACCACAGACTATCACATACATCGATACACATAGAGAAGTTTCTATGATTACGTACCCGGCATCCCTTGCCTACCCTTTTTGGGTAATTCGACTGTTTATACAACCTTTTTCCGGCTTTTAGCCCATAACATGCATAATACAGAATAATTAGTGTGATAGAGATTTACACACCTAATTACAGACAAGACGAGACCCTCTATGTCGACGCTATCAAAAGCCGATACGACTGCTATCTGTCTAAGATATTGTTCCGAAGCCTATCCACAACCCGGTGGCCAATCTCGAACAGCAGACACCGCGCGTTTCTTGAACTTTGGGGCTGGGACTACAGATCCAACCCCTTCCTTTGATTTGCTGACATTCGAGTCCATGAGTGATCTTGGTCAGAAGGTACTATGATGATTGCTTAACGAACCATTAGGTTAAGACACGAATAATGAAAAGAAACTGATTGATCAACTAAAGGAGAATCGAAATCCTTGCCTTGAAATCCTAAAAATAATATGATTCGAATGCTACCGATTTCTGGCTTAGAAACCTAGGCGATTAGATCTCCTTCAAATCTCAGAATGCCGCCAAAGAAAAAGAACACGAGATCAGAGAAAATGTCAAACTAAGGATGGCCCTAACCACCAACTAGCCATTCGGCTTTGGCTTCAAAAGCTAAAAAAAAAAGATTGCAAAAATAATAGCACAAGTCGATACTCACCTCTACAGAAGATTTCGGCTACCACTTGCAGGAGGATTCGGCAATTAAAGAAGAAGATTGAAACGTTGAAAAATAAAATCAAGCCACAACCGAGATCTAGGAGTTTTCAGCTTTTAGGAAAGATCCAAAAATGAGATGAATAAGAAGTGTAACATCTCAAAATTGGGCCTAGTAGGATTGGGCCGATTGGGCCTTGGGCTTAGGAGTGTTTAAAATCTTCAAGAATATGAGAATGGTGTTATTGCAAATTGGACTTATTAGTTAAGTGGATTTGGAAGGTTACATGGTTTCTAGGAAGTCTCGGGTTTAATTGGACTTTAGGAAAAATATGGTATTTTAGCACTTTAAGGAGATATGGTAAGTAGCTTCAAGACATATAGAAATTTATGAGTAAATAGCTAGCATAAATGAGCTATTGGTAAAGTGGTTATGGCGTTACTTGTAGTACCTTGAGGGAAGGAGTTCGAATCACTTTGTGTGCAAATTGAGATTATTTTTGCATGCTTTCCTTAAGAATCGGTCAAGAGGTATTTTTGGTAAGTTGGACTTTAAATTTTTATGGCAAGATGACAAATAGTTTAGGTAAGCTTGAACTTGGGGAAAGGAATCATTTTGATTAAGGAATGATAAGGGGACATAAGGCTTGGATTAAGGATGAGGTTTTTGGAAACTTTTTAATGGCCAACTTGTCCATGTATGTGGGCGGCATTATGGTCTGGGGGGGTGACCGAATTTTGTTGAAGGTTTTGGTAGGTTGTAGCTAGTTGGTCAAATTCCTTAGCATTTTCTGCATCATTTTCTTTTCTCTCAAAACTCTTTCTCCTAAACCAAATTTGAGTAATAGTTAAGCTTTTGTTTTGGTTTTGGCTTTTATTCTTGACCAAATTGGTATTGATTTCTTTTCCTCTCAAGCTCTTTTTTTCTCTTTGTGCCGAAAATATTCTACCATTGAAGGGAGGCATTTTTTCTTTCATCCTATTCTTTTTCTTCCTTTGCCGAATCTCTTTCTCCCCATCTCTCTCTCTTTTTCTTTCTCTCATTCTTGATCAAAGCCGAATACCATTCATATTTCTTCCTTTCTCTCCTTTTTGGTTTAGCCAAATCTTAATTGCTTTTCTCTTCTATCAACCATACTCTATTGCCGAATCCTCCCTCTTCCATTGCATTTTTCTTTTCCTTTCTCTTTTTCCACTCTAGCCAAATCTCATTTGTTTGTCTTCTATCCACCATAGCCGAATCTTCTTTCTTTCTTCTAGTTTATTTTGGCCGAATCTCAATCAAGCCTTGATCTCTTTTGGTTGTTTCTTCAATCGGTTTTAAGAAGGTAAGTGTCCATGGCTGAAACTCCCTTCTTACTTTCTTTTCTTCTCTGTCGACACACATAGGTCAAAGCCTAATCTGGCATTTGTTGATAGTGTTGTTAATCATTAATGGGAACCGATTTCTCTTAGGTTCTTCGGGATTGTGGAAACAGTCGATTTAAGCCCCTATTCTTTAACGATCGAAGTTGGTAAGTCAAGTGGTAAGGATATCTATGTTGGTTCATCATTCTTTAAGTTGTTGAAAAGTCGAAGGCTATTGAGACTAAGATTTATTGGTATGGCCGAATGGCCTTGTTAATGGTTTTGTGGTTTGGCCGAATGTAGGACAGGAAGATCTAGTGCGGTAGATCGGGTCTTCGGGATTTAGTGATTTCGCTAGTAACAGGTGTGTAACTTACACACTTTATAACTTAGTAAATATATATATTTTAATAATCTAAATATGTGAAAAGCCGAAAACTGTGAAGATCATGATATGATACCTTATGGGTATGAGCAAGGATACGGGTAAGTTCGTTTCAATATGATTTTGCTATATGATGCTTAATACTATGAACTATGATATATTTGCTATATGTTCATATTAAGGCATGATGGCATGAGTTGTACATGTGATGCATTGATGTGGGTGATATGAGAGGAGGGGGAAGATTTGATATCCGTGTCTTTGGGACACCAGAGGTTTGGCACCTCCAATGGTTTGGTACCACGGTTTATTTTGTGTCTTTGGGTCACCAGAGGTTTGGCACCTCATAGCGACTCGTCCCAGTGGCTTAGCACCACAGTGGGTTGGCCCCACATTTGATATATCGGGATTGTCGCCAGTGATTTGGTATCACAATGTGGGTTGGCCCCACAATTGGAATATTCGTGACTTTGGGTCACCAGTGGTTTGGCACCACACTTTTATTTGGATATCGTGACTTTGGGTCACCAGTGGTTTGGCACCACCAGTGGTTTGGTACCACATGGGGTAGAAACGGAGTTATGGATGGCTAGGTTTGGGTGCATTATATATATATTGCTTGGTTATGATTTGTGTAAGCATGTTGAATTAACCGGGAGGGGGATTATGCACTGAGTCTTAGTAACTCACCTGCTCCCTTATCTTTTCAGGTGATTCGTAGATCGCGGATGAGAAGCTGGATGGACTCGAGGTGGCCATGCAATAGAAATTCGGTTTTACACGGACTTTGGTTTGGGTACTTTATTTTATTTAAATTCGGTTTTCATTTTTATTTGGATTTGTAATAAGGCCTTTTAAATTATGTTTTGAATTATTCATATGTTTTGGATTTGACTTCGAACATGGTTAAGTAAATTACTTGATTAATTTAATAATATGAGCGCAAGGTTTTCTAAACTACAAAACGCAAAGGTTTTCAAAACTTTACCATCGGGTAATACAATTCACTTGATAATAAATGACAACTTAATTGTTTTCAACAACTCAAACGGTTTCCAAACTTATGTTTCCAAATTCAAATAGAAACGGTTTTCAAATTAATCATTCAGGTTTTCTTAAAAAGGACGTAGATGTTTTCTATCCTATGGATCGACAACTAAGTTTTAAAGATTACTTCCGGGATTTCAAAGTAAACTATCGGTTTTTAACTAATCATGCACCTGATTTCTTCAACAAAGATCAACAAAGAGTCTTCCACAAAATTTAATCGGTAACTTGATTTTTCTTCAAAATGTTTTCCCTCTGTAACATACCAGATTCCGTCGTGGTGTATTGACCTGGTTTGGGGTGTTACAAGAACAGGCTTAGGCATTTTCGGCTTTAGAAGAATAGAGTTAGGAGTTTTCGGTTTTTGGCAGAAAAAGAGAAGAAGAGAAGAAGAACCCTTAGTTGCCGAAATTAGGAGGAGAAAAGAAGAGAAGGAAAATAAAAATAAAAACTATGCCCTAGGAAATAATGGAAATCCGACACCCCTTAGCCTTATCAAAACCGATTTCTCCCCCTTGTTCCTAGAGTCCAACTTTCGGCCACCACCTACTCTCAAATCCTATCCCACGTTTTTCTCTTATCCTCATCATCCTATCTTCTGACTTAATCCACACTCACTCATGCAGAATCCCAGCCGAAACCAGCTCTCAAACTCCTCCCTTTATCTGCCACCTTATCAGCCATATTATCTACATTATCCCATTCATTAAATTTCCCTATTTTTAAGCCCTATTGCCGTCCAACCTACTCCTCCTTTAAGTGCTGAGAATGGCCCAAATACATGGGCTCCAAGCGGCCATAACTTGAGCCTCTTCACCTGCTAATGACGCCACCTTATAGCTCCTTTGCAGCGCCCCTTGCTACTGGGCCACAAGCCCATTTTGTAATTTAAACTACAGATACCATCTTTTAAACCCTATAACGTCCAAACAGAAAATTTAACCAAGGTCCCGGCCCAATCCTAAGCCCAATCTGAACCCTTTAAACACCCTAATTAGCACATTAAACGTAACACACATCAAATGCAAAGGCCCACTAATTCAGGATGTTACAAAAATGAAATGCGATTGTGTGAAAATGAACACGATGTTTGGAACACCGAGTTTTTAATGTATTTAAGATACGATAGAGATAAATGAATGTTTAAAAATGAATCATGGCATGATAAAATTATGACACATGTAAGTGAAGCGATAAGAATAGCTAAGATAATAAAGAAACAGTGGCTTTGATTAAGTCTGATACTAGTTAAGTAAAAATAAAAAATAATAATAGTGAAATAAAATAAAAATAAAATTTAAAATTTAAAAATGGTAGTAAGTAAGTAAATACAATGCATATACATAAAACTAAATTCAAATATTTTGAAAGTAGAGGAACGAAAAATAAACAAATAAGTATGAACAAATATAAAATTTAGGTAAAATGATAAACATAAAATAATAATAATAATAATAATAATAATAATAATAATAATAATAATAATAATAATAATAATAATAATAATAATGTTTAGACAAATAAATATTAAAGAAATAATAGTAATAATAACAAAAATAATGATAATAATAATAATAATGATGATGATGATGATGATGATGATGATGATGATGATGATGATGATGATGATGTTAAATTAGTTAATTTGATAGTATATTAGTAAAACTAACAAAAGGAAGGACCAAATTGAAACTTAGAACAGAATTTTGGGTAAAATCGAAAATAAAAAGAAAGGGGGGACTCAATTAAAATGTGTGCCATGAAGGAGGGACTAACTGGGCAATTACGTCCTGCCTCCAAAACGACACCGTTTAAATGGGGACCCAATTGAAATCGAAATAAAATATAGGGTCAAAAATAAAAATAAAAATAACTTAATTGCGAAACCACAAAAAATTGGAAGGACCAAACTGGTAATAATACCAATTTCAAAAAACACACGGATCCTCCTCTTGGAACGGGTCGGATCTGGTTGGGTTGCATGAAACGACGTCATTTTGGCACTGGTGCTTAAGTCCAAAACGACGCCGTTTAGGACCCTATATAAATAGCAAATTTCCAAAAAAAGAAAATCATTCTCCTACCATTTTTCCAAAAAAAAAAAAAAGAACTGGGCCCCCTCTTTCTCTCTCGAGCTCTCCCCTTTCAGCCTAGCTCCGGTCACGGCGGCCGGAAAACTGAATGTTTCCCTTTTTTCGGCGATCGAAAACTGGTGAGCCTTCTTCCTCTTTTTTTTATTATATTATATATGTATATGTATAAAAAGAGAAAAAAAAAACAGATTTGAAAAAAAATAAAAAAATAAAAATAAAACCACCTTTTAGTTTCTGATTCGATTTCCCTTTTTGTATTTCTTTGCTTGTTTTTTTTTTTAAATTCTTTCTCAGTTTTTTATTTCAAAAATCTCCTCCACAAAATTACATTCGGTTGTGGCTTTTATAGCCGAAAATACACAATATTTTTATGTCTTTTTTGCAACTGTTATGTTTCTGTATCTTTGCTATTTCTTGTTGTTGTCTTCCCTTTTTGCCATTTTTGCAGGTTCTGGCGAGTCAACGGAGGTGGGGGGAAGGCATTTTTTTACTGTTTCCGTGCAAGGCAGTAGAGGGCGTGCCAGGGGCCTTGGGACGAGACTCCTCGGGATGAGGTACGAGCACGGGGCTCGAGGGAGGCTGCGACGCCTAGGGTTTCTGAGACCTTAGTTTTTTTTTTGAAAGATTTTTAATTTTGGGTTTGTTGTATTTTGGGCCTAGTCTTTTTATTGGACTTTATTTGGACTGTCTTTTTATTGCTTTTTATATTGTTTTTGGGCCAGGCGAATTGGGCCTGTTACAACATTAATATTATTTTATTTTATGAAAATAAATTACCCCCTTCCCGGCGTGTGCCTTGATCATCTGTCAGTAGATAATGAGGGTTTCCGACTTTCCGATACCCTAACAAGTATACCATCTAAAAGAACATATTTTCATAAATAAATAAATAAACCTTTATCCAAGTTGCAATTTTTTTTTACCTATTTACAAGTGAGAACACATGTGTTTGGTGACCCACTGATGCCAAAAATGACATCTTGTACAGTGCTTAGGACTGTAGCAGTATCAGGCACCTGCCTTTATCTTGTGTATCGTGCTTTGTCTTCCGAAAAAGCTCATGATACAACATTGCTAATATTGTTGAGCCCTAACAGTACAAACAGACAGCTTCCAAATCAGATAATAGAGACAAGTACATCAAGTAGACTCTATTATTATTTGTGTCCGACATCAGTACCCCCTATCAGCTGTAGTATATATGCCTAGGCAATGCACATCTTCTCCTACTCAGTGGCACTACTCGATAAGGTTTAAAAATTTTCCTTCAACCAAGAAAATTTCAAACTCGTAAATCTAGCTTCACCATCACCGAGCGAACGTCCAAGCAAGTCATAGTAGAGTGTCGTAGGTTCGAATAATTTGCTTGAACCCATGACTGCATCATCTTCAACTGGAAGCCCTAGTTGCAGTGCGACATCTTCAAGTGTGGTGGTGCATTCCACACATGGCAAATGAAATGTGTGTGTCTCTAAGCGCCATCGCTCAACCAATGCGAATCATAAGTCATCCCTCAACTTAAACATCCATATCAATATCGATCTGGCGACATCTAAGTAGGGTATAATTCGTTCGTTCGACCAGTAGCTTGGACCATGGAACACACCCTTAATGCGCAGTTCTCACCCTAACCATACCACATTAGTTAAAATCTTCCAATTAAATGCAACTTTATACATATACTCGTGAATAAAAAAAAAACACATTTTTTAACCGGCACATTAATTATCATTGTCATGTGATCGCTTTCTCTAATCAAAGAATTCATTTCGATATTTGCACAAACAATAAAAATTTTAATCATTGAATAAACAAATAAACAATATACAAATAACGAAAACAATATTTTTTCCTAACCCATTTTCGTAATTAACTTTAAATATATTTTTTGTAAAATATAAATTATACCTTATTATTAAAATATACAAATTACTATTACAATATAAAAAATACACTACCAAAACTATCTTAATATATCAATAAATCTTTAACACATATCTAATCATTAAACCAAAAATATAATGTTCAAATTTATATCTAAAAATTAATAATAATCTAATCTAAAAAATATAAAATACTTATTTTTTCAATTTTAATATTACAAAAAAATTAACATTACATTAATAATCCTTATTTTTTTTAGTGCTAAGAGGGGATTTTTTTTCAATGGTGTTCCCCCTTTTAGGTTTTTTTATACAGATAATATAAAATAATATATTAAATTTGAAAATGGGTTACATGTTGGATTTATTACCAAAATGGTATAGATGGGATGATGGAGGGTAATGCATAAGCGGCACCACCTTTATTTTTTGACAACAGTCCCAAACAATTAAAAAATTATATTTTAACAGGTGAAGCCTTGTTGATAGGAGACACCTAAATACTTGGTTTAATATATACACACTTTTATATATGGGTATAATATGTATTTGGGGTGGTGCCATATCAATAGGCGGCACCCAGTGACCCTTATCTGATAGGCGACACTGGAGAAAAAGTAAATTTGGGAGACCTTATAACCATTGTCTCCCTTTGTAGCTTTAAAATTAAAGTATTTTTTTTAAAGGGAAAGCATAGGAGAAGAAGAGAGGGAGAAGAAAGAAAGGTAAAGAAAATAGTAGAGAAGATTAAAGGAAAGAAAGCTAAAAGAAACAAAGGAGAAGAAAGAAAAAAAAAGAAAGAACGGACATTATGAAAATCAGTTAACAAGGGTAAGCAATCAAATGGACCTTGTTGTTGTTTGCATCCGGCATGAGTACACCCCCTATAATGTGCATATTGTACGCTCAAGCGGCACACATCACCTTTCGCTCAGTGACATTAAGCAGTAAATGCTCAAAATTGGCCTTCAGCCATGAAAACCTCAAACCTGTAAATTTCGACTCAGCATCACCGGGCGAGACTCCTAGTAGATTATCACAAAGGGCGATAAACTCAAAGGTTGTACTTACGCCCGTTTCTGCACTCCCGTAGATTGGGAGCCTGAGTTGTAGTGCAACATCCTCTAGAATGATAGTGCACTCCCCACACAACAAATGAAAAGTATGGATCTCCGGGCGCCACCGCTCAGCCAAAGCGGATATTAAGTCATACCGTTAATTAAATGTCCGGATCAATGTCGCTGACCCAAATTAGGCTAACTCCAAGTATGACATTAGTCATTCATCCGGGGGATATTCTAAACTATTCACACGACCCCTCAATGCGCAATACAGGCCCTAACACTATTAAATTACAGAAATAGCTAATATAACATAATTTCATTCTGTAAACGACGTGGAACTTTTTATAAGGGAACTCATAAGTAACAAATAACAATTTATTACCATCTTATTAACTGTGTTTGATATGTGGTCATCGTTATTAATCAAATAATTCATTTCAATATATGAAATTTTAAAACAAAGAGTTCAATTAGTTTGTTGCAAAAAAAACACATTTCGATAACTAAGTTGTATTTAGGCATTTTTATCCCACTAATAGAAAAAATATTATTATAATATAGATGTGTGACACCCTAACACGGAGTTGCGAATAACTCATTTCGATAATTTATTTTTAAGGTGGCCCATTTTAAATATTTATCAAAATACCTAAATGTGATATAATAAATTTTACAATAAATACAATACAAAAATTTCATTACAAAAATACTAAACAGTTTTGTCCACATCACATTTGTAATACCCCAAATTCGGCCAAATTTGGAGTTGTTACGTAAAATGATTGAAAATTTGGTTTTCGTGTATCTTGAAAATTGTCGCAAACTCTTAAAATCTTAGATTATTCGAAAATATATCTTATCTATCTATTTTATTGAAAATGATATTTGATTATATTTTCTAAAACTTATGATTTTGCAGTTGAAACTCTTAGAATGTTGTATTTTTGAAAACACAGTTTGTTTTTTGAAACCCATTGCTTTGCAGAAAACAGTCGTTATCATTAAAACATTTAAACAATATTATACGGAAAACAGAAAATAAAGTTCAAAACCCAAAACAGTCCACAAGTCTAAAATTTACAAAACACTTAAATCCCAAATTTAAAATATTTAAAATGAACACAAAACTTTAATAGCCAAGCTCCCGTCGCACCAACCCACCTAAGTCTGAGGATTAACTAAAAATACCAGTCAAACAGAATATGAGTTTTCGAAACTTAGTATGTAACACATAACTTAGCAGATAATTCATATAAGACAGATTTTATAGAAACATAATCATATTAGAGCAGAACAGATACAAACATGCTTTCCTACCCCCCATCCGCTACACACCGTCTTCGACCATCCCAACACACTATATAGGGTATGAAATAGTCATCCAACCTTACACACCACTTAGTGTCATTAAGACACTTTTCAAAATATTTGTAGACATGCTGCCAGTATAATGGGCGAGATATCGCTTCTCACAGAAACACTTCGTCCACATTATATAACCCGACCCAGATGTAGATATAATCAGAACAGAAATCATACATGCTACAGTTACACACGCATGTCATAACGGATAGCCTATTACAAGATTAGCTTATCATATGTTGTTTCAAATATACACATATATAACATAATTATACTAATAGATGATTGGATTTCATGTTTTATATATTATTTGATCACAAATCGACCTCACTGAAGGCCCACGACCGGTTGGAACAATGTGTACGACCCTAGGGAAAATTTTCGAATTTTGGGCCGCATGGCCTTACACACGCTCGTGTGGTTCATACAGCCCATGTAATATCCCGGGTTAGGGGCTAATTGGTTATGACTCTGTTTGCGTGTGTCTGCTGTGCTGTGTTGTTGATTTGACGTTCTAGGGGCTTAGTTGTAGGCTAGGGGTAAGCCTGAGTAGGTAGGAAAATTTTGGTTTTTGGGCTTAGGTGAGAGGAGCTGAAGGAGCTGGGGTTTATATATTTTATTTGGTGAATTTTAGCACATAAGATGAGCTAGCAAAGTGGCAGAGCAAGGCGCCACTTGGAGCTTGGATTGGTATCACTTGCAGGTGGGGGAGATCTTGTGTTCAAGCTGCGGAGTGGCCACTTTTTGCACTCTTTTTGACGGCATGGAAGGAAGAGGTTGTAGGCAGTTCAAACTCTGCCTTGGACTTAGTCTTCCCATTTGAATGATGGGTGGAGAGTGAAATTAGGAGGAAGACTTGGTCAAGCTAGTTTGAATGGATGGTTGTGAGTTGTGGGAGGTGTTTGGCCGAATTTTAGGAGAGATTTGGGGGGGGAGTGGACGGCTTGGTGTGGGGGTTTGGGTGTGCCGAAAATTCAATTAGCATTTTGGGTGTTTTTCGGTCACTTTGTGTCAAAACAAAGCTCTCTCTTTTTGTCAGTTGTAGTCGAAACTTCAAGGGATTTTCTCTCATTTTCTTTACTTTTGAAACCGAAAGACCAAACTTCTAAAGGCTGCCGAAAGTTGCATTTTTTTGTCTCCTAGACTGCTTGATAGCCGAATATCCCTTTCCATTCCTTTCCCTTTTCTTTCAATTGTGTAAGCCGAAACTACTATCCTCTTTTTCACATTTGTTTTCCTTATTCTTTGCTTAAAAACATAGTAGCCGAAACTTCATTCTCCAAACATCTTTTCCATTTCTTTCTTCTTAAACCGAAAGCACCTACCCCTTGTGCATTTTTCTCTTCTTCTCAGAACCTTGGCTGATTCTCTTCTTCTTCTTGATCATATATTTCTTTTGCTTCACTTTTAAAATACTAGCCGAATCCCTCCTTTGTGCTGCCGAAATTTCCTTCTATCATTTGTTCTTACTTTGGCCGAATATCAACCCCTCACCTAGTAGTTCTCTCTTGGCCGAATATTGGAGTGGTGTGGACCTCTCTTGTGTAGTGTTCAATCGGGTTTGGAATAAGGTAAGTGCTAGCCGAATATTCTTTTCCTTTTCTCTCTTGTGCTCTATCGATTTTGGTAAGGCTAAGGATGACTTTGGGCAATTGTTGAAAGAAAGCTAATCTCTTGTGTAATCGACTTCATTATAGGACATACGGTTTGTTGAAGGAGACAAGTGGAGCCTTCTTCTTTCGATTAACTGTTTGGTAAGTAGTGGTAAGTGATTGGTACTATTATTATTAGTCTATTTGTTTAGTTTCGATTAAGTCTAAGGGTTCAAAGGATTAATCGTTCTCTTTTTAAGGTGTAGCCGATTGTTGAAGGAGGAACCATTGTGGTTCGGGTTTGGTAGGAAACCAAACGATTGCAAGGTGAGGGTTAATTGATAAACCCTTTTTGGTTTAAATGGTTATGGCCGAATGATATGTGTGCTAACCCCTTGGTTGGCCGATTTTAGGATCAAAGTTGTCGAGGTGATCGAGGGTTTTAGACGAGCTCTTTGGGATTAGATTTGCGATTTACCAGGTGTGTAAACTAACACACTTCTGTTTAGTAATATGATTAATAACCTGATTACTTAGTAAAGTGAAACAATATGATGGATGGATTTGGTACCCGATGGGGTATAAGCACGGATACGGGTAAGTCCGTTTTATTACGAAATCTGTAATGATGTATGAGATATCATGAGTTATGATGAAAATATTATGAGATGCTATTTTGAGCATGTTAGCATGATTGTATGCTTTATGTCATTTGCATTAGAATGATATGTTGTTGGGTGATTGATAGGAGGGTGAGTATGATATCCGTGTCTTTGGGACACTGTGTCTTTGGGACACCAGAGGTTTGGCACCTCCAGTGGTTTGGTACCACAGATGATATTTTGTGACTTTGGGTCACCAGAGGTTTGGCACCTCAGCGTCTCGTCCCAGTGGCTTAGTACCACGGTGGGTTGGCCCCACGGTTGATTATACGGGATTGACGCCAGTGATTTGGTATCACACGATGGGTTGGCCCCATCATCGGATTTGTGACTGCGGTCACCAGTGATTTGGTATCACATGTGTCTTTGGGACACCAGAGGTTTGGCACCTCATTGCGACTCGTCCCTGTGGTTTGACACCACCGTGGGTTGGCCCCACTTATGAGATACGGGATTGTCGCTAGTGATTTGGTATCACACGATGGGTTGGCCCCATCATTGGATTATTCGTGACTTTGGGTCACCAGTGGTTTGGCACCACACTTATGGATATCGTGACTTTGGGTCACCAGTGGTTTGGCACCACCAGTGGTTTGGTACCACACGGGGTAGAAAGGTGATATGGATGGTTAGGTTCGGGGTGCATTAATTATGTTGCTATGATATGATGTGTGTTAGCATGCTGTATTATCGGGAGCGGGAATTATGCACTGAGTCTTGCGACTCACCCTCTCCTTTGACATTTCAGGTGACACTTAGACGCGGACATGGAGCCGGGATGGACTCGAGGTGCTCATGCCATGCTTAAATAAAGATTTGCCAAGACTTTATAAAAATTTGGTACTTTAGCTTATTTATTACTATTTGGTTTTATTTTGGTTTGTAAACGGCCTTTAAAATTATGTTTTTCGATGTTTATGCTTGAAGTAGATTTTAACATGCTTTAATAAATTAATTGAGTTAAATTCGCTAAAACTTGGAAAGACAATGGTTTTAAAACTATAACGCAACGTGTTTTTAAACTTTACCATCGGGTATCACACTAAAACTTTAAAATGAATACACCCAAATGTGTTCCAAACTTGAGATTTTCTTCACACTAAGTTCAAAATGTTTTTGATCAAACACAAGGAATTTTTCTAAATGATATGAATTTGTTTTACTTATGGATTCAACTAAGTTTTCAACATTCTCGGGTTTTCAAAATACACTATCAGCTTTAAAACAATCATGCCCAAGATTTTGACAAGTATAAACTACTTAGCAAAGAGTTTTCCACCAAATCTTTAACCGGAAACCTAACCCCTCAAACACGATTTTCCCCGTAACATGCCAAATTCGGTCGTGGTGTATTGACCGGGTTTGGGGTGTTACAGCCCAAATAGCTCAAACAGTGTGTCACATACGGTTCAGCACACGGCCGTGTGGCGTCGACAGTGCCCAATTTTGACTTTCTTTGTTCGCTATTTTTTTTTGTTTCTCGTTACACACCTGACTCGATTTCAATGCCAAAACTCTCACGAGCCATCCAAAACCTAAAATCGTCCAATAGTTCACCAAATCAACTACATTTACTATTACCAAATCCAACTCACAAAATCGTTACAGTCAACCTCATAGTTCTTGTAGTAGCCCATTTATGCCCGGGCCCAAACAAACAAAAACAAAATAAAAATAAAAAAAAAATAAATCAATGTCCAGTTTTATTTTTTTACAGTCCGTTTACAAAACTGAACAGATGACCCAGTGGCCCAAAACCATTACCCAATTACACCCTCAAACCCAAAACATTAAAACCTAGCCCAAACTAATACCCAAAACCCGAATGGCCCAAATAATTTTCAGACGCAGAAAACCCTAGGTTTCCACTGCGCCACAAGCACCCAACGCAACCCAAACACCAGCCTTTGATCGCGCCGCAATCAGCACGTGGATCGCATTCCACCATCGAGATTCTCTGTAACACCCCAAACCCGGCCTAAAAGTTATGCCCGAATATGGCGTGTCACATTGAAGTGTTTTTGAAAACCCTATTTCTTGTTGGTAAAACTTGTTTGAGAGTTAAAACCTCTTCGTTAAAACTCAAAACACTTAAGCAAATGCTATCCACTTGAAAACCGAATTACTTTAAAACCTTATCTATTTAAAATAAAAAATTTACGAAAATGTGATGTTTAGAAATAGAGTTGCAGAAGCATTTTGAAAACGTTGAAGAAACATAGTGTTTTGAAAACAGTTACCGTTTTGGAAACGTATTCCACCTTTAGCAGTTAGAAAATATCATAAATAAATATCAGAAATAATAAGTTAAAAATAAAGAGGCCTTATTACAAAATTATTAACCCAATGAATTAAAATAAAATGAAATAAAGTCGCCAAGTTTAACTTTAAAGCATATCTGACGTGTGGCCACCTCCGAGTCCCTCGCAGCTCCAAATCCTCTAAGTCTGGGGATTACCTGCACAGTTAAAAAACGAGGTGAGTTTATGAAAACTTAGTGTGTAATCCCCTTACTAGAGTAACAGTCAGTATACAGAAACAAAAACTGAAACAGTCTAGGCCAAAACCCTTTTAAAGTAATAGTACAATTAGTTCGAAGCATACGTTAGCCAAAGCCCACTACAATATCATTTGTGTCATAGCCCATAACAGAATTAATTGGGCCTAGCCCAAACCAATATCAGAACATGTAACACCCTTAACCCGTATCCGTCGCCGGATTAGGGTTACAAAGCGTTACTGCACATATCGCTACTTGGCATAGTCAAACATACACTAGTCATTTGTTTAATCAACTTTGCCACCCAATTCACATGCATCAATTAATCTACCATTCTTTAATAAGCATGACATTGAAACAAATAAACATATATTACAAGCATGAACTTTCAAATTTACCAAGTTAATAAATAATTCTATATCATTTATTAATCCAAGTATATAATTTATAACATCAATATATGTGTATATATAGATGGCAACTATTTCAACAATTAACAAGGAATACTATTCATTTGTAATAGCATGGCCGAACCATAATACCAAATATCTCTCCCATTGCCGAAACATATAAAATGAACTTTTTACACATGCATTGTAACACCCCAAACCCGGCCCAAACCATAAGACCGAATTTGGTTTGCTACAGAGAAAACATTTTTTTGAAAACCATTTAAAACTTAGTCAAATTGCCTTTCATAGCTATTAAAATTTTCTTTGTTAAAAACCAAACTTAAAAATATTTGTTGAGTCAGGTTGTTTAAAAATTTCAGAGGTACCCGATGGTACTTTAAAACATTTTGCGTTTAATTTGAGAAAAACATGTGCATCCGTTTTAACATCATCAAGTAGTTTAAACCAAATATTCAAAACACGCAGCAATAATAAAATAATTCTAGGAGGCCTTATTACAAACATAAACCCAAAAGAAAAATAGTTAAAATCCAAAATTTATTTATTAAAAAGTCTCCACTGCATGGCCACCTCGAGTCCATCCGGCTCTTCACCCGCGATCTACGAATCACCTGAAAAATTAAAGGAGAAGGTGAGTCACCAAGACTCAATGTGTAACCCTTCCCCGGTTTAGTGCAATAACATACACAAATTATAACCAATTAACATGCATAAGTTTAAATGCACCCAACCTAACCATCCAAACACCTTTCTCTACCCCGTGTGGTACCAAACCACTGGTGGTGCCAAACCACTGGTGTCCAAAGACACAATTGTGTTACCAAAACACTGGTGACATATAGTCACATTTGTGATACCAAATCACTGGTGTCCGAAGACACTATTATGTTACCAAAACACTGGTGACCGAAGTCACAAAATAGATGATGGGGCCAACCCATCGTGTGATACCAAATCACTGGCAGACAATCCCATATCTCAAAGTGGGGCCAACCCACGGTGGAATTAACCACAGGGACAAGTCGCTATGAGGTGCCAAACCTCTGGAGGTACCAAACCTCTGGTGACCGTAGTCACGATGTGTTACCAAAACACTGGTGTCCGTCGACACGAATATCACTGCCCCCTCCTCTCATCAACCCATATCAATCAAATACATGCTTTTACAGAAATCATGCTAAAATTTCATTTAACATCATTTGTATATTTTATCAATGCCATAAATCAATAATACACATACCAAATGTGTCATGCTTCCCAAAAGCATCAAATAATAATCTCATAGTCACAAAGACTTACCCGAATCCTTGTTAATACCATGAAGGTATTACATCCATGTCTACACAAATTGATTAGACATAAAATAACACTTAGCATATTAAAAAGTCATAAAATGTGTATGTACACACACCTGGCACCAAAAAGAGTTCTAAATCCCGAATAGACAAATCGGCCACACAAATATTCTTGCCCCTACAGCAGCTAACTCCAAGTCATGAGTCGGATAATTAGCCTCATGTGGTCTCAACTGCCGAGATGCATAAGCCACTACCTTCCCTTCTTGCATCAGCACACATCCCAAACCAATATGTGATGCATCGCAATAAACCGTGAATTCCTTGCCTGCCTCAGGTTGAATCAAAACCGGAGCTTCAGTCAGAATCCTCTTCAATTTGTCGAAACTTCTTTGCTGCTCCTCGGTCCACACAAATGGAACTCCTTTCCTCAACAATTTGGTCATCGGTGCGGCGATCAAAGAAAATCCTTCCACAAATCTTCGGTAATACCCCGCCAGACCTAGAAAACTCCGAATTTCAGCCACAGACTTAGGCGGCTTCCAATCCAACACTGCCTCAATCTTTCGAGGATCCACTCTAATCCCCTCGGCTGAAACTACGTGACCCAAGAAAGTCACCTCCCTAAGCCAGAATTCGCACTTACTAAATTTCGCATACAGCTGCTTTTCCCTCAGAATCTGCAACACCACTCGCAAATGCGCATCATGCTCCTCTTCTGACTTCGAGTATACCAAAATATCATCTATAAAGACCACAACAAACTGATCCAAAAACTGCTGAAATACCCTATTCATCATGTCCATGAAAGTTGCTGGTGCATTAGTCAAACCAAACGGTATCACCAGGAACTCGTAGTGTCCATACCGAGTACGAAATGCCGTCTTATGGATATCAGCCTCTTTCACCTTCAGCTGATGATATCCAGACCTTAAATCAATCTTAGAGAAAACCGCAGCCCCTTTAAGCTGATCAAACAAGTCATCTATCCTCGGTAAAGGATACTTGTTTTTGATCATCAGCTTATTCAACTGGCAGTAGTCTATACACATCCGCATCGCACCATCCTTCTTCTTGACAAAAAGTACCGGCGCTCCCCAAGGTGAAACACTTGGTCGAATAAAACCTCGATCCAACAACTCTTGAATCTGAGCCTTCAATTCCAACAATTCCTTCGGTGCCATCCTATACGGAGCTATAGACACTGGCGCCGTTCCAGGTAACAAATCTATACCGAATTCGACCTCACGATCCGGAGGCAATCCCGGAAGTTCTTCAGGAAATACGTCAGCAAATTCCTTCACAGTTTGAACATTCCCCACAGAAGACTCCTTAGCTTCCAAAGCACACACATGAACTACGAACGCCTCACAGCCCTTCTTGACCATCTTTACAGCTTTCAGCGCAGATACCACATTGGATAGATAATCTCTCCTATTACCTATCATGACCACTTCTTCACCTTCAACCGTCTTCAAAACCATGCGCTTAGCAGCACAATCCAAACTTGCTTGGTACTTGACCAACCAATCCATCCCAAGAATCAGATCGAACTCCTTAAACGGCAGTTCCATCAGATCGGCTACAAACACTACCCCTTGGAGTTCTAGGGGTACATTCCTATACAGCTTGTCTACTACTACAGAGTGACCTAGAGGACTAAGTACAGTCATCCTCCTAGAAGCAGTCTCAGAAACTAAACTCATGGTCTCAACTATGCTACTAGCAGCGTAAGAATGTGTCGAACCCATATCTATCAAGGCAGTATATGGAACACCAAATATTAAAAACGTACCGGTTATGACGTCCGGTGCGTCCCCTTCCTCACGACGCCTCGCAGCATACACCAAACCAGGCTGCCTAGCCTCCATGTTACCCATACCTCTGCCAGCTGCTCCGCGACCTCCACTAGAGCCAAAACCACCTCTACCATTACCACGACCTCTCGGCGGTGCTGGTCCCTCCTTTCTGAACTGAGCACGACCTTGACCTTCAGACTGATTTCTAGCTTGCTTACGCGGACAGTCCCTCACACGATGTTCTAGCGAACCACACTCGAAACATCCTTTCCCTCCGGTCCAACATTCACCCCAATGAAACTTTCCACAACGATTACACTGGGCCGGTCTCTGATTAGCAGCTGTGGACCTTCCTGCCTGATTTGACCCACTCTGCCTAAACCTTTTCTGAACATTACCACCTGACCCAGACGATCCAAAGCCTCTCTTCAGCTTGCTCCTATCATAACTTTGCTTCGCGGACTCCTTGACTCCTTCGGCTACCTTGGCCTTCTCCACCAAGACAGCAAATTCACGCTCTTGCTGCGGAGCAATCAGCAACCTTAACTCGTCTCTAAGTCCGTCTTCAAAACGAACACAACGATCATGCTCCGATGCCACTATTCCCTGAGCATAACGACTCAGCCTTAGAAATTCCGCTTCATATTCCGACACAGATTTACTTCCTTGTACTAACCCCAGAAAAGCTTTCCTTTGAGCATCAATATAGCTTGAGCCAACATACTTTTTCTGATACGAATTCTTGAAATACTCCCAAGTGAGATCATCTGCCGTAGCACCATCTCGAACCGTGAGCCACCAACGATATGACTCATCTTTGAGAAGCGACACCGCTCCTTTCAGCTTCTCCTTGTTTGTCAAATCTATCTCATCCATGATTCTTTCGGTCGATTCTAGCCAATACTCAGCCGTATTGGGCGCTACACCGGACACACCTCGGAAAAATTCATCTCCGTTAGCTGTAAGTCTCTCGGGAACCGACTTTCGAGCTCCTCCACCTCCTCCAATTCCAGCTACCCTTTCTAGAACCCGTAGCATCGCTTGTGACACAACGTCGTCACCCGTCTGATCCTGCTCTTCAGCTCCAAAGGTTGGGGGTAGGGGTGGCGGTATCTCGTTCTCAGATCCCTGACCCGACCCGACAGGTTCCGATACGGCCATCCTACCCCTTCCGCGTCCACGACGACCACGTCCTCTAAAGCTCATTCTAACTATCGCGCTTTAATCTGATTAGGAAATTTTATGAATTAGTACATGTTTCACTTGATTATCCGCGAAGAAATTTTATGAAAAGAGTTTAATAGAGATTCTTTCGATCAAACAAGGTTTTAGGTCTTCTATCCTAGTTTACACAGAAAAGTATACCCATTCCCTATACCTTTCATACCTATGCACTCTTCGGGCATTTCTGTCCATTTCTAACCCAGGGGTATTTTCGTCATTTTTCCTACAGGGTATTTTTGTAATAAACCGAAGAAAATTTTAAAACTCTAATAAATCGAGATATTTTGAAATTTCTAAAATTGAGGAGTATTTTTCAAGAAATTCTCAATTTGAAGATATAACAAAATTTTGGAAACCAGGGGTATTTTGGTAATTTTGTCAATCAGGGGTAATTTTGTAAATTTCAAAGTCAAGGTATTATTTTGGAATACAACATTTTTGAGTACTTTTGTAAAATAAAAATTTGACCAAAATTGGGGTAATATGGAAATTTTAGAAACCAAGGGTATTTTCGTAATTTTGCCACTAGGGGCATTTGGGTAATTTTGGTAAACCGAAAATATTTTGAAAATTTTCATCGTTGAATTTGTCCTACTATCTAAAAGAGATAATTTAAAAATTTTAAAATCGAAGTTTTCCTTAAAACATGGCTAGTCCCTTTCGGGTTTTATTTAAGGTTTTGCCTATGACCGAGTCCTCTCGGTTAGGATGAACCGAAGCTACGCACCAGGTAGGAATCTCACGAAGAAGAAGGTGAGTCACGAGGACTGCTTAAATACCATGCTCTTTCGGATCCAATCCTAGACATGCGCACCAAGGTTACCACACCCTAACTCGACAACTTGGTCACGGGTTGGTTTTAATTAGGCCATTAAAGTCTTATGTCTTTGTTTGGAGTAAACTAGTCCTAAAGTTTAAAATACTATCACTATCTACGTCCCATGCTTCCTACCCTTCTACAGAATATAATTCATAAAAATCAGAGATACTTACTTGGGCAGGTTGGTGCCGGAGACTCGGTGCCATGCTTATTAAAAACCAAATATTTTCAAAAAGGCCTACCAAAACATTTTTGGGCCTTGGGCCCCCACAGCCGAGCTTTGAACTGGGCTCTGATACCAATTTTGTAACACCCCAAACCCGGCCCAAACCATAAGACCGAATTTGGTTTGCTACAGAGAAAACATTTTTTTGAAAACCATTTAAAACTTAGTCAAATTGCCTTTCATAGCTATTAAAATTTTCTTTGTTAAAAACCAAACTTAAAATTATTTGTTGAGTCAGGTTGTTTAAAAATTTCAGAGGTACCCGATGGTACTTTAAAACATTTTGCGTTTAATTTGAGAAAAACATGTGCATCCGTTTTAACATCATCAAGTAGTTTAAACCAAATATTCAAAACACGCAGCAATAATAAAATAATTCTAGGAGGCCTTATTACAAACATAAACCCAAAAGAAAAATAGTTAAAATCCAAAATTTATTTATTAAAAAGTCTCCACTGCATGGCCACCTCGAGTCCATCCGGCTCTTCACCCGCGATCTACGAATCACCTGAAAAATTAAAGGAGAAGGTGAGTCACCAAGACTCAATGTGTAACCCTTCCCCGGTTTAGTGCAATAACATACACAAATTATAACCAATTAACATGCATAAGTTTAAATGCACCCAACCTAACCATCCAAACGCCTTTCTCTACCCCGTGTGGTACCAAACCACTGGTGGTGCCAAACCACTGGTGTCCAAAGACACAATTGTGTTACCAAAACACTGGTGACATATAGTCACATTTGTGATACCAAATCACTGGTGTCCGAAGACACTATTGTGTTACCAAAACACTGGTGACCGAAGTCACAAAATAGATGATGGGGCCAACCCATCGTGTGATACCAAATCACTGGCAGACAATCCCATATCTCAAAGTGGGGCCAACCCACGGTGGAATTAACCACAGGGACAAGTCGCTATGAGGTGCCAAACCTCTGGAGGTACCAAACCTCTGGTGACCGTAGTCACGATGTGTTACCAAAACACTGGTGTCCGTCGACACGAATATCACTGCCCCCTCCTCTCATCAACCCATATCAATCAAATACATGCTTTTACAGAAATCATGCTAAAATTTCATTTAACATCATTTGTATATTTTATCAATGCCATAAATCAATAATACACATACCAAATGTGTCATGCTTCCCAAAAGCATCAAATAATAATCTCATAGTCACAAAGACTTACCCGAATCCTTGTTAATACCATGAAGGTATTACATCCATGTCTACACAAATTGATTAGACATAAAATAACACTTAGCATATTAAAAAGTCATAAAATGTGTATGTACACACACCTGGCACCAAAAAGAGTTCTAAATCCCGAATAGACAAATCGGCCACACAAATATTCTTGCCCCTATATTCGGCCAAAAATGAATATTAGAACCATGGCCTATTCGGCCAAACCAAAATAATTGAGAAGGGTTCCTTGTGAACCTAAAATCTTACCCAAAGCCTTCGAACACTTATCCAACACACTCCTAAAAGAATCGGCCTCACTTCCCTACAATCAACCATCATCAATAAGGTTTATTAGCCTTCGGCTTAAACGAAACTTAAAATAATAATCCTTCGAAATAAACCTTACCACCTTACCAAAACCGATTTCTAGAGAAGTCCCGATGATAACTATCTTACCTTCAATATTCGGCTAAAGTTGATCAAGATAGGAGAAGAATATTTTCGGCACAACAAGAGGTATATTCGGTTTTATGACAAAAAGAAAAGAATAGGAAAAGAATAGAGTTTCGGCAAGAAGTAAGTATAGGAGGTTTTTGATGTTTAATCAAAACAAATGGGAGAACAAAAAGGTTGATGAAGGTTTCGGTTTTCAGAGATTGAGATGAAGAAAAGAGAAATTGAGCATAAAATGACCAAATGGTCAAAAAGTATTAGGCTGAGCAAATGGTAAAATTCGGCTAGAAAGAAAAGAGTTGAGAGAGAATTGTTTTGCAACTTTTGCACCAAATGAAAGAAATGACCAAAAAGAATTCCTAAGCCTTACCAACACTAGCATATTCGGCCAAAACTCCCCTCCTAGCCACATTGCCGTCCAAGTTCATGGCATAAAGGCCATGAATTTGTTTCCAAAACATAATCCTTGATACTAGCCCCATGTCTCCATATTTTCCTTAATTACTTGATTCCCTTCCATAAGTTAATACTTGCCTTAAACCTATAGTCTACTAACCAAAAATAATATAGTCAACACTTACCTTAATTATCCTTGGCCGACACTTACCATAAAAATATAAAAATAAAAGTTCTTTAAATGCTAACTAAGGGGTTCGAACCACTCCCCTCAAGCTAAACTCCATGCGTCACTACCAACTTGCCATGCACTCAACTTATGTCACTTATTGCTACTTAAATTAACTTAAGTGCTAAGCTCACATAATCCACTTCATTAAATAAGCCAAACTAAAAATTATTCTACTAAACCGAGCTTACTGAAGACCCCTAATTAAGTCTTATAACACCACAAATAATATCACAAAAATTCATACACAAGAAAAATAATTCAATCACGAATGACCCCTATTTCAGGATGTTACATGCATAATCATATTCCCAACTAAATATGTCATTTCCAATTATTCAACCTATGATTTCATCTATTAATCAAAAATGAAATTTTTGATATAAGTAATCTCCACTTTATTCATGATTCAATTAATAACTTTAATAGTAAGTCTTCATCAACCCATATTCTAAACATATTCAAATTCACCTATATCAACTTCCCAAAAGCAATAATTATAAATCATAAACGTAGACTTCATGCCAAACCATATATTTATATATGTGTACTCATATAATTAAGCACATAACATGAACTCATATCAACTCACATTTCAAAGTTCAAACAAAACATATACATATTACGAACAAGGTAATTTATGCATTAGCTTACTAGCACTTAAATTAAGCCATTTTCGCATGGCCAAAACTTACATCATTAAAATGCTACTAGGTAATTAACTAGCCTATACATGCCTTAAGTTCAAACCCAACTTTTAAAAGTACCAAAATGAATCGATAGTGTGGATGACTTTGCTGACGATCCTCTGAGCTCGTAGCTTGATCAAGATCTATAAAACAGAACAATAATCACACAGAGTAAGCTAACTTAGCTTAGTAAGCCTTAAGCAAATATAACCATTTAATCAAACATTTAAACATTTTAAACCAATCCTTTTTACAACCCTAATATAAGTTTTTTTTTTTTAGCACAATCGTGCCATCATGGCCGAATATCAACATCCTTACCAAGTAATTTGATTATCACTTATCAATTCCATATAATTAGGGATGTTTCTGTATACAACAAATTAATTAAACACCAAGCATATACTTACCACATATAACTGATTATACACATGTAATAATATCCTTTAATCTTCACTTATATACAATTATATCATCTGTATAATATCCTTTTATCCACATTTATAAGGCCAAATATACAAAAGTACATTGTTAATTTACTAGTTCAATATACATTATATGTACATTTACCCTTTTTGGATGAAACTACTTGACACATCCAAATCAACTTTCAATATAACATACACATCATTTATAAGGCCGAATACCCTTAATAGAATTTCACAACTATACCTCAATTGTATCACAACCCAATAGTATCAATCGTAAAGTACTGACTTACCTTATTCCGTACAACCCATAGGCTTACATGTACTTGAACAATTAGCTCATTTATCGTACTTAAAATTTCACAACTATAACGATCAATTAAAACACATACTAATGAAAAATCACTGGCATAAAGCCTGCTAGGTCTAAAGCCTGAAACATACGCACCGGCACTAAGCCTGCTAGACCCGAGGTCTGAAATTTAATCACTGGCATTAAGCCTGCTAGGCAATAATCCCGATAGACTTCATCGGCATAAGGCCTGCTAGGCATTAAGCCCGATACACTTCACCGACACAAGGCCTGCTAGGCTTGAAGCCCGAGTATCAATATAAATAAACCATATCATACACAGTACACATTACCAATATCACTGTAACACCCCAAACCCGGCCCATACGTTTCGACCGGATCTGGTATGCTACGGGTTGTACATTGAAAACTTTTGCTTTGTTGGTTTTGGAAATCGTAAGTTACTTAGAAAATATTTGAATAAATAAGTGACATTTGAAAAGAAACCTTGTATTATTATTATTAGGTATAAATAAACCCCTGACATAAATTCATAAGTTGCAAATATTAAAAAAACTACTTAGGCGACTATAAACTATGGGGCCTTATTACGTAAATATTCCCAAAATAAAACTTAAAGGAAAAACCGAAAATAATCTATAGAAATAAAAACTTGATGGCCCCTCGAGTCCGTCTCGGCTCCCATGCCCACGATCTACTGCTCATCTGAAAAGTTAGGGAAAAATAATAGGGTGAGTCACCAAGACTCAGTGTGTAAATCCCGAAAACACATAAAAGGCTTGGGCCCACAAATACATTATGAGCCCTGGCCCATACACAATGGCAACAATCATAATCACATGACAGATAATAAATGATGCAAAGCCCAACCCATCCTAGAATTCCATCCTCTACACACCAACCCGTACCAACCATCACACCTTGGGGATTTCTACAATCAACCCTCTATCCGCTACACACCAAAACGACAGTCGTACTGCCTATTCCTATCAATCAGGAATTTTAACGTGGTTTTCTACCACCGGTCACCAAGTGACCTTACATTTCATTACGTGGGTTTTCTACCACCGATCACTATGTGACCTTAACATTTCATTATGTGGGTTTTCTACTACCGATCACCATGTGATCTAACATTTCATTAGGTGGGTTTTCTACCACCGATCACCATGTGACCAATCATGCTCTTCCCCTTTTCATATCAAACCCATCCCATGCATACATTCATGCAAAATCAGACAATATACTACCTAAGAGGTTACAGTCTTTCACATACATCGATACACATAGAGAAGTTTCTATGGTTACATACCTGGCATCCTTTGCCTACCCTTTCTAGGTATCGCGACTGTTTACACAGCCCATTTTCCGGCTTTTAGCCCATAACATAAACATATATATATTCATACAGATCATTAGCGTGCTAGAGATCTAGACACGACTGTTCATACAGCCTCATTTTCTGGCTTTTCAGCCTCTAATAGGTATAATACAAAATAAAACTTATGTGATAAGGATCTACACACGACTGTTCATACAGCCTCATTTTCCGGCTTTTCAGCCCCTAACAGGTATAATGCAAAATAAAACTTATGTGATAAGGATCTACACACGACTGTTCATACAACCTCATTTTTCGGCTTTTCAGCCCCTAACAGGTATAATACAAAATAAAACTTATGTGATAAGGATCTACACACGACTGTTCATACAGCCTCATTTTCCGGCTTTTCAGCCCTAACAGGTATAATACAAAATAAAACTTATGTGATAAGGATCTACACACCTGATTACCGTTATGACGAGACCCTTTAAGTCGACGCTATCCGTAGCCAACACCACCGCTATCTGCCTTGAAATCCCGAAAAGAGATATGAGATTCAAGGACTAGTGTTTCCGGCTTTTAGATCTACGAGATCTACTTACTAGAGAAGATTCGGCTACTTCTAGAGGATTCTGGCTTTTTGCAAAAATTAGGAAGAGAAGATTATTCAAAGAAACCTATAGAGATTCGGCTTTTAGAAAAAAGAAGAGAAGAGAATATTGGAGTTTTCGGCTTTTAAAAGAAAGAAGAGAATGATGGAGTTTTAGCTTTTAGAAGAAAGAAGAGAATAATGGAGTTTTCAGCTTTTAGAAGAAAGAAGAGAGTAATGGAGTTTTCGGCTTTTAGAAGGAAGAAGAGAATAATTGAGTTTTCGGGGTTTAGAAGAAAGAAGAGAATAATAGAGTTTTCGGCTTTTAGAAGAAAGAAGAGAGTAATGGAGTTTTCGGCTTTTAGGAGAAAGAAAAGAAAAGAATAATAGGGTTTTCGGCTTTTAGAAGAAAGAAGAGAAAAGAATAATAGAGTTTTTGGCTTTTAGAAGAAAGAAGAGAAAGAAAAGGTGGAAACCCTAAATGTCGCAAAATAAAGAAGAGAACCCTCCCTATTTATAGAAATTTCGGCTAACTCTTAGCCTTGTAGATAGCTCCTATCTTTTCTCCTTTTATCTTCCATATTATCAACTATAATAGCTACATTATCTTATTCATATAAATCCTCCTATTTTTGAGCCTTGTTGCCATCCACTCCACCTAACCCAAATGCCGAAAATTATCTAACTTAAACTAAAGAATTGGGCTCCATGAAACTTAAATTTGGGCCCCTTATTCCCTTGTGTGGCGTCACCTCCTTGCTCCCTAAGTGGCGCCACTGACCACTGGGCCACAAGCCCATTTTGATGTTTTAAACACAGATACTACCTTTTAAACCCTATAATGCCCAAACAGATAATTTTAACCAAGGCCTCTTTCTAAGCCTGAGCCCAATTTGGACCCCTAACACTTAAATTAACTCATTACACATGTTCACCCATTAAACGCATAGGCCCAAAAATTCAGGATGTTACAATCACATTTCACACATAATACATATTACATTCACATATCAACTTCAATTAAATATAACTACATTTCACTATTAAAATCACTTATCATATTCGGTTTAAGCCTATTTCACACTTACAAATTCATAATTCAAAATGTAATCAAGGTTGTAACCAATATTAATGATATTAATTTGCTTAAAGACTTACCTCGAATATCGTCGAACGATAAGAACCGGCTATTCGTTAACTTTCGCTTTTCCCCGATTCAAGTCCGTTTTTCTTTGTTCTTGATCTAAACATATTCAATTTAAGCTCATTCAAACACATTTCAATTCAATTTATGTAACACCCCAAACCCGGCCCAAACACTACAGCCAGATCTGGCATTTCACTAAAAAGATTTTTGTAAAAGATGTCGCAATTCCGGGAAATATTTTTCTTGTATTTAATCTTTTGTTTGGGAAAACTTAATAACTTGATAGGTTTAAATAAAATATAAAATTCATTTGTTGTTTTATGAATTAAAACCAAAATCTTAATACATGCCTTAGTTTAATTAAAACTCAAGTGTCTAACAATAATGGAAGCCCAAAATATCACCAAAACAAAGTATAATAGTCTAGTGGCCCGTGGCCTTATTACAACCATATTTAAAACCCACTTAAAATAAATTTCTTAGAAATAAATAAATGAAGTAAAGTCTTTTGTGGAAGTCCTTGGTTCTCTATATCATGGCCACCTTGCTCTCCTCTCCAGCCCGGTCCGATGCGCTAAGTGTCACCTGAAATTGTTAAAATAATAGGGTGAGTCGCGAAACTCAGTGTGCAACCCTCGTGCACCATCAGATTGGGCCTTAGGCCACAGATCAGGATATAGACAAAATATAAAAGATAACATACATAAAACCCAACGCAATCCTAGGTGTCCATCCGCTACACACCACCCTTACCTGCCAATCACACCATTGGGGATTTCTACAATCAACCCACACCGCTACACACCATCGACGGCAGTCATGCTGCAGTTAGCTGCTCATCGTCAAAGTTGTGACAGAGTCACCAGGCTGAAATGGTAGAAGCCACCAGAAACAGAGTTGTGACAGAGTCACCAGACTGAAATGGCATAAGCCACCAGAACAGATCACTTTCCCTTTCATCAATCACCCAACCCCAAGCATATATAAAACATTTGACATATATCACATATCGTTTTAATAGAATCATTCAGTGATGAATGGCAGAATTCACTAAACTGATATTTAGCCTTTACCCTTCTTGGGTTTCCAAACGTTATGCCGGGATTTCGGCATTTAACAGAATATAGCAGATTTATTACACATATATATATAAGCAATCAGTCTAATGGTGTGAGGAGTTACACACCTGATTAATACCGATACCCTTGCTAAACCGATCTACTACTTCAAAAAGCCGGAAAGATGTGAAAATAGGGCCTCTCCTATATTCGGCCATGGTTAGTGTTCTACCCAATTTCATATATTTAAAAAAACAATTCTCCTTACCTAAACTGATTAGATCCCGGAAATAGGAAGGTTTGAATGCTACTGGTGGAAAAACCTTGGCGATTGGGATCTCCTACAAATCCCGGTGTGCCGTAAAAGAAAGAAAACCCGAGATTAGTTTCCATATAGCCATTCGGCTAGGGTTTCTAAAAGCCGAAGAAACATTGAAATCTCGAAATCGACACTTACCTATTGTTTCCTTCAAAATTCGGCACAAGCAGACTCCACTGAAGAAAATTCGGCAACTTCAGGAGGTGTGATCTTAGTGATTTCGGCTTTTAGAAGAACAAAGAAGTGGAAAAATACAAGCAAAGAGTGGATAGAGAGATTCGGCCAAAAGAAAAGAGAAAAAGAATGGTGGGGTTTCGGCAATTGAGATCTAAGAAGTTTTGGTTTCTGTCAGAAAAAGAAAAGAGAAGAGAGGGTTTAAGTTTACCGAAAATAAAAGAGAAATCTTGAGAGAATTTTTAGAGAACTTAATGAAGAAGTCGGCACACCCCCTTAGACTATACTAAACCGATTCCTCCCCCCTTACTGAGTTTGATTTTCGACCAACACTAGCCTCCTGGATGAGCTCTCATCTTTTCCCTTATCTTGATCTATTATCTCCTCAAAAATAGCCTTTATCTGCTTATTATCCAAATAAAATAAATCCATAAATAATAGCCTTGTGCCGTCCCCCCTTACTCTTTTAAGTGCCGAAATTTAGCCCTATAACTTGGGCTTCAAGTTGCTAAAATTTGGGCCCTCCTCATGCACTTGTGACGCCACTTATTGCTCCCCTTTACTGTGCCCCTAGTTGCTGGGCCACAAGCCCGATATGTCACTTAAAATTTAAGCCCCTAGAGTGTCTAAATAAGATATTTAATCAAAGCCTCAGCCCAAACAGGGGCCCCATTTGCACCTCAAATCCCTAAATTAATATTTTAAGCACTAAATGCACAAGCCCATAAATTCAAGATGTTACAGTTCTACCCCCCTTAAAATAAATTTCGGCCTCGAAATTTACCTGATCAAAAGAGATGGGGATACTGCTGTTGTATAACATCCTCTGGCCCTCACGTCGCCTCTTTTGCGCCGTGATTTTGCCACAAAACTTTGACCAAAGGGACAGACTTCCTTCTCAATACTCTTACGTCTCGATCCAAGATTTGCACTGGTTCCTCCTCAAAAGATAAATCTGACCTAACTTCAATCTCTTCCACCGGCACTACATGCGATGGATCAGAACGATAACGTCTTAGCATCGAGACATGGAACATGTCATGTACTGCTCCAACTCTGAAGGCAACTCCAAACGATAAGCCACTGGCCCCACGTGTTCCAATACCCGATAAGGCCCAATAAACCGAGGACTTAGCTTACCCTTTCGTCCAAACCTCATTACCTTCTTCCACGGAGATACCTTCAAGAAGACTTGGTCTCCTACTGCAAATTCCATCTCCTTTCGCTTTAGATCCGCATAAGACTTCTGCCGATCAGACGCTTCCTTCAACTGAGCCCGTATTAACTTAACTTTCTCCGTTTTCGAGACTAGCTCTGGACCCAACACCTGACGTTCACCCAACTCCATCCAACAAGTGGGGGTACGACATTTCCTTCCATATAACGCTTCGTACGGCGCCATTTGAATACTAGCTTGATAGCTATTATTATACGCAGATTCTACTAAAGGTAAATACTCCTCCCAACTACCCCTAAAATCGATGATGCAACCCCTTAGCATATCCTCCAAGATCTGAATTACCCTCTCTGATTGACCATCAGTCTGCGGGTGAAAAGCGGTACTAAAGTCTAACCTTGTTGCCATTGCTTGATGAAGAGCCTTCCAGAATCATAACGTAAACCTAGGATCTCTATTTGATATAATCGACACAGGTACACCATGTAATCTCACAACCTCAACCACGTACAACTTAGCCAACCTTTGCAGAGAGTAGTCAACGCGAATCGGTATGAAGTGAGCAGATTTCGTTAGTCGGTCCACAATCACCCAAATTGAATCCTTCTTAGTGGGCGTAAGGGGTAACCCACTAACAAAATCCATCGTGATTCTCTCCCATTTCCACTGCGGAATCTTCACCGGTTGCAACAACCCCGAAGGCAACTGGTGTTCCGCTTTCACCTGTTGGCACGTCAAGCACTTTCCTACGAACTCTGTCACCTCTCGCTTCAGACCTGGCCACCAGAATTGCTCTCGCAAGTCTCGATACATCTTAACCACTCCAGGATGCATAGCGTAAGGGCTACTATGTGCCTCCTGAAGAATCATCTACCTTAAGTCCACATCTTTTGGCATACAAATCTTCTCACGAAAACACAAAACTCCATCACCATTCAGATTATAGTCCTCTCTTCCCCACTTCGCACTCGCTGGAGTCGAGCACTCAAAACATCATCTAGAAGTTGCTTCTCTTTGATCTGACTTATCCACAAAGGTCTTACTTGGAGTTCAGCCACCAAACTGCCATCCTCATACAGACTGAGATGAGCGAACATCACCCTCAAATCCGCTATCGCCTTCCTACTTAGCGCATCTGCCATCATGTTAGCCTTACCCGGGTGATATTCGATCGAGCAGTCATAATCCTTTAGCAGCTCGATCCACCTTCTCTGTCTCAGATTCAACTCCTTCTGGGTAAGGATATACTTCAGACTCTTATGGTCCGTTTAGAAAACCGACTTCTCCCCATATAGGTAATGCCTCCAAATCTTCAGAGCAAACACTACCGCCGCCAATTCTAAATCGTGCGTAGGGTAGTTCAATTCATGCGGTCACAACTGTCGAGACGCATATGCGACAACTTTTCCATCTTGCATTAACACACACCCTAACCCCGTGTGTAAAGCATCACAGTAAACGGTAAATTCCTTTCTCGCCTCTGGCTGAATTAACATTGGTGCTTCCGCCAAAATCTTCTTTAGCTTCTCAAAGCTCTCCTGCTGTTTGTCAGTCCATACAAACAAAACTCCCTTCCTTAACAACTTAGTTAAAGGTGCCGCTATTGAAGAGAACCCCTCAACAAATCTCCTGTAATACCCTGCCAATCCCAAGAAACTTCGAATTTTGGCCACAGACTTCGGTGGCTTCCAATCTAATACAGCTTCTATCTTTCGAGGGTCTACCCTAATTCCCTCTGCAGAAACTACATGCCCTAAGAAAGTCACTTCCTTCAGCCAGAACTCACACTTACTGAACTTTGCGTACAGCTAGTTTTCCCTCAGAATTTGCAACACCACACGAAGATGTGCATCATGCTCCTCCTCAGACTTGGAGTAAACCAAAATATCGTCGATGAACACCATCACGAACCGATCAAGGTATGGTTGAAACACCCGGTTCATCATATCCATGAATGCTTCTGGCGCGTTCGTCAAACCAAACGGCATTACCAAGAATTCATAATGACCGTACCGAGTTCGAAATGTTGTCTTATGAATGTCTCCTTCCTTCACCCTTAACTGATGATATCCCGACCTTAAGTCAATCTTAGAAAAGACCGAAGCTCCTTTGAGTTGATCGAACAGATCATCAATTCTCGGCAGCGGGTACTTGTTCTTAATCGTTAACTTATTCAGCTGACAATAGTCCACGCACATACGCATGGATCCATCCTTCTTTTTCACGAATAGGACCGGCGCTCCCCATGGAGACACACTCGATCAAATAAATCCTCGATCCAAAAGCTCCTGGATCTGAGCTTTGAGTTCCACCAACTCCTTCGGTGCCATTTGATAAGGAGCAATGGATACCGGAGCCGTACCCGGAAGTAGCTCTATTCCAAACTCCACCTCGCGATCCGGGTAATCCTGGCAACTCCTCCGGAAAGACATCCGCGAAATCCTTGACTGTTCGAACCTCACCGACAGTCACCTCCTTAGCATCCAATGCACTAATAAAAGCTAGGAATGCGTTGAATCCTTTCCGAATCATCTTAACAGCCTTCAATGCCGACACTACGTTGGACAAATAGTTCCTTCTTTCCCCTAACACAACCACCTCCCCGCCTTCCGGGGTACTCAACACCACGCGCTTGGTCTCACAATCCAACTTAGCATGATGCTTAGTCAACCAATCCATTCTTAGGATAAGATCAAACTCTCCAAATGGCAATTCCATTAAGTCTGCCGGAAACACTACCCCTTGAGTCTCTAACGGTACATCCTTAAATAGCTTGTCCACTACCCTAGATTGTCCTAGGGGACTAACCACTGCCATCTTCCTAGTAGTTGTTTCAGATTCTATACTTAGGGTCTCAGATATCGAACATGCAACATAGGAATGGGTTGACCCAATATCAATCAAGGCAAGTAAAGGGTCATCAGCAATAAGAAACGTACCGGTTATGACATCCGGTGTGTCACCATCCTCCTATCGACGAACTGCATAAACTAGACCCGGCTGCCTCGCACCTACATTACCTGCACCTCTACCAGGAGCTCCACGACCGCGGCCAGCCCCATTTCCACCTCTACCTGAACCACGACCCTTCGGTCCAGGCTGGTCAACTCCCCTAGTCTGATCCGAACCTCGGCTTGTTGGCTGTACCTGCTCCACTTACGGACAGTCCTTAATCAGATGCTCTGTGGATCCACACCTGAAACATCCACCCGTTCTTCTTCTACACTCCCCAAAATATGCTTTCCCTCACCAATTACATAATCGATTCTGATTCCCCGCAGCAGGTGTCGGAGCACGAGCTGGCCCATCAGACCTAGGCCTTTTCTGCGAATTCCCCGATGCTCCTGCCAGCCCAAAATTTCTCTTATTCCTTCCTCGCTCCTTATCTCTTTCCTGTCTTTCAGTCTGTTTTACCTCCTCAGCTATATTAACCTTCTCCACCAGAACAGCAAAATCTCCCTCTCTCTGCGGTGCTATCAAAACCCTTAACTCATTCCGCAATCCATCCTCGAACCGAACACAACGTTCATATTCAGTTGCTACCATTCCTCAGGCATAGCGGCTCAAGCGCAGAAACTCTGCCTCATATTCAGCCACAGATTTGCTTCCCTGCACCAGATTCAGAAATGCCTTCCTCTGTGCATCCACATAGCTGGCCCCAACATACTTTCCCTAGAATGACTCCTTAAAGAAGTCTCAGTCAATCCGATCTGCGGCAGTACCCTCCTTCATCGTGAGCCACCACTGATAAGCCTCGTCTCGAAGAAGGGACACGACCCCTTTCAACTTCTCCTCCACCATGAAATCTAAGTCATCCGTTATGCGCTCGGTCACTTCCATCCAATACTCAGCTGTGTTAGGGGCTACGTCAGAAACTCCCCTAAACACTTCTGCCCCATTGGCCCTAAGCCGTTCCGGTACAGATTTCCGGGCTCCTGTGCCCATGCCTACTCCAGCAACTCTCTCGAGAACCTGCAGCATCGCCTGAGATACTGCATCATCTCTGGTCGCCTGATCCCGCAATTCTCCCTCCACAGCTGGAGGATCCGGCATTTCGTTCCCTGACCCATGGCCAGACCCTACTGGCTCAGACAAAGTCATCCTACCCCTACCGCGTCCACGCGGCAGACGTCATCGACCCCTTGTACTCATTCTTTCGGTTGGCGTTTATCTTATTAAGAATTTTATGAATCATTAATTCTTTCCACTGATTAACCACGAACAGTCTTATGAATAGTAATTTTAGGAGTAGTTCTTTCGAATCTACAATTCAGTCTCAAGTTCACATCCCCTAGTTCTAGAAACTACATACATTCCACAATCAACATACAGACAACATCCATACATCCACATTCAATACATAGGGGTATTTCCGTTATTCCACTACCCAGGGGTATTTTCGTATCCTACAGAGGTATTTTCGTAATTTTCAAAAATAGAGTTCCTTGTTGATTTCATGAAATAAGGGTATTTTTGTAAGTTTGAAATCTGGGGGTATTTCGGTAATTTTGCAATTCGAGGGTATTTCAATAATTTTTCAATCCAGGGGTATTTTGGAAATTTTGAAATCAGGGGTACTTTGGTCATTTTGCAAATCAGGGGCAATTTAGTAATTTTTACAAATCAGGGATGTTTTAGTTATTTTCACAAATCAAGGGTATTTTCAAAATTTTACAAAACTAATGGGGTATCTTGGAGAATTTTATTTCAAAAGAAAATAGTAGTGTTCAGGTGTTTATAAGTTTTTGGTTGTTGTTGTGTGTTGGGTGAGTTTTTTTTTTAAGGAAAAATTTCGTTCACTTCGTAAATCGGGATATATTTGCAAATCATGGGTATCTTGGTATATTTTTTTCAAAATAAGGGTATTTTATCAATTTTTTTGGAAAAAAGAAGGTGACTGGTCCCTTTCGGGTTTTAACCATAAGGTTTAGCCTGTCAACAAGTCCTCGTGATTAGGGTGAACCGTCACTATGCACCAGGTAAGATTCCAGCGAAGAGGAGATGAGTCACTAGGACTGCTTAAATACCAAGCTCTCCCTGAATCCACTCCTAGACATGCGTATGCCCGTTGCCACACCCTAACTCGGCTAAGGTGAACAGTCACTACGCACCAGGTAAGATTCCAGCGAAGAGGAGGTGGGCCACTAGGACTGCTTAAATACCAGGCTCTTCCGGATCCAATCCTAGACATGCGTATGCCTATTACCACACCCAAGCCTTACGACTCATTTACGGGTTTGTTTAGTGAAACTAAGTCTTATGAGAGTTAAGGAGTTGTTTCAGCTAAGCCTAGAGTCCATCAAGTTCTAATCTAAATAGTCTACGGCCCATAAAGCCCATCAAGCCCACATACATATATAACACACAGGGAGTTCAGAATACTTACCTGGCGGACTTGGGCCGGAGACGCAAGTGCCATGCCGAGAAAACAAACCTGTTATCATTTATAAACATGTACGTTTTAAAAGCCCATTTTTAGAAAACTTTTTGAGCCCAAAAAACCCCCAGAGCCGAGTTTTGAACCGGTCACTGATACCAATTTGTAACACCCCAAACCTGGCCCAAACACTACAGCCGGATCTGGCATGTCACTAAAAAGATTTTTGTAAAAGATGTCGCAATTTCGGGAAATATTTTTCTTGTATTTAATCTTTTGTTTGGGAAAACTTAATAACTTGATAGGTTTAAATAAAATATAAAATTCATTTGTTGTTTTATGAATTAAAACCAAAATCTTAATACATGCCTTAGTTTAATTAAAACTCAAGTGTCTAACAATAATGGAAGCCCAAAATATCACCAAAACAAAGTATAATAGTCTAGTGGCCCGTGGCCTTATTACAACCATATTTAAAACCCACTTAAAATAAATTTCTTAGAAATAAATAAATGAAGTAAAGTCTTTTGCGGAAGTTCTTGGTTCTCTATCGCATGGCCACCTTGCTCTCCTCTCCAGCCCGGTCCGATGCGCTAAGTGTCACCTGAAATTGTTAAAATAATAGGGTGAGTCGCGAAACTCAGTGTGCAACCCTCGTGCACCATCAGATTGGGCCTTAGGCCACAGATCAGAATATAGACAAAATATAGAAGATAACATACATAAAACCCAACCTAATCCTAGGTCTCCATCCGCTACACACCACCCTTACCTGCCAATCACACCACTGGGGATTTCTACAATCAACCCACACCGCTACATACCATCGATGGCAGTCATGCTGCAGTTAGCTGCTCATCGTCAAAGTTGTGACAGAGTCACTAGGTTGAAATGGCAGAAGCCACCAGAAACAGAGTTGTGACAGAGTCACCAGACTGAAATGGCATAAGCCACCAGAACAGATCACTTCCCCTTTCATCAATCACCCAACCCCAAGCATATATAAAACAATCGACATATATCACATATCTTTTTAACAGAATCATTCACTGATGAATGGCAGAATTCACTAACCTGATATTTAGCCTTTACCCTTCTTGGGTTTCCAAACATTATGCCAGGATTTCGGCATTTAATAGAATATAGCAGATTTATTACATATATATATATAAGCAATCAGTCTAATGGTGTGAGGAGTTACACACCTGATTAATTTCGATACCCTTCTAAACCGATCTACTACTTCAAAAAGCCGGAAAGATGTGAAAATAGGGCCTCTCCTATATTCGGCCATGGTTAGTGTTCTACCCGATTTCATATATTTAAAAAAACAATTCTCCTTACCTAAACTGATTAGATCCCGGAAATAGGAAGGTTTGAACGCTACTGGTGGAAAAACCTTGGCGATTGGGATCTCCTACAAATCCCGGTGTGCCTCAAAAGAAAGAAAACCCGAGATTAGTTTCCATATAGCCATTCGGCTAGGGTATCTAAAAGCTGGAGAAACATTGAAATCCCGAAATTGACACTTACCTATTGTTTCCTTCAAAATTCGGCACAAGCAGACTCCATTGAAGAAAATTCGGCAACTTCAGGAGGTGTGATCTTAGTGATTTCAGCTTTTAGAAGAATAAAGAATTGGAAAAATACAAGCAAGGAGTGGATAGAGAGATTCAGCCAAAAGAAAAGAGAAAAAGAATGGTGGGGTTTCTGCAATTGAGATCTAAGAAGTTTTGGTTTCTGTCAGAAAAAGAAAAGAGAAGAGAGGGTTCAAGTTTACCAAAAATAAAAGAGAAACCTTGAGAGAATTTTCAGAGAACTTAACGAAGAATTCAGCACACCCCCTTAGACTATACTAAACCGATTCCTCCCCCTTACTGAGTTTGATTTTCGGCCAACACTAGCCTCCTGGATGAGCTCTCATCTTTTCCCTTATCTTGATCTATTATCTCCTCAAAAATAGCCTTTTTCTGCTTATTATCCAAATAAAATAAATCCCTAAATAATAGCCTTGTGTCGTCCCCCTTACTCTTTTAAGTGCCGAAATTTAGCCCTATAACTTGGGCTTCAAGCTGCTAAAAATTGGGCCCTCCTCATGCACTTGTGACGCCACTTATAGCTCCCCTTTACTGTGCCCCTAGTTGCTGGGCCACAAGCCCAATATGTCACTTAAACTACAAAAACTTTAATTTAAGCCCCTAGAGTGTCTAAATAAGATATTTAATCAAAGCCTCAGCCCAAACCGGCGCCCCATTTGCACCTCAAATCCCTAAATTAATATTTTAAGCACAAAATGCACAAGCCCATAAATTCAGGATGTTACAGTTTAGTCCTAAAACACTTAAATGGACAATTTACCATTTTACCCCTAATGTTTCACACTTTTACAATTTAGTCCATTTGCACAAAACACAAAATACACAAAATTTGATTTCACAACCTAAGGGCCGAATATTCATAGGGGTTATACAAGTCCATTCATTTCATTTATTTTGCATTTTAACCCCTCAAAAATTTATTTTTGCAATTTAATCCAAATTACTCAAAATCATCAAAAATCCAAAGACAAAACATATTAATCTAACACATATATTTCATAATTCATCCTTAATCAACAAAAACAACAAACTACCATCAATGGCTAATCACAAAATATTCATTAAACTCAAAAATTAAAGCATGGGTCTTGTAGATATCTAAGCAACGATTACAAAAACGTAGAAATTATCAAAACCGGATCAAAAACTAACCTTTAATTCAAGCTTGTAACTGCCAAAACTTTAAAGCTTTTGTTCTTTCTTTTTTTCTTTAAGACATTCGGCCAAAGGTTGATAAAAACAAAGTCATTTCCTTTTGTTTTCTTTTATTAATATAATATAATGACTTATAATTTAATATACTATTTTAACATATTTTATAAACTTATATAAACATATAATATATATATATATATATATATATATAAGATGACATTTAATGACGTCCACTTCCTAGAGTAATGGTTTAATTGCCATTTGAGGCCTTCACCTTTACAAAGCCACAACACTTAGGTACTTTAACAAATAGCATACAAGTTTCACATTCAATGCAATTTCATCCTTTTTATCAAATTAAACACACAGACAGACAAATTAATTCACGGAAATTCATCACATGCTTAATCACATATCAACGGCACAGAAAATAATATTTAAATATTTTTTAGACTCGGATTCGTGGTCCCGAAACCACCGTTCCGATTAGGGTCAAATTCGGACTGTTACAGAACAAGTGGCCTAAGCCCTATACGGTGTTGGTCTGGGCCTAAGTCCCAAATCATATCAATGCAATGAATATGTACCCACCCCAATCCTACCAGCAAACTAACTTTTCACCCGTACCAACCAATCACACCATATGGGGACCATGTCAACCCATCCAGCCAGATCTCACCAATATTGCAGTCAAGCTGCTAATCACGGTATATGTGGCTGAGCCACAAAAACGGTAGGTGGCGATGCCACTCGAATGGTATGTGACAGAGCCACTAAAGCGGTATGTGGCAGAGCCACTAAAATGGTACTTCCTCCAATCATCAAACCCAACCAAATACAATATGCCGTGTATGTCATGCTCAATCATTACACATGTATGCAAAATGGCCATGCTCAGTAACAATCATTTAAACATGTAATAAAAGCATATCAGTTATACAACCACAGTCAAATTAGTCAACTCATAGTCTAAGTCAGTCATTTACCCACAAGGACAACATAATCATCTTACCCTATAAGGGTATTTCGATAATTCTACCCTACAGGGGTAATTTAGTAATTCTACTCATAACTAATCCATGTATGCAGTGCATCTCAAACATAATCAGTCATACAATTAACACATACAACACTAGTACTACCACGAGGGTACAACGGTCATTTAATCGGTTAGGGGTAAAACGGTCATTTTGCCCCGTAAGGGCATCTCGAAAATTTTGCCCGTTGAGGGTATTTTAGTAATTTCGCAAACCAGGGGTATTTTGGTAATTTCACAAATCAAGATATTTCGATAATTCTGTAAACCAGAGGTATTTTGGTAATTTCAAAAATCAAGAGTATTTTGGTAATTTTGTAATCCGAGGGTATTTCGGTCATTTCAAAAATTAAGGTATTTCAGTAATTTTGTAAATCAAGGGTATTTTAGTAATTTGTAAACCAAGGGTATTTCATTAATTTAAACCAAGGGTATTCTAAGCAGAAATAACATGCGAATGGGCCTAGGGCCCATTCCCGGCCCAAATGAACCCACACGCTCGTGTGGCCCATTTAGCCTAAATCTAGCCACAGATATGAGATTCACATAGACCAGTTCAATATCTACTACACAATCATACAATTTATTCAAATGGGCCCACGGGCCCATTGGCCCCACATGGCCCATTTCGGCCCAAACGTCAACCCCCTCATAGATTGCTCTATTTAAAGCCAGTTTCTCACCTTCCCTCTTGCTAGCTTCCCGATGTGGGATCCTTCCTTCAGCAGAGTTTAAATCCAACACAAACTCTGGCCGTCCCAACTTAGCAAAATAAATATCCCTTTTTGCTTGCAATGGGATTTGAACCCTTGCCCTCTCCTCTGCTCCAGACGCTACATGCCACCATAACACAAGCTCCTTTTGTGACTTTCAACATGCGCGACTAAATATAAGTCTATGGGCCAAAGTCTAAGTTCATTTAAAAAGAAATCAAAAAGAATTGTAAGCACCAAGACTTGAAGCCAAACTCTCCCTTACACCCTTAATGACACCTTGCCACTAGACCACTCTCTTCATTGTGTCATTTTTCTCCACATTTTATTCTTAAAGCCTACTTACTAACTCCTAGAGTTTTATTCACCTAAAACCAAAATTTTCCTAAAGCCCTGGTTTGATCCCAGGACTTCATGGAAGCCCCCTAACCTTCCAAAATCACTCACCTAATAGGTCCAACTTGCATTAGTGCCGTTCTCTTGTTCTCAAAAATTTTAAACGCTCCCGTGCCCAAGGCCCAATGGGCCCAATTCTACTAGGCCCAAATTCGGGTCGTTACGTTCTTGCCATTTACCTGCAAAACAAGGAAAGAAAAATGGACAGTAGCAGCAGATTGGGATTTTGTATTTATTTATTTTTGGGTTATAAAAACCTTGATACAATCTGTAAAAAGGAGATACATGCGAATATACACAGAGAATAGAATACACGCATACATACAGAGAAATACAAATACAAAAAAAAAAAAAACTTGATAGCAGAGGTGATTTTTTCAGTTATTTCATTTTTTTTAATTTTTTCTTTTCGATCTATGCAATTTTTTTAATATATAAATATACTGTTAAAAAAAATGAAGAGAAGGGGTTCACCTCTTTATATGCGCTAGAAAACGGAGTCTTTGATTTCACGACCACCGTGTATGGTGGCGCATGAGGTGGCGCGCGGTGGCAGGTCGGACCGAAGTCCTGGCCGAAGGCCAAAGGACAGAGAGAGTTTTTTTTTAAATCTCGGTTTGTTTTTTTTCTGAAGTGGCTCAAAATGATTTTTAAAAAACAAAAAAATTAGCTTTTATAAGGCCATCATACGACGCCGTTTTAGGATTAGCCATTAACACCCAAAACGACATCGTTTAAAGGCCAGACCCGCGCGTTGACCCGATACCCGGGGAGGATCTGCGTGTTTTTATAAAAGGGGGAATTTGCCTCTTTAGTCCCTCCGCAATTTTACTCTTTTCGTCCAATTTAACTGTTTCTTTTATTTTTCAAATTGGCCCTGAAAGTTTGCTTCTGTTTCATTTTGGTCCCTCGGGCTATTTAAAGGCTGATATCAGAACGGTGCCGTTTAAGAGATAGGGCATAATTGCCCAATAAGTCCTTATATTTTGGCGCATGTGTAACACCCCAAACCCGGACAAGACACCACGTCCGAATCTGGTATGCTACGGGGAAAACCATTTTGGAAAACTAGATTTCTCATTTAAAAACTGAGTGAAAACACAGTGTGCTTGAAACAGATTTGAGCAGTCTTGTTTGAAAAACAATTGATGTATTTGAAATCCAGGGATTTTGAAAACTTTGCCAGAATTTGTAGTTAAAACGAGTTATTACCATTTAAAACCTTATTAGTTTCTTAGTGATACATAAAACACTTTTAAACTTAGAAGGACTACAAGTTTGAATTGAAAACCATTTGTATTTGTTTATCAAAAGACTTTGTGTGATACCCGATAGTATAATTTAAAACACGATGCGTTTTAGTTGTGAAAACTTTATCTTTCCATATTTTAGTAAAATTTATTCCAAGTTACTTTGTTAAGCATATTAAAGATCAATTTAAAACATATGCAACATAAAATATAACTTAAAAGGCCTTTTACAAATCCAAATAGAAACCTAAATAAAAGTAAATAACTAAAGTACCCAAAATATAGAGTCTGAGTAAAGACTTTATTCAGCATGGCATAAGCACCCCGAGTCCATCCCGGCTCCAAGTCCGCGTCTACGAGTCACCTGAAATGTCAAAGGAGAGGGTGAGTCGAGTGACTCAGTGTGTAAATCCCGCTCCCGATAAAACAACATGCTAACACACATCATACATAGCAACATGATTAATGCAACCCGAACCTAACCATCCATGTCGCCTTTTCTACCCCGTGTGGTACCAAACCACTGGTGGTGCCAAACCACTGGTGACATATAGTCACAATGTGCTACCAAAGCACTGGTGTCCCAAAGACACAATATCCATCAATGTGCTACCAAAGCACTGGTGTCCCAAAGACACAATTGTGCTACCAAAGCACTGGTGACCGAAGTCACAAATCCAAGGATGATGGGGCCAACCCATCGTGTGTTACCAAAACACTAGCAGACGATCCCATATCTCAAGTGGGGCCAACCCACGGTGGTCAAACCACAGGGACAAGTCGCAATGAGGTGCCAAACCTCTGGTGTCCCAAAGACACAATGTGCTACCAAAGCACTGGTGACCGTAGTCACAAATCTGGTGATGGGGCCAACCCATCGTGTGTTACCAAAACACTGGCGTCAATCCCGTATAATCATCTGTGGGGCCAACCCACTGTGGTACTGAGCCACTGGGACGAGACGCTGAGGTACCAAACCTCTGGAGGTGCCAAACCTCTGGTGACCCAAAGTCACAAAGTGTGCTACCAAAGCACTGGTGCTCGTCAGCACAAAATATCACTGCTCCCTCCTCTCGTATCACCCCTCAACATGCCAAACTCATGTAATCATGCATATCATACTATCATGCATATCATGCCAATATGTCTAATCTCATACCCCATGTCATATATTACCACAACCATGATATCATGTAAATCATCAATAGATTTTGATAACAATAATGATACTGACTTACCCGAGTCCAGAATCATACCCATTAGGGTATCATAACAGTCACCACTGTCCCATTAATCACCATACAGGTTATTAATAATATTACTAAATAATAGTGTGTTAGTATACACACCTGATAGCTACGAGTCTAAAATCCAACGAGAACAATCTAAGCCCCTCGATTACAAGATCCTACAATCGGCCAACCATTAGGGGTTAGGCACTAAGCCCATTCGGCCAACACCAATAGACCAAAAGAGTTGTCGAATCACTCTTACCTTGCTATTGGTTTGATTTTCAATCAAACCCCGAACCAATAGTGGTTCCTCTTTCTTGACAATCGGCCACCCCTAAAATAATAACAATCCCTCCTTAGTAATTTGGCTTAACACGACCAAAAAGAATGGATTAATAGTAGCCATTACCATCACTTACCAAACAGTCAATCGAAGAAAGGAAGGCTTCACTTGTCTCCTTTAATGATCCCGATGTCCTATAGTGAAAACGATTTACACAAAAGATTAGCACCCAACAACCAATAACAGAGTCGGTCCTTACTCAAACCACCATACCAAAAAGACGAGAGAAAGGCAGAATGGCCATTCGGCCAAGCCCTTACCTGATTCCAAACGATTGGAAACCAGCACCCAAACAACCACCAATGTTCGGCCCACAAAACAAGGAGAGGGAATTCGGCAAAGACCTTGAACCACAAGGGAGAAGAGGATTCGGTTTTGATGTTTAACACCCACCTATGTACGGCTTTCAAAGGTGAGAAAAGGGGTGTGAACAAGAGAAGAATTAGCGATTACGGCAACAAGTTTAGAGGAGAACAAAAGAAAGTTTGGCAAGTTGATATGGGTTCGGCACACAAAAGATGGACAAGAAGAATGGAGAAATCGGTTGGGAAAAGAATGGTAAATTTCGGCACTAGTGTTTTTCAAGAAAAGAGAAGAAAATGAATAAGAGGACAATTGGTACTAGTTTCGGCTTGTGCAAGTGGAACAGAAGAGAAAATGCAAGAGTGCATTCGGCTACAAGAAGGTTGAGAGAAAAGCAAAACAAAATTCGGCAATGCTATAGGGATTTTTGATCTTTCGGTTCAACAAAATGATGAAGAAAACAAAGAGAGCTCACTTGTGTTTCGGTTGACAAAAGACAAAAGGAAAAACCTCTTCTTTGAAACCCAAGTGACCGAATATGCACCTAGCTCCAAGGAAATTTCGGCACTACACCTCCCCCTTTCCCAAAACCGGCCAAACACTCCACCACCCCCCAAACATTCGGCCAAATCCCCCAAATTGCTCCCATTCACTCATTTCAAAAGAGTTGAACAAGTCAACCTCCTAAAATCCCTCTCTACCCTTCATTTGAAAGAGTAGACTAGGTCCAAGGTAGTGTTCTATTTGCTCTCTACCTCTACTCCCTTGCCGTCCAAAATAGGTGGCAAAAAGGGGACTCCTGCTGCTCGAACACTGGACCTCCACTCCTTGAAGATGACGCCACACCTAGCTCCCAAGTGTCCCATGCCTTGCCACTTTGCCAGCTACTTACTTGTGCAATAAAACCACAAAGAAAATTCTTAAACCCCAGCTTCCCTAGCTCCCTTCACTTAACACCCAAAAACCAAAATTTCCTAATTTACTCAGGCATACACCTAGGCTATAATTAAGCCCCCTAAAACATCGAAATAGCAACATAGCACACTACCAACATGCAATAACATGCAACCTCGAAATAGCCCCTAACCCGGGATATTACAGTTCTACCCCCCTTAAAAAATAATTTCGGCCTCGAAATTACCTGGTCAAAAGAGTTGCGGGTATTGCTGTCTCATCGTATCCTCGGGTTCCCACGTCGCTTCTTCTACGCCATGATTCCGCCAAAGTACCTTAACCAAAGGCACAGACTTCCTACGCAGAACCTTTACATCCCGATCAAGAATCTGTACAGGTTCCTCCTCCATAGTCAAGTCTGGATGCACCTCGATCTCTTCCACTGCTACCACATGCGACGGATCTGAACGATACCTCCGAAGCATCGAAACATGGAAAACGTCGTGAATCTGACTAAGCTCTGCTGGCAACTCAAGCTGATACGCTACTGGCCCAACTCGTCTCAAAACCTTATACGGCCCAATGAACCTCGGGCTTAGCTTGCCCTTCTTCCCGAACCTCAGAACCTTCTTCCAAGGCGAGACCTTCAGAAACACTCGATCCCCAACAGCAAACTCTATATCTCTTCGCTTAAGATCGGCATAAGACTTTTGCCGGTCCGAAGCTTCCTTTAATCTAGCTTGGATCACTTTAACCTTGTCCTCAGTCTCAGCTACCAACTCGGGTCCCAATAACTGGCGTTCACCTAACTCCGTCCAACAAGTAGGTGAGCGACACTTCCTACCATACAACGCCTCATACGGTGCCATCTTGATGCTCGCTTGGTAACTGTTGTTGTAGGCAAACTCAGCTAATGGTAGAAACTCCTCCCAACTACCCCTGAAATCCAAGACACAACCTCTCAGCATGTCTTCTAAGATCTGAATAACCCTTTCTGATTGACCGTCAGACTGCGGGTGAAAAGCCGTGCTGAAATCCAAACGAGTACCCAGAGCCTGATGCAGTGCTTTCCAGAACCTTGACGTAAACCTGGGATCCCTATCCGAGATTATCGAAGCTGGCACACCGTGCAACCTCACTATCTCTGAAACATACAGCTTCGCTAGCTTCTGAAGCGAGTAGTCAACCCTCACCGGAATAAAGTGAGCTGATTTAGTCAGACGATCCACTACTACCCAAACTGAATCCTTCTTGCTTGGCGTAAGCGGTAACCCACTGACGAAATCCATGGTTATCCTTTCCCACTTCCACTGAGGAATCTTCACAGGCTGAAGCAAACCCGACGGCAACTGATGTTCAGCCTTGACCTGCTGACAAGTCAGACACTTCCCAACAAACTCTGTCACCTCTTTCTTCAAGCCAGGCCACCAGAACTGCTCTCTAAGATCCTTATACATTTTGCTACCTCCAGGATGCATAGCATAAGGACTGCTATGTGCATCCTGAAGAATCTTCTGCCTCAGCTCAACATCTTTAGGCATACAAGCCTTACCCTGAAAACACAGAACCTCATCATTAGACAAGCTGTAACCATCCACACCACCATTCTGCACTTGTAACCTTCGCGCACCCAGAACCTCATCCTCTAACTGTTTCTCTCTGATCTGCTCAACCCAAGTAGGCTTAACCTGCAGCTCTGCCAAAATACTCCCGTCGTCATACAAGCTCAAATGGGCAAACAACGCTCTTAAGTCCGAAACAACCTTACGGCTTAACGCGTCTGCTACCACGTTAGCCTTGCCCGGATGATACTCAATAGAACAGTCATAATCCTTCAGCAACTCAACCCATCTACGCTGCCTCAAGTTTAAATCCTTCTGAGTCAGTAGATACTTCAGACTCTTGTGATCCGTGTAGACTATCGATCTCTCTCCATATAAGTAGTGCCTCCAAATCTTTAAGGCGAAGACTACAGCCGCAAGCTCCAAATCGTGCGTCGGATAGTTGACCTCATGTGGCCTCAGCTGCCTAGAAGCGTAAGCCACAACCTTACCTTCCTGCATCAACACACAACCCAGACCCGTATGTGATGCATCGCAGTAGACTGTATATTCCTTACCAGCCTCAGGTTGAATTAGAACCGGAGCCTCAGTCAAAATCTTCTTTAACTTGTCAAAGCTTTCCTGTTGTTTCTCCGTCCAAACAAACGGAACCTCTTTCCTTAACAACTTAGTCATCGGCGCTGCTATCAACGAGAAACCCTCGACAAACCTTCGGTAGTATCCAGCCAAACCCAGAAAACTACGAATCTCAGCCACTGACCTAGGTGGCTTCCAATCCAGAACTGCCTCAATCTTACGAGGATCTACCCGAATACCCTCAGCTGACACTACATGACCCAAGAACGTCACTTCTCTAAGCCAGAACTCGCACTTACTGAACTTAGCATAGAGTTGCTTTTCCCTCAAAATCTGCAGCACCACCCTCAAATGCTTATCATGCTCTTCCTCCGTCCTTGAGTACACTAAGATGTCGTCTATGAAAACCACGACGAACTGATCCAGATACTGCTGAAATACCCTATTCATCATATCCATAAACGCTGCCGGTGCGTTAGTCAACCCGAATGGCATTACCAGGAATTCGTAGTGCCCATACCGAGTCCGAAATGCTGTTTTATGGATATCCGCCTCCTTAACCTTCAATTGATGGTACCCAGACCTCAGATCAATCTTAGAGAACACCGCAGCACCCTTCAGCTGATCAAACAAGTCATCTATCCGTGGCAACGGATACTTGTTTTTAATCGTCAGCTTGTTCAACTGGCGGTAGTCTATGCACATCCGCATCGTACCATCTTTCTTCTTAACGAAAAGTACCGGCGCACCCCACGGCGAAACACTTGGCCTGATAAAACCTCGATCCAATAACTCCTGGATCTGAGCCTTAAGCTCCACCAATTCCTTCGGTGCCATCCTATACGGAGCAATAGACACTGGCGCAGTCCCGGGTAACAGATCAATCCCGAACTCTACCTCTCGATCTGGCGGCAAACCCGGAAGCTCTTCAGGAAACACCTCAGCAAATTCCTTAACAGTACGAACTTCCTCAACAGCAGACCCTTTAGCCTCCAAGGCATACACATGAACCACATACGCTTCACAGCCCTTCCTGACCATCTTCTCCGCTTTCAGAGCAGATACCACATTTGATAAGTAATCTCTCCTATTACCTATCATAGCCACCTCTACACCATCAACCGTCTTAAGAACCATGCGCTTGGCCGCGCAATCCAGCCTCGCCTGGTACTTAACCAGCCAATCCATCCCAAGAATCAAATCGAACTCCCCAAACGGCAGTTCCATCAGATCAGCAGCAAACACTACCCCTTGGAGTTCTAGGGGTACCTCTCTAAACAGTTTATCTACCACTACAGAGTGACCTAGAGGGCTAATCACAGTCATCTGTCTAGAAGATATCTCAAAGTCTAAGTCCATTGTCCCTACTATACTACTGGCAACATAAGAGTGCGTAGAACCCACATCAATCAAAGCAGTATAAGGAGTACCAAAAATCAGAAACGTACCGGTTATGACGTCCGGTGCGTCGCCCTCCTCTCGGCGCCTCGCAGCATATACCAATCCAGGCTGTCTAGCATCAGAACTACCTGCACCTCTGCCCGGTGCTCCACGACCCCGACCAGATCCATAACCACCTCTGCCATTACCACGGCCCCTCTGGGGTGGCGGTCCATTACCTCTGAACTGATTACGGCCCTGACTCTCCGACTGAATCCTGGCCATCCTACGCGGACAATCCCTAATGCGATGCTCCAGAGACCCACACTCGAAGCACCCTTTACCACCAGTCCAACAGCCACCCCAATGAGATTTCCCACACTGGTTACACTGCGGCGGTCCCTGCCTAGCAGCAACAAACCTAGCAGACTGATTCTGCCCACTCGGTCTAGCCCTCTTCTGCGGATTACCCGACGAACCAGAAGATCCGAAGCTCCTCTTCAGCCTACTCCTATCCATACTTTGCCTCACGGACTCCTTAATACCCTCGGCCACCTTAGCTTTCTCAACTAAGACAGCAAACTCGCGCTCCTGCTGTGGAGCAATCAGCAGCCTCAACTCGTCTCGGAGACCATCCTCGAAACGAACGCACCTCTCATGCTCAGTGGCTACAATGCCCCTGGCATACCTACTCAGCTTCAGGAACTCAGCCTCGTACTCAGCAACAGATTTACTCCCCTGAACAAGCCTCAGAAACGCCTTCCTCTGGGAGTCGATGTAACTAGCCCCGATGTACTTCTTTTGATATGCAGCTCTGAAGTAATCCCATGTCAAATCCTCCGCTGCCACACTGTCCCGTACCGTGAGCCACCACTGATATGACTCATCCCGGAGAAGCGACACGATACCCTTCAGCTTCTCTTCAGTTGTCAGGTCCAGATCGTCCATGATCCGTTCAGTTGCCTCCAGCCAATATTCAGCAGTGCTAGGAGCAACACCAGATACACCTCGGAAGAATTCGGCCCCATTAGCCCGGAGTCGCTCAGGGACTGATTTCCTAACTCCTGCACCACCACTAGCCCCAGCTACCCTTTCCAACACTCGCAGCATCGCCTGTGACACTGCGTCATCCCCAGTCTGATCTTGGAACTCACCACCTCCAGCTGGTGGCGGAATCGGTACCTCGTTTTCTGAACCCTGCCCAGATCCTACGGGCTCAGAAACCGTCATTCTACCCCTACCTCTACCGCGAGTATTACGACCACGTCCACCTCGAGTGCTCATGTCTAATCTTTCTACGTATCTGATTAGAGAATTTTATGCATCAGTGTTTATTCCACTTGTTTAAAAAGCAAGTCTTATGAATATTTAAAGAGGATTTGTTCTCGCAAGTTCACAGAATCCTATCAGTTATAATCTCTAAAGTGGCATACTACTGCTATCATCAGATCATATAACATCCAATCAAATCACAGAGAATAGTTCGGGGTACTTACCTGGGCGAACTGGTGCCGGAGACTCGGTGCCATGCCTTTCAAACCATACTTTCAAAACAACCACTTAAATAACTTTTGAAACCATTTTGGGCCTCAGGCCCACAGCCGAGCCTTTGAACTTGGCTCTGATACCACAAATGTAACACCCCAAACCCGGACAAGACACCACGTCCGAATCTGGTATGCTACGGGGAAAACCATTTTGGAAAACTAGATTTCTCATTTGAAAACTGAGTGAAAACACAGTGTGTTTGAAACAGATTTGAGCAGTCTTGTTTGAAAAACAATTGATGTATTTGAAATCCAGGGATTTTGAAACTTTGCCAGAATTTGTAGTTAAAACGAGTTATTACCATTTAAAACCTTATTAGTTTCTTAGTGATACATAAAACACTTTTAAACTTAGAAGACTACAAGTTTGAATTGAAAACCATTTGTATTTGTTTATCAAAAGACTTTGTGTGATACCCGATGGTATAATTTAAAACACGTGCGTTTTAGTTGTGAAAACTTTATCTTTCCATATTTTAGTAAAATTTATTCCAAGTTACTTTGTTAAGCATATTAAAATCAATTTAAAACATATGCAACATAAAATATAACTTAAAAGGCCTTTTACAAATCCAAATAGAAACCTAAATAAAAGTAAATAACTAAAGTACCCAAAATATAGAGTCTGAGTAAAGACTTTATTCAGCATGGCATAAGCACCCCGAGTCCATCCCGGCTCCAAGTCCGCGTCTACGAGTCACCTGAAATGTCAAAGGAGAGGGTGAGTCGAGTGACTCAGTGTGTAAATCCGCTCCCGATAAAACAACATGCTAACACACATCATACATAGCAACATGATTAATGCAACCCGAACCTAACCATCCATGTCGCCTTTTCTACCCCGTGTGGTACCAAACCACTGGTGGTGCCAAACCACTGGTGACATATAGTCACAATGTGCTACCAAAGCACTGGTGTCCCAAAGACACAATATCCATCAATGTGCTACCAAAGCACTGGTGTCCCAAAGACACAATTGTGCTACCAAAGCACTGGTGACCGAAGTCACAAATCCAAGGATGATGGGGCCAACCCATCGTGTGTTACCAAAACACTAGCAGACGATCCCATATCTCAAGTGGGGCCAACCCACGGTGGTCAAACCACAGGGACAAGTCGCAATGAGGTGCCAAACCTCTGGTGTCCCAAAGACACAATGTGCTACCAAAGCACTGGTGACCGTAGTCACAAATCTGGTGATGGGGCCAACCCATCGTGTGTTACCAAAACACTGGCGTCAATCCCGTATAATCATCTGTGGGGCCAACCCACTGTGGTACTGAGCCACTGGGACGAGACGCTGAGGTACCAAACCTCTGGAGGTGCCAAACCTCTGGTGACCCAAAGTCACAAAGTGTGCTACCAAAGCACTGGTGCTCGTCAGCACAAATATCACTGCTCCCTCCTCTCGTATCACCCCTCAACATGCCAAACTCATGTAATCATGCATATCATACTATCATGCATATCATGCCAATATGTCTAATCTCATACCCCATGTCATATATTACCACAACCATGATATCATGTAAATCATCAATAGATTTTGATAACAATAATGATACTGACTTACCCGAGTCCAGAATCATACCCATTAGGGTATCATAACAGTCACCACTGTCCCATTAATCACCATACAGGTTATTAATAATATTACTAAATAATAGTGTGTTAGTATACACACCTGATAGCTACGAGTCTAAAATCCAACGAGAACAATCTAAGCCCCTCGATTACAAGATCCTACAATCGGCCAACCATTAGGGGTTAGGCACTAAGCCCATTCGGCCAACACCAATAGACCAAAAGAGTTGTCGAATCACTCTTACCTTGCTATTGGTTTGATTTTCAATCAAACCCCGAACCAACAGTGGTTCCTCTTTCTTGACAATCGGCCACCCCTAAAATAATAACAATCCCTCCTTAGTAATTTGGCTTAACACGACCCAAAAGAATGGATTAATAGTAGCCATTACCATCACTTACCAAACAGTCAATCGAAGAAAGGAAGGCTTCACTTGTCTCCTTTAATGATCCCGATGTCCTATAGTGAAAACGATTTACACAAAAGATTAGCACCCAACAACCAATAACAGAGTCGGTCCTTACTCAAACCACCATACCAAAAAGACGAGAGAAAGGCAGAATGGCCATTCGGCCAAGCCCTTACCTGATTCCAAACGATTGGAAACCAGCACCCAAACAACCACCAATGTTCGGCCCACAAAACAAGGAGAGGGAATTCGGCAAAGACCTTGAACCACAAGGGAGAAGAGGATTCGGTTTTGATGTTTAACACCCACCTATGTACGGCTTTCAAAGGTGAGAAAAGGGGTGTGAACAAGAGAAGAATTAGCGATTACGGCAACAAGTTTAGAGGAGAACAAAAGAAAGTTTGGCAAGTTGATATGGGTTCGGCACACAAAAGATGGACAAGAGAATGGAGAAATCGGTTGGGAAAAGAATGGTAATTTCGGCACTAGTGTTTTTCAAAAAGAGAAGAAAATGAATAAGAGGACAATTGGTACTAGTTTCGGCTGTGCAAGTGGAACAGAAGAGAAAATGCAAGAGTGCATTCGGCTACAAGAAGGTTGAGAGAAAAGCAAAACAAAATTCGGCAATGCTATAGGGATTTTTGATCTTTCGGTTCAACAAAATGATGAAGAAAACAAAGAGAGCTCACTGTGGTTTCGGTTGACAAAAGACAAAAGGAAAACCTCTTCTTTGAAACCCAAGTGACCGAATATGCTAGCTCCAAGGAAATTTCGGCACACACCTCCCCCTTTCCCAAAACCGGCAAACACCCACCACCCCCCAAACATTCGGCCAAAACCCCCAAATTGCTCCCATTCACTCATTTCAAATGAGTTGAACAAGTCAACCTCCTAAAATCCCTCTCTACCCTTCATTTGAAAGAGTAGACTAGGTCCAAGGTAGTGTTCTATTTGCTCTCTACCTCTACTCCCTTGCCGTCCAAATAGGTGGCAAAAAGGGGACTCCTGCTGCTCGAACACTGGACCTCCACTCCTTGAAGATGACGCCACACCTAGCTCCCAAGTGTCCCATGCCTTGCCACTTGCCAGCTACTTACTTGTGCAATAAAACCACAA